>CM052548.1:71029128-71220040 GCA_028533065.1 Trachops cirrhosus | reverse complement strand
TCATTAATCATCATTAATCAGCTTCTCCAATGCCCTTGGGGTAGGGTGGGAAAAGGGTGGATTAGGAGGCCCAACCCGTTCCCTCCACAGTCCCTGCCTCTGGAATCGAGAGAGGAGCAGAAGTCCTTTTGTCTCTGTAAGGACATGACAATAAAGGGAGAGGAACTGTTAAGTTCCTCCTTTCATCAATAAAATATTCGGAGATTGTGTAATTTGTGGTTGCACTGTTGATTTCTAATAACTGCATGAATATTTTCAATTGTAGGTGGCCTATACCTCTACCTGCTCATTTTTTAGTGACAAATATCGGGTTTCCATCTTATCTTTGCACAGTAGCCAGTGAGAATGTCCAGTCAGAGGCCACTGTAAAGCGTATCCAACACTTTGGTTGGGTCTGGGTAGGTGCTATTGCAACTGATGATGATTATGGAAAATATGGAGTAAAAATTTTTGAGGAAAAGATAGAGAGTGCCAACCTCCATAATGCATTCTGTGAAACCATTCCCAAAGTCCATTCCAATGGGAAAATGCAAAAAGCTATCGATGCTATACAGAAATCCACCGCCAGAGTCATTGTACTTCATGCATCTGATATTGAACTCAGTCCTTTGGGGCTGGAAATGGTTTACCAAAACATAACCGACAGGACATGAATAACGAGTGAAGCCTGGATTACCTAAGCCCTCATTGCAAAGCCTTTGGTGGAAGCATTGGGTTTGCAATACCAAGAGCTGATACACCAGGATTAAAAGAATTTCTTTATCATATACCTCCTGGCAAGGATCCAAATGATGTTCTGAGCATTGAATTCTGGCAAACTGCTTTTAACTGTACTTGACTCAACAGTAGTATCCCATATAACATTGACCATAGAGTCAATATGAGTCATAGAGTTATAGAGTCATAGAGTTAATATGAGGGGTAATAAGGACAGGTTATATGTCTGAAAAATTTTGTATTGAAGAGGAGAAGTTGGAAAATCTTAAAAATACCCTTCTGGATGTGTCTCAGCTAAGAACTACAATGTCAAAAAGGCTGTGTATTCTATGGCTTACATCTTGGATAGTCTAAGTTGATGTGAAAAAGGACATGGGCCGTAAATTCCAAGAAATACTTGACTTTGAGTCATGCGAGGTAAATTGTTTCTTTGTTTTACTTCATGATCTTTGACATTAAAGTAATTTATATTAACAAAACCTTTGATTTGCTTTTGTATTTAATTTTATCACATGCTTACCTAAAGGAATGGCTTTCTTGTGTGAACTAAATGAGCATTTTTAAGTTCCATTGTTAACACTTATTATTAGGTTTCTCGTAAAGATAGAAAACCCTCTAAAATGGTAACTTAAGCAGTACAGGGGTTTTTTTTTTCTTTCACATAAATTGAGTTTTGAGGTTAGCATTCTAGGACTAAAAGAGTGGCTTACAATCCATGTTCTTTCTACTTTTTCATTTCACTGTCTTCAATATATGGGTTCACCTCATAATCTCAAACTCATAATCTTCAACCATCATGTCTATACTCTAACCAGCAGGAAGGAGAAAGGGCAAAGATGTGTACATCTCTTCATTTAAGGACATTTCCTGGAATTACATACATTCTCCTTTTATCCCATTATTCAAAATGAAATTATATGGTCATATCTAGCTGCAAGGGAAGCTGGAATATGTAGTCTTTTCACAGTGTGGGAGGGGTCATACAAGAGCATGAAGGCCAGGAGGTAAAGGCTATTGGGTGCCATTTTGGAGATATGGTTCTCATATCTCCTGTTTTAGGTCTAATGTCCCAGTGAGTCATGTTGGGACATAGTAGCCTGAATGACGTCAACAAGATGCTCACCTAAGCAGGGTGCTCCTTTGCCTACATCCTTCAGTACTTTCCCTCTTACTTAGAAAGCATGAGCATCCAGGGTCTGGCACTGTCAGCCCTCCACGATCCAGGTGCTTTCAGCAGCTCTGATTTCATTGCTGCTTCTGTAACCCTCAGGACTTTATTCTCCAACAATTATCAGGGAGTGTCAATCAATTAGACAGAGTTGATCATAGCTAGAACCACTGCTTCTTTATTTGTATTTTTATTTTCAAATTGATCCTATATTGCATTTAATGTTGTCTTTTTTGTTTCCTCCAATCTGTGGCAGTTCTTCCTTCTTTCTTTGCTTTTAATGACCTTCATACTTTTTTTTTGTTTTTTTAAAAAAGATTTTATTTATTTACCTTTAGAGAAAGTAGAAGAGAGGGAAAAAGAGGGAGAGGGACGTCAATGTGTGGTTGCCTCTTTAGCATCCCAACCAGGGACCTGGCCCTGTAACCCAGGCATGTGCATAACGTCTTCTTCCACGTTATGAGAGAAGTCCTCAAACTTACTTTTTCAAATGCTATCAATGGAACTTTCTGCAATAATGGAAATGTTCTATATCTGAGCTATTTATTTATTTATTTTTTAAATTTTTATTTTAGTTTATTCAGTACAGTTTCCATCCTTTATTCCCACTCCAGCCCCCCCACCCATCCTTCCCCTCCTCCCTCCCCCCTCCAACACCCCTAGTCCTGTCCATGTGTCCTCCATATTTGCTCCTGAGCTATTTAATACCTTATCCACTAGCCACGCAAATCACTTTTGAGCATTTGAAATGCAATTACCCTATTTTTCAGACTATAAGACTCACCTTCCACCCCAAATTTGGGAGGAATAATGGTTGTTAATGCTGCTAATGAGTTCTGTTTACATTTACATTGGTGAAATGTGTTATTTATGTTATTAAATATTTTACCACATTTTTTCCTTCAAAGTTTTTTTCCTATTTTCTTTCTCTAAAACCTAAGTGCTTCTTATGGTATGAAAAATACGGTAGTACAAATGAGGAGTTAAATATTTTATTAATTTTTTAAAAGATTTTATTTATGTATCTTTTTAGAGAGAGGAGAAGGGAGGGAGAGAAACATCAATGTGTGGTTGCCTCTTTCGCACCCACTACTGGGGACCCAGCTGCAACCCTGACTGGGAATTAAACTGATGATCCCTTGGTTCCTAGGCTGACACTCAATCCACTGAGCCACACCAGCCAGGGCTAAATGTTCTATTAATTTTAAGTAATTTAAATTTAAATATAGTGGCTAGCATTTGCTTTCTGCTACCAGGTTTTTAATTTCCAACAGTTCTTTCTAGTTTTGTTTTCCCTATATCTTCCATTTCTATAGCCTTGGTTCTTTTTTTAAAAAAATATATTTTATTGATTATGCTATTACAGTTGTCCCATTTCCCCCCCTTTATTCCCCTCCACCCTGCACATCCCTTCCCATCCACATTCTCCTGTCCCTTTAGTTCATGTCCATGGGTCATATATATAAGTTCTTTGGCTTCTACATTTCCTGTACTATTCTTATCCTCCTCCTGTCTATTTTCTACCTACCATTTATGCTACTTATTCTCTGTACTTTTTCCCCCTCTTCCCTGCTGATAACCCTCCATGTGATCTCCATTTCTGTGATTCTGTTCTTGTTCTAGTTGTTTGCTTAGTTTATTTTTTTTTTTTTGTTTTAAGTGTGGTTGTTAATAACTGTGAGTTTGTTGTCATTTTACTGTTCATATTTTTTTACCTTCTTTTTCTTAGATAAATCCCTTTAACATTTCATATAATAAGGGCTTGGTGATGCTTTAGCTTGACATTATCTGAGAAGCACTTATCTGCCCTTCCATTGTAAATGAAAGCTTTGCTGGATAGAGTAATCTTGGATGTAGGTCCTTGCCTTTCACGACTTCCAATACTTCTTTCCAGCCCCATCTTGCCTGCAAGGTCTCTTTTGAGAAATTGGCTAACAAGTCTTATCGGAACTCCTTTGTAGGTAACTGTCTCCTTTTCTCTTGTGGCTTTTATGATTCTATCTGTATCTTTAATCTTAGGTAACTTAATGATGGTGTGCCTTGGTGTGTTCCTCCTTGGGTCCACCTTCTTTGGGACTCTCTGAGCTTCCTGGACTTCCTGTAAGTCTATTTCCTTTGCCAGATTGGGAAAGTTCTCCTTCATTATTTGTTTAAATAAGTTTTCAATTTCTTGCTCTTCCTCTTCTCCTTCTGGCACCCCTATGAGTTGGATGTTGGAATGTTTAAAGATGTCCTGGAGGTTCCTAAGCCTTTCCTCATTTTTTTGAATTCTTGTTTCTTCATTCTTTTCTGGTTGAATATTTCTTTCTTCCTCCTGGTCCACACCATTGATCTGAGCCGCTTCCCGTCACTGAGTTTCCTTCTCATCACTATTGGTTCCATATACATTTTCCTTTATTTCACTTAGCATAGCCTTCATTTTTCATCTAATTTGCGACCAAATTCAACCAATTCTGTGAGCATCCTGATTACCAGTGTTTTGAACTGTGCATCTGATAGGCTGGCTACCTCTTCGTTGCTTAGTTGTATTTTTCTGGACTTTTGATCTGTTCTCTCATTTGGCCATTTTTCTTTCTTTTCTTTCTTTTTTTTTTGTCATGGTGCGCCTGTTACGTAAAGGGATGGAACCTTAGGTGTTCACCAGGGTGGGGCTACCCACTTTGCTGAGTTGTGGTGCTGTATGTGGTGGGGGAGGGGTCCAAGAGGGAACAATGGTGCTTGCTCTGCTCTGTGCCAGATTTCAGTCACTTCCCGTGCTACCCACAAGCAAAGTGGGCCCTTCTGGTGCTGATTCCCGGGTAGGAGGGTTTGTGTACATTCTAGGACCCTGTGGGTCTCTCCAACAAACTCTCCTGTGAGGCTGGGAGTCTTGCTCACTGCCGCCTCAACCCCCACAGGTGTTTTCAGCCAGAGGTTTGAGGCTTTATTTCCCATGGTGGGACTCTGGGTTGCATGGTCTGTCTTGCTCTTCAGTTGTTCCTCCTGGTTTATCTGTGCATGAATGTGGGACCGCCTGCTCTGCCAGCTGCCACCTTGCCACGAGTCTTCTCCGCCCTCTTCTGCTGGTTTGGATGATTGTTTCTTTTTTAACTCCTTGGTTGTCAGGCTTCCATACAGTTTGGTTTTCTGTCAGTTCTGGTTGTATTTTGTTTCTAAATTGTTGTTGTCCTTCTTTTGGTTGTGCGAGGAGGCACAGTGTGTCTGTCTATGCCTCCATCTTGGCTGGAGGTAGATCAGCCTTGATTCTTATTTAGTGGATGCAATATTTCCTCTTATCTCTCTGAGGATATGATTATAGTTATTGGTTTTAAGTCTTAAATAATTTCTGTTTCCTCTAAGATGCTCCTTCTGTTTGTGCTTGTGTTGGCCTTTCTCTTCTATATAACAGGATTTCTTCAGATGTCTGGTAATCTTTGGTGGTCTGGTCAAAATTAAGAGTGGGAAATTTAAACACTGGTTAGAAACTCTGAATTTGTGAGTGCCACTATGGGTTAATGTTGGTGGAGAGGCTGGTGGGGACAAATTGATGTCAGTATCTTTAAACGTTTTCTTTTGGGATGGCCAGATTCCCCCAGGAAAGAATCTTCCAGTATCCCACTTAAAGAGTATAGATATAGCTGCTACACTCTGGGAACCAAGTTGGAGAAGAGGTTTGGGGATGGAGGGTGACCTCTTCTACCCCCTCAATGAGAATAAATATCTAGACTTCTGCCAGGGCGAGGGTTCTATAGCTCCACTTTCTTTTCAAACAGCTTTCCCCAGTCCTCCTTCTACGAGCTCCTCTCTCCCTTTCACCGCCACTCCTAGACTTTCAGTCTTATTTTAAAGAACCCAGGAATTGTGTCCTTTGAAGATTTTGCTGTGTAAACGTGGTTGGTTCTAGCTTTCCCACTGACAGCTTGAGATTTCATTTTCTCAGTTCTGTTAAATCACTCACCACTGATCCATCAGTTTTTTAGCTTCCAAAATTTTGTTGCTGTTGTCTCTTTTATTCTCCTAATCTTTGTAGGTTTAGGTTTTGAAAGAAAACACTTCCTATCTTTATACTTGTTGGGGGGGGGATTAAATGCATATATTCAATCCACCACTTTAACCTGGAAGTTCAAAAGTGTCTACTCATTCTGTAGTGTCCAGTTCTTCTGTGAAGCATTCTTCTGACACGTTTCCCTTCAGCAGAGTTAATCCTGTCCTGCACATTGAAAGGTTTTCAGTGTGCCACACGACAAATTGGGCCCTAGTTCCTTTGTTTTCATATGCCTCTTTCCCCAGAGAAAATATTAACCCTAAAATGTCAGGACCAAGTTTCATCAGTAGCACCTATCACAGTTAACAGCACTCAATAAATGGTATATTCAGGAATGTATAATAGGTTCCAAAAAGAGTAGTGATCATCCTTTGCAAACATTTAATACTTGTTCAGCTACAATTTTTTACTTTGTAAATTCCTTTTTTAATTCCTCTTTTTTGCTGCCTTCCCAAACTAAAATGGAAAACCTGTTAGCACCCTCACAGCTTAGAAGCCTATTCCTGTGTCAGCCAGAGCAATTTTTGGATTTATCGCCGTCTGGTGGCATTTGAAGGAAGTAGCCTGTGGGTGGTCATTAGAGAGAGGTTGTCTGCTGCTGTTGCTATTAAAATCTCAGTGGAACATATGTCTCTATTTTAAAAAATTTCCCAATTGAATATGCATGATTTTTGTAGTCAGGGAAAAGCTATAATTTTAAAATAATCTGATGAATTTCTGATACATTATAAAGACATTAGGAAGCTGAACAAAAGTATAAATATACATTATATGTGTTTATAAAGTGTAATCTGTTTCTAATGTTTACTTTGGTTTTATTTCTTAACCTGACTTAATTGAATTGCTATAACCTTCAAATGAATTGCTTATAATTCAAATATTTATGAATAAATATCTGAAGTTCTTTATAATAAAAATCTATTGTTTTATGTACCAAAACCCCAAACTGTTTCTTCCGCTCAATTTCAAAATAAGTCTGAAATATTTAATATGCACATTTAATCATGGTTGTTTAAAAAGCACATAGAAAATGTTCAAAATAAACTTTCTTGCATGATTTATTTAACAAAAAGTTTCCAAATTTGTACACACGCCCCTGTCACTGGACTGTCATGCCGGGGGCTGTGCTTGTCAAGGCCACACATCCGACACTGTAGATAGAGCAGAGGAACATTTGTTTGGTATTCAAGACGAGCTAGGGAATGATTTGTATACCAGAGCACACCAATGTTGCTAAGCAATTGCGTAATATCAGACAAGAAGAAAGCCTAGTAGAATAAGGAATTATTTGACTCACAAATGATATATACATATGCATATTTATTTGTATCTAAACTGAATGAAATTATTGAAACTCTCAGATATTTTATGTAGCAAAGGAATTCTTGCTAAGCAAATATAAGAGAAGTGTATATTGCCAGACGGGAGCCGCAGGAGATGAGACGGGAGAGACAACTTGCCTCTGCATCCACCCGCCTGCCCCCCAGCCCGGCCCAGAGCAGAAACAGTGCTTGTCTCGGGAGTCTAATCAGTCTGGGCCCAGAGTCTCTTCAGTCCCTGCTCAGCAGGAACTGGTCATCTCTACGGTCCAGTGACTATCTGTGTTCTCCAATTTTCTTCTTTTTTTCCAAGTCAGCATTCTTATTCCAGCTTTCCTGCTACAGCTCCTACTATTTTATATAGGGTATAGTCAGAGGGGATGACTTGTCTTTCGGTTTATAAATGACTGGACCAAGAAGAGCCCCCATTTGGGCCTGATGGAGAGGACTGAACATCAGCTGGAGATTGTAGGTATTGAGCTGGATGCACTAGCTGACTAGGATCTGGAGTTTGTCTCCAGTGGGGAAGGGATGAGTGCACACTATGTGCAGGAATGAAGGTGTGCATGAATATGTGTGTTCACCAGGATTGTGGCAGAGACTGTTAGTTGTCTGAATATTTGACCTTCCTTTTTTCAGTAGCAATAGACTTTCAATGTTTATAGTTAACTCTTCACAGAACCATGACAACATTTCCCCCAAGCTCTTTTGCAACTAGCGTGTGGGTATGTGAGATAGAAGCTTAAATATGTGCATGCCTTCTGGGTGTGACCGTAAAAGGAAATGCACATTCTCCCTTTCAACTTCTCCCTCTCTCCACTGGCTGGACGACGCTCAGAATGCCTCACTGTCTGGAACATGGGGATGAGAACAACACGCCAGGAATCGTGCAGCAACGAGACAGAAGGGCCCTAGGCCCTTGACGTCTGCATTAGAGAGCCAAGCTTTACCTTCCAAGAGAAATAAACTTCTATGTCACTTAAACTACTGACATTTAAAGTCTTTTCCTTACACAGTTCAATCTTTATTCTGGAAAAAGAAAAAAAAACCATGCCAAGGAGAAAAGCAGATCTCATAAAGGGCAGAATCTAACAAAATCTGGAGATATGGGGGAAACATTCTGTAGAAGGAAAGTTCAATCTGTATTCTAAAGAAGCACAGAAATGAGCCTGGGAAAGCCAGGACAGGAGAACAGCAGGGGAGGTTGAGGTACTGATTGAAGTTGTTATGTAAGTAGATAAAAGGCATTTCATGCTAAGCCTGGAGAGATAAGCACAAACCAGATTATTTTGAGCACTGCAGTCATCTGGATTAAGGAAGGTGGAGAAGATGACAAGTCCAAAGTGAATTCCATATTTCTGGCCAATCAACTGTGCAGATTGTAGAATCATTTGCTGAGAAAAGAAATTACAGAGAAGTGGGTTTTGGTGGGAAGGTGAGTTCACTTTTGGGTATGTTGAATTTCAGGTGTTTGTAAGTAGGAAATTAGATATACAGATCTGGTGCTCAGAATTAAGATCTTGGGTGGACCCCTGGCTGGTGTGGCTTGGCTGGTTGGAGCATCCTCTCATACATCAAAAGGCTGTGGGTTCGATTCCTGGTCAGTGCACGTACCAAGAATGAGTAAGAACACCTAGGGTGAAAGTCTATAGTGAGAAAAGAATACAATGGGAAAGAAGAAGGTCTAATATCCAGCTTTGAAAGAATTCCTACATTATACAATTGAGTATAAGAGGGGGAACTGACCAGGGAGATTAAGGAGTGGCCAGAGAGAAAAGGAGGAAGCCAGGCAAGTGTGTTGTCATGGAGACCGAAGTAAGACAGTGTTCCAGTAAATAAAGAGTGGTCAGCAATGTTGGATGCTGTTGAAACCCACCTAGAATGAGCTCTGACGAGAGCCTACTGGGTTTAACCACATGGAGATAACTGGCAGCTTTGATGGAGCAGTAAAGGCCCTGGACTGTGGGGGTGGAATCCAAATCAGGGTAGGTTGTATAGTGAACAGACGTTGTGAGAAAAGAGACACTTCTTTCAAAGGTTTATCTCAGAAGGGAAAGAGAGAAACTGCAGTAGCTGTACGGTTTCTGAGGTTGAAGGGAGTGTTTGGTTTGTCTTTTTAAGCTGGAAATTTTTTAGTTAAGCCTGTTTAAATACAGAAGGAAAAGGTTTTGCAAGGAAAAGATTGAAAATACAGGAGAGAGCGGGTAATACAAAATTCAACTGCAGTTAAAGAGAATAACGAATTCTGAACCCCTCCTTTTTAGGTTCGTGCCATGCCCGGAACCTTTAGGGAGGCTTCCCCTCCAGCTGTATAACTAGGGCACGTATTTTCTTAGGCAGAAGGCACTACGAGCATCATTGCGATTCTCCCTTGGCGGTGTATGGAAAGTAACAGCACAGTCAACACATAAAAACATTTGGGGCCTCTGAATGCTGTTATCACACAATCAGAAGGAAATACAGATGGTACAACTTCGGATGGTTCCACTAACGATTTTTCAACTTTACAATAGTGTGAAAGTGTTTTGCATTCAGTAGCAACCATACTTCAAATTTTGTTTTGTTTTGTTTGTCAGATTTTGAATTTGATCTTTTCCCAGGCTAGCCGTATGCAGTAGGACACTCTGTCCGGATGCTGGGCAGTGTCAGCGAGCCATAGTTCTTTCTCAGCCACACACGATCACGATCACGATCACGATCACGAGGGTGAACAACCGATACACTGCAACACTACGTTAAATGCATTTCAACTTGCGGTATTTTCAACTTAAGTTTATTAGACTTTTTTCTTCGAGAGAAAAAAGATATATTCTAGGGAAATGTGAGAGAAGATGAACAATTCTCATTAATTTCTCTGCAGTTGTGTGTCAGGATGCAAAGTTGTTATCTGAAGAAAAGATAAATCAATCCTGGCCAAAAAAAAAAAAAAGATTATTAGCTCAGGAGTTGTACCTTAGACGTCCTTATAATTTCTGACCCTATAAATCTTAGTTTATAAACACAAAGGTAAGTCTCTTGTTTTACGGGGAAAAAATACAGAAAAAAAATTTACTTTTCAATATGGTACTCCTCGTTTTCCTTATCAAAAAACGTGGATGGGATCATTTACTCGGGATCCGGAGTAAATGGGAGTACTGACGGGACCACATTCTAATGACTGGAGTCTAGACTCCTGAGTAACTTCTGTACGAACCCACGCTGGTTCGGGGTAGGGACCGGTTAGCCCATTTTTCACCCGCTGGAGACTCCTTCCCCACTTCCGCCCGCCGGCGTCGGCACCAGCTTTGGCGTTCCCTGTGCGCTGGCTCACTGCGCCTGCGCGGCGTGTAGACGCAACACGTTCCCGGAAGTGGGAGGTGTCTACTCCAGTTTGTGTGGCTGAGGCCGCGGGAACGCGAGCCGGTAATTTTTTGACAGAGAAAGGCGAGGTTTTAGAGCTTGGCGGAGTGAGAGTGAGCGATTGGAGCTCCTGCTGTTCTCTTCTTACTTGACACCGGCCATGGAGGATGAGCAGAGCAAAGAGTCTGGCGGCGAGGCCGTGGCTCCCGCACGGCAGGAGTCACCACGGTCGGTGTCTGGGGAGGAGCCGCGGCACCCGCACCCGGAGGTAAGCAGACCGCCCGCGCCCTGCCCGCCGGCGCCCGCCGCTCCGGACGCCCGCATGCCCTGGATGCCTGCGAGCCCCTGTGAGCCAGATGTCCGGCAGAATCGCAGCCTGCGCGCCCTTTGACCCCAGCCTGGCCGGTTTTTTCGGTCTCCAGCTCCCGGAGCCTTTACCCTGGGTGGCTGTCACAGAGCCCTCTGTGGTCCTAGTTGCCTTCTAGATGAGAGTGAATAGTCAAGAGGAGAACTGTGTGAACTGTGGTTCTGTAAGTTCTGAGTAGGGATTCTGATGTAAACATTCTGTGCAGTGTTGCGGAGGTCATTCTACGACCAGTTACTGTCTCGGTAATTGGTAGTGTTTATTTTTAATCGCACTATGTCTGTGTCACATAAGACCTTTAAGCCCATCTCTTCCAGCCTTAACGAAAGGTGATTGTGTCTTTTAGTTGGAGCTTCGTCCCTGATTTTTGCCTACTTAACACTATCTCATATGACTTAGTTTTCTAAATGAGTTCAACAGTTTGGTAGATTCTAGTTACAGTCACAAAATGGTAAAAACGGACTTAAGGGCGTATTTATTCATCTTATTTAATGAATATAGTTATTTTGACTAGCGTTGAGGATCGTAAATAATCTAATATAAAATTGGTCATTTTCTATCAATAACAAACTAATGTCGAGCCCCTCATAGAGTGGATACTTGCAAGAGGCTTCCTAGCTAATGCTGCTTCCCTCTACAGTAATTCTCCAAGTAGCAGCTGGAATGGTCTTTTTTAACGGCACGATTCTGACGGTTGCTCCCCTGTTTGGTCTCCAGTTTGCTTCCCGTAGACCTGGCTCCTGCGGGCACGGCCAACTGCATCGCACACAGTTCTCCCCCTTGGCTCCCTGTGCGCCTGGCTGCCTCGCCTTCCTTAGGGTCTCTGTGTGCTCCCTGTGCCCTGCGTGCGCTTCCTGCGGGTTCTTTGCGTAGAATTATTCTTCTTTAGATAATATTTTCAAAAGAGACTGTCCTTGCCCCTTCTTCTCTCTAAAGAACCATTCTTCTTCCACCTCATTTCCCTCCCAATCTGTGGTACTGTCAATATCATCATGTAAGTCAGTTTAAGAATAATTTTTAAAGTTTCTTTTAGTAAGAGAAGTGCAATTGAATATATACTTCATTATATTTGAGTCTTAAAACTTAGAGATATGGCGACTTAAAGCCTGGGTCTATGTTTCGATCGGTTTTAGCGACTGCCATATTTGTTAAAAATCTGTTGTTGAGTACTCTTAATAAATGATGATAGTTTTTAAAAAATTCTCAATTAAGCAAGTATTTTTTATTGAAACTTAGCTAAGTAAATTTCCATTATCCCTAATATTAGTTGTATTTGTAAACTAATACATGTTGCATTTTTATACTTTTAACAAGTAGGCTTAAATTCCATCAGAACTCTTCCTTTGAAAGAATGTTAAGTTAAAGTCTGCTTTTAAGTTTGTGTGTGTGTGTGTGTACACACGCACGTGCAGATCAGATGCAGAGGGTTTTTTAAATAAACTAGATAATGCACATTTTTTTGGCAATAAAATAATGAACACATTTCCAAGATATCTATTTTCAAATGCTCTTGCCACAGGAAATTTTTCTTTTGATAAGCAGTTACTAACTTATTAAAGCATATTCCATCTTAAAACAACACATTTTGTTCATTAAAAAAAAACTTCGAAGGGTCAGGCTATCAGTTCCTTTCTCTTCACAGTAAAGGACTCATCAGTTTTGGAATACTTATCTTTTTGTAAAAGAAAAGTATTAAAAAAAGAAACTATGTAACTCATCTTTAAGTTCTGTGATACTTAAGTGTTTTGCCACAAGATCATGGCAAACTGTTTAGTGTAAAAGATTTTTGTGGTCATTCCCCATAATGTAAAGTTTCTGTTATTTGGGATAATATAAACCAGGCAGCCACTTGGATACACGGAAATTGCAAAATGTCACAGTACTGTGAGAATGAATATTCCCCTCCACACTGTGTAATCTGTCCTGCTTTCTCATTATGTGGCCAGTCGTGTGTGTGACACGTGATAGGTGGGCAGACATTGGGGAGCATGCAGTTGTCAGTCTATTGCATTATTTAGTACTAATTTGGTATTTTTTGTAGGTTAATAGTCGGTGTAGGGATTTTAATGATTTTTTTTCTTGCTCCATAGTGGACTGACTTGAGCATCCTTCTTTGGAAGCCGTTAGTGTAGACCTTAGCGCTGATCAGTGAGTTCTGGATCTTGACAGTGCCCTAAAATTCCCCGAAGGAAGAGGGCTCAAGTTGGACCTAGGAAAGGAAGCAGATCTTTAAAAAAATCATACTTGATCACATATCTAGAGGAAATCTTAGTGTTAACTTGGGAGTAACTTTTGTAACTTCTGTTTTAGATAAGAAGTAAGTAAGTGAGTCAGAGAGAGGATTTAACCATAGAGAAGATTTACTTAAATTAACCAAGGCTTCAGTTTTGGTAGACAAACTATTACTCATTGTTCACCTAAATTGGAACCTGACTGAAGATGAAGTTTGAAATTAAATGTAGTTCATAGGCAACAAAATTATCCTGATTAAATTCTAATGACAAAGTAACCAGTTATATATTTAATATATTATTGAAAAAATTATTTTCTTAGTTTTAGTCAAAGATCAGTGTAATGAAACCTTTAAACATTTGTCAACAGGGAACTTCAATATAGTATCTTTTATTTCAAATACAAGCAAAAGTTTATTTAGAAATTGCAGAGATAGAAAAAGTGAGCCAGTGGGACTGCGTGGGCTCAAATTGCAGACGCAAAGGAAGGGGCCTTGGAGCTTAGAGGAGAGGGAGAGAGAGCCTCACCGAGATACAAGCCTGGAGGGAACAAGGGTGGGGGATGGTGAGGGAAGGGGGAAGGCTGATGCGCGGGAGAGTGGGAGAGTGAGGGAGAGGCGGGAGGAGGGGGGACTAGTTATTTCTCAGTTTATGGACAGTTCGCACATTAGCCTGTTCTTCAGAGGAGATGGGAGTACTTCTTGAATACTCGAGCACACAGTACCTACCATTACATTTCCTGTAAATGTGCGTTGAATTAAAGTGAGCACTTAGAGTGAGAAATAGTCCCCGAACCTTCACGGTTAGTTCGAAGTCAAGGACAGTGGCCTTTTTCTGGCTGTTCCTCTTAATCTGTAATTCATGTTCACATGGGATAGTGTGGTCAGTTATGACCAAGTTAACACATTTCGATGTGGATTAATAACAAGTGCCAAAGCATTTTTGAGAACTCTGGAACATCCCTAATATTGTAACATTGCATGTGGAAAATAGTTAACTTATAAATGAATCTTTGAAGCAGAATCTTAGTATATTGGGACTACCTGTAGAATGATGAAAATTAAGTCATTTTTCTTTAGAACACAGTTTTATTTCAGAAAAGAGAAAAGGTTTATAACATAGTAATATAGTTATCCTGAATAACTGTTATATGTGACTTTTGGAAATTGTGTGTTTGAAACTGAATACATTTTCTTCTTTGCCTTGAGTACTAGGAAATTTTGAACTAGATTTCTAGTTCATTTTATTTTTACATTTGGCAATTCTGTTAGCTTTGCGAAAGGAAGTCAGGTGAAAAACTCAGGAAGTCGCTTATTTATACATGCACAATGTTAAAAAGATTAATTTAAAATTAGTTTGTAAATTGTTGAATATTGTTAGTCAAAAGGTCTGTTCCATTGTCTGTGGTGGTAATAAGTAAAATTATCATTTATTAATGTTAATAGCCATGGTGGGTGGTATGGTATTAGGAGCCTGATATACATAATGTCATTTAATCCTTATAATAATCTTGCCTAGATGCTGTTTACCATTACCAAATGCCAAATGCCATCTGAGACAATTATTATGCTTTGTTTTATAGATAAGGAAATGGAAGATCAGAGGTTAATAGTAACTACCTATTGTCATGCTGCTGGTAAATGGTCAGCTGTGGCTCTGGACTGAGGTGGCTGTGACTCTCAATATTAGTGCTCTTTTTATGTAGCCTCATTGTCACAAGGAATTTCTTGACTCAGAGAAGAACAGGGTCAGTTGTTTGGAAATGCATCTTTTCCAACCTGCCTTCCCTCCAGGACTTACAACAGGCATTTTTCATTGAACATGGAGCACAAAGAGATGCCCTCCTCAGGAGTTTGACTCTCTAAGATACTTGTACTAATTTTACACTGTGTCTTTTTCTATTTTTGGTAGAAGAAGCAACGATGTAGACTTGATGGTCAAGAAACAAAAGGATCTAAGTTCATTACCTCCAGTTCAAGTGATTTCAGTGACCCAGTGTACAAAGAGATTGCTATTACGAATGGCTGCATTAATAGAATGAGTAAGGAAGAACTCAGAGCTAAACTTTCGGAATTCAAACTTGAAACCAGGTAAATAAAAATAACTTTTTAAAATTAGAAAAGTATTCCATGCTCATACTAGAAAATGTTGAAAACACTGAAAACTTAAAAATAATCTATCATCTTACCGTAAGGAAATAACCATTATCAACAATTCAAATAACAATGGTCACAGTCTTGCTGAGGAACCTTTGTGTGCAGCTCTGGTTTTTTTCTGCCAGTCTGTTAGATGGGAACTGGGGCTGAGGAGTGGAAGTCGGAAGTTTCTGACAGTCTACCAGCAATGTAAAGGAATATCTGTCTTACTATATTAAGTATGTTTTAAATTTTTTAGTTGCTCATTTGGTTGTGGGATAATATCTTATTAATGAGATTGAGTATTTTCTTTTGTCCATTTGTATTATTTTATAAGGAGGGTTTCTTTGAAACCAGTTATTTAGAAAAGTCATTTATCTGCCAGAAAGTATTTTTTCCCTTGTTTTGATTTCTAAAAATATGCAGAATAATAGTATGCGTTATGTTTAACTATATATTGAATGAGAATTCAGTGCAGCTAACCCAACTCTATGTGTGTGTGTGTCTTGTGAGATGAATACATACTTAAGATTTTACTAGTTATTTTTTTGCAAAACAAATTACTCTATTTTGACTTGGGGCATTAGACAGGAATGACCTTTGGAATCCAGAAAAATATGAAGGTTGTTGATAGGCAATAGAACTTCTAGGCATCAAGAAAAAAACTGACTACATACAATAGGTGAAAACTGTTACTGTTTCTGGCTATCCTTGAATCCTTCTTCTCTTATAAGGATTATTGCTGTTCTTTCCTTTAAAATAGAGCTTCTACTTTTCGAAAGAGTACACACATAATATACTTTTCTTCTATTTTGTCTACATCTTAATTTGTGAAGAAACCTCATTTCCCCTTAACTTTTTCTGTTACGAAGATAACAACCAGTAGCCTGTGGATTTTCTGAGCAAAATTTTTGTCCATCCTAGGTGAAGACCAATTACTTACTCGTGACTTGCATGAGAGCTAGAGGTCTAGATGTATGTTTGTACATTTATTCAACAAGCACTTACTGAATTCTAAGCACTACACTGGGCATTAACGTTTTAAAGATAAAACAGATATTTTCCCCACTTTGTAAACCTCATGGTCTTTTGGGAAAATACAAAAACAAATGATCACAGTGCAGAGTGACCAGTGCTGTATTGGAGGGCTGGCCAAGTACAGCATGAGGATACACAACAGAGGATGTCCTGGGGATTCGGGGCGACATATGAATTGAAGTGCCAAACAGTTCTGTTTTAGGTAGAAGGAACTCAAAACTCCTACTTCCTGTTTGTATGTTTTTTGCTACATGATCTTTTTTCCCCCTCCCTCCCTCCCTTCCTTTATTTCTACCAAAGTTATAGAACGTGAAAGTATACCACATATTCAGGCAATGGCTTACAGCATGTTTTCTCTGTAGTATGTGAGGTGCCATGGGAAGTGGGAGCTTCTGAAGATTGTACTGAAATGATAGGTCATGGCTAAGTTGTGAAACAACTCCATGCTCAAGTCTTGTGTTTTACTTTGTAAGCAGGAGGGAGCTTTGTAAGCAGAAGGGAAGGTATTTTCAGCAGGAACTTGGCACTAGTGCTCAGTTCTCAGTAATGTAAAAAGTAAATAGGAAGGTTGTGGTAGTGGCGACGTCTGCCATAGCCCAGGAAGCTACTGGGAACCGTACGGAAAGAATTGAGGAGACCCAGAGTTTGAATGTTTTTCTGAGTTGGAATTGGCAGAAATGGTGATGGTTGGATTGTGGAGGAGCAAGGGAGATGTAAAAGATGCAAGTTTCAAGAGCAGCTGGTCATACATTTGCGTTGCCGGTAGGTTTATAAGGCAACCTTTTAGTAAAATAGGGTTTCTCCAAAAAAAGAAGGAAATTAAGACAAAGTAACTCAAAGCTGTTACATGACCCGGAGGAAGGGCACTCACAATACCTTAATGTGAAAGGAATTAAGGGGTTTCCGTGCTAGGTTTTGGTAATTTGGAAAATCTCAAGCAAATAAATAAAAATATATTAAGACATTTTATCTTAACTAACCACTAGTTAATCATCAGTGTTTTCATGGACAGGATTCCCTTTCCATGGTAGTTTAGAAAGGAAAACAAAGGGTTGAAAATATATTTTTTAGCAGTCACTAATCGGTGCTGCGACCAAAGTGCCTTACTTGGCACCACACGTTAATAAGATGTGACTGTTACTACCATTTGTACGTGCAGGGCATTGTAGGGCTCAACCAAGTAAGTCCTGAAGGAGGTCTGAGCGCTGGTTGTTGCTCTCAGTTTTCTTTGAAGAAATACATGCTGTTTGAAGAACAGGACCACCTTTACCAGCCACTGTTACCTATTTAGGACAACCACTCCCCCCGCCCCCACAGTTGTGGGCATGTATCTTAATACCTATAATACCGAAATCTCCCGAATCATACTCTACCCGTGGTAAATGAGGAAAGCAACGTCCAACTAAGAAGTCACTGAGTGTCACAACGTTTTCTGGACACAGATCACTCTAGGGCGTCTTATAAATTAGTTTTCCTAGTTAAATAGCTAACAGACGTTCAGCTTTATTTACTAGGCTCATATGTTTTCATAGTCATATGGGCTTTTTTGGTTGTCTAACCTGCAAAAGCCAAAAGAAAGGGAAGAGATAGCACAATGTGTTTAATTTACCTGAATTTTCACACGTGGCCAATAGAACGATTCCATATCAATTTCAGTTTTTGTGTCATGTATGTCATCTTAATCTTGAAGGCGATCAGCTACGTATGGTGTATGGTTTACATTGAAGACAATGCTCTTACTACAAAAATGAAAAGTTACTTGTGAAGGAAAACAGTAATTCTGTGTTAAACCTAGTATTTTAATTAGTTCTTTGCTAAATTAGCTCTGAGTCTTGTTTCCTTTGCATTCATTTTTAGCTAACATTTGCTAAATTATGCTGTGACTGCCAGTTACAGCAGGTAAGAGTTCAGATTCCTGACTGTGAAATTCACCTAAGAGTTAATTTTATTATTTTCCTTAGAGGAGTAAAGGATGTACTAAAGAAGAGGCTGAAAAACTATTATAAGAAGCAGAAGCTGATGTTGAAAGAGGACAATTGTGCTGGCAGTTACTATGACTACATTTGTATTATTGACTTTGAAGCCACTTGTGAAGAGGGTAACCCACCTGAGTTCTTACATGAAATAATTGAATTTCCTGTTGTTTTACTGAATACTCATACCTTAGAAATAGTAAGTGAATTGTTATATTTTAATTTTATTCTTAGCAGCAACTATCCTGGGGTTGGTTAGTAAGGCAGAGGATCTCAGTTGCTGTTTCAGATAGAATTAGAATTCTGAAGTGGGCCTTTGCTCTTGCTGTGTGCTTTGTATCAGCTTGATTAATAGAAAAGCTATAATAAAATAATTTCATTGTCTGCATTTCTCCTTTTCCAGTAGCTAAAATTATAGTGTTTTTTTCTGTTTGCTTAGAGCATATGTTTGGCTGGACATCAGAATCTCCTGGGTTGTGGGCGGGGGGCAATACTGATGCCTGGCCCTCAGCCCAGAGATTCTGGTTGAGCTGTTCTGTGCTGGGGCCCCGACATCAGCACTTTTCAAAAGCTCAGTTGATATACAATCAGGGTTGATAACCACTACTATAGTGTGTTCTGATCTCTGGAAAATCATCTTTCAACTTAAAACTGGCCGTGTAATACATATGCTTCAGAGACTAGTTGTCAGTGCTACTCGCTCAGGAAGTCAGCAGCAATCCTCCAGCACAAGGCTCCTATCCTTGTAAAATCTGAGGGAGGATATATCATAACATCTCATTGTCCAAGTTGGGAGTAGATGTAAAGAGGCTTTATGCATTAAAATTTATAGGGTTTTTTAAAGTGTTCTTTAGAGCCTCTTTTAGTTATATTTTTAATCAGCCTATTTACTTTATTTCCATGTTCAAAGCATATTAAAGGTAAATAAAAGGAAAAACGAGCTATGAAGGCAGATAATCTTGTATATCTCACTAGATTCTACTTTCTCTCTTACTCAAGGACATTGCTCTGGTAATTCTCCCTCACTTAGATGTTAATGATTTATCACTTTCCCCTCTATGGTTCCCATCACACGCGAGCATGTTGTCATTTTTCACACTGTAAAAAGCCTTCACGTGATTCCACTTCCCTGCCAGCGGCCCCGTTTCTTTGTTTCTCTATGGCAAATTTCTTTGAAAAAGTTATACATACTTCTGTCTGTTTCCTCCATTCTCTCTTAAACCCACACCATCGCAGGTCTGAGTAATGTGTTCAGTTCCATCACTCCACTAAAATCAGTCGTCATTGTCATTTTTGCCCTTTACCTGAATCCTGGGAAATTGACCACTCCCTCCTTGAAACACTCTCTTCAAGTAACTGACTGCCAGGACACCTCATTCTTTTGATTTTTCTCCAGCCTCAATAGTTACCTTTTGCAATTTTTCTTTCTGGTTCCTTCTTCCCACTTCCTAATATCCGGTGCCCAGGTCCTCTTCTTTAATGATCTCCTCTATCATCTTGTTCCTTAGCTTCAGAACCTATGTGCTGATGACTTCCAAATACATATGCCCAATCTGGACCTCTGCCCAAATCCAGACTCCTTATTTACCATCTTTATTTAGACATCTAAACAGAAACCTTAACAAGTTTCAAATTGAATTTAGCCTAGATTACCGATTTTATCTTCAGCCTGCCCCAGCTTGAGTGATGGCCACTGTCTGATTGCTCAGTCCAGAACCTTGGTGTCATCCTTGATACCTCTGTTTCTCTCACATCACACATCCAGCCCGACAATGACTCCTGTTTGCCTTCAAAATATATCCAGAACAGAGCCCCAAGTCATTTCTTGTTGGATTTGCTGCATTCACCCACTAGCCAGTTTCCGGGCTTTTATCCCTGTCCCCCACAGCCAGTTCTCAACATAGTGTCCAGAATGATTGTTGTAAAATATAGGTCAGATCACTTCATTTCTCTGCTCACAACCCTTCAGTAGCTCCCCATTTAACTCAGAGTAAAAGTCCTATTTCTTACATGATCTGTCTTCTTGCTGCCTCTGATTATGCCTTATTGACATGCCTGCTGTTTCTCAAAAAATTCCAGGCATGCTCCATCCCTTTCACCTCCTAGGCTTTATCTAATTCCTTTTTCCCAGAGGGTTTGCTGCTCCATCCCTGTCCTTCCTTAACTCTATCTAACCTTCTAAATAAAGCCTGACTGGGTTACCTATTTAATATTAATAGAGTAGCTTAAACAGTCCCACACACCCAGTGTTTCTGCTCGCTCTTACCTGCTCTGTTTTCTAATAACCCTCCTCACATTTTAACTAACTATGCAAGTTACTGAAATGTTAATTAAACATTTGGTCAGTGAATGCATACTTCTCTATAGCATCATTCTGTTAAAAGCATTAAATAGTAAAATTTTATCGGTGTTAACTCTTAGTATCACCTGCTTGTAATGATAAGTGAAGTTGCAGCATATTTTTGAAAGATTTTCATTTAAAATTATAAAACAAAATATTGATACTTAGAAGAAGACTTCACTTATTTATGAAATTCAATTAAGTAGAATTTTTTTCTTTTGCAGTATGTCTTGTAAGTAAAGAGCATCTAAGTCTAAAAAAATTTGTTTTATTCTCACCCAGGGATATGCTTATTGATTTTAGAAGGGGGGGCAGGAGAGAAACATTGATGTGAGAAATATCGATTGGTTGTCTCCTGTGAACACCCCGACTGGGTACCAAACCTACAACCTTTTGGTGTGTGGGATGATGCTCCAATCCACAGAGCCACTTGGCCACAGCAAGAGCATCTAAGTTTTAAAGTGTAAATGTTCTTTGCTCTTCTTTACTTTTGCTCTTTTACAATTGTTAGTAAATATTTATAATTCATCTACCTAATACTCTAAAGTGTAAAAAAATTATTCTTAGGAAGTATAATTTTATGTTTATTTCTTTTTTTAAATTTTAATTTCTTAATGTTTAAATCTACCACAAAGAATATTATTCTTTGTCTTTTTCTCCATATCTACCTAGTATTAACAGTTTCTGCCTATAAATCTTCAGGCTTTGAAATTGTCCTTAATTTTTAACAAGTGACTGAGTGTGATCTGCTAACAATACTGGCCTTATTGAGTTCACAGAGATGATGTGAGAATAAAATAAGGCAAGCAAGAAGGATTCTTGAAGAGGTTAAAAATTGCTGAAAAAGTAAATAAATAAGCATCACCCTTTAAACTACTAGATATCATAGAGTCAGATTTTGACTATTTAGAATTCAGTGTAATGGAATCTTAATATAATAATGACTATTCAGGAGTAAATTCGAGCTGTAATCTGGAGCTAATTTATTATAACTAAAGACTGGCATTTAAAATAATTTATTATTTGAAAACCTTTTAGTATCTTGATGGAGAGGTTGTGTTCAATAAGCTTTATAGTTTCAAAACATTACAAACAAAATTTTTAACATTTTGCTCCTCAGGAGAATGTTTATTTAAACTTTGCTGCCTTGCTTGCAGACACTTGATTTCTTATAAAATTTTTAAACTCTGAAACATAATTTTTTAATTAAAAAATCAGAGTGCTTCTGGAGAATTTATCAAAGCGCTCTCTTAATTAAAATGGATTATAAGGGGAAAAAATCAGAGTGCTTTGGGCATGGGGAGTTACCCTTAAACTGTTAAAGCTGTACAAGTTCTGTGCCGTGAGCACCTATGAAATCTCACGGCTGTGTGATTGAAGTTGTCATGTTTCGTGTGTCACCAACCTTATGCATAGAAAACGGATTAACTCGCTGTTCTCCCCTTGTAGGAAGACACGTTTCAGCAGTACGTGAGGCCCGAGATCCACACACAGCTCTCTGATTTCTGCGTCAATCTAACTGGGATTACTCAGGTTATAACCTTCCGTTCCTTTTTCAGGAGTTTGAAAGAAGTTTTGAAATTAGCGATTTATTTCATAGTTTTAACAGATTAGTGTTGTAAACCATTTAAGTTAATATAATACTTTGCTTGCTTTTTAAAGATGTTTCATTGTGTAGTGTTTAAGAAATAGAAAAGGAAATTTTACATCTGGTAAATTTTTTCTCAGCTTTTCCTCTTAAAGAGTTGTAGTGACGAATCTAAAGGTTCGTTTGCTTGGAATGTTAGTAAGATAAGTGGCACTGTGCTGAACTTAGAGCTAAAGTTTTACACTCTATCTGCATTCAACCTGACTTTATACACAGTAAAGTTTAATTTTTTAGGTCTCTGATTTTTGGTTGTGTTCTGATGTGGCCGGCCCTTCATTCATTTATTTAGTTCCTTCCTTCATTCACTGACTCACTCAGCAAGTACTTGAGCGGCTGCTATAGTATTTGCCAGGGCACCAGGGATACAAGCATGGCCAAGCCAGTCGCTCCAGTTCGGGTGCCAGTATGTTCTCAGCAGGACACAGAATGAACAGTGATTGCAACATGGTGAGGAGGGCTGACAAGTCAGTGTTTCGTCAGGGTTTTGCAGGCATCTGAGAAAGGGCTTCCTGGGACAGGGCTGCCCTGGGACAAACTTCTCATGTTGGTGAACTTGGGCTGAGTCATGATAGGTCAGTAGGTGGAAAAGAATAACTGGGCATTTCAAGTGTGGACGGCAGAATTGTAGGTCGTTCGGGATGGTTCACGGTACACTGTCATAAATAAAGCTCAAGTGGTAGGCCCAGGTGGGCCAGATCGTGAAAAACCGTGTGTGTTTTTACGCTGAAAGCCTTGGGGCATGTTTGGAAGGAGTTAAGTTTGGGTGAGATTCACATTTAAGAAGACCAGTTTGGCAGTGGTATGTAGTATGTGGTGGAAAGATGTGAGCTTTGAAGATAGAGGTCACTGCAGAGGGCTGTGGCTTTCTGAGAGAGGAGATTTCCCTTTCTCCACTCCAGAGAATTGGTAAGCCACTGGGTTGAGGCCCGCACAAAGAAAACCATTGGGGATGATCTTAAATCTTGACTTTGGGAGTATTATGTGCTTCACTTGAAAGCAGTCCCTAATACTTGGCTATAAACAATTTTTTGTCTTAAAAATGAAATTGTTTGGTGTATCTTGGCAAAGGAAACCATGAAGAATTTAAAACATCATAGGTAAAACTTTCTTTTTCTGTTCCTTTCCTGCCAATGTTTACTTCTGGGCGTTTTGTAGGACCACATGTAGCTACTCTGATTTTTCCATGTTTTACTTTTATATCCCCAGGATCAGGTAGACAGAGCTGATACCTTCCCTCAGGTCCTGAAAAAAGTAATTGACTGGATGAAGTTGAAGGAATTAGGAACAAAGTATAAGTATTGCATATTAACAGATGGGTAAGTAGGGAAATTATTATCTTTTTGTCTACTTGTTAATATTGGAGATGTCCTTATTTACCTTTAAAATAACCACAAAAATATTATTTACTAATGGAGGCAATATTTTTCCTTTTGTATTCTTGTTCTTAGTTAAATTTGAATCCTAGGGAACAAAGAGAAGAAAGCAAGCAAGGATAACAGTCTAATCCAGGACTAGGACTAAAGAAAGATAAATATTAATATGTAAAATGAAAACTGTTTTCATCAGGACACTTATATGCTCAGCAAAGTGCAGACTCCTCAGTCTTGCTTTCGATGGTCTCTCGTCTAACCTTGCCCTACCTGTGGAGCCTAGCTACCTGCCATTGCTTCTTCCCTCCAGCAGGCTGGCCCGTGAATCCCACGGTGTGGCCTTGTGTACTTCGTGCTTTCCTCTCCGCTGGGCCTCTGTCTTCCTTGACTACTTCTTTGTTACTTCACCAAGGCCCATCTCTTGCTTTACTCTGGACATTACATTTCACATTGATTTATTTTTTTCTTGAAGTCATAT
The DNA here is from genome assembly GCA_028533065.1 of Trachops cirrhosus. Taxonomy (NCBI): domain Eukaryota; kingdom Metazoa; phylum Chordata; class Mammalia; order Chiroptera; family Phyllostomidae; genus Trachops; species Trachops cirrhosus. The sequence goes on along the minus strand of CM052548.1, from coordinate 71,195,895 downwards.
GATAGCCTCTCTGATGTGTATCATTCATGTTGGCATCTCACTAAATATTCGGATGTCTAATTTTATGTATGTTAAAACATGTTTTCAAGGAGATTAAAAACCCTTTTAGAGCAAGGACTTTTGCTACTTGGTATTCTTTTGTATAATGCTTACTGTAGTGCTGAGTTCAAAATGGATGCTCAGAAAGCGCTTGTGAAAGGAAAGATTAAGTGGGAAGACGAGAAACATCAAAACAAGCATTGTGCCGAGGTGGCTTCTCTCCCATAAAGCTGCTAAGGTTCAGGAAGAAAGTCCTAATAATCAATGTCTGTTTCATGCTGTGCACGTTTGTACACTGCAGCTACGATGTCACTTACATGAGGGTTTTGAGGCCCTCACATACAACAGGGAAAGAGCAATGAGTTTAATCACATTGTAACTGCGTTTAAAAATGGACATTTTGGAAAATATCGATGGACCTCTTTAGAAATCTCTTAGGGATTTCAGACATGAGTGAGCAATGTTCCCGCTCAAGTGTGCAGGTGTTTCCGGTGGAACACAGTATATGTGATTCTGTAAAAACCGCACACTCTGGGACAGACCGTTCGGAACCAGTGCGTTTTGTAACCGGAGTACTAACAAAAACAATAATGGTACCTCCAGACACACTCGAGCAGCCCAGGCAAGCATCTCAGGGTAGGTGAGAGTCATCTCAGAGGGTGTTACAGATGCGTGGAAGCAATGGGGTCCTGGGGACAGGGACTTGTTTTTAATTTTCTTAAAGTACACTTGAATTTCACTCTCAAATCAGCTATTGTCCTGGCAACAGGACCCAAGAAAGAAATCTTTTCTTTCCTGCTGAAGGTTATAAGTTGGACTGCTATTATTCTGATTGCCTTTGGCTAGGAAAGCCCGTGTGCGGAACCAACACAATTTCTGCCTTACACAGTCCATATTCTCCTATTTAATGACATAGGTTGATTGGTGTTACAGAAACATACTGTAGCAAAACAGATTGTGTTCTAACTACTTGATACAAGTTCCTTTTGTCTCCTTCACATACTTTGTTAACCTGTGTTTGATCATTTTATTTCAAAATATACCCTCAAAGAACTCCCTGATATGATAAACTTGGCATTAAAACAAGTGATTTTAGAATTATGAAAAAATATTCAACAAGACAGAGGTTTGCCCAGATAATCAGGGCCATGAAAGTAATTGAGATGAGCCTAGTAAGAATTAGTTTGTGAAAAAAATTAATATACCCAACTTTTAATTTTTTTGTTAAAGTTTATTTTTGAATCTGTGTTTTGGAGAAAGATTTTAAAAGGGGACATATGTAAATAAAAAACAGAATGACTTAAGATACTCATTTGTAAGAATAGTATAGCATTTATTTTATCCATTTTTTCCTGTTTTTGATTTCTAAGTTCATGGGATATGAGTAAGTTCCTGAACATTCAGTGCCAGCTCAGCAGGCTCAAATACCCTCCTTTTGCTAAAAAGTGGATCAATATTCGAAAGTCATACGGAAACTTTTACAAGGTAAAATTTCTGCATTTTATTGGTTATAATCTTATGCTCTTGATACATTTATTATAGTTTGCACACACATTAAGTTGTGATTTACTCCATGCTTTTCACAGAGAAAGGCCATATAATTGTTACTTCTCAGATTCCAAATTATTTAATGTTAATCTGAGTTGAGAAAGACAAGCTGTTTTTCTCATTTAACCTGTTCCTTAAGTAGTCTAACATGATCTTCAATCACACGTTTGAAACTGCAAGGCTATTCAATTTGTGGATTGTGGAACAGTAAATCTCCATTGAATTTTATCAAACTTAATATGTATGCAGTATACATTTTTAAAATAATATTGCAAAGCTTATACTAATTGGCAGTCTTCCCCCATGGCCCTCACCAGTTCTGGTCTGTGTTCTCCTGAAGAAAACACTTTCAACTTTTTAAGGCAATTCTAATAGTGACCTTCATATTTCCAAATTACATGTTTATGCTGTCTTGAATTTCAGTTTGAGATATCTCGTAAGCTCCTGCAGTGGAAGAGGAAGATTTAGCTCCATCGAAAAACCACCATTCCTGCATGTCCTTCTCCTCCCTTTCTTTCTCATGTGGTCACGTTACCTCTATAATTAAATCATACTCAGTGTGCGTAGTCCTACGGTGATAGTGTTCACAGCCATTCCTCAGATTCAGTAATCAACTTCTTCAGTTTCCTTACCCCGTTCCCTTCCGTTCAAACTGTAAATCACGTCAGTGTGTCTCAGAGTACATTCTGTACTCAGAGTGTTCAGGTCATCTGTCAGTTTCGGTGTTTTTTCTCTGGGGAATACGAGGAGTCCTTAATCCTGTTGTGATCTGAACTATTTGCTGTTCAGGCTCCTAAAATCATCTGGGAGGTTTCCTTTTCTTCCCTATCATGTGTCAGATCGGTGTCATCTTTTTTCCTTTACTACTGAATTTTGGTGAAGCACACCGAAAGTAGCTTCATGAGAGAAGTTTTTGTTTTTTGTTTGTGTGTGGTTTTAACATTTCTTAAAACTGCTGAGAACTGTGAATACAGAAAAGTGGAGTTTGATAAGATTGTTTTAAAGTGAAATTCCTTGTAATTTCCACTCACTCAACCCTCTTCCTCTCTCCCAGAGCTCCCATAATGCATACTTTTAATGGGAATCTTCCTTGTTTTTTTTGTATAACTTTAATATTTATGTTTTTTAATTAATTTTTTTATTTTAGATTATTCAGTACAGTTTCTATCCTTTATTCCCATTCCAGCCCACCCACCCATCCCTCCCATTTCCAACTCCCCTAGTAATATTTATGTTTATCCTTATATAGATAGGTTTTGTCTTTTTTGAACATAATATAATTAGCATCATACTGGCTGTTTTGGTTATTTTGCTTTTTCCCTCAACTGTATGTGGGAGATGTATCCCTGTTGTGTGTGTGGCTGCAGCTCATGTATTTTATTGCTGTGTAGGTTTCCATTGCCTGAATACACCAGAGTGTATCTGGCCTCCTTGGGCTGGTCATTTGGGTGGGTTTCAGTCTGAGGCGTTGGAGAACAGTGGTGGGTGTGTGAACACTCGTGTATGTGCACTCGTTTCTCCAGGGTCTGAACCTGGGAGTAGAACTGATGGGCTACAGGGAATGTGCGTCATCGACATCACTAGATGATGCAAACGGTTTTCCAGAGGGGCTGAATCAGTTTGCCCCTCACCTGCGGAATGTCTGAATTGACAGTTGCTCCCTGTCTTCCCCACCATCTGGTACCACCAGACCTTTAAAATGTGTGAAAACCTGGTGACTGTATGGTGCCATCTTGTAGAGGTTTCAGTTTGCACTTGTTTGAGAGTGACAAAAGTCACTCTCGAGACTGAGCTCCTCTTGTGATTATTAGTCACTTGGATTTCTTCTCTTACGGAGTTCCTGTGCAAATCTCCTACCCATTTTTTAAAAATCGGGTAGTGTTTCTTTTTGTAGTTAGTTGGTTTGCAGATCTTTATTTTTGATACTTGTCTTTTGATTATATTTGGTAAATTTTTTTCCTGTTTTGTGGATTTATCTTTTTACTTATTTTGTGATTTCTTAAACACACCATGAAAAATGCTCTCTTGCCTGGCTGGCGTGGCGCAGTTGGTCGGGTGCTGTCCTGCGCACCAAACGGTCCCCATTTTGATTCCCAGTCACAGCAGGTGCCGGGGTTGTGGGTTTCGTGTCTGGTCAGGGTGCGTGTGGAAGGCAGCCAGTCGATGTTTCTCACTCACATCGATGTTTCTCTCCCTCTTTCTCTCCCCCCTTTCCCCTCTCTCTAAAAGAAAAAAGAAAAATAAGGTTTTTTTAAACACCTTATTTTAAAATACAAGTTATGAAAAATTACAAACATATACGAAAGTAGAAAGGCATGATGAACCCTCATTGCCCAGTTTCAACAGTTGTAAACTCACGGCTCTCACCACCAGCCATCGCCAGAGCTCATTCATCTTCCAAAACTAAACCTCTGTCCTCATTAAGCAATAAGTTCCATTTCCTCCTTTCTCCAGCCTCCGGCAACCACCGTTCTACTTTCTGTTTCCATAAAATTGTATTACCAAGTACCTTTTGTAAGTGGAATCACACAGTATTTGTTCTTTTGTGACTGGCTTATTTTAGTTAGCATGAAGTCCTCAGGGTTCATATAATATATGCAGCATTTTGTCAGGATGTATTTCCGCTGTAAGGCTAAATAATCCATTGTTTGAGAATTTCCTTTTTAAGGCCAAATTGTATTCTGTTGTATGTATATACTATTTTTTTTATCCTCACCTGAGGACATGCTTACTGATTTTAGAGAGGCCGGGAAGGGAAGGAGAGGGAGGGAGAGGAGTATCAATGTGAGAGAGAAACATCCATCGGCCTCCTCTCACACGCATCCCCACAACCCAGGCATGTGCCCTGACCAGGAATTGAACCTGTGACCTTTTAGTTTATGACAGCATTCTGTTATATAAATCATTTAATAGGCTACTGAATTCAGTTTGCTAGTATTGTTGAGGATTTTTGCATCAGTAATCATAAAGGATATTAGTCTGTAGTTTTCTTGTAATGACTTTGTCTGATTTTGGTATCGGGGTAATGCTGATTTCATTGAATGAGTTAGGAAGTCTTCCCCGCTAGAGTTTGAGAAGGATGGACGTTAATTCTTCTTTAAATGTAGAATTTACCAGGGAAGCCAACTGGTGCCGGGCTTTTCATTGTAGGGTGTTTTTGGTTACTGATTCAGTCTTCCTTACTTACTGTAGGTCTGTTTAGATTTTATCTTTTCTTTATGATTCAGTTTTGGTAGGCTGTGTTTCTAGAAATAGTCTCTTTCACTTAAGCTCTTTAATGTGTTGGAAAAGTTATTTTTATTTATTTATTGTTTGAATTTTTATGAGTTTATTTGAGACAAACTGATGACAGTGCCAGAGAGCAAGGTCTCAGATGCTCCTGGAAAAGTTTTTTTTTAGAAGCACATTCTTTTATATCATTTGCTTTGTGATTCTTTCCATAACCCTGTGAGTAAATGGTAGTTCAGCTGTAAAGATGAAGAAGCTGAAGCTCTAAGATATATAGGTGATTTAGCTGTATAAACTCCAGAATGTAAAACTTTTTTAAAAAAGATTTTATTATTTATAGAGAGAGGGGAAGGGAAGGAGGAAAACATCGATGTGTGAGAGAAACATTGATTGGTTGCCTCTGGCACGCCCCCTTCTGGGGACCTGGCCTGAAACCCAGGCGTGTGCCCTGTCCGGGAATCATACCAGTGACTTCTTGGTTCTCAGGCTGATGCGCAATCCACTGGGCCCACCAGCTAGGAACAGAATGTAAAACTTAAGAGGTCTTCTTTCTAGTAAGGATATACTGAAGACAGAATACTGGTTCTTAAAGGTGAAATTTGGGGACTGTGTGAGATTTTTATATTTATCAAAATGGAGCTGGTATTTAAAGAGGATGAAAAATACTACATGACATTGTCTTACATTCTTGATCATTATCGTTCATCACCTAGAAATGCGAAATATTTTTGGTGCCTCTGCCTAGGGAGTCAGTCAAGTAAAATAATACATTACAGAAACATAGCATGCAAAAAAGAATTAGTTTGCATAAAATGGTAGAGCTTCAGTTTAGAAGAACAACACATTTCCTTTCATAAATGAATTGTTAAATTACAAAACTCCAAGTGTTTTAGATGTCTTGATTCCATCTGTTGATATATATTTTCATTAAAAACACTAAAGCCCTGGAGGTTTGAGTTATTTATTTGTTTTAATTAACCAGAAGTATTTGCCCTTTGCCTAACTTTATTTAGTTATTACTCTTAATTTTCAGTTTATTTTTCTCCTTCACAGTGACTTATAGAATACTAAAGAACCGTTTACTGTTTATTTATTTTCAGGTTCCTAGAAGCCAAACCAAACTGACAATAATGCTTGAAAAACTAGGGATGGATTATGACGGGCGGCCTCACAGTGGTCTTGATGACTCGAAGAACATTGCGCGCATAGCGGTCCGCATGCTGCAGGACGGGTGTGAACTCCGAGTCAATGAGAAAATGCATGCGGGACAGCTGATGAGTGTGTCCTCCTCGTTACCAATAGAGGGCACTCCACCTCCACAAATGCCACATTCTAGAAAATAACAGCAGTTTTGCCTTTTTGTCCCTGGATCATTGACTGGAATTGGTACAAAGAGGTAGCAGATGAATACTTATTGCAGTGCAAAATTGAAGCACCTTAAACATAAAATCTTATTACAGCTCTAGAAACATATATATGAACAGATTCTGTGGAGAAGGCATATTGAATTGTCACCAGCACTTTTATATGGGCAGTATTTGTTACACAGTAATTGTTCTTGCTTAGAACTCGCTTTTATAAATTAAGGTGTCCAAGATGTGTTCCTTTGGTTTTAAATGCAAAGATCTATTGACTCTCCTTTTGAATGTCATTTCTTATTGATGTTAGAATATAAATGTATTTCTACATTAATATCATTAGATCAAATTATTTCTTAAATGCAGAAAAGATTGGAAAGCAGACCTTATCTAGCCTTTGGGTTTTAAGAATATTATAGGCCTATTGATTTTTGAAGTTTATATATGAAGTTCAGCTGTATGTTAAATTTCATAAAGTACTTGGTCCATATATCTATCTGTGTTTCTTTTCAATTTGTAATTGGAAGACTTGTGAAGATTGTAGGGCCTGGTTAAAAATTCAGTATTGACAGTATTAACGGAAAATCCAAAGACAATACCATTTAAAGGAATATAAGGGCTGTACCTCAGATTTTATAATAATACAGGTAAATCAGTGAGGTTTGGGGCCGGCTTTTTGATTCCCTTCCTCCTTGTGACATATATCTGCCCTAATTCTTAAATCTAAGAGGCCATGCTTTGAAATAGACTTAAAATTAAAGATCACTACTGAATTTTGCATTTGTATTCAACATTGTGAGGTTAATAAAAGTCAAATAATGCTTTCTACCTGATCTTATGTTTTTATTACATAGTGAGTGGCCAATAAATTGTTGACTAGTTAATTCTTAACTAGTTCTAAAAAACAAAAATGTGTTCACAGAGTTAAGAAAGTAAAACTCCTTATTTAGAAGCTGAAAACACATATTTTCAGAAGTGAATTTTCCCCTACAGCTTTTATTAACAATTTCATTGACATTGCTCCTTTTCCATGGAACAATTTCATTGACACTGTTTGCTTCTTTTCGTTTACTTTTTAATCATAATTGTGATGCTACTTTATTTTAATGATGCATGTGTTATAATCAAATGAATTTTATGGAGGTTTTTCAACCCTGGTGCATAGAGGAAAAGTAGTTCTTTTTCTTGCTATGAGAATATACAGTGCTGTCGGCTTCTCACTTGAAAGAGTGAATTTCTGCCCTTGGGTGGTAGTTGGAGAATCAGCACAATGAAGAATAACAAGTGGGTAACAGAAGGCACTGGGGTCGGGTATATGACGTCCTTAGACAGACTGGTAGGGATTAGAGCAAGACATCTAGGTGTTTCAGGTTTGTACAGAAAACTTCAGGCTTTTACACTGACTATACCCGAGATTTTTGGGAATCCCAAATATCAGCATATGATATGCCTTATACTGTTCCTGAAAGTGTAAAGGAATGTCCTTCAAACCCTTACAGTGCCAGGGCAGAAGCATAGAGGAGAGCAAATCGCTGTGGAAACCCAGACGCCAGCAGGGCCGCTTGGCATACCCCTTAGGAGGCTTTTCCTCGTAGGCACACCGCCACAGAATTCAAGCTCACGCCACGGCAAAACTCTAATGATCTCTCACGAGCTTCCAGAGTAGCTCATCCGTAGCTGAAACTGCAAGAGGAAAAGCTGAGACTGGCAAAGAAGGACTACATTACCCCGCCCTTTTGTAGCGAAGGCCACAGTAAGCTGTGCTGGGGTCCTGCCCACCTTTTCCCCACGGGCGGACTTCTCTGCGGGGACCCCTCCTGGTGCCACGCTGCTCTGACTGGCCGGTGAGGTGATCCCCCAAAATGCTTCCTGTGCTTTCCTGTGCGCCTGCAGGGCGTTTGGTGCTTCATTGTGCAGAGCTTCCCCTGTTTTAGGGAAGCATCACTCTCCCTACTTCTGTTGGTTTGCAGTTGTGTATGTGTTGTCCTTGTTTTCGTAGGGGAAATGAGTATGGGAACCTCCGAGCCCTTCACCTTGCTGACCTTCCTCTCCTGTGATCCCATTTTTCACTGCTCTGTGGAGTCTGCCCTCCCCTCGGTCTGGTACACCTCAGCAAATGGACTTCTTCCCGGGTTTTGCCGAGACTGTTAATCATGCCCGTTCTCATGGGAGGAAGTTAAACCTCAGGGATTCTCCTTTCTACCTTCTGATTTCTGTTGTGTGCCATTGTCTTTAAGGTGTTCAGCAATGCTGATTCTTGCAAGGACAGTGCTGAAGAGATAAAGATGCCTTTCAGTTCTTCAGAAAATTAACAATATTAATAATTTATTGTCAGTTTTTATTTTGTATTAATATGCTATGTACTATAATGATATTAATGGTTATTATTTATTATTTACCAAAAATGCCTTTTGTATTTTTAGCCATTAGCTATGTTAATTTTTTTGCTTTCTACTTTTCACTAGTTCTGATAAATTGACATACCAGGTTTCTGTTGTGTTATTTCAGATCCACAATCTTTAGAACCAATTGAGGTGTATACCCGAGCACTGTATTTTGTCTGTTTTGTTATGTGTTCTTTTGGATAAAATACTTCAGACATTTGCTATGAAAAAATCTTTTTCTGAAGTGTCTTTTTTTTTTTTTTGCTTAAAAATAGACCTGCTTAATCTGCCTTGTAGGGACAAGTTTCCACCTGGACTGAAATGAAAAACCATAGGAGTCACTAACATGTTGTCTATTAGTAGGGATTTTGCATTGTTGAAGACCAGATTATGGTTATTTTTTAAATGTGGGGTTGGCTGCCTGGTTGTATTCAGTATACTCGTCATGACGGTTATCCGCAGTAATCACGCAAAACAGTAACTTGGAGGACAGGAAAAGAGCTGGTAGTAAAATTGAGGACAGGAGGAAGCAAGGAGATCAAGATAATCCACCCTCTGTTTGGCTAGGCTGGCTGTAGGTGGGGTCGCCAGAACCGCTGCCTGCTTCTTGCACCAGTACGCCTCTGTCCTGCAAAAGCCCGATTGGAAAGGCTGTATTTTGAAGGAGGCTTTCACTATCTAAGCTCCTGTGAAGAAGCACAGATTCCTTGAGAGCAGGGACTGGGACTCTTTCGTCTTTGATTCTAACACTGTGTGATTCCAAAAATGCCTTGCACATAGTTAGTGTCAATAAATGAATGCCAGCCTTAAATATCCTTTTTGAAAGTTACACTTAGAAGTTTCCTCTTTCTTCTTCTGCATCATAAACCTGTATTTCAATTTCCTTGCCCTCACGAAGTTTCCAAAGCCCATAAACTTCTCAAACTACCTCCCATGGGCCAAATCGGGCCCACTTACTGTTTTTGTATGGCCTACGAACTAAGTATGGTTTTACATTTTTAATAGTAAAAAATTAAGAAATAATAATGTAGGTGTCTTTGCTTTCTGAAAATCCACATTATGCTACTTTGCTTTCATAGAAGACCTACATTGGTATCTGTTTTCACTGACTGTAAAAATCCAAAGATTTTGGCTTTTACGAAAAAAGCCATTACCGTACTAAAGCAGGTCTTTTGTAAAAGTAAAGTGCATAATGTGAACTTTTGGAAAGTGGGCGTACTCTTCGCTGTATGCCATTTCAGTTTACAGCAGGTCACAGGAATGCTGTACTTCAGGATAGCAGGGGAAATCTGTACTTTAATGTGAAATTAAATTTGTTTTTGTAATTTTTATAAATAAAGTTTTATTGGAACACTCGCTCGTTTGTTTGCATGTTCTTGCTGCCTGCATTTGCACTACAACAGCGGAGTTGAGTGATCGCAACACAGACCATCTGGCCAGCAAAGCCGAAGATACCACTGTCTCACCCTTTGCAGGAAAGGTTGGCCTGCCCCGGCTGCCTGGACTCAGAGCAATATAAAGGTTCCATCAATACGTAAGAAACCAACTGTAGTAGGGGTGCTAAGCTACCGTAGAATCACACCTAACATTGAAACCTGCAGGGTTATCTCCATTCTACGGGTGGAAAAAATGGGGTGTAGGCGGTGGACTTGCCGAAGTTTACGCCGTGGGAGTCAAACTGAGGCAGTCTGACTTCAGCCTTGGCACTTCCCCTCTTTGCTGTGCCACCTCCCCTGGTAGATTTCAGCTCAGTTGATATTCTAGGGACAAGATAGGTTGTCCTACATCGTCTGAATGTCCACCTGCTGCACTTAAGGTGTCTTCAGCGTCTGTACTAAATAATGCACATCAGGAAATAATTTGGTTTCATTCTTTGAGTGGGACAAACATGCAAATACTGTTAGCTTTGAAGGTAACAGGCTTGCAAGGCTTCTTGGGGATAAGGGTCAGTGGGAAAGGAAAGGGTTTATGTTTTAAATTTTTCCCGGCGTGCTGGAGGCGAGGGTTGTAGTGAGTGCAATGAGACAGAGGTCAGAGGACCGGGCTGATGGCGGGCTGAGGGGTGGAGGTAATAGTTTTGAAGGATCATGCAGCAAGAGATGAGTGAGAAAGAAGCTGAATGCGCCTGAGGCCTTAGCTAGATCTGCTTTTGCACTTGTACATGAGTATTCCCAAGGAAAATCTTTTCATATTTGTTCGGGGTGAATACCGATAAATCATTGTGGACATAGTGTGATCAGTGACAAGTTTAGAATACTAATTCTTTTTCCCTGTATTGAGCAAGAGAACCAGATAGGAGAAAACATGATTTTCTGTATAGTTGGTGATGGCTGGTGACTTGGAGATTGGACCTTCCCCATGTGCCCATTCCTGCTTGCTGTCCCTGCTTCCTTAAACATAAACCTTATTTTGCCTCTGGATTTGTTGTTGTCAGTGGGACTACGATTATGGTCATACAGCCTTGAAACCTGGAAATTACTTGTGGCTCCCCCTCTGCTTTTAGCACAATGTCCTTGGATTGTTTCTCATTCACATTATCCTTGCAACAGGCTGTTCCCACCCTAGCTACCCAAAGTATTGCTAAAACACTGACTGACTCTTGCTGTTTCTTCCTATATGTGACTGTCATAAAATAGCTTCCGAAAATGCTGCATATTGGTCTCAGAAACCTTCACATTTCTCACAGGAGAAAGCACAGCTCCCTTTTGGCATTTAAGACCATCCACGGACTGGTTTCTAGCTGCCTTCCAAGTTTTATAGCAGCTGCCTGCTCTGGACTCATCACTATCCCTGCCACAGCCACACATGCATCACACATACACTGTCCTACTTCTTGTCCCCAGCAAATTAGCCCATCAATCTCATTGTCTTGATTCTGGGTTTTTAAAGACCTACCTCCACTCCAGCCTTCGCCTTCCCAGACCACCCTGACCTTTAGCAGTAACTCCATTTGTTTTATACTCATTGGACCCTTCACATGTGCTCTGAAGACTTGTATTTATCTCAGTGTCTCTTCAGTTCTCCAATGAGACTGTAAATCCCTCCCATGCAGGTTCTTACACGTTGTATCTCTGGAACCTAACACATAAGGGACGCTTAGTTAAAATTTATTAGTGGTGGTAAAATCTGTTCCATGTGATCAGTACTTTTTCCTGAAATTGCAAAGGGCAGAGAGCTTAAGCCTTGGCTACTTTCTGGTACAGAAGGAGTTGCTGCCGGGGTAGAGTTAGAGAGATGAGCTGTTTCCTTCCCTGTTTGTGCACCATAAATACATTTTTAGAGACTCTCCCACTGTAGCAGGAATGCTTAGTCCTGTCTATGCTTGGCTTCCCCTCTAGGTGCCAGAAAAAGCAAACAAATGTTAAGCTCTCTTTCCTCGTTGTTCAGTCTAGGCACTGCTGATTGAAAAAAAAAATTGCTTCACGTATCTTTGGTCTTGAAAAGGGTCATTGCTTAACCTTTCCTCTTTCTAGTGCAGTGATTTTTAAACTTTTTTTTGCACAAGTACTCCCTTGGGCAAATAGTTTAAAAAAATAGTTTTAAAGGAAAATGTGTTTCTTTGCACATTTAGAGCTGTTCCTGAGTTTAAATATTGGCAAAGGATATAATTTCCACCATAGTATAAATATTGGCATTTTAAAACAAAGTGTTCATCGTTCTTTCAAATATGTCCAATGGAGTTTGAATACCATAGGAATGTAATACCATCAGCCATATAGAAAATACATAAAGATATTTAAATTTTTACATCTTTTCTTTTTCTCCTTGAACTTACCTTTTCATTGCAATTTTTCTACAAGATTCTATCCTAATATCCTAGAACACAGTACCTGTAGGGGACGCAACAAGTTGGACTGTGGAAATACGAGGTCATGCTACTGCAGTGGTCATGGGGAAGAAGATGTACGTTATAGAGTGTGTTGTCACAGAAAGGACAACAGTGAAGGCAGTAAAACGTGCTGTACAAACTGACCCCTCAGTAACTGAGAAAGTGCCCGGCGATAGCAATGCAGGAGCTCGTCTTCCTGTTCTCGGAGCAACAGAGCAACATGGAATGCCGGAGCCGGGGCTGGGCTGCAGGGTGGGCCCCAGTCCGTCAGATCGGGTTTTCGTATTCTTGGAGTTTGTTGGCCTAGGATATGCTATATATTTTTATACCTGAAAGTCATATTGATTACTATCATACCTTTTTGCAACAAAAATGTGTACATTTTAAATGTATTGTCATCTTAAGGCCATGCAAAATTTCTTCTATATTGAGTCATTAACATTATTTTACATAATTGATCAAACTGTAAGTATATTAAAGTTTTTGATATTAATTGGAATATAAAATTGTTTAAGTCCTCTTTCAATGAGATTAATTTTCTGATTAGTTCATGTGCCCTTGGATAAGAATGAAAGAGGGTTCAGCGTCAATTCTGTTGATATCTTTCATTTCTGTCTGTGTAGATGCCCCAAAACAGCCCTTAAACAAAGGGATGGGAATGGAAGCGGCTTTATCGGAAGAGGTTTACTCAATTCTTTAAAGTCAGTGCTAAAGTCACATTGTTTTTAATGAACCTTCAGCTGACATGATTAGTTCATTGTTCTTTTTTTGTTTGTTTGAAAACAGAACTGGAAACTCCCTAATCTTTAGAAGAGTTTGTTACCTATAATTGTTCATCCTCAAATTTGGGCTTGTAAACCCAACAGGCTTTTTACCAAGACTATGAAATGATTATTAATTGTACCTGTTACTCTTTCACTTAAAAAAACTATTTAATCCAGTTGGAAAATCCAACCTGCTACCTTCAAAATACCCTTTCAGATATATTGTTTGATGCAACTAATGCTGTAAATATATTTTCATCATGGTATATATTTCATTAAATATATAATTTATCAAAACCTTGGAGCTACAGATTTAATCATTCTATGCATGGTAAATATTTACCATATAATTAAATCAACTCAAATACCAACTGTCTCATCATTAAATCAAACAACCAAATTGGACTTTTCTTTCTGTCAGAAAAAATCTGACTTGAAAATTCAAATGTGTTAATGAATTTTGAAGACTCTTCTAAAAATCATTAAAAATATCACAGAACACCTCTTATAAGAGATTACTCAAAGCAGTCAATAATCACCTAGATTTAACATAATTTTTTAAAAACAAGATAATTCAATTTATTTTCATTATTTAATTTGTAACAAGTCACAGTCATCCATAAGCTAAAATTATAAGTTCTTTAGGAAACAAGTATGTTGCAAGACACTTTCAATACAGGTGTGTGCATATACTGAACTAGAGTGTTCAGCTTTTGGTAGAATTGGGAATCAAAAAATAGATAGGATCAGACTTTTCCTAAAGAATGTTTTATAGTCTGCTAAAAACTAACTGGTGTGGCAGCTAAAATCTAATTTATTATCTGTTAATAAGTGATAGGAAAGACTAATCACTTCATAAGACTAAGTTGAGATTTGACTGTATTTAGAATAAATATGTCATGATAACATCATAGAAAGTTTTGTCTGTTGGTTTTATTCAATGCATCATGAAAATTCTGGTAGTCCTGAAAAAGTCACATTTAAAATAATCGGCATCACTAAACCGTTCTTGTTTTAACTGCTCAAAAGTACTGTTCAGTCAGTGAATGTCCCAAAGATGAATATTTTAGATAGTGGGAAAATTTACCTACGAAAAGCTATTTGTAGCATTTACTGTTTCTTTCAGGCACTTGCTGCTTTGCTGGTGGGCCTCCCATCAAGAGTGATATGTTTCTTCCTGGCGGGAATCTGGAGGAGGAAGTAGCCAATTTGTTAAATAAAAGTCCTCATTACTTCCACTGTACCTCGCTTTACCACACATCCCAATTTTGAACATCCTAACAATTCCCCAAACACCCCATCTCTAAATCCCCCTTAATGGCAGCGTAGAACAGGGGAGGACAGGCAGCCCCAAGGAAGCAACTGCGTGCCCTGTAGAGTTGTGTGCTTTTGGTTTGCAGAGTGGGAGAAATATTGTGGGCGCTGTGTTTTGTTCTTTGGCTCGCTGAGTTTGGAGGAAGTGTGTGTATGAAAGTCAAGAATGTAGAGAGAGAGTCCTTTAACATCACCTTTGCTCAGCAATCCCTTGAAAGGGTTGAGGATCCTTTCGTAGGGTTAGACATGCACCATCTAAAGAAGACCTCTGGTCCAGTGTTGAAAAATCTCTTGTATGTTTGTAAAATATTTTCATCAGTAATGTGTGTGTGTTTTAATGTGTGTGTTCACAGTTGGTAAAAGCTCTTTTTCAGAACTTCCTTAATGGACACTGAGAAAACTGGGTTAATCTTTTGCAGCGGGGGGTGTAAAACAAACTAACCTGCATTAATGTCATAAAGCTCATCTGTCAACCAGCCCACACCAAGCCTCTTGAGTTCCCTTTATCTGATAATGTCAAGAAACCTGGGTTAGCATTCTTCCCACCTCGGTCTAGGGCTTTTTCGGTCCTGAGCCATGTTGAAGCTGCCTACAGACGAGGCACAATGTTAGGAAACAGTTTTCAGTGCAGACAGCTGAAACCCAATCACTCGGCCTGCTGAGTGTTCTAATGATTACGCGGCCCTTCTGCTAGCTTGCTCCAAATGTAGAAAGAACACCGCGGGGAACAATGACCATGATGTCTCGTTCTTTCTGTGTGTATAGGGAGAAGAATGTGGGAACTTCAAACAATAACTTAATGATGGTTCAGGAAATTCAGGAAAGACAGGTAAATATAATAAATAAGCCTTAAGTCATAAATCCTACATTCCTTATACAGGCAACTTCCTTCTGTTCCACCAGTTAGTGTTTGGGGAGGAGAGCTTTTAAAAATCAGATGTGATAAAGTTCCAACTTAACAATTTAAACCATCCTCGTACGTGCTCCATGGTCTAGATTAATGGGGTGCAATAAGAATCTTATGCTGTTTTAGAGACCTCAGTTCTTTATTCTGGAGAGAGGTTATTAATTCAATCAAAGATTGCATTCTACTACAACATTTTTTTTTACGGCCTTACTGAGTCAAGTCATTTATGGCAAGGCTCTATTTGACTGTCTGGTTTGGGGAGAAAATTTACTGCTTCTGTTCAAGGTAAAAGGGAATAGAATGAGATAAAGCATTAGGGATTTCTCAGGGCTGAGAGGAACCTGTAGAAAGAAGAGGAGCAACTTGGGGACTGTTTAACCAGAATTCCTCATCCAGTGTAAATTCCCCTAACCTTGTGTCCTTGGTCCTCACCTTGATTTCTTCCTGTGAGGTATATTATCACCTCCCTGTAAACGGTTCCTAAAATGTATTGCCCAGACCTCTCTTCTGAGTTCCAGAACTTCTTCTCTACCAGTTACTGGATGTTTCATGGGTGTTAGCAGCATTTAGATTTACGTTATGAAGCAAACATGTGCTTATCCCCTCCCTCATCCCCTCTCCCAGCCTATGCTTCCGTCACCTGCTCATCACTCACATTCAGAATCTGGCAAAGCTGCCAGTTGCCTGTTCTTTATGCTTATGGGGATGCTTCATTTGTGCACTGCAGGCCTGCTGTGGCTTTCTGCCCTAGAAGGTTAGGCACTATTTCGTTAGTTCAGATCAGTGACATACCATCATAATCACATTGCTTATAATTCAACCAACAAACACTATTTTGTTTTAATTGAGAAAATGAGGCATACACAGGGAAAGATAACTATGTAAAGTAACTAGTTAACTAAGCAACTGACTATGTAAAATGAGTTTAAAAAGGCACTTGAGTGCAGCCTGGTGTTTAAGAGCGTAAGAGCACGGGCTAGATCTGGACTGCTGTTTTGGTTCTGACACTTACTGGTGTGGCTTACGCGGGTTACTTAACCTGCGTTCTGACTCCCAGTTCTCCCTATCCAAGCGTTCGGTGTAGGCTTGTTGTAGGAATTAAATGAGGTAATATGCGAATCACGCCTAGTGAGTTATGGCTGAGCATCATAGAGTAAAACACAAAGAGAACATCTTCAGAATTCACCATGGTGTCTAAGGGGGTCATAAGCAGTATGATACACTGGATGCAGGGCTGCAGGTCTAGGGCTCCTTAAATCTTCCATGATGATGGGATGAGTGATCCCAGAACCTGGAATGGTATTGAGATTGTTGGCAAAAGCAGAGTGGCTTTGGCTGTGGGAATAAGGGGGATGTGAGGGCAGAAGGGCTGCTGGGAGCCAGATTAGCAGACACATCACTGCATCAGTTCAGCAGGACAGCTCACACCAACCCTCGTGCAGATTTAGGTACCAAGTGCCCATCATCAAGTGGAGGTGGTGGGGAAAAAAAACGACTACCGTCTGTGATGTTCAGGGATCACAGAGGACATCACAGGAGCTGAAGAACAGATGAGGGGACTGAGGAGTCCGGGAAGGCTTCCTCTCAGCGGAGACATGAGTTAAGTCTTAACAAACAAGCCAATAGACGTTAGAAGACGTAATAGTTGACCAGGCTGCAGAAACAGCATGGTGTAAGAGATAAAAGTGTGGGAACGTAAAACGCAACTTAATTCTCTAAGACGGCATTTTCCCCACGGAGTTCTATTCTGCCGAGTTATGAAGACCTGGGTTCTAAGCCTGTTCTTGGCTCACACTGACCCACAATACCCCGTCATCTGCTCGGCCAACGCCGAGCCAGATTTCCCCTGGTAAGAACTGTTTTTGAAATCTTGTCTAAAAGTCCTGAACATGGAGGCTTTAAGAATAGTGATATTAAATCCAGCTCGGAGCAGGCTTCTCAGGTTTCCACTCGACTGGTTCTGCAGCAAGTGCTCTCTAGGATAGGGAGTTCCCCAGCCCACTCACGTATATTTGCACTGAAATGAATTGCTCTCTCCAGCCCCATAGTAATAGCCTCCACAAACAGACAGCTTAAAAGGCAGTCTCTCGTTAGACCTTAGTAGAAAGATTAATGGATACCTAAGGTGCATTTCATTGGCTCTCAGATCTCATCTATCATCAGAATCGCCCGAGGAATTTTTAGTACAGACTCCCAGCTCCTACTTCTATGGATTCTAAGGGGGAGCCTGGGTCTGTATTTAAAAATAAAAACAAAAGTCTCCCACTAGTGACTCTAATCATCAGCCAGGTCTGGAAACCTTGGTAGAGAACACGGCCACTGTGCTCTCTGTCTGCAGACTGTCACTGGGGGAATCAAACCAATGACCTTCTTTTCCCTGTGAATCAAGACTGAAAGACACTAGTCATTCTGAGCCATGCTCTTGAGTGGAAGTGACGAGGGCTACCCTCTGAGTGACAGCGACCTTCCTCCGTGTGGACGGAGGCATAAAAGCCAGTTAGCAGAGAGACAAAGCAGCACACAGGCAAAGCCTCAGAGATGAGACCCGGCGGAGGGCTCCTGGCAGGCTTCCCGTTCTCAGTTCCTTCCTGCAGCCTGGCCGCACTCCTGTCTCTGCTTCCATGAGATGTCCCTTTATCCGTATAATAAATTCCCCTCTGTGGCTAACGCAGCACAAGCTGGTTTCTGTTACCTGCAATTAGAGAGCCCAACTACTACACGTCTAACTAAAATAGCTTCTCTACGGGACAGTCAAGACATACACTTTAAACGCGGGATGGTGTGAAATACCCACTTGCTTCCCAAACGAGTCTGGAAATGGGCTCAGGGGAGGAAAAAACAAAACACTGTTACTATCGAGTAGTTTATTCGGCTGTGGGCTTGGTACAAGGAGTGCTCCTTTCGGAAAAAAGAAAAAGACGCTCTGTTGATGGGAAGAAAGGAAGCACTGGAGGTAACCCGTGGGCCAGCAGGGACAGGAACCATGGCCCATTTGTGGTGCAGACGGTTCTGAGGCACGGCCAGCCTGCCGCCCTGATCCCCGTCTGAACTTTCGGTCTCACCTTCTGAATCTGCCAGAGCCTGGCCCTGGTTTCTGAGTTGGGCCGAGGTTTCTGACTCGTTGGGCTGAAACAATCAACAGTGTCCTCGACATGAATGTAGAGCACAGCCGCTCTCAGATGGGAACTCAGGAAGCTGCCCTCAGGTCCTCCTGCACAAGGCACTTAAATCCCCTCCCACTTTTCAACAGGAAACCTGTTCAGGCTTCCTACCATCACCACACACCTAAAAACCAAACAGAGGCCCACCCAGCCAGGGGACGGGGAGTTGAGAGCCGCAGGCCCGGGAACTGGGTCGCTGCTTCTTCGCTAATAAGCCCGAGGCCACAGAGGCCACTTGGGCCAGGCAGCCGAGCTCCACTGGGTCCTGCGGCCATAGAGTGGCCTTGAAACCCAGCCAGCTGGATGCCTGCCACTAGAAGAGCGATCAGAAATGGGCCACGGCAGTGCCGACGCAGGAAAGGTAGCTCTAAATGGTAAAATTGGGCCCCTACTGTCATTATGCCCCACACTAGTGGTCAAATGACTTCCCAGAAGCCCTAAGGGCTCTTCCGAGCACACTGGGAAAAGCAGGGTGGGGTCTGAGTCTCTCCCCACCTCTGGCTTCCAACAGAGCTGTTCCACCTTTACCTATTTATTCCCCGGGCTCCCTGCCGTTTTGTTAGCAGAACGGACCCGTAATTGATCACACGATAGCTCATCGAGAGCATGCATGCAGGCACATGCACACCAAGAACTGCGCTAGCTCTTTTAGATGCTTCGGCTTGACTCCTTCAAAGAAGTCCAGGAGGCAGATTCTGTTATTATCTGCACAGTCCAGCTGAGGAAACAAAAATCAAGTATCTGGTCCGAGGTGACAAAGCTAGTCTGTGGGAAAGCCAGGAACGGAATGCAGCTCCCTCTGACCCTGGAGCCCTGACCCACCACGGGGAAAACCATCTGACAGAGGAAAAGAAAAAGTCAGCTTTTCACTAAAGCCATCATTCTCAACCCCGCCTCCGGCACACCGGATTCACCTAGGAGGCTTTAGATTACGGCGCCAGCCTCTCGCCTCAGGAGATGCTGATTTAATGGATCTTGGAAGCCGCCAGGCACCGGGATTTGTTTTCTGAAGACGGAGAACCACTGCATTAGAGAAGCAGTGATAGGAATTCAATAATTAAAATTACATGTCAACCCAGACTTGAGGGTGTCAAAGACAGGAATTTCCCTCATGGCAAATTACTTAGCTGATGGTATAAAAAGTGTCTTGTGAGACAGAGAAAGAAACACAGCAACCACCCCCACCCACTCTGGTGCTTGGAGGGGAACTTTCTTTGCTCCTCCTCCCCCACGGCTCAGCTGCGAACTCCAGTGCGTGTGGCGAACCCTATTTGGTGGGGCTGGCATGGGAAACCACTCACAGGGAGAGAAGACAGGGAAGGATGAGGGGAAACTGGGAGCCGAGGCCCCGTAGGCAACTCTTTTTCGAAGGCAGCCCTGGACTGGGATGGGGTGAGGCAAGTCAGCCTCGAGCACAAAATTTAAGGGGACTCAATCAAACAAACAACAAAAAATGTGTCATGAAGATAAATAATGTTTTAATTCCATATTTAAAAAAATAAGCATCAATGCCAAAACCACTCCCAGTGAATGTCATGTCAACGATTTAAACATAGCCAGGCCCCAACAGGGCTGGGGTTCAGTGAGGGGGTGGGGTGAGTGCTGCAGGTGTCGGGTTGCATCTCCCATCTTTGTTTAAAATGGATATTTTTGCATTACTTTTGATTTTTTCAAAATATTACATTAAAGCATTGTTTTTCTTAAATTTTGGGTTCCGCTATAAGTTCCAGTAAGTTCCAGCTTTGGCTTATTCCGGTGCTTCTGAATCGAGAGAGTGGACTATCACAAAAGCATCAGAAGGCGGGCTTCCCAGGGGCCTTGGAGGGGTTTCTGGCTTCAGAGTGAACACTCACACAAACAAACGACCTTGTAGTCCAGGGCCCGCAGGTTAGAAGAGAGTGCAGGAGCGGGCGTGCTGAGCCCAGGTTGTCTGCCCCCGACGCTGGTGTCCCGATTTCTGTGGCCTTTAGGCTGGGCTCCGCTCTGAAGCTGAGCACACAACTCCCAGTTACACAGGATGCAGCCACTTCCACTGCTTGTTAATGCCTCGGGGAAACTGCCAATAAAAGGGTCAGGACTGGAGAAGAAGCGGTGAAGCCTGGATTCCGGGCGCAGATTTAGGATTTGTTAGCTGGTGCTTGGTATATCCCTTCACGTCTGCGGGCTGCTGCTTTATTTCTGCCTTATAAAATAAGGATGACCGTACCTTTCCCGTTGTTCTTCTGTTGTGGGGCTTAAAGAGATACGGTGCAAAAGTGACTCCAGGTTCCCACGCAGATGGAAACAAGCTCCATCAGGTATAATTCTTTAAGTGAGTGCACTTCTTTGGGCTGGTTCACCCGGTTCTGGTACTGAACTTCAATAATATTCGGGATTTTAAAATGATGGCAGAAAGGATTAACTGAGAGTAACAACACTGGGACTATGGAATGCACTACATATTATGTGCTAACTTCTTCTTCAAGTGGAGAGAATAGACATTACTTCTGGTATTAACTATACGACTTTCCATTGGAAATTGGGGTTACCTGTAAGAAGAATGACCTCTTCATCCTGCCTACAACGGTCTCCTTTGCTGTCCTAAGTTTGTATATTTTGATCTTCTTAAAGGTCCCATGTAATTATACATTCTCCACAAGCATGTGTTTGAATAATCACTTCTTTTTCACAAAGCTCACACGCTGTTTTGTGAGAATGTCCAGTCTTTCTGACTGTAGTTGCTTATGAATTTGAACTTGAAATGCAGAGTCACCTTTTAGCCACCATTAGGGAGTGAGTGCAGTGTGATGAATGAGAGCTTGGGCTCTGATGCCACACGGTGCCACCAAATAAGTGGCCTTCCTTTGCTAAAGGGAGCTCAATGACCCTAGGGTTATAGTGAGAAATGAAAGAATTAATGGTTATAATGGGCCTCAATATAGTGCCTAGCAAATAGTTACCCCTTAAGAAATGTAAACTAGTGTTGTATTGCTCCCTCTCTGTGTTAGCTCTTACACTGATCTGTGCAGTTCTGAAGCTAGGGGCTTGTTCTGCGGGGCAGTTTCTGTGAGTTCTAACTACTGCTCCCTAATAAACTTCCTGGCAACATCCTCCCACCCTCCCACCACCATCTCTCACTGCTTTCTCCCTCTCATCAGAGCAGCAATGGGAAGGATTACATAGACTGGGAAGTCGCTCCCTCTTGGTTCATGATGTTAAGCACACACATGCTGGTGGCAGCCACTGACAGGCAATTCTATCTGTCGGCAGTCCCGTGTCCATTATGGGTGGTCTACAGTAGCACTTGGTAAATTAGGAAGAATAAAGTTCTAATAAAAGAGTTGATACTTGATTGATATCATTAACAGTCAGTTATATGTGCAGTTTATTATAGCTAAATCATTTTTTTGAAAAAATGAAATGATTAGCATCCATATTAAAAGCATTTCTAAGTTGTATTGAAATAAGTAGAGTGATGGAGGGGGCTGTAAAGTTCTATCAGAACGGGGACATTTGGGACTAGCTGATACCAGGACAGTCCAGTTTGAAGTATGACATCATAATTGATATGGAAAGATATTTATCCACAAACACTGAGCACTTGTTACATGCTGGCTGCTGACGGAGGCTCTTGGGGATGCAAAGAGGAAACGCCGTGGGCGTTGCCCCTGGATTTCGCACCTGCCCAGGGGGACATGCCATCCCCAGGGACGCGGCTGGTTCTCCAGGGCAGCCTCTCAGCAACGCGTCTCATGCTGGTAGGCATTCCTTAGATTTATGAAATTAGTGAATAATAATCCGGAAGCTTGTATCCTATTTTCTGCTGTTTCTCATGTATTAGTGGATAAAACTCTTTTTATGATTTGCACAAATACATATTTGAGGATTACAGTGAATTGAAACAGAATTTTAAAATAAAAAAATCGCCTGGCTGGCGTAGCTCAGTGGATTGAGTGCGGGCTGCGAACCAAAGCATCTCAGGTTCGATTCCCAGTCAGGGCACATGCCTGGGTTGCAGGCCAGGTCCCCAGTGGGGACCATATGAGAGGCAACCACACATTGATGTTTCTCTCTCTCTCCTTCTCCCTCCCTTCCCCTCTCTAAAAATAAATAAATAAAATCTTAAAAAAAATTAAAAAATCGAATAAAGAGGAGGTCGTGATATAAAATAGGAGTTGATTAACACTCCTGTGCTCATTTACTTTAAAATGAGTCATCTTATTTTAAAAGCAACATGTGGTAATGTACAAACTTGAGATAAATATGTTATATATAATATATATACAAACAAAGATATCATCTATTATACCACTACCCAAAGGTTGTTAGCATGCAATTTTGGTTTTGAGTTGGAAGTAAGTGTTTATAAGTGTACACTATTTAAGAAATGGCATGCCATCTTGTCATAGGGTCTCCGATTGTCACAGCAGCTCCGAGGTGGGCCAGGCTCTATTCTGAATGGAAACTTAGCCTCGGAAAGGCTGGCACCTGGTCATGCTCACAGAGCTGGTGAGTGGAAGAACCAGGATTTGTCCTGGAGTCTTTAACTTCAAAGTAAGCATTCTTACCAGACACAGCAGAGTAGATATTTCTTTTATTTGTTTTTTAAGTGTTATTTATGTTTCTTTTATTTGAAATTTTAGAAGAGAGAGAAATAATCTATGGGAATAGAAATCAGATCAGTGGTTTCCTGACTGGTGGAGACAGGGAGGTGTTGAGGAATGACTAGGAAGGGACATGAGGAATTTCCAGAGTAGTGGAAATATTCTATATTTTGATTTTGGTGTTGGCATCTGTCAAAACTCATTGAACTATACATTAAGATGTATTCATATCACTGCATGTAAATTATACCTCAATTTAAAAAATCATCTTGTACTGTATTTATTTTTAAAATATTCTGTTTATTCAGCTTTAGAGAGAAACAAGAATTCAAAAAAATGAAGAGAAACTTAGGAACCTCTGGGACAACTTGAAACATTCCAATATCCAAATTGTAGGGGAGTCAGAAGGAGAAGAACAACAGCAACAAACTGTAAACTTATTTGAATGAATAATGAAGGAAAACTTCCACAATCCAAGGAAATAGACTTCTAGGAAGTCTGGAAGTCCAAAAAGTCCCAGAGAAGTTGGACCCAATGAGGAACACACCAAGGCACATCATCATTAAGTTACCCAAGATTAAAGATAAAGAGAGAACCTTAAAAGCAGCAAGAGAAAAGGAGACAGTTCCCTACAAAGGAGTTCCCATAAGACTGTCAGCTGATTTCTCAAAAGAAACCTTACAGGCAAGAAGGGGCTGGAAAGAAGTATTCCAAGTCATGAAAGACAAGGACCTACATCCAAGATTACTCTATCCAGCAAAGCTTTCATTTACAATGGAAAGGCAGATAAAGTGCTTCCCAGATAAAGTCAAGTTAAAGGAGTTCATCATCACCAAGCTCTTATTATATGAAATGTTAAAAACATTCTAAGAAAAGAAGAAGATCACATGGAGAGTTATCAGTGGAGAGGGGGAGGAGGAGAATGGGAGAGAAGGTACAGGGAATAAGAAGCATAATTGGTAGGTAGAAAATAGACAGGGGGGATTGTTAAGAATAGTATAGGAAATAGAGAGGCCAAAGTACTTATATGTACAACCCATGGACTTGAACTAAGGTGTGGGTGGAGAATGCCAGAGGGTGGCGGGGGTGCAGGGCAGAGGGGTATAAAGGGGAGAAAAAAATTGGAACTCTAATAGCATAATCAATAAAATATACTTAAAAATATGTTCTCATATTAACAATGGCTGGGCTTTTTCTGGACAGACCTCATCATATACTGAAATGTAATATTGTGTGGAAATAGTGAGTCACAAAGGACTACATAGTGCTTCATTCTAATTATGTGAAGTTAAAAGTAAAAAACTGAACTATAGTGTTGAGGGATACACTCTTAGATAGTAAGACTACATAGAAAAGCAAAGCAGTCCAAAAAATAAAGGAGGAGTATGGAGAGAGGGGATGCATGGTGTTTAGGAAGACAAAGGGGCTTTTGGGGTGCTGGTGATTCTTGCTTATTGAACTTGGTAGTGGTTACAGAAGTATTTCTCTTGAGATCATCAGTGTGCTATGTGTTTTTGTTTTGTACACTCCTTTGTATGTGTACTCTACTTCACAATTTTAGAAAGTTAGGAAAAAACACCACCAAGATGGTTCAAGACAAAAAGGAAAATCAGAACTCACCAGAAGACATCCAAGAACCTTGGATGATATTGGAACATTTAATCACTAAGTTTAACTTGTGGTTTGCACGGGCCAATGCAAAAAGGGAAACATGGGGTATATAGTTCATATTGTCTGATAAAAGTAAGCACACACACTTTCCTGGAGAGACAAATGCTTCTCTGGCTCTAAATTGTGGGCAGAATATTGTGCTCATTACAGAAGAGGTAAAAACAATGTATTCAGTTGCAGATGTTCTGAAGACCACAAAATATTCCTTAAATGCCATTTCTTATCTAAATTCTTGATAAAAGCTGAGAGTGCGACATTAAACCATAGCTCGGTGAAGGCATTTCTGAGAGAACCTTAAGCTCGCACAGTCCTGTGGCTTTCACGGTAGGAGCGGTAATGGAATTCCAGCTGCTTCTTCAATGCGGCTTTCTGTGTCCTTGCATGCACCTTCGTGTATGTGTCTATAGTGTCCCAGGCTGACTCAGTCTCTGGGCAGGGTTTCCTTGGACCGTTATCCTGGTTTTCGCCCATGCCTCTGTTGGCTCTCTCTTCCTTGACCTTGACCTGTACTTAGCCAGGGCCACAGCTCTTCTGCTGAGCAAGCCTGACTCCCCAGGTTGGGGCTGAGTCTGCTAAGTATTCCTAAGAGGCAGGCTTCACGTATGGTAATGAATGCAATGGATGCACTGTCTTCTTACGCCTCTCCCGCTTCTCCAAGGCACTGTCTGCCTCGTTCCCCGACGGTGCTGCACAGCAACATGGTTGAAAGCACTGGCTTTGGGTCAGACTCTGTGGGTCTGAATCCTGACCACTTAACAGACCTACTCATATTTTGTGTCTCATTTCTCACTGTGTAAAATGCCAATAATTATATTACTTACCTCACATGTAAAGTGGGAATGCTGTGTTAGCACCATGGTCAGAAGCATAAACTCAGGCCCGAGACTGCCCGGGTTCACATATCCCAGCTTTACCGCTTCCTAGCCAAGTGGTCTTGGAAAAGTGCCTTAGCTCTTCTTGCCTCAGTTGGCTCATCTGTAAAATGGGAATCATATAGCACCTGCATAAGGGTTGTTGTAGGGATTAAATGATTAACATCTACAATGCACCTAAAATAGGGCACATATGGAGTGCTTTATGTTTGCTAACTAAAGATTAGAATGAAGCGTATAGTACATTTCAATGAATGTTAGACATTTGGATTATTTTCTGCATATCTCTCCCTCCATCTCCCCAACTGTAGTGATCAATCAAGAACTAAGAACCTGAGCCCAAGCCTTGGATATTTCTAACCAAAGTCTTAGGTGGGAAGACCCTCTTCCCCTGTAGTCCCAAAGGTGTTGCTGCAGTGTCAGGGAATAAGCTAATTGGCAGCAGGAGAGGAGAAAGCTGACCTACAAAAATAAACAGTTTTGCAAGAGCAGAAGCAGAGAGAGAGACAGAGACAGAGACTGAGTGACAGAGACCTAATGGGGTCGGAGTCGTGGTTCCCTTGCCTGAAGCCCCAGAGTGTCTCAGTTTCCTGTCTTTCTGATCATGGATGAACAAAGAGCTCTTCTTTATGTTCTGTGACCTACCCTTATTTATATATATTTTTTCAATAAATCTTCTTTAAGCAAATTGGAATCAGGTCTCTGTCTCTTGATACCAAGCGAATCTGGAAGGACATCCCTCCTTGGAGAGTCGTCAGCGCCTGCGCTTATCCTGATGGGTCTGGCTCTCCTGGAGCCCAGCCTCGTGGGACCCCGGCGGTGCTCTCCCACTCACGCCAGCAGCATTCTGGCCTAAACAGCAGACAGCAGCATTGTCAGTTAATTAGCTGAGAAGCACACTAAGCACGCATATATCAAGGTGCATGCTTAGCACAAAGAATGGTGTTAAGCATGTGGTGGATTCAGAGTTCTAGAAACCCAGGTCATGGTTATCAAGGATATTAAACATGTTGACTTCAGGTTCCATTTCAGAAAACTGAAGTAAAGAGATTTACCCAGAAAACACATTTCAGAACCGAGATAATAAAAAAAATATGTTTGATCTTTGTCCCAGGTTCCTGGCACAGAGCTTCAAAGCCCTTGAAATTTTCTGAGTGATAGGGGTATCTCTTGTTCTTCATTGCAAGCTCCTTCCTGGCTCAATCTGAGTTTATAGTAATGAGGTGACTCGTGGTGAACCGTTGGATCATTCCAAGGGAGGGGCTGGTCACCACAGAAAGAAAGACCAAGCAGGAGATTAGCGGGTTAGAGCTCTCCGCCTCCTGCCAGCCTCCATCCAGGGAGAGCAGAGGGGCTGGAGACTGAGCTCAGTCACTAACGGCCAGTGATGTCATCACCTGTGCCTGAGGAGTGCAAGCTCGGTAAGAACTGGAACAGCGGGGTTCTGAGGAGCTTCCCGTTGGTGCTCGTAGAGGTTCCGGGAGGGTGGGGCATCTGAGGGGGCATGGAAGCTCTGGGCCCTGCACCGCCCCCCACACCCGCTGGCCCCCATACTTTGTCCCGTGCAGCTCTTTCATTTCACTGTTCCTCAGTTGTATCTTTTAAAATAAAACTGTACAGGGCTTGAGGGGAGGTAGAACAGGGTTTGGGAGGATAAATGGTGATGGAAGGACACTTGACTTGGGTGGTGAACACACAATACAATATACAGATGATATAGTATTGTACAGTTGAAACCTACATAATTTTATTAACCAGTGTCACCCCAATTAAGTCAATAAAAAAAATAAAATAAAACTGTCATTATAAACATAGTAGCCCCCCTTATTCATGGGGGTTATGTTCCAAGGCCCACAATGGATGCCTGACACTGTGAATAGTACCGAACCATATATATGCTATGATTTTTCCTGTATGCACACATCTTTCACTTAAATGAAGCACTTGATGGCTTCTCTGTGGCATATCTGAACTGTTAGCATCACTACTCCTGCACTTTGGGGCCATTATTAAGTAAAGTGGGGGTGACACTGGGATACAGCAGCAGCCGATCTGATCGCCGAGAGGGCTACTATGTGGCCAACAGCGGGGGAGCCTCTCCGATTCGGGGACCCCGGACAAAGGGTTGAGTTACGTCCTAGGCAGGGCAGAGCTGGGCAGTGTGAGATTTCATCACACCACTCAGAAGGGCTTGCGATTTGAAACTTGGGAATGGTTTACTTCTGGAATTTTCCATTTAATAGTTTCAGGGGGTGGTTGACTAGGGGTAACTGAAATTACAGAAAGCAAAACCCAAGGGGGTCTCCTGTGGAACTCTTTTCTGGCTTCTGTGAGTTGTTCTAGCAAGTTATTAAACCTGAGGGGGGTCTTGAAAACCCCCAATCCTTTTGGACTTTTTTTTAAAAAATTGAGTTATAATGGACACACAACATTATATTAGTTTCAGGTGCACAACGTGATAATTTAATATTTGTACAGAAACCCCAATTCGTCGTCAGCCAGGCAGAAGTGGGGGTGGCCCAGGGGCCCCACTGACTGGTGTCTGAAGTGGGGGCAATCTTGAGTCCTAACCCCTGGTGGTTAGTGTCCGAACTGGACTGGACCATAGGACACCAAGCGGGTGTTGGAGAATGGCTGTGGGACCAGGTGGGAACCCTGGAGGAGCTGGAGAACGCTCTGGTCTTTCGGCTGAGATCAGGTGAAACACAGCCAAGCCTCACCGTCTCAGCTGTCTGCAGAGAGGCCCTTGGAAACCTTGAAGACAGGGCATGATATTCAACAGGTCCTTCTGAAGGGAAAGGAGATAGAGCCCTGACAGGTGAGTAAATAACAACATGCCAAGTTCGAAGTCCCCCTCTGCTGCTTGGTGTGGTGATGAGCTCCGATTCCCTCATCACGTACGAAGTTATCCGATTCGTGATTGATTCTGCCAGCGCTCCTTACAAGGCATCCAATTCTTTGCCATGGAATTGGATGAATCAAAGGTAATGGGAATTTGTAGTGGAATGGCATTTTGGGATGTATTTAGAATAACCTGAGACTGAACTTATCTTTATGGTAGATTCCTATTATAAAACGGTCCTGAGAATGAAATTGTACCCATCAAAATATACCATTAGGAGCCCAGTTAGTCCTGACTTTGATTCACTTTTTATAGTAGGATTCAGTTTTCATTTTCTACAGGTACCTTTATCATCTATTTAACATCTCTATTCTTACATTTTTGTCTGTATTTATTTTTTGTGTACTTGGAGTGAAGTCACTCTGGGGCCTAATTCATACGTGTCCCTCAGGGGCTTCGGGGCAGGCCACTGGGTGCCTGCGTGTTCAGGGCCCCTTGGGCTCCGAAGAGAGGTAGCGAATAGGAGTTGGAGACAGTGGGGTTTCTGGTCGCCGGAACTACTATTCTCAGATGCGGGGGAGCCGAAGACACTCACTGTCAGTCCGAGGGTGCAGGACCAGGTGCCTGGGGTCAAACACCCGGGCATTCAGGAGCACAGCTCTGTCCCAGGCCCACCTCTGTTTCTATTCCACCAACCTCTTTCTCATCTTTCCCCCCAGCTCTGGGGGTTGCAGCGCATCCCATCAGGGCGTTTCCACATTGTTAGGTTACCAATGAGTCATGAAAAATGGAACTGAGTCGATGAGGCACGTACAGTTTGCTTAATCATCTTCTTAGCGTGGGTCATTTAGGTTGCCTCCAAATTTTGCTTTTATGCGGCTGTACCAAAATCTTTGCCCATAAAGCTTTTTTTCACATTTACGGTAAAACTGCACAAATAATTCCTGACTATTTTAAACCTTTTGACACATCCACCAAATAATTTTCCAAAAGGACTCCATTTTCTAAAGGGCAGTGTCTAAAAGTAATTTTTCTCTGTTCCTTTGCCAGCATTGAATATTATAATAAAAAAACCACTTTGCTAACTTAATAGTTGAAAAACGGTCTAATGGCTTTGCTAAATATTCCTTTGATTATTTTTGAAGTTAAATGCTCTTGTGTGCTTGTTAGCTACTTATTTCTTCTTTTTAATATACTTTGCCCAGCTCTGGACTGTTCTTGCCCTCGTAACTTGTAATTGCAGAAGGAAGCAGATGAACAAAGGATTGGCTAACACTTCGGTAGTCCTGTAGAGGGCCCAGCATGCAGATCAGAAATTCAATAATTTGGGGATCCATGCTTAGAAATCACACTAGTTTGTCATTTGCCAAACAAACACGAGGCACCTCTATTTACTCACATATGCAACAAATAATTGTCATGGGCCTTCTATGTACCTCACACTGTTTCGGATGCAGTGAGAAATAACAGACAAAAATCCCTCCCTTTGTGGAGTGTACTTTCTAGTGAGGAAAGGAAGAAGAGAGTGAACACAGCAAGTCTGGTATTTTGAGCATTAGAAGGTGTGAGTGCTAGAGGAAGGGACAGCTGGGTAAGGGGGAATGAGAGCACCGGGGGAGTGGCAGCAGTTTTAAATGGGGTGGTCCGGCTAGACCCGATGGAGAAGGTGACGCCGGAACAAAGACTGAGAGAGGTGAGACATTGTGCCCAGGACAGTCTGAGGCTAGATTGCTTCAGGCAGAGGCCCCAGCCAAGGTGGTGGTTCTGAGGCAGGAATATGCCCTGTGCATTTTAAGGACAGTGAGCAAGCCAAGGAGGCTGAAATGCAGTGGCGGGCAGGTAGAGGAACAGAAGTTGAGGTCAGAAGAGTCACAGGGGTGGAAATCGTGGCATTTGGGGGACCATGGTAAGGATGTGGACCTTCCTCGGAGTCAGCTGCGAGGCCCTGGTCAGGGGGGTTGAACTAGAAGAATGATACAATCTGCCTGGTGCTGCATTAGAAACCGACTGCAGGGGTCAAGGGCAGAAGCAAGGAGACCGGTTAGGAGGCTGCTGCAGATACCCAGAGGCCTCACTCGGCAGCGGAGGTGTGAGAAGGCCTGGGAGTCTGGCTGAGCCTGGGTTTCCTGATGAAGTGACTGTGAAGTGTGAAAAAGGGCGGAGTCCAGGTCTATTTCTTTTTTAAGGCCTCTTAGGTGGCCCTGTGCACAATGGGCCCTGAATTATTGTTTCTGATAAAATTAGAAGCGAATTTGCTCACGGAGAGAGTGCCAGGTGTTAAGGTCATGAGAACGAATTCCTGCCACGAGAACGCAGAAGAAGCAGCGGTTTTATCTACTTTAATAAGATGACAAAAATGATAACAAGACTGTGGCAATTGATTCATCTTTTGATGATCTTCTATATTTCTGTTTAACTTTACCCAATTAGATTAAAATAAATAGTTAGCACCCCGGCAACCAATTGTGGTTCTTATACAGGGTTGATGCCTGGTGTCTTTCGAACTCCCCAGTATTTTCGAAGATTTGGTTTAGAGCTCACGCTGTGTTTGGGGTGTGAGGCTCCTGCAGCTGGATGGCAAAGTAAGGGCAGAAAGAGATCCAGTGCTTCATTTTGTGCAGATGGAGGCCATTTTGTCGTTCAAGATGAGCTCAGTTATGAATGATGGATATATAATGCCAGTCACTATTTTTAAATGAAGGGTTTAACGTATTTTATGCATTCTATCTCCCCATCTAAAATTAAAGAAGGAAAGACGTGACCACTCTGACTAAGACGTGGCCGCTCTGCCCCGTGGAGCCCCTGGTTGAGCATCTCTGTGATAGCTTCTGTTTTGTGAGAGTTTGGTCGCCCACTGCTGCCCTGTGTTCTCGGTGATTTCAGCTGAGCCGTGGCAATGGGCAGAAGAGAAAGGTGAAGCGAGGGGTGAGGGAAGCACCCTGGGCTACCGTCACCCCAGCAGCCCCGCAAGGGGGCAGGTGGCAATACATGTTGGTGAACTGGGACAAGGTCCCTGTTGCTATGCAACCTTGGGCAAGTCATTTAAGTCTCCAAATATTTATTTGTAAATTTAAAATAAAGAAATCATTTTTGATTGTCCTACCTGTTTCTTAAAGTTGAGGGAGGTTCAAAAGTGAAAGTGATATGACATGAAATTGCTTTGGAAACACTAAAACATTATACAAATATAAGCCTTTATTATTGATTTAGCTTTCTATGTAGAAAATAGTTACATGAAAAGATTATAGATACATTCTTTCATCATTGTAAGGTCTGTATTAAGTTTTCTGGGCATAAATAGCCCACTATTTTATTATTGTATTTTTCCCTCTCTATGGACCAGTTCATGATAAAGGTCATAGTAGAATTTCATCTTCGACCTCTATATTTGTGTGTGTGTGTGTGTCTGTGTAATGTTATTAGTAGAGGGAGGAAAGAAGAAGAAATGGGTTTACAGGAAGTGGATGAGGTCTTCCAGATAAGCCAGTCCAATTTCTGCACTTTAAGTTGATGTGTTAGGTCGGGGTTGGGTGACTAATTGTAAAGATGACAGAGCTTGTTAGAGCAGAACCAGGACTGGAAGCCAGGTTCACCTACCCATTTCGTCTCTATCTTTATACAATTTCCTACACGTATTAGCACAGAGTGCTACACCCTGTACTCTGTAACATTCTCTCCCCACAGTCCCTTCCCTAAGCAAGAAGTTTCTACCAATTCTTGAACAATTTGACTTAAAGCTTTATAACTAAAAAAGTAGAGGAAGCATTGGGCCTTTATTTTCAGAGCCATGGGTAAGCCAGAATCACTCTTTTCCTTACCATTCATTTACCTCTTTTGAAATTCAAAATTATCCAGTTATCTCTAAAGTCTTATTGTACGTGGTTGACCTGACTCT
This sequence comes from Trachops cirrhosus, assembly GCA_028533065.1. Lineage (NCBI taxonomy): Eukaryota > Metazoa > Chordata > Mammalia > Chiroptera > Phyllostomidae > Trachops > Trachops cirrhosus. The sequence continues at coordinate 71,163,500 of CM052548.1, read as the reverse complement.
GTATCCCCTTCTAAGAACTGCTTCTGGAAACTCGACCCAACAACTTCCTTTGTCTCTCCCCTGCTGTCCTGCTCTTCAGGAAGGCCAGGGAAGGTGGGCTTGGTTTTCTGTTTTCTTGTTGGGGTTCTCTTGTTAAAGGGGGCAGGGAGGTTGGATATTTTGAGAGCATCGTCCACTTGGCCAACAGGGGTCTCTGTTGACACCAAGAGAAGCAACCTCCTCCCTCACCTCTGGCCCCATCGTATCTACAGTTTACTTCTGTTCCCAGGATCTATCACTGCCTGAATTTATCTTCTCTGTTCACCTGTGTAATTTTTCTTTGTCTTTCTCTCTCTTTATGAAAATGCAAGCTTCTTGAGAGCAGTGAGCTGGGCCCGTGTTGTTCTTCACTCTACCTTGAATGTTCAGCACCTGATAGGCATTCAAATATTATTGAAGGAATAAAAGAATCGTGGGGTCAAGGAGTTGGACATTTGGTTTTGGATCCATATCATCAAATGACCTTCCCAAAATGTCAAAATTCACCATCTCCTCGGCAATGTCTGTGAGGACGCTTTCCCTAACATCCTCTCTGAACCTGGGTATTATAGCTTAATAAAAAGTCCTTGTTAATATGATAGACAACATTTTTTAAAATCTTGTTTTTCTTATTTTAATTTGCATTTCTTTGTTGCAATGTATTTTAGAAAGATTTTTACTAAGACTAGTTTTGTTTAATTGTGATAACATAAAGAGATACAGTTTTGTGATCAAGAAAACTCCGTTAATTTTCCCTGAGAATGCCTCCCAAGTTATGAAGATCGAACACGTATGAAAGCACTTTAAGAAGTATAAACAAGTCATAATGATGCGTCATCCTGTGGATGGGAGTGCAGAGGACTGTGATGGTTTAACTCAAATACCACGTGGGATGCAGTATGAAGGGACCTAGCTGTGCCTTAGCTTGTGTGGCTCAGTGGACTGAGTGCCAACCTGTGAACCGAAAGCTTGCTGGTTCAATTCCTGGTCAGGGCACATGCCTGAGTTTTGGGCCAGGTGCCTGATTGGGGGCATATGAGAGGCAAACAATTGATGTTTCTTTCCCTCTCTTTCTCCCTCCTTTTCTTTCTCTCTAAAAATAAATACATAAAAGTTTTTTAAAAAGAGAGACCCAGTTATGTTTGGGGACGCAGTGGGGTGCTCAGAACTACCGGTGCGAACAGAAAGGAAGAAGTTGATTGGCTTTGAATCCAGCCACTTATTTACCCACAGAGCATCCGTAATGAGCACCCACAAGACTCACTGCTCAGAAGGACAGTTAACCCACCTAACCAGTGCACTTCGTCCTTGCAGGTGTGCACGGAGGGAGAACGATTGGTATCCGAAAGGATATGGCTCCAGCCTCCTGTGTTTAGGTCAGATAGGTCCAAGTTAGATTTTTTTCTCTTAAACTCTGTTTGTAACTTGGGGCTGACGTCATTTGAATGTCTTTTCCTCAGCATTTTGGCAGACCGTGGTGTGCAAAGGGCCCGGCAAGGATGTGGTGGTGGTTGGGGGAGAGCGCAGAGGACATTTCAAGGGCATTTCGGTCAGCTCTGTCACTCTGCAGCCCTTCAGAGACTGCAGGCTGACCGGCCTCTGTCCTCTCTCTGTGCAGTTCTCCTGGATGTTTTGGTCTGTTGATTTTCCAGTGTCTATAACCCAAAGCAACGTATCTTTCTTGGCATGCTTGGAAAGGGAGCTGTTGCTAAGATTATTGGGCTCACAAGGGAAAGTTCTCTTGTTTACGTGTATAACACAGGGTATTATTCTACACCAAAGATTGCGTGGCTATAGACATCTGCTAGGTCAGGTTTTTTCCTAACTATTTTAATAAAACTAATGATAACCAGTAAGCTTGACTCCGTCATTCCTCAAAGGAGCATTGGTATTTAATAAATACTTTTCCTTTCTTATGGTTTATATTCTAGCTATTACATTTGGAAGTAGAACGCACACCCATCATAAAATGCCTAACCTTTAAGTTCCCTCTTTGGAATTCAATATAATTAAAAGCAGAAAGTATGTGTTGAATTTCCAGTGATGCCGTCCCCATGTGAGGAGTTTGGGGGAACACCCAAGCAGTCCAAGTCCTATAGGTGATGTCTGAGTTATGTAAAGGAATTAAAAAAAGTTTCCATAAAACAAAACAAACAAATATACAAACAAACAAATAAAAAACCTTTTCTAGCTTTCAGTTCCCAATTCATTAGTCTGAGAAATGCTTTCTCCAGATAGAACAGGATAACTGAATCCTTGAGGTGGTCCCGCATTCCGCAGGGAGGCATGGAACCACCTCCACGTGATGTATTCTATAGCTCACACCTTCCTTTCGAGTGTTCAGACCGTAACACACTCACCACACCCATTGTTTGTGAGCTCCAACAGGACAGGGGCACTCAACTTTGGGAGCAGTGGTATCCAGAGAATGAGAGAGAGGCACAGCTCCCCCCGGAGGCGTGCGACGTGGCCTGTAACAATTTTAAGTTTCCCTGTGGCTCTGTGCTCAGCATTTGATAATACCTCTCTTTTTTAGAGGCAGTGTCGCCCAGTCTTTGCCTCCTTGCTGCATTGAAGCTTATTCTCACACCATGCTGACCCTTTTCTTCTCTAATTCTTCTAGGTTTAAAAAAACCTTACTGATACGTAATTTACATACTACACAATCACTTATGTAAAGTGCACATTCACAGACAGGTGCAGCCGTCACCACAGCGGGTGTTAGAACAGAAGAAACCTGATATCCTCTAGCTATCACCTCCACATCTCCCCACCCCCTTTTAATCTCAGATGCCCTCAGGAGTCAGCACTTTGACCTAAGCGCCACCGTTCTCCATCGGTTCTGCAGCAGACCTTGCTCTGTGCTCTCTCCTTCAGCTGGACCCATTGCTCTCGGGGACAGAACGACCAGCCAGTGACAGCCCCACAGAGCGAAGCCGCGCATTGGGGTTGGCCCAGTGTTCTCGGGTGAATGGAAAACCCTCCCCCGGCATTTGAAGAACCTGCTCAGCCTGAAGTCTTTTCATGGAGATGGAAATACAGGATTGTGTCCACCGTCTGCCCTGCTCGCCTTCAAGCTGTTTCACCCATAGCCACCACACTCATCAGGGAACACACGCACGATCCTTCTGGCCGTCAGTTCGAATATTGCTTGTCTTCTCAGCCATAAACTGTATCACATTCTTGTCCTTGGTTTTGGGAGAACAGTGAATCAACATTATTAGTCTTCGCTGAAGGCGGTATCTTAACCACCTTATAGGACCATTAATCTGTCAAACCGTCCCCAAAATGCAAGGCATTAAGTATTATCTAAACAGAGACTTCCTGTCTACTGCAGGGTCTCGTCCACCCTTTTATTGAAACGTCTCCACTCACAGTCCTGAACACTTCCGCGGAGGCTCAGCACCAGAGAAGGGGTGGGTGAGATGGTTTCGGAGGGGAGGCGGGCCCCTCTGGTCACTGGCGGGCACATTAGAAGACAGAGGACGGTGGAGATGGCCAGGACTGGTCCATAACAAGCAGCAGAGTGTTCGTGATTTTCCTTTGGTTTTTCAGTTCATTTTTTTTATTGAAAAATGACAAGGTTTTTAACCATTCCACATTCAGTTTTTGTTTTGAAGATGCATACTGTCAGAGTGTTTAAAGAGTCATTGAATAATTGTCTTCTGGTGTGAAAGATCTGTGGTATAAAAAGCCTCTTATTTCTTAAAGACACGTAAACATGCTCAACTCTTCTCCCTCTGGACTGTAAAGACTGGGACAAAGCTACTCGTATATCTAGTCCAGTGAAACTTTTGTTTTTGTGTCTTTCACTTATTAATTCGCTTCACGACAAATATTGAAGTTTTCAGTCCTTTGTAAAATACCACGATTCAGTAAACACTGTACTTGATTTTAATAATGCCTACATAGATATGAGTACCTCCTGTATATTCCTCCCCCCTTTTTAATTCCTGAAGCTTTAATTAATAAAGGGCATTGTCCTCTCGGTGTATTTCAGTCCTTCGAAGGGAACAATCAGCATTTCCTTGTGTTCCTAATTTTCAGAGCCATCCAGCCAAGTTCTCTCCCCCGAGGCCACGGGACGTAACACGAACAATGGCAGAGGGCAGCGCACGGCTACCTGCACCGCTCCGGTCCCGGCTGAGTTAATAGATTTCGCACGGAAGTCCATTTTTTTCCTCTCCTGAATCATATCTGGGCCCACGGCCCTATAAGGGAAAGACTCCCTGCTTGGTGATGAAATGCCAGCATGCGACATTCTTTCTCATGAGTCACAGTCAATAACAATTGTTTTCAAATGAATCTGCCTCTGCCTCCACAATGATGATGTGAAAGAAGAAACTTCATCGAATCAAAACATCTCATTTCATCAGCTGAGCGCCGGAGGGCCTTCCACTTCTGTAAGCAAAATGAAACGTGTTTCCACCCAAAGTGAAAATCCAATCTGCTCTTATTTTTCCTCAGGTGCACATGTTCTGTATTACGAGGAAATGAGGGAGGCAGACACTGGAAAGTGTTTTTAGGGTGTGGGGCTTGAGAAGCTACCGAGGACTTTTGTGGACAATAGTAATAAAACGTCCACAGGTGTCTTGAACTCCTGAGAGCTTCCATACACACGTGAGGTGGTGGCATTGGTGCGTACAGCGTGGTTGAGCATGGTTTTAACTTGCAATAGCACTGGCCCTTAATTAGGAGAAGTGGGACTTTACTAGCGCTTTTCCGTTGTGCTGCTGCTAAAGAAACTTACAACAGGGGCTTGGTGACCCCACGAATGATATCCGAGGTGTGCACACACATCAGCCATGGACAGGTTAACCCTTTGAGCTAGGGAAAATGCAAGTGAAGGAACACCAGTGTAACGATCATCGAGAGGTTAACTATCATTACTGTGAAAAGGAAGAAAGAAAACTAAGAAAATGCAAGCAATCACGTGACACATTTTAAGGTCCAGCAGAGAGGGTGTACATCTCAGGTTGGCATCCATAAAATGCCCTAAGGAGGAAAATACACAACATATCAGGTTCAACTATACATCAGAGCGAACCCAAGTCAGAATGAGACGAAGGTTTTGCATATAACCAAGGCTCTAAGGTGGGACACCATAGACAAGTGAGAACCCACTTAGATCTTGAACTTGACTTTCTCTCAGGCACTCACAATAAAGCTACCCAGCAAGGAAAGGGGGCCAGGGTGGGGAATTAAATTTATCCATCCATCAAGAGTGTGTTTGTTTAACTTATTGAAGTGTCTTTGGTAATGCCATCTGCTTCCCTTTCTGTGGGAGAAAGGAGATTATATCCAGAGAAGGGTAACTAGAATGGCAGAAGCACCTGTGAAATGAGAAAGGGCTGAAATCCTCAGGCACGTTTAGCAATAAGAGCAGAAGCCAAATGAGGACAACGGGGCTGCCAGCAATGCTAGGAAAAGGAAGGAAATTGTGTCTTATAATCCCTGATTCCCTGATCCACAGACCAGTGTTAGCGAGCTTCTGAGCCTCTTGAGTTGTTCCTTCAAACTTTTAGTTGGTGACCCATTACCTCCTGAATCATGCTCACACTCCTTTCCTTGCTATTCAAAGCTTTCTGTGACGTGGCTTTGAACTTCTTATCCAGCTGTGTCATTAGATTAATCAGCTTCCTGTACCCTCCAGCTCCTACCATGTCATGCATCTTCCCGCCCGTGTGTCACTCACCTCCTCATACCTTCCTTCTCCGCTCAACTCCCTGTCTTTTGAAAACACTTAGGGTGCAGACACAATATTCTAAGTTGACTATTAGAATTATAAATTAAATTATATTAGAACTGTGTAGACTCTTGGGGACATTTATATAATTTCTTTATTTGACAAAGCTTTCCATGCATTTTAAGTATACTAACCCGTTTTCCACAAAGCCTACCCCATCCAACTCTTCCTCATGCCCGAGGAATGCACTGCTTCTTCTGTGTCCCCATAATTCTCTGGCGCCCTTTTTGACACCGACCACTGGCTGTCTTTTTTCTAATGTTGTCTATTCATGTAGCACTTTGCAGCTCAGAAAGCGTTTCACAAGGAGCCATTATCTACCTGGGAGTCTTTTATTCTTCTTGCAGATAACTCAAGCTCTGAGAGTTTAAGTAATATGTCCAGTGTCACAGAGCCAATAACATTTGGCAGAGTTGGAATTCAAATGCAGGTTTCCTGCTCCTAAATCTGGAACCTTTCCCTCCAAGGATTGTGGTGAGGTTTAGTTTTTTTAAAAATCTATTAAACATGAGAGCAATCTTCAAATTCTAAAGTGGTACTACCCAGTGAAAAGAGGATTTATCCAGCAGACTGCTGTCTTCTAGAAGCCAGAGACTAGACCACTTTCATCATTACCTATAAATGCACATTCTCAGGCACACCCCCGACCCTCTGAATCAGTATGACTCCAGCATTCTGTCCAGACAAGCCCTCCAGGTATTCTGATACGTGTGCAAGTCTGAGAAACAGGACTGTATGAGAGGATTATCTTTTCTTTCTTTTTTTTTTGTGGGGCCCTTGAACTTCAGAGGCTACAGAGGCATTATTGGATCATTCACAAGTACACAAACCTCAATTCTCAGAGCAGAGGATGGCTTACAGTGCTGAGTGAGCAAAGATTTTATCGGTGATTTAAATAAAAAGCATTTAAAAGACTTAAACTGGCAAGATTATGAGCTCTACAGGGTGTTGCCTTACCTGGAAGGCAGATGTCAAAGGAAGCTTTAAGGGGAGGAGGTAAGAAGACAGAACTTTGAAAGGAAAATTCTTCATGGGTGTCAGAAAAACTCACAGGGAGGGGAAAAGAAGATTTATTATGGATTTTCAGTTTGGAAAAAAAACACAATAAAAAAAAACAACTTGTTTTAGAAACCGCTGACAACAGGCCTTTAAAAAAGGGTGGAACCAGTCAGGATGGTCACCAAGTATAGGGAGCACGTATGAAACACCAAAGGCAAGGTTAACCCCTTAGTCTAGAAAATAGACTTGGAGATTTGAGTTCCTGTGACTTTGTTTTGGAAAAACCTATGTGAGTTCAGCAATAAACTGTTTTCATTTTCCCTAAACAATGCATTGTTCCACAGAGAAAAAAGCTATAAAAGTTTCCTGCTTTCTTTAAGCTAGTGTGAATAATGCAAAATGTTGGCTGTTACCTGCATTTGAAGTGTGTACAGAATTAGCTAGCAAAACAGAGCAACTTGCTAAAGTTCAAACAACTGTATAACCCGAATAGTCTGCCATCTGAATGGATGTACCCTACGTGTCTCCAGGAGCCTTCTGGTGTGAATTTTCATTTAACATCCAACAATAGCACAGCCCAGAATAGGCTACTACTTAAAATTGAATGCTATACTAAAATGTTTACCAACGAAATACGATGTCTGGAATTTCCTTCAAAATAATTTAGCGGGGGAGGGGTGGTGTATTTTAGATGAGACAAGATTGGCTGTGAGTTAATTGCTAAAGTTGGGCATGGTACATGGAGGTTCGTTATACTAGTCCATTTACTTTTGTGTATGCTTGAAATTTTCCAAAATAAATAAGTTTTTTGAAGTGGACGCTAGACATCACTGTCCTAGAATCCCCTCGCCATCCCTGGCACGGGCGGTTCTTCTCCGGCCATCCCTCCCTCCACGGCCCTGCCTTCCCCCAATGCTTGCATCTTTCTTCCCCTCTGCCACCCATTCCTCCACCTCTCTCTTCCTTTCTATGATCCTCCCTGTCTTCCTAACTTAAGGGTAATGCTAAATAAATAAATAAACAAATAAAGAATAAATAAAATAAAAGAAAATCCTGTTCTGTGCAAAGCAAACAATTTAATTCTTCTTTGTTGAGACTTCTCATCAGCCTACACTGGAAGGCCTACTGTTTTATAACCGAGCATACCCCTAATATAAATTCTTTTTCTGAACAAAAGCCATTCTAACCACATGAAGAATTCTGCCTTCCTCTTAGCCCATCTGGATCCTGCAGCCAGCTTTTAAAATCACTATATTTCCCCCACTAGAACTCTTAAATTTGTTTAACCTCAAAGTAGAAGTCATGAAGGGTAGCTCTTTTCTAGGACTCCAGGAAAGGGAATTTAGTCTTTGTCCAGAAACTTCCATCAGGAGAGGTCCAGCTAGGAGACTTGACTCTTGATTTACCTCTAGTTTAGAGGAACAGGAGAATAGAAATCCCTACCACCTCCTCAAACTCTTGTTTTCTACACATTCCTTTTCCTTTAAACTCCTCTTACTCCTTTTACCAGAACTTCTGGCAAGTAACATGTTGACTCATGACATTTTATCACTTCCTTCCTCTGGCTCCCTTCCAGGGGAGATGCTAATGAGCTGTCAAGTGACGGATAGGCAAGGCAAGACGAGAGAGGGCCTTCCCTGTCACAAAGACTGTGCGGTCTGGGACTGGCGATGACAAATGATGACAAACGGAGACAGAGTTCATTGCAATGAGGAGAGCGCTCCTGCCTTTCACTGTGAAGCCACCCTTTGTTTCCTCTGAAGTCCAGATTCTGCGGCTCCCAGCTGGGGGTGTAGAGGGTGCAGCAGCAGGAATGGCCCGTGTATCTCAGGGGCCTTCGCTGCAGCCCTGCCGGGAGGATTTTGGACCAGATTTGTGGGACAGCTGAGTCTGGCTTCCTCATCTTAGAGAGAGAGAGCGAGCATGCGCTTGGAAACATTTTGGCAGATGGCTTCTTTCCTTCCCACTTCAATTCAAGGGTCAGCTGACAGTCCAGCTTGAACTTGTCCACGGTCAGAAAAAATGCCTTTCTAGGAACAAAAGCAAAGTTGATGGTGAAATACTTGGAGAGTCATCTTATAGGTGTCTAGTCAGTGTGGAGTGAGATAAGGTGTGGAAGGAGTTGGAGAATGGTGGGAAGAAGGAACCTCTTACGTTCTAAAAACCACTGAGATAGCATCACCAGATACAGTTTGGGGTACCTACTTAGATCTGAATTTCATGTGTGGTTGCCTCCCATGTGGCCCCCATTTGAACTGGAACCCAGTTACATTTGAATTTCAAATAAACAACAAATACAGTTTTAGTGTAAGTGTGTCTTCAATATTGCATGGGCACACACATAGTAAGGATTGTATTTGCTGTTTCCCTGGAGATCAGGTTTAACCGGGCCATTGGATTTGCTGATGACCCTATAAAGCAGCCCAGTCATCCTGACCTTTTTTGCTCTATTGAATGTATCTAGTGGTCATGGTGTATTTGTCAAGGTGAAGCAAACACAAGGACTGTGGTAATAACACCTTATCTTGACCTATTGTCAATGCAAAAGTCATCTGTATTTTTCCTTTGGGAATGTTGTTTAAACAAGGATTGTGCTGTGAAGTAACTCCCATCCAAAGGTCTTCTATTACATCATATGTGCTTCTTGGACAGAGTATACCATCAAGAGCTCAGAAAGCATTGCTTGATTCCATTCTTTCTGTGCTTTTGATGGCTTTTTAAATTTTACTTTTTTAATGATGAAAAATTTCAAGCACACACTGAAGAAGAACAGAAGGATGGACCTCCACATGCCCATCACCAGCCTCACCAACCACCTACTCATAATTGGCACTGCCTCACCTGTAGCCCCTATTCTGTCCATTCCAACAGCTTTGTTTTGAAACAAATCCTGGATAGCTGGAGCTTTATCACTTTATAATTTCTTGTTTCTCACTGTACCTTTTCTCTCCCAGTAATGGAACTCTATGCACAAGGGCTACCCTAAACTTTCTGGACACTGTTCCATGTTTTCATAGTTGTCTAGTCACCCACCTTCCCAAATATAAAATCCGAAAAGCTGCACTATCTAGCCTCCATTGCCTGCAGGGCCCATACATGAGACTTCAGTTTGAAAGCCAGACCCACCTAGCAAGAGCCGGCTGGGACTTGCGCCATGGGAGGGACCCGGAGGGGAGGAGGGCGCATACCATCGGCCCGATCTGCAGTGCTCTGAGAGCTGCTCCTGGGGTATACCCCAGGGTATACCTCTCCGGTTCTTCCAGTGAGTCCGTGAGCTCCAACGCACCTTCACACATCCTTCCTTCTTACATCTGCTGGAGAAGATTCCATTGACTTTAATTGGTAGCCTGGCTGGTACCAAAGCGAATTATTCTTCCCTTCCAAAGAGACAAGAGAGGAGAGGCACACAAAGCATTTAAGTAACTCAGGGGAAAATGTGATGTTTCGTGTGAGTCTCATAGTTTATTTGATGCTCAAGCTGATGGGACTGTCCTGGAGCAGAATTCTCAAAGCACGGCCTCCAACCAGCCATATCAGCATCACCTAAAGGCTTTACATTCAAATTCTTGGGTCCACTCCCAAGACCTAGTGAATCAGAAACCTTGGGGGAGGGGGAGCCCAGTAATCTGTGCTTTAACCAGCTCTGGGTAAACCTGGGATCAGCAGTCTGAGGCCCATATCCTGCCCACCACCTGTTTTGTGGATAAAGTTTTATTGGAACACAGTCACAAGCATTAGTGTGTTGAGGGCTTGTAATATAGACCACAGGTCCCACAAAGCCTAAAATATTTACGACCCGGCCCTTTACAGGAAAAGGTTGCTGACCTTTGGTTTAGATTCACACGAAATGATAAGTGGGTAAAAGTCGGAGTATGAGTCAGTGAGAGGTGAGCAGGAAGGTGCGACGCTAACTTACAGCAAAGCAGAGCAGATGGGATTTGTGTCCATGAAAGCTGTCTTTCACCACTTAGCTGAGAATAACTGGCTATTGCTAACTTCTATCAATGACAATCTCTGCGGCTGAGGACTTACATTGAGCAGAATCTGATTCGATAAAAAATTCTTTAAAAATGTCGGCCAGCAGGCTCCGGGGGTGGTGGGGGAGGCCCTGGAGTGGAGGCCGTGACGGTGTGCGGGGATCCGGTGCGGTGGCTGCGGCGCTAACGAGAAACCGCTCAACATCCTGTGGGAGCAAAGTAGGTTTCATAAGAACGTAGTGGATGGAGGAGAGAAAACCTTTGGTGGCTGTGGAGGCCCTGATGCCCTGTCGGTCAAACTGTCGGTCTTCACACGGTCACGAATTTATTGCAAAGAGAGAACGTGCATTAACATAGGAACAATAAGAGCCACGTTGTGGGGCCCAGGTCAGTTGCTGAGGATGGGGTGAAAGAGAAGTCAGTTTCAGAGAGACCCCCTCACAGGGGCTACCAAAATACGCACGCGTTTTACTTACAGGGTTCGCGGCGCTGACAGCATTTCCCTGGGTTCCCACTGCACCTGAAACGGCACCGGAGCTGCTCAAGGCTGCGGGCTTCCTAGATCAACCATCTGGAAATAAAATAAATGACAACAAACTGTTAACTTTTTCAGTACTTAATCCCTGTAGTTCAGTTAGAATTTGTTTCACATATAGCATGTTGCCCGTGTGCGAATGAACTTTAAAGTTCATGGCAAAGCAGATAATCGTCTCCTCTGTTGCACAGCAGAGGTGAAATTCCTTTGCTACACCAAGTTAAGGACATTTTCACAAATTGAGAAATAAACAAATATGCCAGTTTGTAGGTAGTTTTGCCTTATCCTTTTGGATGTGATTTTTAAAATTAGAGTGATGGTGACAGAATAAATGCTGAAGTTTAGTCATAAATGAACATCTTCTACTGGCAAATATTGGGGCTATGTATTTTTATGTTTTTAGTGTTTTTTTAAGCCCATTCTGACCTTATAGCCATCATTAGCTTTACTAGAATTATGAAAATAAGTGCATTATAAACAAGTTTGGGAGTATAGATGGGACCTATAGAATTTAATAAAGATATTACCTTAATTGTTAAAAAAATAAACAAGTTTGTAACTTAGCCAAATAATGATTTTTATAACTATCAAAGACATGAGAGTTGAAATTTCTTATGTCTTTTGATAAACTACAGTATTATTAAAGTTTATCTTTTTTTGTTTGTTTATTGCTATCATTTAAGAACTTTATTTAAAGGCAATTTTGGAAGATTACTAGGTACGGCTTTTGGAGCGGTGATTTTTTTTGACTGCAGCCGCACGGTCAGTAAGTAGCCCACGTGGCCTTGATTCCGTGTGTTCTGTGCATTTTGGCCAGTCCCAGGGACTGTACCTTCATCGCGACTATCAAGCTTCCTTTGCAATATTCATCCTTCCTACCTAGTCCCTCGTTGTGATTATACTTCTGGTTATTTAAATGTTTTAAAAGACTAGGAACGTTACCCAGATCTTAGAAACTATTCCAGTCTCCCTGCATCCAACCAAAATGTTTTAAAATAAAACAAAGTGCAAATCTTATAATGCACTTTGATATAGTATATTAATTACATTCTATTAATTAAAATATGTCCCAATAAATATGCCCAGCATCAGCGGGTCTTCTACTGGAGTCTGATTTAGAAAGAGGTCATTCAGCTTTTGTACTAAGCAGACAAAAAATACTCAAAACCCATGACAGCATCTCTGCTTAGGCATGGGAAAAGAGTGCTGTAGTTTGGTGTGTTATTGCTTCTATCTTAGTAAATCAAAGCTGTCATTAGGGTCTATAAATTGAAGTCATCAGCTTAGTTCTTTAAGACTGGTTTAATGTGAACCAGTTTTTCTGGAAATTTCAAAAACCATAAACAACCAAGTTCTATAAATAATTTTCCTCTTAGAAGATTTAACATTGTATTTTCCAGCTTATTGAAAGCAAGCAAATATATGTGTTAATTGCATGTATTTTAGTATCTTCTTAAGACATACTAGTACATACTTTAGTATAGACGCTTACAAAATACAAGAATTATGTTCCATTACTTGGTGACAAATAATGCCAATTATAAACCTAGATAATGATCTTAAAGGTTAAGGTGATAGCTAGAATCAAGTTTAGCTTCAGCTGATTTTAGTAGGTTACTTTTTGTGTTAGATCCACAGTAACTGTAAGTTAAAATATTGAACTGAAAAATTAGGAAAAGTTGAATATCTTGTGGCAAACGATACTTGCATGTTAATGAAGCTGGCTGAAAAATAAAAGTCTCTATGTGCATGTGTGTATTTGTGCATGTGTGTGTATATCCAGAAGACAATCTCTCAAACAACCAGGTGCAATCACAGGAAAAGCAGAACAAAGCCTAATTCTATCCGAATATTAGGCAAGTAACTCCAGTCCTCTTGCAAACCAAATGCGGTTGTCTGTGTTGTTGGGGCATTTTTCACAAATGCTAAAAAACAGGGAAGGTGGATTTACAGCGTGAGCCCAGAAGGTGCAGACAGTAGCTGCAGTGAATTATCTGAGATGGATATAAGGCAATGGAACTCTTCAGAACCACACACAGATGCCTGTTACTTGGTCATGCTTCATTCCACTCTGCCTTGATCCTTCTACTTGCAGAAGAGGCAGCCATACAGGGCAGGCTCCGCCTACTTTCTGGAGCCCGTTTGCTGGCTACCTGGACCCTGGCCAAGTGTTTTTCCACCCTGTCCTCCCAGGGTTCCTCAACTGGGAAATGATGGGGAGGGACCAGTTGATCTCTAAGAGTCTCTCAAGTTCTAAAATGCAGTATTTGCTTTGCAAATGGTCTAATGTTTCTTCTGACACTGATTAGAGTTCTGAAATACCTCTTAGAGACCATGCAGTTCTCAAACCTAAGCTCTTCACAGAAGGAAACAGTGACTCCTATACAGTGCTTTTCTAAAGTTATCACTTTTCTAAAGTGATCACACCATACATATTTATATGTATGTCAGAAGATTTAAAAACAATGAAATCTCTTTGCTCTAGCAATTCCACTTTTAAGAACTCATTTTAATAAAATGAGAAAGAATGTGCTCAGTGATATAGCAACAATCATCTTGGTTTCAGCACTGTTTATAACAGTGAAAAATTGAAAACAGCCTACATGTCTTATCTTATCAATGTGGTTAAGTAATCTGTGGTATAAACATATTATAGAATATTATACGATCATCAAAAATGTTGTAAAAATATAATTATTGCCATGGATAAGTAAACCTATTGTTGAGTGAACAACAGCTTCAAAGCATCATTTTTTGTCACTATATTTTTCTGGAATGGACTTACCATTATTTATACTATCTATATGCCTACGTTGTAATCTACAAGGATACACATGAAAATTGTCAAACCATTTACTGCTGGGTGGTAGGATTATGAATAACTGATCTCATGGTTTTGCCTTTATTTTAAGTTTTTCTACAGTGATGACATATTACTTATGTATGTATGTTAATGCAGACATATGCACACACACATGCATACACACACCATAGTTCAGAGAAGTAACACAAAATTTAAACGGGTAAAACTGGACACCTCGCCCTCTGCCCAGCCGACATGAATGCCCTCCCCATGCAGCTAGGTGGGGGCAGCGGGACCCATGAGGGGAACAGGCTGCTCTGGTTTTGTGGAGAGGGAAAGAGGCAGACACTGGCAGGTATGACATTGGAGGACCTTTTGCTCCTTCTTCATATCCTGGCTAGGGTGACTAACTATCCCAGTTTGTCAGGGACTGAAAGATTTCCAAGGATGGTTGACGTTCAGAGTTGTGCTGGGAAAGTCCCCAGGCAAACTGGGGCAGGTTAGTCAACTTATGCCGGGCAGACTTGGGAAGAATGCCTAGCGCTTATGCAGGTACGCAGAGGTGCAGGTCTGTGCTACGTGGTCTCTTGAGCCGTCACTCACAGAGGTGTTTCTGACCCTGGCTCTCCAGGCCTAGAGAGGCCGTGAGCTCAGCAGGGCGGGGTCGGGACTCAGAAGGGGCTGTCTGACCCTGAAGAAAGCACAGCCCATTTCAGGGGACACCTCATCTTTGCGTTCATCCCAGTGCGTGTATCTGTTCTGTGTCTGAGCCTCCGTAAGATGGAACAAAGTGTTATCTGAATAATTCAGGCTCAATTAGCCATTCAATGACTTAATTGCTCACTTCAATTATTATTAAACATTGAACTAATTAATGTTGCTGAAGTTGCACTTACTTGATCCCATTAGCCCAATTGTGCCCATTCTGCCAAAACTCTCAACATCCTTTTTGTGAAAGTGAGAGAGGAAGGAAAGGGGTCAGAGGAGGGGAGCCCAGCGAACCACAGCTGGTGTGGACAGGAAGTGTGGACAGTGGTGACAGCGGAAGTCTGTGCAAACTGCTGGGAGATTCACGCTGCATCTCCGTGTCTAGGTTCACGTGCACATCTTTGTAGGTGGTGGGTGAGATGGTGCAGAGTAGGATCAGTGCCCATTCAAAAAATGGAAGCTGTGATCTTGTCTTGCTGGCTGTCACCCTTTATTTGGAAGTAGCACAGCTTCTTTTCTACCAGCTGAGTCAGGAGACATTCTCACGGGCAATTTCAGGGAACCTGTGCATTGCTCACTTTCACATTACTCTGTTTGGGTCTAGCGTGCTGGCGTGCTCTGTCAGGAAAGTGAGGGTGAGTGTCTCCACAAAGCAGACGGGCCACATTCCCAGGCCGGGTCACGCGGGTGTGTTAACAGGCATTCCTTCTGTCTTCTAGCCTGCGGTGTAAAATTACATTATTTCCGAGTCCACAGGGTCAGCATGTGGAGTGGAGTGGAGAGGCCCAGATTTTAGAATTGACCAGACCTTAGGACTGAACTGCAGCTCAGCCACTTGCCAATAACATTTGGCAAGGTATTCAAAAAAATTTTAATTTATTGAATTTTTTTAAGAAAGAGAGAAGGGGGGAGGAATTGATTTTGTTGTTCCACCCACCCACACATTCATTGGTGGTTCCTTGTATGTGCCTCCACCAGGGATTGAACCACAACCTTGGTGTATTGGGACAACACTCTAACCAACTGAGCTACCTGGCCAGGGCTTTGCGAGTTATTTAGCATTACTGTTTCATCGAATATGCAATGGGAATAATATACTTCCTACCTCATTCTCATTCTTCTCCTCCGCTGAGTTTCTCTGACCTAAGCTCCTTTGTTGCGTGTAAAACATACAGAAAGAGGGTCAAGTTGATCCAGGGGATATTCCAGATTGTTCTCATCTTCTGCCACACAGTGGCAGTGGCATGGAGCCTGGAGCTTATTCCACAGGGGGCTCTAGAGTCATTTTTATTTTCTGAGAAAGGCTTGGATGCAGGGGTGTTTGTAAGGCATAGTGCAGGGACCACTGGCGGGTCACTGAGGTTCTCCAGCTGTTGTAAAATTCAGGGTGAGGAAGTGCTCACGTGTCTCTGTGAGGAGGAAACGTAGGGGAGCCCCACTGACTCTGGGTGGGAGGACTCTCGGACTTCTCCCAGTCGCCATGGAAGTCCCACCAAGAACCCACGTCATCGAATCCTTTGTTGTTCTCCCCACCTGGTCTTCACCAACAGCACACAATGACAAGGTTTGGGTAGCAAGAAATCCCCTGGATTTTTGGTGCTTGTTTTATACCATTAGGAAGAAGAGGGAGATTAGGTGGGAGAGACCACCTAGCTTTTTGGTGAAGAAATAAGAAGCGTGGTGAGATGGCTTCAGGTGCATTTGCTGGTAGGAATGCAAATAAGATCCAGAGGAGGGTGGTGTGAATATGAGCAATGAGAGAGTTCCCTGAAATTGCCCATGAGAACCTCTGACGCAACCGATGGAAAGAGGGTGTGCTTCCCTCAATTGAGAGATGACTGACCCCAAGATAAGATCACATTTCCTCTCTAAACATGTGTGTATGTGCAACACAGAAGTATTCCATACACTGGAGTGGTCATGAAAACCCCACCTCTTGTGAGCAAACCTAATCTAAGGACCCAGGACACTTGCTTGACCCAATTATCCAGGAGCACCACTACTTCGTCCTTCTCCTTATATTTTGGGAGAGAAAAAGTGGGTCCCAGAGCAATGAGAGGTCAGGTGAGGTGAGCTCAGGTGTATTTGCTGATGGGAAGGCACCCTATTTTAGAAAAACAATTTACACGAATATGTAAAAAACTTTAAAAATTCCCTTTCACTGGGCCAATAATTCTAGTTCTAGAAATCCAGGGAAAGGAAACAAGCAGTGATGCTGATGAGCATGTACGTTAAGGGTTCTCCATTGCACATTAGAGCAAAATACTGGGGAAGAGATTGGTGTGGCAAGCACGGGAAATATCAGAATATGCTTAAGTACATCTGTGGGCTGGAATTACACAGCCAATGAAAATGATGTTTTAGATGCATTCATTTCCTGATCTGAAAAGTAATGCATGCGTATTGTTTAAAAGCTGAAACAGCATGAAAGGGAAGAAATGAGGAGGTCTCCTCTTATCTCAGACCCCAGTCCTTCTCATCAATCGTGACTACTCTTGCCAGTGATAGATCGTGCTTTAGAAAAGAAAGAATTGGCATAATAAAATGATTTTAAAGTTATGGTAAGTGGAAGAAAGACACACATAAAAAAGATCTGAACTTTTCAGTGTAATTACAATTTAAGAGAGGTGGGATTAGAGTAACATAGAAAGGAAATATTCAAAACTGTTTCTGAGTGGTGAAATTAAGGGTAATTTTTATTTTCTGTGTTCTCTAATATTTTTATAATATGTAATATTACTTTCTAAAACTCAGCATTTAGGGAGCTAAAGATTGTGTTCAAGTTCAGAATACAGCAAAGAGCACAGATGATTTCTTTAAAAAATAAAGTTTTTCAAAACTCAAGGCCTTTTATATTTACACATATGTGTTTCCCTATACTCAGGTGTAAGTTTAAAATAATGCTCCAGACCAATATACTTTTGTGCTAGAATGCTGAGAAAATGAGTCCTATCTTCTCCCCAGCGTTCTCCATCATCCTACTAAATCAACATAAAAGAAAGTTAGAAAAAACCACTAGAAAGTTTGCATACTTTTTTTTCGAGTTCTTAATTAGTATTACTTGGTGGTCTTGTGCTCAAACAAAAATATTCCTCTTATTTTGCGTTTGAGTGCCACTTGTTGAAGTTTGACTTTTGACTTTGTATAAATGAATCCATCAGGGAAAACAAATTTGACACTGGTTCTCAGGTCAAGGTCTAATGTTCTGAGATTTTGCAGAAGAATCCCAAGGGAAAATATTTGTTTGGTTTGTATGTAACAGCACTTAGGAACAAACTGTCCAAATTCCAAAAATGTTAACTGTACATCTGATAGTCTAATGCAGGTTTCTGGATATACAGTGCTATTTCCAAATGCATACACAATTGTGCTTTACGGAGACAACATTCCTAAATACCCCAAAAAGGATCCACTAACAAAAGCATTAACTTCTGATGTTGGAAAGAGCTTTCTGCACTTAAATTGAAATGTATGTATGTGTTTTGATGATGAGATTCCCTTACTTGAGAGAAATTGAGAGGGTATCAGCTTCTCATTCTGTTCAGAATTTTCCTGTCTATACCATATTACCTACGGCCATTGGTCAGGTTCAGCATTGAACCTGTGGCAAGTAGAACAAGCAAATATCCTATTTGTATCCACAAACTAGTTAATTGGTGAAGTAAGTGATGGTGTTAGTAGTTACATTAAGACTTGTTTTTGTCTTGGATAAACAGACATGGGACTTACCTGAAGCATACTTGGTACCAAATGAGCAATTCTTTTCCTGGGGTCCTTCCCACACTTACCAAGCTATCAGGGTAAACGTGACAGTGGTGAAGTGGCAGCATAAGAAACCAGGGCTGTGGGTAGGGGTCTGCCACTAAAGCTGGATTCAGATTTTTACTTCATCATATTTTGAGTTCTTGAGACCTGGTGTTTCATGCATTTATAGATGTATTTTGCATTAGTTTGCTAGGGCCACTGTAATAAGATAACACAAACTGGGTGGGTTAAATAACAGAAATTTATTTCCTCACAGTTCTGGATGTTAGAAGTTCAAGTTCAAGGCATCAGCAGGATTGGTTTCTTCAGAGTGGTATGAGGGAGAGCCTGTCCCATGCCTCTATCCTAGATTCTGTAGTTTGCTGGCAATCTTTGACATCCTTTGGCTGGTAGACACATCACTCCAATGCCTTATTTCATGTTCATGTGGTGTTTTCTCTGTGGGTGTCTGTCTCCAAATGTCTTCTTTTGATGAGGACACCACTCATATTTGAATTAGGATCCCACCTCATTCCAACATGACCTCATCCTAACTAGTTACATCTGCACTGATCTTATTTCTAAATAAAATCACCTTCTGAGAAGGTGATTGGGGTTTAAGACTTCAACATATGAATTTTTAAGGGACACAGTTCAACCCATAACAAATATATAAACAGGTAAGTGCATACATGTATGTATGTATAATATGTTTTGAGGAGAGATAAGCACAGTTAAAGTCAATGTGGCCTGCTCTGCACACTGGTTGCATGGTATGGAGTTTCACTTGAATTCTGCAGCATTACTTTGAAAGATGTGTGTATGTTGCTGATTACAGCAGCTATACATTCCATACATTTGTGGCATTGCCTTTGAATTTGATGGTAGAATGATGCTTCATATATCAGCATTTTGGGGGTCCATAATAATAGCTACATATGCATACGACTAGCATATAGGCAACTAGCATAAGCCACATTGAGATGTGAGATGTGGTTTATGATTTCACAGAATTTGTTCTGTTTTCCAAGGTCAATAGCATGATTCACTTCTTCATTTTGGATTAGAAACTTGCTCCATAATAGTTTAGCTTCAACTTAGGTGGTTGTGCATTGTCAGAGCAGACCTTCAGGACCTGGGTCTGGTACATGATAAGACTAGATCACCTAGAACTTGAAAACTTCTGCAGCCTTGAGGTGATGGAGAAAGTGACATTGTAGCAATGAATACAGTAGACCATGGCACATGTATGACAACAGAAGTTCTGTGATGTTTCGCTGAAGATACCTGATCTCATCTGCTCTTTGAACTCCTTCGTGAAGAAACCGATGGATACTGAGTAGCTATCACAAGTTCCCTGCTACCAATCCTCAGAGAACAGACCTAGGTTAATCTCTGACCAGAGGTGAGGAAAATTTCACATATGTCCAACAGAGCAAAGCGCAAATTTCAGGGAACAGAACCTAAGTCCCTGAGTGTTCTAGATAGATTTATCCACCAGAAGAAGCCATTTGCTGGGTGCTAGATCTGAGGACACCAAAGGACTACAAAATGAAAAGGCATAGGGCATCCAAATTACAATTAAGCTATAGAACAACCATCATTCAGAACCGTCAGAAACCAAGCTGAATGGAAGTCCTATGAGTAAAGAATTAAAGAAGAAACCAACTACAGAATTAAAGAAGAAACCACATCAAGATGGGTAGGAGAGGCAGAGATGTGACCCACGGCCACATGTGATGAATAAAAATCAGGAAGGGTATCTGAGGAGGGAGGGGTCCCAGCCCCACACCAGGCCCCCCAGATCAGGGCTCCAGTACTAGAAAGAGAAGTCCCTATAACTTCTGGTAATAAAAACCAGCGGGGATTGAAGCTGTGGAAGACAGAAACTGCTGGAGTCTCAGGAAGTTTCTCTTAAAGGGCCCATGCACAGACTTACATTGACTCACACCCTCTGAGCTCCAGCACGAAGGCAGCAGATTGAAAGGCATCAGAGACATACAGGGAGGAACCAAATGGTTCAACATCAAGGCGAGAGCTGGGAGGGGCAGCTTTCTCCCAGACAGAAGTGCTGGCAGAGGCCATTGTTCCTTTTGTGAGCCCTCCCTCAGCAGAGCCACATAGCTGGCAAGCAAGCTCAATATCTGAGATTTCATCCACCTAGCTCACACTGTTTGCCCCACCATGGTGATTCTCTGAGGCCCTGCCCCACCCAAATTTCAGGCCCACCCAAGCTGTTTCTAGTGGCTTTTCCATATGAATGACTTGTCTTGGCCCATGCTTCAGATGTTCCTAAAATGTCTCAAATATGCAGCATCTGGCTTCAGTGAGCCCTATACCTCTCAATAAGTTGCCCCAGGCTAGGCACTAGCCCCAGCCAGCCTTGGTTTATAGCTTGGCCTCACTTGGGCACTGCCAAGCCCAGCACAAGTAGCAGCCACCTGCAGATTGCTTTGTAGCTTATGCTCTGTGACACAAGACAGAACACAGGCAGTGGCTGACCTTGGATGTGCCAACAGCAATCAAGACTTAACTACAACAGGAGGGTGTACACAGCCCAAGTGGTGGGTGTACCTTGAATGCCCAGCTTGGGTGATAGGGGAGGCTGTGCCACTGGACCCTATAGTACACTTACTATATTAGGCTACTTTACTAAGCCTAGGAGACATAGCAGCTCTACCCAATACATAGAAAACGAACACAGGGAGACCGCCAAAATGTGGAAACAAATAAACATGGTCCAAATGAAAGAACAGAACAAAACTCCAGGAACAGAACTAAACAAAATGGAGACAAGCAATCTACTAGGTGCAGAGTTCAAATGACTCAAATGCTCAAGGAACTTAGTGAGGACCTCAACAGCATTAACAAAAAATCCAGTCAGAAATGAAGCCTACACTGATTGAAATAAAGAACAATTTACAGGGAATAAACAGTAGAGTGAATAAAGCCAAGAATCGAACAAGCAATTTGGAATACAAGGAAGTGAAAAACAACCAAGAAACATCAAGAAGAAAAAATAATTTAAAAAAACCAATAAGGATAGTGTAAGAAGCATCTGGGACGACTTCAAATGTACTACTATTTGCATCATGGGGGTGCCAGAAGGAGAAGAGAGACAGAAAGAAATTGGAAACCTATTTGAAAAAACTTCCCTAACTTGGTGAAGGAAATAGACATACAAGTCCAGGAAGCTCAAATGGTCCCAAACAAGATGTACTTAAAGAGGCCCACACCAAGACACATCATAATTAAAATGCCAAAGGTTAAAAACAAAGACAGAATCTTAAAAGCAGCAAAAGAAAAGCAGTTAGTTACCTACAAGGGCACTCCCATAAAACTATCAGCTGATTTCTCAGAAGAAACTTTCCAGGCTAGAAGGGATTGGCAAAAAAACATTCAAAGTGATGAAAATCAAGGACCTACAACCAAGATTACTTTAACCAGAAAAGTTATTATTTAGAATTGAAGGACAGATAAAGAGCTTCCCAGAAGAGAAAAAGCTAAAGGAGTTCATCATCACCAAATCAGTATTATATGAAATGTTAAAGGGTCTTCTTTAAAAAGGAGAAAAAAAGATGAACAACAAAATGGCAATAAATACATATCTATCAAGAACAGATTCAAAAAAACAACAGATTCTATAAACAAACAAGCAGAACAGAAACAGAATCACAGATACAAAGACCATTGTGATGGTTGCCAGATGGGGAGGGGTTGGAGGTGTGGGCGAAAAAGGTGAAAGTATTACGAAGTACAAATTGGTAGTAACAGAATAGTCCTGGGGATGTAAAGTACGGCACAGGGAATACAGTAGCTAAAGAATACATGTGCATGACCCATGGACATGGACAGGGTTGTGGGGATTGCCTAAGGGAGTTGGGGGGACTGGGTAGAAGGACCAAAGGGGGAAAAATCAGGACAACTGTAATAGCATAAACAATAAATTATAACTAAAAAAAGAAAAGGCACAACCTCCAATAAACAATGTTTGTAAAACAGTTAACACTTTAACAATAATTATTTTTTCAAAGAGAGAGATAGTTCTGAGTTTTAAGGTAGAATGCAAATGCATTTTAAATATTATTTATCATTCAAATGAAGACAAAAACCCTTTTAAAAATTATGATACCCCACATACCCATCAGCTAGCTTCAACAATTATTAATAATTGTTATAAATTAATTGTTTCATAATGACAATAGCAATTATTAGCAATTTAAAAGCTTTGCTGGAAAATATTACAAATAGCAGATAAGGCAATGAGGAAAATGGAAAAATTAGCTGGGTATTTCTTGACAAGCTCCAATTCCTAAAATAATAGCCTATTGTATATGGACAATGAGGACTATTGCAGACTCTCACTACGAGTCCAGGCAGCCAGCAGAGTCTCTGAGGGTGGAGGATCTCACCTCCTAGCCCATTGTTGACTTGGGCAACATCCCAGAGGCCACTCTATAAGAGTTAAGCCTGGATCTTTTGCCTAGAGAACCCTCCCACTGCAGTCTCTGTAAGGACCAACTCTCGAACTTTTCAATTCGTGAAATCTTTTTAATGAGGCAAAACCCTCCAGCCACCTGTCCTACCTGTGTTCTCTGACCATGGGGGAGAGCTTGCCTCTGTTCACCCTTTCTGTCTGGTGTTTCCAGCAACCCAGCTGCTCAGAACAAAAGACCACATCTCCTTTTCTCTTTTCTCTTTCTCTTTGTGCTGGTTGGCCAACATAAATGTGTTTCTCATTATTTGGCCTGTTTTACAATGTGAGAGCCTGCTGGGGTTCATTGCTTTGGGGATTACTAGGTATTTCATCTCATACCAGACTGGCCCTTCCCTAATGTTTAACAATGGCAGTCTGTCCGAAGACAGGAAATTCTGAAGTGCTTTGCTAAAGTGAAAGCCTCAACCAAATATTAAGCTTTGGGAGATTTCTGTCCGTGTTTAAAAAAATTTGTAATTCCCTTATGGCTTGTGTATATATGTATGGGGGGTGGGTGCCTGGAATGGGTTTCGGGTGGTAGGACAGACCCAAAGGTAATTCTCAGGTTCAAAGCCATCGTGGAACAATGGAAAGAGAACAGGCCTTGGAGCCAGAAGGTCTGGTTTGAATCTCAGATCTTTTTTGCTGGCTGTTGGAATAGCCTGTGACTTTGAGCAAGTTAATTTATCTTGCTGAGCCTTCCTTTCATCATCTGCAGGGAGATGATACAACCTACTCCTTGGGATTGTTGTGAAGATTAAATGAGATGCTAATGAAATCACCTGGCACATTGTGAGGGCTCAATAATCAATGCCTCTTCCTGCTCTTATTGTTATCTTCCTGTGTAATGGTGAGGAGGCACAGCATTGCAAAAACAGGGCCTGTGACCAAGGGCTACCCAAATCCACGGAGTAGAGGTTTATAGTAGTAGAGCTTTGCTCTGTGTTTAAGGACCATTGGTAGGGGGCAGGGGAAAGCACTGATTAACCCAGCTCTGACTACTCTGGGCAAGTCACTTAACCTTAGTAACCTCATTAAAGAAACATCTATTGAGCCCCTGCCTCTAGCTCCAGGGCACTGGGTCACCTGTGATATGGAAATCATAATAATCCCCACTTTCATCTTATGGTTGCCCTGGGGATGAGGGAGATAATGTCTGTGAAAGTACTTGGTAAACTTCAAGCACTATCTAAATGTACTGCTGTGGACGTGAGGTAGAGAGTACATTTACTCTGTCCCATTCATGAGGTTCAAATACAAACCTTTCATTCCTGGGTATTCAGCAGAGAGCAAACACATTCTATTTGACTTCAGCATTGAACGAAAAGTAAACAGTACCTTTTCAGATGCTTTGCTTCCTCTCTTCTCCCTTGAAAACAAAGCCGGGTCCTTTGAGTGCTTCCTGCTGAGTTTAGAAAGAGATGCTGGATTACAGGTCAGCCCCCCTTCTCTCATAGGGCCTTGGAGGGAGGGAAAAAAGTGAGGCACCAGAACAAGGGTGTCTAAAAGTGGTTACATTTGGTTCTTAATTAAGGGATTGACCTTTTTTCAAACCCCAAACGAGGGCCAAGTACCCCCAAGTCAGGTGTCTTCCTCTTCCACGGCGGGTAATCCCAGGAGAAGTACATACAAAAGCACTTGGACAATACCACTGCTGGATAATGTAACGTGGTACTCTGAAAATGAGGAGGAGGGAGGCCCCTTTTGTCTCTCTTACTATTTAACCTCTTCCCATTCCCCACCAGGCCCTGCGCCTCACCTCCCCATGAAGGCTTTGTGGCGGCTAAACCCCGCTTTGCCTTCTCCCTCCTGAGGTCCCCCGTAGGGCAGGCATGTTCCACACTACTCTTTGGCCTTAATGATTCATTTGGCTGTATTTAGTCATTAAAATTTGCCTTTGCACCAGGCACTGTGTTGGGTACTGGGGATCCGATAGTGAACCAAACAAACATGGTCTTTTCCCGGAAGGAATTTACCATTTAGTAAGAAGGGAGATTTCAAAAAAAAAAAAAAAGAAAGAAAGAAAGAGAGAAAGAAAGAAAAAGCAATACATAATACACCATAAAGAATGTGGCTTCCATTCCGAAAGCAATGAAAGCCATTGGAAAGGCTTTAAACAGCTTGATTCAGGCATGTGACATTCAATAAGCTACACATATGTACTGAAAACCCACAATTTGAGAAGTCTGGCATGTGTGTGCACCCAGAAAGTCATCACCACAATATAGTGAGCATATTCCTCAGCCCCCACAGTTTTCCTGTGCTCCCTCCTTTCCCTGAGGTCTGATCCAAGCAACAACTGATCTGTAGCACCACTGAAGTTTGAATTTCCTAGAATTTTACATAAATAATCATACAGTCCATGTTCATGTTTTTGTATGGCTTCCTTCACTCAGCGTATTTATTTTGAGATTCATCCAAGTTGTGCTGAATGTCAATAGTTCATGCTTTTTACTGTAGAATAACATTCTATTGTATGATATACCAGTTTGGTTATCCATTGATCTGTTGATGGACCTTTGGGTTGTCTTCAGTTTTTTGGCTATTACAAATAATATTGCCGTGACCCTTTGCATATAAGCATTTATGTGGACATATGCTTTCATTGTTTTGGAGGTAGGCAGCTAGGAGTGGAAATGCCTAGTCATACGGTAAATTTATGTTTAATTTTGTAAGAAACTTCCAGGTCTATTTGACCTCCAGGTCATTTGTTCATGTCAGGTCACTATGGAATTATGGAGGCATAGACAATGGTGGCGCAGAAGAAAAATAATAGCTGAGAATTTATGGACGTTTTTCACATGCCAGGCATTTGTGCTAAGGATTTTAAATGCATTAGTCTTTACTACCACCAATAAACCCTCTGAAGTAGGCATTATGAATATTCTCATTTACAGATGGGGCCTCTGAGACCTTTGAAATTAAATAGTTTGCCCAAGGTTTCTTACCTACCAGCAAAAAAGAGGGGCCTTGGGCCTCTCTGGCCCCCAAGTTTTCATTCATAACCACAATGTAAATGGGAATGATCCCGTGGACACTAAAATCTTCTGTTTTGCTTTCTCCTCGGATGGGGTAGGGAGGGAGCACAACGTTCTGCGCCCATGGAAGGGGTTCTGTTTAGTTGAGATACTGGTTTCATTAAAAAAAATCTCTGAACTTTTTATTGGCTTCCTGTTCCCCAATGGATGCCCCACTTCTGCTGCCTTTAAGGCCTCAGAACTTTGGCGGAGGTCTTTTGGATGGAGCGTATGGAGTGGCTGTCGCCAAGTGTGGCACCAAGACTGAAGTCCTCCCCTTCTTCCAGTAGGCAGGGCTAGGTGGCAATCTCAGCCTCCGGCTTGACCTTGATGATCAGCAGGACCCGGTACTCCTGGGCCCGGCCCTGCCCCTCTGCCAGGGTCTGGGCCGGCTCTGACTCCAGGTGCAGCAGGTCCCGTTGAGCTGCTCCATCTGCACGGCACAGCGCGTCTCCACCTCCCTCAGGCTGTTCTCCAAGCTGGCCTGCAGGTTTCTCGTGGGTCCAGGTTGATCTCCAAGGACAAGACCATATGTCTCAGCTCTGTGAGTGTCATCTCAGCAGTCTGCGAGGTGACCACTCTGGTGCTCTCTTCCGTCTGCTGGGACCAGTCCTTGTCTAGCTCCTCAGTTCTTCCGAACCAGCTTGTCATTCTGGGCCCAGATGTCTGCCATGCTGTTGCCAAGGTCGTGAGAGTTGGGGGCTTCCAACTCCACAGTCAACCCAGAGTTGGAGGTCTGGTTTTGTAGACCATTTACTTCCTCCTCATGGTTCTTCTTCATGAAGAGCAGCTGCTCTTTGTGAGCATCAATGTCCATCTCCAGTTGCAGCCCAGTGATGTTGGTGACATCGGTGACTTTTCAGAGCTCACTGATGTCACTCTCCACAGACTAGCATATGGCCAGTTCCATCTCATATTTGACCTGAAGTCATTAGCAGCAAGATAGACATTGTCAATCTGCAGAATGATGTGGGCACTGTCCACAGAATTTGCAAAGATGTGAGCCCTTGGGTCCTCGATGGTCTTGAAATAATGCCCCCAGTCTCTGACTGGGGTCCCTTCTTCTCCAGGTGTTCCTGGACTTTGCACTCCAGTCCCTGATTATCAGCCTCGAGGCTCCTCATCCTCTCCAGGTAGGAGGCCATTTGGTCATTCAGGCATTGCCTAATCTCCTTCTCACTTTGAGTACCCCCTATGCCTGGCACACTCCCAGCCCTCCCTGCAGCCAGGCCCCCTGATCCCCAGTTGCCCTGTATGCTGGTGGAAAGGGACACGGGAGCCTGAGCCACTGGTACCTGCATAGATGCTGGCCGCACTGCTGGCCGCCAGACCCCATGGCTGGCTGATGGCATGGAGCCCAGGGTCTGGTAGTTTGTAGAGAAGCTGGAGCGGGTGCTGAAGTTCATGTTGTTCAGGGAGAAAGGTGAGAAGCTGAGACTCAGGTTCAAGCTGCAGTCGGTTTCATTTTGTTAAATCTGTTGGTCAAAGAATCTAAGCAAAATATAATGTGCAAATACATTTAGAAATCAATTTATAGGTTTCTCTAGAACTCTATAGAAATCACTTAAGTTGTCTCATCCAAATAGATGACTATATTCAAAATATGTTTCTTTTTTGCTAGGTTTAGATCACAGCTCTTTAGAGGGCCTCCTTCATGAAAACACAGTAAATAGGGGCTGACTGTATAAGGAATCCTGAGAATCTGTAATACGTGGAGGCAGAATGACAGCAGGAAGAACACGAGTTTGGGAGTAAAATAGACTTGGATTGAACACGTGGTCTGGTATTTTGCAGTTGAGAAGCTGCTTCAATTTTATTTTCCTCATCTGTGGAATGGAGATAGTAATGTCTACTTTAAATGGTTGTCTTGAGGATTAAGGAAGATTACAAGTCAAAGCCTTAGGTTCTTGGTACATGTCAGTTCCTAGTTCCTTTTCCCACTTTACCTGTTTTGTTTTTTTTAAAGGACTCACGCTTTTTCATCCTGGCTTAAAATCTAAAGCCCTTCCCACTAGAGGTTAGTGATCCTTCCCAAACCATATGCACAATTTTGTACATTTGTACATGAGCATTTTGGTAGGAAAATGTCCCTGGCTTCCATCAGGTTTCAAAGAAATCCGTGATTAAAACCAGTTCAGACATGCTGTGAGACTGTTTCTCCTTCATTCATTCAACAAAACTTAGTGAATACCCACTATGGGTCAAGCATTTTGCAGATAAACTCCATCCCTCGTTGCCTGTAAGGAGTTTACAGCTGGGAGGAGTGAATAAAAAACTGCAGTGTTTTGTGAATTTGTGTGTTACCACACTAATTACATACATTAGAGAGAAAGCTTGGTACATGAAGAAGAAAACCAGATGAGTTCTAGGGTGAATGACAGCACGTACACAGGTTGAAAAGGCTCAGGAATCAAGAACATAAACCTTCCTGATTGCGCAGCTGCTCCATTGCTGGGGAGATGATGCAGGTTCTGCTCTGGACAGAAGGGCCAGCTGGCGGTTCAGGGGTGGGATGTGGGGTGAGGAAGTGCAGCTGACCCTCCCACCCCAGCTGAGGGCCCTCAGAGCTCTGCCTTCCCACAGGGGGCCCCTTTTTCTAATTTGCTTGCAGGTGCTCAATGTTTTAGGAGATTTTAGCTGTTAAAGTTTAAAGTGGATAAACTCTAGTCCTGTAAAAAAAAAAAGTGTGTTCTTTGCTCAATTGATCTCTTAGAAGACATGACAAACAGTTGGGTCACTGTGTCAACAGCGTTTTGGAAATAAAGAAGGTCAGCCTCAGATTCCCCCAGGAAGTTAGCAAGGTGAGTTGGAAAAATTTTAAAGCTGAGGGATATTTGGGTGTTGTGTGGAATGCAGCTGGAGAACAGGTGGTTAATGAAGGCTTCATTTTTTCTTTTTTTTGAGGATTCACTTTCCTTACTCTGAGCCATAGGAACGATGGGAAAAGCCCCTCGGCCATTGACCAATTTCTGCTGACCTTGACCTCACCCTGGCAACCGGCCCCACCTAACCCATCCTATCTCTGGCCAGAGCTTGTGCATATTTATTCTTTGGAGTCTGCACTTTGCTCTTTTATTTCGAGTGGCCCCGTGCCCCTGTTTGTTCTTGGTGCTCTCTTCATGCGTATTGCAGGCGGCCCCATGTTTAACTTGACTCAGGACTAAATATAACCACCGCTATCACCAGAGGCGTCCATCCATGTCAGCCCCTTTTCAGTGCGGTTGTAAACTCCACCCCGGGTTGCAGGCACCACGTCTGCTTTCACGAGAGGTCACTTCTAAATGGAAACTCTCACCGACACAGGGATGGCCGAGTGCAGGACGGAATCAGTTCTTATCACAGCCTGCACTCCTGCTTTATCTCTGTGCGCAGAAAGCCTTGGTCTCCACATCGTAGGTGGGAGAGCCAGGAGGGAGCACCCTTGGGGCCCCTCTGGTCCATTTAACAGCATGGCAGGTGCCCCCCCACCCGACCTCGTCTTCATCCTGGGCCCTTGGAGGGGGAATGAAAAGTGTCTGCGGCATTGCCCCATCCTTCCCTCTTTCAGGGCCCTGCTAGTGGCTTACGTAGTGCCACAGGCCTGAGACCCGAGGTTCCCCTGAAATTACTGTCACCATCCACACAGCACAAGGATAAGCTTCCAGCCCCACCCCCTCCATGCACGTCTCCCTAACAATCCTTCAACCATGCTATTTCCTTCTGTAGTAATTATTGTGCTGATTAAAATTGTCTGTAGGGTTCATAAATTATTTTGTGGTTTAATGTTGTCAAAACAAGGCGAAAGCTCATCAGAATCTGAGTCTCTCTTCTATTTGCTTTTCCCATCCATTCTCCTCCAGGCTGAGAAAACATTGGCTGTTTTCTTGCCAACGTCTCACTTTTCTGAGGACATGGAATTACATTCAAGTTAACATTTCCCTTCTTCTCTGAATACGGTAGAATCTGCTGATCTGCATCACAGGGCTGGTGAATTACAGATAGGAAGAGGTGACCTCGAGTGACAGCAGGACCTCTTATACAAATATACTTAGTGAGAGGCAAGCGGGCACTTGCTCAGCCAGCTGAATCAACCTAGAAACAATGAGATCACGGAACCTGATTTCACATCCTCAAAGTGCATCTGAAATCAGGTCCTTGAAAGTTTCTCCAAGGTCCATGAAGTCAGAGATTCACTCCTTTGGAAGAATACTGTGTGCATTGACATCATTTCCCAAACCACTTTCTCCTCCTCCTTTCCTTCTTGCAATTATTGAGCACCTACTGTGCACAAAGCTCTGGGCTACCAGGGAAGACCACAGCCATGTTAACATAGCCACGGCTCTGTTAAAAGGACTATGGAAAGACCATTAGATAAGATGTTTATTATCTAAAGACCATTAGATAGGTGGTTATTAACTAATGGGCTGCTACTGGGAGCTACCAGGAAAATAATTCAGATGTTTAGAAGTGGAGGTCATTTTTGCAGGAGTTAAGGGAGAGTAGGAAAGCATCGAAAGATGGTAAAGGGAAGACGAAAGGAAGGGTTTGTGTTGTTTTGAACTTGTTTCAACCCCAGGAAGGAAGCCAGTGGAGAAGGCACTGGAGAAGGCACGCAGGGGATAACAAATGTGACCCATCAGAAAAGGAGAAGGGGAGTGTGTGTGTGTGTGTGTGTGTGTGCACGCCAGGGTGTGGGCAGGGGCACGAGGCCACACTTTGTGTGCTTCTCAATCGAAATATTTCTCTGTCTTATCATCCTATAGATGAACAACTAGAGAATTTTCTGTGTGGCTGGACAACTACTAAGCCCGTCCTCCAAAAGGTCTTCTTCATTTCTGTGTTGGCTGTAAGTGGGGGAGGAAAATCATTCTTGCTCTTTGCCCCGAGATCTGTGTTTACAAGTTTACCCTCATGCTATTAGGACTTTGAATGAGGACACAGTGTCCGACACTATTCATTAGGAAAACTATTCTGGTCATTGTGCATCTATAAAAGCAGGCTTGCTGTTGGGGGCAGGGCGAGTGCTGCTAATCAGGACTGGAGAGTCTCTCTGGCTGGGACAGTGGGGCCTGAGGGGCCCAGGGAGGGTGCAGCTGAGAACACAGAGGAGGGGGAAGCCTTTTGACAGGGAGGTGGGGCTGGCTGCGAGTCAAGTTGGGGCCTTCTCATTTTCAGTGACTCACCGTTAGGACCGGAATTTCAGGGTTCCTGAGGTGGGGGGTCTATGTGGACAGGTGTTGGAAAACTGGAGTTGCTAGATCGTTCAGTAGTATTGAGCGTGGATATGTCCAAAGTGCGAAAGCCTGACCCAAGAGCACAGAGCCGGATTTGATTTCCACTGACCAGTTGGGATATTACACCGGACATGTGATCGCAGCCTGCATCTCCCTTAGAAACTGGCAGTAATGTGTGCAAACAATACATCGAGATGAGAATGCTCCACTGGCATTTTAAATCAGATCGAAAGGCCAGTGCATTTTCCTCACTAGCTTATGGTTTTTGTTATTCTACAGCTCAGGTAAAATAACATGGGTCGTGCGTAGCCCAGGACCTGGTAGATGATCAAAGACGCTGGGTACATCCCCCCCACATCCCACCGGTTCCCCTGAGAAGAAAGTATAAACTCCACACACTGGAAGTCCTTCTCCACGACCCGGCTCCCTTTTCTGTGCTCAGTGATACAAGAGCTCCAAGTATGTGCCAGGCCAGGCAATACGGTAAAGTCCCTGCCCTCGTGGAATTTAGATTCTAAGGAAAGAGTCAAGAGACAAATAAAACAAAGTGTATACTGTCAGGTAGTAAAAAGCATTACAAAAAAATAGTACACAGAATGAGGGGACAGAGCACCTACCTGCATATCTTTATTTCACACTTAGTCGCCAAAACCAGCAGCTCTGGCCAGGCACAGAGTTCCTGGAAGGAGAACGTGGGTGCATTTCCACAATTTCTTTTGCCAGAAACGCCCTCAGCTCCCCTTACCCTTTTCCTGCCCACCTAGTGTTCTGTTGTTACTGATTCGGCTCTTGGTGCTTCTTCCATTTGGGTTCAGTTTTCTTCTTCAAGCACACCCTTCTCATGAGGGTGTCTGAGCAGTGCATTCGCTCAGCCTTTGATGGAATACATATTTTTATTTCATCTCGACTTTTGTTTAACAGTCTGGCCCTGTACAAACTCTAGATTAAGATGGGTTTCCCAGAACACTTGGAAATATCATTCCAGTGCCTCCCAGTGTCCGTCGCAACTGCTGAGAAGCTTTTTCGGGCTGTGTTCCTTTCTATGATTTGCCTTTTTCTCCTTCCCCTCCCTTCCTCGTCTCTCCCCTCCCCTCCTTCCCCTTTTCTTTACTTTCTCTCCTCCCTTCTCTGTTTTTTCTTCTTGTCACTTTTTCCTTTGGCTGCTTTTAAGGGATGTGAGTGTGTGTGTGTGAGTGTGTGTGTGTGTGTTTCGTAGCTTCAACATGGGTATGTCAGTATAGATTTATTTTTCTCTGTTCTGTTTGGGATATGACTCCATATCTTCAAATGTAAATTCTCACTCATTCTCCCCAAACTTAAACTCCAGTTAAATGTTGTTCCTTCTTTTCTATCTTCTACTTTTCTTAACATGCAATATTTTCTATCTCTTTATCTGTCTGGCTCCATAATGGGCAAACTGGGCATACCTAGTTCACAATTGTAAATTACAGTGACCTATTTTACAATTCACATATTCTCTCTTCAATTTTGCTAAACTGTACTGCATTTCAATCTTAATGTTATTTATTTGTCCCAGAAAAATTTTTTCAAATATACATATTTTTCACAATGCCTTGTCTTTTGTTGGATTTTTTGCTTTTTGGAGAATGTATTTAATCATTTGAAATATTTCTTTCATATTCTCTTTCAGATTGCCTATTCTGTCAAGTCTAGCCCTCCATTTTATTTTGTCTGCTTATTCTTGCAAACAGTGGGTTGTTTCCTTGTGTATTTTGTAATTTTTGATTTGTACTGTAGTGGAGACTGTGTGCATGTGAAAGTCTCCTGTGGCAAGGATTTTGAGAGCATCCTTCAAATGTAGGCTACTTCTATTTTTGCCAAGGCCTTTATGGGTACTTCTGGGCTAGTACCAGGTTTTTATGTTATTCTTGAAACATAGAGTTTTCTAGACCACACAGTTAAGTTTGTATCCCTCATTTATGCAAGGTCGAGGCCCCAAGTTCCTATTTTTCAGGGGAGACTTTATTTCCTCACCCAAGGTTCACCCCAAAACTGAACACCCTTCTTGTAATATCTCAGTACTGACTGGTAGATTTTTTTCTAGTCTTGTCTTTTAACAGAGGAGTCAGCAACACGAGGGGCCCAGCTGAATGGAGGAATTTCAGTTTCCAGCTCCCTATCTCCATCGGGCACAAAGTCTTTGTGAGGCCCAACATGCAGGCTAAATGCTTACTCGAAAACCCAGTGCTGCTGAGATCCTAAGTGTGGTCCCTGGCCAGCAGTATCAACAGCATCTTGGAGGCTCTTAGAAATGCAGAAGTTCGGGCCCACCCAGACCTACAGAATTCAAGCCTTCCTCTTACCAAGAACCCAGATGACTCACATGCACAGGAGAGTTGGAGCGACTCCGCTCTAAATGGCTGTGTTACAGAATTATCATGCTTCCACCCTCTCCCTCACAGCAGCTGCAAGGTCAGCACCTGGGTTGTCGGGCGACGGTGTGGGGGTGGGGCTTGTGTTGTTCTGAACTTTTCGTTTTTGGGACATGAGAATTTGATCCTCTTTCTTGGGAGTTCATCTATGCATTTAAAAACATTTTCGTTAAGACCTCAGTGTACATATGAAAAGAGCTATTGCATCTTTGTTCACCTCAGCAGTTGCTTTGTTTCTTTATCTTAGAGAATTGGTCATAATCTGGTTATAATTTTTAGCCGAATTCTTTACTCTCTCTTGAGCTAAAGTGAATAATGGAAGGTAAGCCTCACGACACGTAATAAATAACACTAATGTACTAACTACAGTAAGATTAAGTCAGGCGGTCTTTAATTCTGCCAATGACTATCCCAGAACTGAGTGCGCTTACCGTCAGGGCTGGCCTTCCAAAGCACTGTTTCCCGCACGCGGCTGGAGGACAGGAAGCAGCTCCTTGCCCCAGTGGTGAGCACGCCACTTGCTAGTCTACTAGTCGGGGGACTGTTCTGAGAGCGACCTTGCATCTGGAGAATCACATGTGTCCTCAGGCGGATGTGCAGTATCTTGTAATGATCGGTTGTAATGCAAAGTAGGGCTCCATTATAATATACCTTGTTAATGAAAATGATAAAAGTATAATCGGGGCCACTTGGGATAGCTATCACTGTGTCCCCTTCAGAACTTTGTTGCTTCTGGCACGAGACGGTGTGGAAGAGCATCAGGTATATGTTTACCCCGGGGCCTGGGAGAACTTCTTAATTTCCTAGAGCAGTTTGTCAACTGTTTATGAAATGGGAAGTAGGTATGACGCAAATGACGACACCCACAGATAGCCGCTATCGGATGACACTTGGAAGTGATTGTCTTTAACGTCACAGGCATAAACCTTGACCAATATGGAGACACACAAACAGTTGAACTTAGATGTAGCTGTATTGCTCTTAAGTAATAAAGGAAGCATTTTTAACTTAAAAAAAGCCCTCATAGTATACCGCATCACCAGGCCAGGAAGGCCAATCCTACTCATTCCTCCAAGCCCAGCTGTAAGTATTTAGCAGCTTCCTAGGTCAGCCCATAGCTCAGTGTTTCGTGTCTGCAGGTACACTATTTGTAGCTTCGTGCTCTAATGATGGGTTAGAGATGTTCTTTGGAAAGTTGCACAGTTAAATGAATAGTTTTTGCTTAGTTCTTTCCTGGCATGGTGGTGTCTTTCTTCCTTCCTTCCTTCCTTCCTTCCTTCCTTCCTTCCTTCCTTCCTTCCTTCCTTCCTTCCTTCCTTCCTTCCTTCCTTCCTTCCTTTCGTTCTTTCTTTCTCTCTCTTTCTTCCTTCCATCCTTCCTTCTTTCCTTCCTTCTTTACTTCCTCTCTCTCTCTCCCTCTTTCTTTTTTACATACCAATGCTTTGACCCATAACACACTCTGGACCTGCTATGTACTTTTCACAGAGCTGAGTCTGGCTCAAGGCAAAGCCTCCTCCCTTGCACCGTGGAATTTCTGTAGTGAGATAGGAGAAATCAGTTGTGCTCTCAGAGTTAGACACCAAACAACACAGCAGGGGCCAGTTTATCAGGACACCCCTTTCAGAGCCCTTGTTGAACAGCTGGGAACCACAGCTGGCACCCAGGGAGCTGACACCTGGAGGCCTGGGCAGTAAAAGCTGCAGGGGACACAGCTCTCTCCAGATGCACTCATTGGCATTAACCGTGCACCTATTCACGGCTCTACCCATCCTGCACTGCAGGGGAACCCAAAAGGGAAGAGGAAGCAGCCCCTGACTTGGGGGGGCTTCTAATCAAGTGATAGTAAGGCACCCTTTCCAAAAGTACGAAAAGAAAAACCCCAAGCTGTTAGATAAGCCTTGTAGAGAGGTGGAGACGGTGTAAAAATGCTGAGGGGACGTCAAATAAAGAGAAGGATCCCCCCCTAGGGTGGGCAGGGTCACATCACTCTTTCATTTCCTTAAATTGCCACTAAATCCTTATCCATTCTCCTGTTTCCTATGGAAGGAAGAAGCCCCTCTGCCTTCCCCTGCCTGGGAAATCAATCACACCAAGCACAGAAACCCTGCCTCTTTACCCATTTGGGGGGCTTTGCTTGGCATTTAAAACCCCATAACTTCCCTGAATGAGGTGAGGGGGGATTTCTGCTTTCTCCCTCCCACCTGCTGGAGGGCACACGTGGCCCGCAGATTCTGATCCCCGTTTGCACGGCTTTAATCTGAGCGTGTGCATTGTGGTCTGCATGGTGAGAGACCGAGCCAAGGATAACCCTAGGTCACGTCTGCCCTGCTCCTCTGGGGGCCAGGATTATTATGTGAAGCTCCCCTCCGGCCAGTCCGCTCGCTATTCTCCCTGTTTCCTGGGAAGCCAAGATCATTGTCTTTGAACTTGTCTCACAGCATACACATCCCTAGAATCCCTTAGCCCATTCTTTTCTGAAGGGCTACCCATTCTTAAATGCCCTCTTGGCTTTGTATCTGCACTGGTTATTTGAAACTTCAGTGTGCCTTATATTGTTAGGAGGGTTTTTTTTTAATCTTTCTGACTTATTTTTCCAACTGTATTTTCAGCTTTTTGAAGGCAAGCGGGTACTTAATGCCTGTGTTAAATGAGAGAGATAGACACAGGCTAAGATTTATTCTGCTAAAGTGTTTATAAGGTTCATGGAAACCGCGTCTCAGGACACTGGCCCCTAGTGCACAGAAGAGGGTCCTCTTGGATATGGGGCAGACTTCAAGGTGACTTTGAATGGAGCTGATTGGCCACGGCCAACTAACATATAACAGAAGCCAAAGTAATAATGACAGCTCATATATTTTTTACAAGGCACAGTGCTAAATGTTCCACACACATGATCTTATTTAGCCTTTCCCAAAACCTTTAAATTAGGTATAGTTATTATCCTCGCCACGCTACTGAATTAGTGAGACCAAGCGATTTGTCTCTCAGTCGCTCAGCTGAGTATGTGTGGAAGAAGGACTGAACTCTGAATCTGTCTGACTGTAAGGCCTCTTGTCGTACAAGCACAGGGTAGATCGGGTTTTACCACTCCTCTGTAAACAAAACATGGCAGCACAGTTCATGGTCCTGTAAACACAGGCGGAGAATATCTACCTTTCTGATCCCCTTGTCACCTTCCTAGATCGGGGAGTATCTATCTGGGTCCTGCAAGTGCCCAGGGCAGAATCCCCACAGCTGGAGAAAGCTGGCTTTCATCCAAGAGTCGGATCTGATTGCAGACCTCACCGTTGCCAGCTCCTGGTGCGGTGCTGGGCACGCCGCTGTGCCTTTCTTCACCTCTCCATGCTCATCAGTAAGTCTAGATGAACACAGATCTTTTCCAAAACTACTGAACAGCATACTTCTAAGGCTTATCTTTGGGGTCCAGAAACTAAAAAGAAGTCTCTTGGCCCAGTTTTGGTTGCACGCTGTGAATTGAACAGTACCGTCATTGATATCTTTAATCCCCAGATAGCTTCCTATAAGTAAACTCAAGTGATAAAACCAGGATCTTTCCTCC
Organism: Trachops cirrhosus; assembly: GCA_028533065.1. Classification (NCBI taxonomy): domain Eukaryota; kingdom Metazoa; phylum Chordata; class Mammalia; order Chiroptera; family Phyllostomidae; genus Trachops; species Trachops cirrhosus. Next base: position 71,126,311 of record CM052548.1, on the reverse strand, counting down.
TTAATACACTGTTCTTCAATCTTGGACACCATCTAAAGGCTCTCCTCTCTGGGTCCGGCCAGTTCCGGTCAGTGCTGCTGACCGTTCCTCAGGAATGCCTTGATCCTGGGAGGGTCACTTTTTGCCTCTAGGGCTCTAATTCCTACAAAGCGAGCAGACTTCAGGGTGCAGTGGTCATCTATCTTGCGCTGGCTGATTAGCCTTTTTCACCTGCAGAAAGAATCTCCCTGCTTACCCAGTGCAGTGTCGGAGGGAAACGTGTTCACATCTCTCACTTCTTTGTGGGGCTCAGACTCCACAGCTGCACTTTAATCACCACGCTCAGCCCCAGGCTCGCAGCACAGCGGGCTGGGTGAGGGACCTGTTCTCTGAGGAACTCATCAATCTACAAGTTTTCATTAAGTAAATCAAGGAATTAAAGTCCTGATTAAAATGCCTTTCTGGCACCAGAGCCTTGTTAGTTCTTGGGATCTCTAAGGTCCACCTCTCCCCTCCCTTCATAATCTTCCTTTAAAAAAATAATAATAATCATGGCAGAAAAACCAGCCTGTTTGCAAAGGAAAAGGGAGGAGTAGAAGGAGGTAAGGTGCAGGCTCAGTGCGCTGGAGCATTCTTTTTCAGAACAGCAACTTGGGCCACCGCTCCCGGCAGAGGCCCACAGCTCTGACCGTGCCAGAAATAGCTTGGGAGGCAGTTAGCATACACTGTACTTTCCCTTTGACGCACCGTGTAACTGTGGGAAATGAATGATGCCGGTGTGATGATAGATGCCAAGACACAGACTCTCATAATGTTGTGACTTTGAAGACCCTTGAAATATTAGGAGAGGCTTGGTAAAATAAAGTGACCTTACAAGGGTGACATTTCTGGTCACTGCTAAAACTGTAACAGTATTTAAATCGAGCTTTCTGCTTTGTCACCAGTTTATGTCCTCGGCATACTCTGAGACTGAACTTTCCAGTTTGGGGGGAATATCTGCATCAATGCTGACATTTCACAGTCTGTGGGCCAAACAAAGGTAGCAGGGGCCGGGATTACGCTCACAGGGGACAGACACAGCGCTTCCGCCTCGGACTTCTGTGTGCCTTCTCCTTCTTCATTCTCCTGCTGCTTCCAGGGACGGGTCCACATTTGCTAACCTAGACCTGGCGGGGGTTGGAGTCACCAAACCGGAAGAGAAGTCCCTTATCTTGGCAAAACTTTTGAAAAGTTTTCACTTGCTTGTCTAACATGGCAAACATTCATGCCCTAGAACGAAGATTTAAGTTTCCCCAGGTCTGTTGGAGTAATGACCAATGGGCAGGTAAATGCTGTCAAATGCCCCCTGCAAGAATTCCTCAGAAGGGCAACAGGAACTGATACCACTTAGCTTCTCCATGCCTTCATCCTCTCTCTGTAAAAGGAAGCCATAGGAGTCAGAGGCGGTCCAAGGTTTTTGTTTATGTCGACAGTGGGAGTCTCTTTTGACTATTTTTGTGTTCAGTCATCATTATCAAAGCTGGTGTTGCCCAAAGTTATTCATTTTCTCACCTTTTTCCTTAAATAAAATAACCTCCAAGTCCCTCCCCTCCCCCTTCTCACGCTGTATTAAGTACCGTCCTAAGATTAGTAAACGTCCATGACCTCTATCATGAAGACAAGAGGATTTTACTCTCCCATGGAAGCATTTCATGTCTCATCACTGACTTAAGTTTTCTTTGGTATCTGTACTATTTCGGGAGCATTTTTATTCCTAGCTAACACTATCTCCTCTATGCTGGTGATCCACCCAAATGTTCTAGCCTTAACTTCTCAGCAAAGTTCTATTATACTCCCAGCTACCTGTAGGGAATTTTTGCTTGGGAAGAACCTCTTACCATGAGTCAATTAACAGGTTGTCTTGAGCAGCTATTATGTAGCCAATGTCATGAATAATCTAGATGAAGCATTGAACATCCTCTTTGCTTTTAAGGATATTACTCTGAAACTGGGGAGAAGAAAACTGAAGTACACTCAGTCAGGAAACGGTTGTCGAGGGTCTGTTTATGTGGGAAGCCCCATGCAGGACGATATGTTCTAATTTCAAGAATTGTCCTATTTATACATGATGCATTGGAGTCATTATTCATATTAATCCTTCTGACCTTCAAAAGTATTCTCGTCTGGATGGAGAATTACATGGGTGTCTTAATGATGAGGAATGACAGGGCCTTGGAATCCTCACTCACGGCAGTGAAGTCAACAGAGAAAATTACCATAGCAACAAAGAACCTTGAGAATTAGTACTTTGTTAACAGAGGAACAGACAGAGTCACACCTCAGGTGTGTTTCAGTCCGGACGAGACAATTCCCCTTATGACCGGAGGTATCTGTAGAGGTTATATTGTGTGTGCTGTTGGTTAAGCTAATGCAAAAGTTGTCTTCTCCAAGTTAAAATTCTGATCAGCATCTATATCTCTGAGATGGAAATAACATACTGCTGAGATATGCCAGATCTGTCATTTATGGGAAATGAACCAAGAGCAAGCCTTAAAAAATAGCCAACCAGTCAACGCTAGTCTCTTATCTAGTCCACACAAAGAAAAGGGGCCTGAGGTCTCAGTGGCTCAGTTTAACAACCATGCCCGAGTGTCTCTTCCAAGCCAAGTACTGGGCCTTTAGTCAAAAGGGCAGAAGGAATTTGGGGGCTAAGCCCGGAGGTGGGAAATAGTGTGGGATACGTGAGGACCACCACAAGACTTGGTGTTGGTGGAAGGTGAGTCAGCGGGCGGCAGGCAAGTGGTTATGGAGGAAGGCAGAGGACTGCCTTCCTTTTGAACACCATACTGATGTTCAAGTTTGGAAATGAAATGGTACCTCAGTAGAGCTCCATTCCCAGGGCTCTGACTGGCCTGGCAACCACCACGTTTGTGGCAACATGATCTGTTTTTCAGGGTTCCTGCTGATCTCTGAAAACCCTCCCCGCCCCCTCCAGGGCTCTGTTCACATGTGTGCTGCTCACATTTTCAAGCGTAGCAGTGTTGATGAGACAGTTTCTGGAGGCCTGGGACAAACAACGCTAGCCAGAAGAAAACAACCAGACCTGGGCAGGTAGCCCCATGTTTTGTGTCGCCTGCAGGTGCTACAGAAGGATTGGTGCAGCAAGGACAATCGATCCCCTGGGTCAAGGTGGTGGTGTTTATGTTCTTCCTGGATGTGCAGCAATTGCTGACAATGCTGGGCGGGCACCGAGGATCCTGCTGATTCTTTGACTGTTCCTCCCACTGTCTGACTCGAATGGCCCAAAAGGCCACGTGACCCAGCTTGTTGCACAAGCTCCAAGCTCCTGGATCCTGAAGTCCCTGCCACTCTGAACCGCAGTGTTCCAATCGGGTGAACTTATTTACCTTGGCAACGCATGTTCTTGGCAACAGAAGCAGAGCAGTATGGGTTGATGCATAAACACAAGAAGTTTAAAAAGGAAAAAACAGGCTTATACCAGGTCGGCATTAGCAAGTAGAATTAACCAAAAGGGAAAAATGTAAAACCAGTAGGAAGAATGTCTGCAATCATGTGAGAGGAACATGCCAACAAAGATTTTTGTTCATTTGAGAGAATTATTAATAGATGACCGAGGACTTTTAAAATCAAGTGCAACCCTGGCCAGGGTTGTAGCTCAGTTGGTTGGAGTGTTGTCCCACGAACCAGAAGGCTGCGGATTCGATCCCCGGTCTGGGCACATGCCTAGGTTGTGGACTTCATCCCTAGTCTGGGTGTGTATGATCGATGTTTCTCTCTCTCTCCCTTCCTGTCTCTAAAATCAATAAACATATCCTCAGGTGAGGAATTGAAAAGAAATCAAGTACAGATGTTTGTTTTCCAGTTTGCTAGACACAAATACTAAGCATGGCATCTGTCAGGAACAGCTTTTTTAGGTACGAGGGGGCCTTAAAGTTGCATGAAGCTTTTCGCCTTCACTAATTTGCTTAAACCTGTTTCTTTGTTTAGTATTTTTCTCTCTCCACTGCAAGAGTTTGACCATTGTTCATTCGGTGGCGAGTCAATGATGGACTAAGGGAGTGTGAAGGGATGTTCCCTCCTTTGAGGACTTAGAGATGCCAAGAGACAGAAAACATCCTGATCAGAAAAAGTCCATGAGATGACTGGGCCCACACCTGTGCTAGGTCCTATAGGTGCCGATTGCTTTCACCCAAAATGCATCGAGGAGTATGTTCTGAACTAGACATTTGAGATCATAGGACTGTGACTATTTTTAACTGCGATGCTCACAGGAGAGAACTCCAATTTAACAGTCTCCTTGATGAAGTTTCAATCCAGATTTCGCTGTGATTTACACCGATGCCACTCTTAAGTGTCACTCTCTGATGACATGAGAGGCTTGGTCCAGAAAGTAATCAATATACTACTTCCTTTATAAAGAAAGTCGGGCTTTAAAAAACCAGTCAGCGGAAGCACAGTGTGTTTGGGGAGGTGGCTGACAGAGAGCATGGCGCAAGCTCCTTCTCCTGGTGCAGAATGTTAAATCTGCGGCCCGCCATCTGTCCACAGCCGGACATCTGTCTGCAGAAGGCCCTTTGAGAAGCATGGACATGCACATTACTGTCACTCATGCTGTCCTTCCAATCTCTAATTATTAATCCATCTTAATTTTGAACAAAATAAATTCTGAAGCAAGTACAGACTTACAGAAAAGTTTCGAGAACAGAACTTAGTATATAGAACTGGGTCATTTTCACCCATACCCTTTTTAAGTTTTAGCTCAGATGGGCTTGCTAGCAAAGACTTCAGTTCTCAATCCCATGTTCCAGTCTCCCTGGAATGAGTTTTGTGCCCTTGACTTTTATAAAGATTACATGTTGTAGTAAACCTCAACTTGGGTTTGTCCTGTGCCTCCTCATGGTGAGCCCCAAGCTATCACTTCGAGCGGAATGCCACCAAAGTGATTTTGTGTTCTCACTGCAACCAATCGGGTGGCCCCTCATGTCACTATGTCCCAATAGCAACTTCGGTCACTTGATTAAGATAGTGTCTGGCCCGTTTCTCTACTATAAAGTTACTTTTTCTTTTGTAATTAATATGTATCACGGATATCCCATTACTCATTCCACTTTCACCAACTGGTTTTAGCGCCCATCGATGTTTCTTGCCTGAATTTATTATGATGATGATGTATGTTTGCCTGAAGGTAATTTTCTAATCGGCTCATTTCTTACACATTTAGTAGTTGGCATTCTATAGCAAAGAGAAAATTTCTCATTTCCCGTTTTTAAATTCATTTGTTCACAAACAAATGGCTTATTACTCATTATAATTGAGTACTCAGTGGGTTACAACCCATTGTTGTCATTAATTCTTTTGATGCTCAGTTTGACCCAGATTTTGACAGTAGGATCCCTGTGAACTTTTGATGCGTGCTCACCATTCCGGGAGCATTTCCTCCACAGCGAGCTGTGCCCATGGCTCAGCGTGTGCTCCCCCTGCCCAGCCCTGAGTCAGCTGACTCCCTAAGAAGCCTTGTCTCCTTTACATGGAGAGTGACAGTTAGAAGCCAAGATCTGCGTGTTAAGTGTGTGTGCCCTTTGCTACTGGAATGTTGTCTTCCCCAGGACTGCTCAGAGCTAGGAAGTACGTTTATTTTTATCCCTGCATATTCACACACACACACACACACATATGTATGGTACATGGATACCTTTACATCTATCTTCTGTCTCTATTTCTCTGCATCCCCTTATCCTCACTAGGTCTATTTGCTCAGTGCCCTGTAGGTAGCCATCCTCCCAACGACATGAGGCTGCCTCTTTGCTCTGCCCTGACATTATCCTTGCAAAGGTCATCATTGCTAGTTGTCACCAGCTGCCCCTGCCACCTTGCTCCAGAGTCATCCTCCCTCCGGTCCTGTTACCCACTCTTGTGCCTTCCTGATGACTGTCAGACTGAATCAGGAAGGTGAGAGAGGATGCCAAACTTTTGTTTCTTAGTTAGAAGAAACAGTAAGCAAAGGCTGAATCAGGATTATTGGCAATGGTTGCTCCTTTGCTCACTGATACACCTTTGGGATTTAACCTGTAAGACAGCCCATCTTACCAGTGTGGTTTGGATATTGACACTAAAGGGTCTTCTGTGTCCCTGAGTCTCCCCCAGGACTGTAATTAAGGCCAGGAGGGTGGGAGGAGGAGGCACTTGTGTGCCTGCAGCGCACATGGGCCTGGCTACACCAGCAGGGACACGGCTGTCAGCACTGCTTGCACCATTGTGGACTCAGCAGAATACTCTTCAACTGGTCTAGACATGCAGCACACTTAATGAAAGAGGGAGCAAAAACAAGCGATTTTTCATTGGTTCTCACCAGAAGGCTATACTCTTCACTCTCTGTTGAAATGAGCATCAGAAAAAGAATAGTGTTTCCACAGTCAGAGATGACTATTACCTAATTATGAGCTCATATTTCCTGTCACTTGGGCAACAAGCACTTGCCAGCTCTGCCAGGTTGAGGGTAAACTCCTTGAGGGCAAGGGGCAGGATAGGAGCCTTAGGTAATCACCCACAGTGACTTGCAATTAGTGGCTGATTAGTAGTTGATTCCCCTTTCCTGCTAGACCATTAACCATAACACCTGGTGAGGACTCATGTCTCTTTTCCCACCGTGTTCTAGTCGCTACCTTTGTTCACATTTTTGATAAGACTGAAAGCTGTAACCTTCTGAACTGGTTAAAGGGGCAGCAGCAGAAGTAAAGTCCTTTTCTATTTTGCCTTCTTTCCCTCCATTCCTCCTGGCCTCTCCCCTTGCCTCTGATTTAAAACCTGGCAGAAGCTGATGTAATAATGACCTTGATCTAGGTGGGCAAATGACCCTACTGCTGAGCTGTGCTACTTCAAGTTCAAGGCCGAGTGGCAAGACCCCCAGCTCCAGACTGTAGTCAGGGCCCTCATTGTGGGCCAGCTTCTAACACGAACTCCCTGTTCAACTTTCAGCAAGTCTCCTAACCTCTCTGGGCCTTGTTGTCCGCATTTATGAAGTTGGAGCGTGGACTTCCCGGTCTCTTAATGGTCTGTGGCTCTACAGTTATTTCACTTGGGTGTAATGAAATGCGGAGCTTCGTGGCCACATGGCACAAGGAAAGTAAAGTGACAAGGAAAACCGAGAGTGAAAGTGTAGCCCATGACAACCCTAGCATGGTCCTAGAAGGACCATGCTCTGGACACTAACACTCAAAACGCTCTGTGTGTATGGATGTGTGTGTTTGCAATTACAGGAAGCACAGCAGAACGCCCACTTACAGTCAGTGCTGAAGGTTCCTCTAAAACTTAGATGAAAAGACCATCCCTAGAACAGCTACAGCAATTGTGAAAAGGGAGAATGAAGTGGGAAGAGTCACTCTACCTGCCACGGTCTGACTGTATGGCCACCGCAATCAAGACTGCGTGGTATCAGCAGAGGGAGAGACGCACACATCAATGGGGCAGAATAGGGAACCCGAAATAAGACCACGCAAATATGTCAGCTACATTTTGCCAAAGATGAAAAAGCAATTCCATGGAAGGAGGGCAGACTCTGCAGCAAATGGTGCTGAAACAGTGGATATTCACAGGGGAAAAGGAAGGAAACTTGACTAAGCCTCGCACTTTCTATAAAAAATTAATGCAAAATGAATCACATATTTATATTTAAAATATGAAAGTATAAAACTTTTAGAGGACAACATAAGACAAAATCTTTGAGATCTAGGACTAGGCAAAGAGTTCGTGGACTTGACACCAAAAGCATGATCCCATAAAAAGAAAAACTAATAAACTAATAAAAAGTTAAAACTTTTGCTCTGAGAAAGTCCATGTGACAAAAATAAAAAGAAAAGCTATAGATTAAGAGAAACTATTTTCAAACTACGCATCTGACAAACGACTTGTATCTAGAATATACAGGGTCTGGCAGAAGTAAGGCCTGCGTGAGTGTGGTTGGCAGGGTAATAATACATAATGTATACTTTTAATTCAAACATTTCACCTACAATGTCATGGTGTGCTTGAGTGTGATACTGTTATGTTACAGAATTACATCCTTATGATTTTGTAATAAAAGATTTGGTAATAAAAAAGGGGCATTATTTGTATCTGACCCTGTATAAAGAACTTACAAAACTCAAGAGGTAAAAAAAACTTCCTAGACAGTTCAATTAGAAAATGGCAAAAGACATAAAGATGTTTCCCCATAGAATATACAGAGATGGCAAAAAGCACGAGAAAAGGTATTCGGCCTAATCAGCTGTGAGGGCCATGCACATGGAAACCACGGTGAGATACCACTACACACCCACCAGCATCGCTACAACAAACAGCAGTGACACCACCCAAGGCTGACAAGGCCGTGGAGAAATCGGATTCCTCGCCGCAGGTGTAAAGTGGGGCAGCCACCCTGGGAAACAGCGTGGCAGTATCTTACAAAACGGCACGTGGAATGGGAGTGCCACATGACCGCAGTCACACTCGTGGGCACTTGCCCCGGAAAATGAAAAATTATTTTCACACGAACACCGATATGTGAATGTTTATGACAGCTTTACTTGCAGTAGCCCCGAATTAGAAACAACTCAAGTCCTCTTCAGTACAGTAATTGTTGAAGAAACTGCAGAACCTCTACACACCGGAATGATCTCAGCAATAAAAAGTATGTATTCGATACACAGAACAGGTTGGATGAGTCTCCAGGAAATTATGCTGAGTGGAAAGAGCCACCCCCCAAAGATTACATACTGTATGATTCCGTTTATATAACATTCTCCAAATGACAAAATCATAGAGATGGAGAACAGATTAGGCACTGCCAGAGGCCAGGGACCCGGGCTTGGGTGTCGGTGTGGGAGGGGGAGGGGGAGGGGGAGAGGGAGGGGGAGAGGTGGAGAGTCAGAGTGTCTGTAGAAGGACCATACGAGCGACTTCTGTGGTGGTAGAAACGGCCTGTGTCTTGCCTGCATCAGTGTTGGTGGCCCAAATGTGACATTGCAGGACAGTTTTGCTAGATGTTACCATTGGAGAATCTTGGTAACCAGTTCACCGACTCTCTCTATTTCTTAAAATTACATGTGAATCTACATTTGTCTCAAAATAAGTTTAATTTAAAAAAACATTAGGGCTCTCTGTCTGGGCTTAGTTTGATGCAAGTAAATGCAGTAAAAAATGTACAGTTTGGGAAAGAAAGACTAAAATAACCATTGGAGAGAGCGTAAATATCTTGGTGACAATGGTATGTCTTTTTCTTTCTCTGTTCCCCAGAGTACTTGGCCCCAATTATAACCTTGCCCTTAAAAGTTCTCAGCAATTTTGTTTAATATATTGTTAGTATGGAATAGAAGTTGCCTTGTCAAGGAGTTTAATTTTTGTATGAAAATGTAAGTTACATATGTACAATAATAAGCAATTCCAATGTAGCTCTGTGTGAACAAGCTGATGATTTGTTTGTGAGAGGAGGTGGTAATTATTCTCGATAATGTGGCCCAAACACAACCAAAGTCCTTTGGCATAATATGGGGTTAAATGGTTGTGTTTTCCTCTCGGAGAGGTTTTGTTTGTTAGCTGGCTTTCGTTCTATTTTACAGGATTTCCTTGAACTACATTCACTGGTATGGGAAGCAGGAGCCGTGAACTTCTGAGTTGTAAGGAAAAGGTTCTCCCCCAGATTTTTGGAGCCCAGGGTTCTCAGGAAGTGCCCCAGGAGTCTGCGGAGGGAGGATGGGTGCGCTCCCCTACCGCTCGAGGGGTCCACCTTGGGCAGCTCCTGTTCTATCAATCATGAAAATTGACTTTATGTAAGATTTGGTTTAAAAACAGATGCCAGTGCTTTGTACACCATTTGAAAGCCACCAGCTGCTCCTGTCTGTGTTCGCTGGCCCAAGAAGCTGAGGTTGCAGTTGGAGACTCAGTATCCCTGGGCCCCCGTCTGGGGAAGACAGTGGAGAGGCTGAGCAGACAAGGAGTGCATCTTGCTATGCAGGGTAGAATGTCCAGTGCCTTGTGTCTCTGTGCTGCTCCAGCCACGGCCGCACACTGTTCCCTTTCAATGCTGCCCTTTGCCCTGGGGAGGACAGAGAAGGCCCCGCCTGCAGGAGACCTGCGCCCGGAACTTCCCATCTCAAAGCAGAAAAATGAACCAGCGTGAGAGGGATTTTTGCAGAGGAAATAATTTTTCTTTGCAAAGTCTGTGCGTGTGTGTATGCAATAATAACACATGAATAATGTAAGGCATGAGGATCCAAGGTAGAAGGTGACTGATCAATTGATGAGGAAAGCAACTGGAGACTGTAGAATTCAAATTAGTGAATGCTTCGTTGCCTGAACAGATGTGCAAAGCAGTGTGCGAGAAGAACTTGTGAAAATATTTGGGGGCTATTGCAGTGTTGTTTCAGTAGATAACTGGTTAATGGTGAATACTTAATAATGAAACAATTTTTAATAAAATGATATGGTAATAAGGGAAGTGGAATGTCACCTGGCTAAGCCACCTTCAGATGGGTCCCAGATGTCCACGAAGGGGGAATTAATGAGGCGGTCCTGGGAGTGAGCCCTGGAGAACAGTGACTAATATCTCTTTCTCCCCAGCTGTAGCAGTGCAGGCAGTGAAGTGTGCTGCTCCCCTTTCTCTAAAAGAGGGGTGCACCCTGGAAAGCTTAACTACTCTCTGGACTTTGAGAGTTCCCCTTGGATATATGGGAGCTTCATCAAACCCTTTCCGAGTGCCCACAGCACTAACACGACAGGCCCTCCGCCAGCGCTGGGCAATGGCGGATGCCGGCAGGAGGGGGTGACAAAACTGAAAAGGAAGAACACGTGGGCCCACATCACAAGGATGGCCCTCAGGAAGCTCAAGGTGTCTTGAACTGGCTGGGCCGGGGAAAGATGGGCTGAGATCCGGCACTTGGCAAAATTCCTGGGCACGCTTCAGTGTTCTTTCTGGGGACTGGGGTTTAGAATCATGCTCGAGTCAGCCTGTGTCTGCGCCTAGAGTGAACAACCTCTCGGGGAGCCTTGCCATGCCCTCTTTGTTGGGGACAGGGGTGGCGAGGTGGGGGGAGGGGCAGAGGTAGTAGGACATAAGCCCAGACCAATAATAACCCCTTTCCTTCTAAACTTTCTACCCTTAAGAGTGAATTGACTGGAGTCCCCAGAGGGCTTTTGGCCATCAGCACTACAATTAGGAAACAGAAAAGCTAACCAACAAAAACATGGAAACCACAGACAAAATTACCACTCCCGTTCTAACCCATCCAAAAAAAGGCACCGTCCAGCCAGAACTGATTGTAGCCCATGACTGGTCTGGCTTTCTGAGCTCCCCAGAGAAAGATCCCGAGGCCCGGAGGAGGTGAGCGCGGCCCGGGCTCCCACAGTTCCATTTGCCCAGGAGGCTCCCAGTTTGCGCCAAGCACTCCAGAGTACTTCACAGCGCCCCATTGATTCTCAGAGCGTCCCAGTTAGGACCATCAATTATACGCTCTTTAAACAAACAAACAAACAAACTGCAAAGCTGACTCCAGGCCTCAGCTGAGGGTCTGCGAGTTGGCTCTGAAGTCTTACTCTTCCCATAAGACTCCTCAGCCAGAGTCAGCAAACTCCAGGCGGCAGGTCAAGTCTAGCCCTTGGCCTGGTTTGTATGACCCACAGCTAAGAATGGCCTTTGCATTTTTAAAGAAGAATATGTGAAAGAGACCCTATGTGGACCTGAAAAGCCTGAAATATTTATTGTCTGGCCCTTTACAGATAAAGGTTGCTGCCTCTTGACCTAGCCACCTGATGTTGCATTTTTGGGTAGAAGGTTCAGAGGCTGGGTCAGTATGAATGTCTTAGGCTCTGAAAGTGTGTTGTGTATCTTCACCCTACCTTTGGCAGTTCAAGCCCAGCGGGGGGCCTGATGCTGGCAGGCACATCAGGGTTTGTGGAGACACGTCACCTACCAGAGAATCCTGTGTGGCCACAAAAGGCATCAGTGGAGCCGCCCTCTCTATCTCCTCACCAAGGGGCAGCGACAGCGAGGGAGAGGAATGAAGGCCAGAGCCTCCTGTGCTCCAGCGGGACTTCTGTCCCCGTGCCAGGCAATGCCGAGGTCTCCCAGACAGGGCCCTGCAGCCACAGGCCCCTTTGATGGCTTCCTGCCATCAACGACAGCCTGCTGTCCCAGCAGGCCCTCAGATACCACAATTATTTAATGTCCACTTTTACACTAGTGTGCAGGGGTATGTGTGTGTCTAATGCTATGTTTTTCAAATATTTGTTTGAATCAGCTGTCAGCCGTTTCAGAGATTTACGTGTTTAAACCCCTGGGTGTCTGGCCCCCCTGCTTCCTTGGGTCGGCGGTCTGTGTCTGTGCTGAAGAAGCCTTTGCGAGGGACGTGCCTGCTGTTTATCGGGATGTGTGCATTCATTCACCCCTGGGGGTTGCTTCTCTATCACGAGGGTCTTCCTTCCAGAATCAACCCTCAGGTCTTGGTTCCCTGAGACTAATGCCAGTTTGGGGGTACAGTTCTTGGAAAAAGCAAAAACGGCCCTCATGGTCCTCTCCCGCTCTGTCACTGCCCATGTGCCTTTAGGAGACACACTCAGGCCCCACATATCCTCACGCACTGAACGAGCTCTGATGTCCCTTCCACCCTGAACACTGACGATTTCAGCAAGTCCACGCTGTTGTCTGGAATGCTATTCATTCCTGTGAGTTTATGAAGAATGCAAATAGTGTACGTGGTACTTTCTCCAAGTTTATATTTAGAAACATTTTAAAAATGAACACGCTGACCAACTCTCCAAAGTGCTCAGGGCCAGGCTAGAGACCCTGGCTTCTCATTCCTGCTGGAAACACTAAGAGCCCCTTCAGTACAGCTGTTGACGGGGGATGGCAGGGTCGAGGCCAGAACCCAAGCTTTCGGACTCGTGATACCACTGGGCAGCAGAACGCACTGCTTTCATGGCCACCAGACAATTCACCTAAAACACGAGCGTCTCATACAGGTGGGGGTAGAAGAAGCACCCAGCACTGCCTAGCACACGGCCGGTCACCAGTAAATGCCCGACTGGACTGTTCAGAGAGCTGGATGTTTGCGATTCTGGGCACGTGGCTCTAGGAAAGTGTTCTTTTTTTTTTTTTCTCTTCTTTTTACTCCAGACATCTCTGAGGTGTCTGTCTCACAAGTCAGAATTATAGGAGCATAAAACCATTCCGAATCTCAGCACAGATATTCATTTAAAAGAAGTGTGATCTTCTCCCCTTCCCGTTTCTACGGAGTTTGATATTCTTGGGAAAGGCCGTTATGTGCGTAGCTCACTATTTGCCTCTGCTTGCTCAGGGTACAACTTTCACGCGCTCCCCCACCCCGGCAGAACCACTGCCGCCTTTCTCGGGGCAGAGCCTGCCCCAGGGAGCCATTTGGCTGCAGTTCCCCTCTGCCTCCACTCCCCCTTCTGAACTTGGAAATAAAACCTCTCTGGAAAGCTTCTTCAGGGTGAATGTCAAATGACCAATGGAAAGGGAATCCTGTCGGGAACTGGCTGGCTTTGCTGGTGACAGTGTGATTACGCGGTTAAAAGCTCTTAGTGGCATTTACAGTGTTCCCACCTTCAAATACACCAAACCAAATATATGCTTCGAGAACAAATGTTCAGATCATGAAACATGGATTCGGAACACCACGCTAAGTGGAACAGGCCAGACAGAAAAGTGAAGAACCCCACGATCATATGGGGGATATAAGACTGAAAGCAGTGAATGAACCAGAAGAACAAACAAAAACTCGGCCACAGACAACAGTAGGGTAGTGACCAGAGGGAGGGGGCAATGGAGGGCGGTAAAGGGGGTCAGTGCACGGTGGTGGGAGAAGATCTGACTATGCGTGGTGGGCACTCAGTGCAACATACAGATCGCTTATCATGGAAATGTACACTTGAAACCTGTATCATCTTATTAACCAATGCCGCCCCAACACATTTAAAAATAAAATAAAATATACCTTTAAAAATGGATTCAGAACAACACTGGCCCCTGTGCTTCATCCCCAGCGTGTAGTTTCTGAGTTATAATGAGCTGCTGTGACAACTTACAAAGCCATTCCCCAGCCCTTCCTCTGCGTCTACCAGCTTTGTCAGCTCAGCCATTGACGGTGCCCTGTCCCTTTGCAAACCTGTGTCCTGTATGTGGAAACACTGAGAATCACTCTCCCCGTATCTGACTCCCAGCAGAGAAGCACTTTAAAATAGGACAATTTCAGTTTTGTTTTTTACTACCTTTATTACGTTTTTGCATTTGTTACAAACCACTCTCTTATACCACACAAAATACATCCATTCTTATGATTTTAAAGTGCATTTCCTCTTTCACTTTGTGTACAAAAATATTTATTTTTTTAAAACGTGGAAATTCCTTGCCAAGGCACTTGCAGGCGTGCACTGAAGCTGAGCTTTCAGTTCTACATTCACATCGAAGTCAAAGTGAAACCACGTTGTGACGGTTGTCACGGCGGCATCTGGGAGTCCTCCGGGGCCCAGCCATCTCTAGGAACTGATAACAGAACTGTAACAACGTTCCTGGTTTCACAGCCTGGGCTGCTTTGCTTTTCCACCCCGAGGAGGAGCCGCCCGGAGCCACAGCCCCTTTTCCCGCCCCAGCTGGGTCCCACTGCAGGAAGTGAAGGTGGCTGCCTAAGTGTCTTCTGATGACCCTGTAAGATGCCATTCTTTGTTTCACTTCTCAATGTCAGTGATCACATCGGAAGAGACAAGCAGATGGGGACCTCCCAGAGCAGAGAGCCGCGAGGCCTGCTCCGGCGAACCACATCCAATCGGGGGGGTTTCAAAGAGGGAACAAATGAAAGAAACAACCAAGGCTTTCATTCCCTGTCCACTGAGAGCCAGAAAATGGGCATTTCTAAAAAGTGAGCAAACAATCCCTTTTGGGGCTTAAAAACACATATAGAACCCATTTAACATCCAAGGGACTACAAGTGACACTTGTTTTTCAAAAGCAAATTATAAGCAAAGATCAAAACCACAAATTCGTTTAGCAGTTCGAAATTTACAGCTTTAAAAAACATTGAGTCTTGTTTTGCCACCATTAAAATTAAATCATAGAGAAAAAAGAAATTCTATGTTGATTCTGAAATTGTTTTAATTTGTGGAGAACTACGAAACTCCATTATTTCTCACCGGCTACCCTATAACAAGAATATTAAAAAAGAGCGAGAGAAAGAAACCCACTCAAATGCTTCATCTCTTCCAAGAAACACTGAAAGCTTATTTATTACATCTTTATATAGTCCAGCTTATTTATTGCACCTAATTTGCAAACCCTAACCCAAGGCATTTTGGGGAATAAATAAGAAACGAAAATGGAGCTGCTTTCCCATTCCCGGACCACCCCCCGCCCTCCGGTGCAGGAGGCCGGGCCCTCTGGGGCAACTCAGGAAGGACCCCAGGACTGGGGGCCATCTGTCATCATAGCCAAGAGCTGTCCGAGGGCCTAACCTACAGGCCAGGCGCAGGGACGTCTACAACCTGGAAACCTGCCCCTCTCTGAAGCACGGAGACCTGTGAGCTGATGGAGACCTATGAAATGAGAGGTCCCATTCAGGCGGTTCTTGAGGCCATCTGGTGACAATCAGGGACAGAGTGGGACAGAAGGAGAAAGCCTGCTTAGTAAACAGGAGCTGGTATTCTTCAGAGGCTCCCAGCTCACTGAATGGGGATGCCGACAGGGAGCCGGGCACCAGATTCTCTAGTCCGAGCAGGGTCTTTGCGAGCGGGTGAGGGCTTGCCTGATGGGTGAGGGTCACAGGTGCACTGGTGGGGGACTTGCAGCCAGAGCTGCCGGCAAAAAAAAAAAAAAAAGCAGGGGAGGGCTGGGACTCAAGAAGGGGAAGGGAGGGCTTACAGCTGTTTTAAAAGAGATACTTATCACTGAATCACCCTATTTCAAATTCTGACACAGGAATGTCTTGGGATCACTATATTATTGAAAACCATAGAGAAGTCACTTGAGGCATTTTTCTCAGGCACACAGAATGATCTCATTACCTTTAGCTGGTGACATGCAAGTGCAGCTCACACCTGTCCAGGAAGGGAGGGGGAGGGAGGGGGCTTCTTAAGACAAAATCAATTCATGACCTATATAAAATCAGTTTTGCTTCCATTCTGTTTAGATTTACACTCTTGATGGCTCTGATCAACAAGATTTGTAACACAAAGTACTCTGTGTGTACTTGATGCGAGCTACGCTTAGATAAATCACGGTTCTGCCCAACTTCAGCACAAGATGAATGTGACTTTCCCATAAATTATATCACTGTGGAATCCCTCAGGGCTGCCCACCTGGCAGAGGCATAAGGAATAAAGCACTAGATTGCAGACTAGTGACAGCCATTTTTAGGGAGAAGAATTACATCAAACACCACTTAAAGAGCATTTAAAAAGTCAAAACATTTTAAAGTTCATAAAAGAAACAAACAAACAAAAAAAACCACCACCAAACTCCAGGAGCCAAGCCAGACACTCCGTCCCTGCCTGACACTCACCTACACAGAAGCAGGACGTCCCTCCTAAGTGACATGGAGAATGCAAGCGGAAGGAGACTCTCCATGTCCAGCGTCCAGGAGCTGTGTCTCTGCCTCCTGCCTCCCTTAGGACACCTCGCTTGAGTAAATCAGGCAAAAGGAAACTGAGAGTGTTGTTTAATCCCCCAAAACAAAAACAAAACAGAACCCCCCTCCACCTTCTACAAATACACATGTAAAAATATTGTAAACCACCCCAAGTACAAACCAGTCCCGCCCAAGGAAAGTCCCAGGGTCTGGGGAGCCCTCTGACAGTCAAAGTCTCGGGGACTCACAACGGTAAGAGCCGACGGGTTTTTAATCCCTTAGTCCAACACGGTGAAGAACAATCGACGTCCAACGTTTCAGACTTGCAATGCGTAGGAGAACTTAGTGAGGTTTTTCTCCCCTCCCTGCTTCACATAACCATACTCACATGCCATAAATAAGAACACCCAAATCAGAGCCCCTGGGTGCGTGTAAAGTGTCCTGGACACTGTAAATCACAGTCAAAATAAAAGCAGACATTTTCGGAAGGCTTTGGGGATCTAGTGGATCTGCAAGTCCAAGTGTCCTGAACGCAGCGTGAAAGATGACTCTCCGGGAAAAGAGACTGAAAATCCTCGTGCGAACCGTGAGACGCCCGCAGAGCAGCCGAGCGCCTTAAAGCACCCCTGTCGTTGAGCCGTCTCGTGACTCAGGATAAGACTGAGCACTTAGCAAGCTCCCCCAAAAGCCAAGAGGAGAAGCGGAAAGTGTCCCACTCATGACCGTCCTGCTGTCATAGACACAGTCTATACCACCGACCAGGAGCCAGTTACTCTGGGTCAGAAAGGGGAAGTGCCGGTCTCACAGGCTACGTGCCTTTCTTATCTTCTCCTGAACATCAGACGAACTGTTGAAGAAAAACACACACACAAAAAATATGCGCAAAGTATGCAGAGCACACGGACATGGGACAGCAGCAACAGGCAGGAAGGGCCTGGCTGGGTGGAGAACACCCAAAGACGAACAGCCAGGATCCACAAGGTGGCTGGGGACCGTGACATTCAAGTGACGGACTTTCCCCAGTGGCTCCTCCACCTAGCCCGGGCACCCTCCGAGTTGCATCGTTCTGAAGCCGCCATGCTCCAGCCTCGCCAGCACTGCCTGCAGGCCTGGTTCCTGTCCAGACCCTTTCTGGCACCATCCTGCCCAGATGCTGTGGCTGCCACGGGTGCCAAACGGACCAGCACACCGCAGCCCCTCTGAGCGTGAAGCCAGTTCTGTGATCGAGGCCGGGCTGGACTTTTGCTGGTTGAAGGAAAAACTGCACAGGATCCTTTCTTTTCAAAAACTGTGCCTAATGGCAGTTCGGCTGTTCTCTTGGCTTCCATCTCCATCCCACCGTGAGGGCGGCTAGGCTTGTCTGCCCCTGCGGGGCCAGCCTCTGGCACTGGCAGTCACTAATAGTAGGGCCCTAGCTTTTCGTACCCTAGGTAACTAGGCCACTCCGGAAACAGACCATAGGAACAGCGAGGGCTTCCGAACTGGTCAAAGGATATTCCAAAATCTGGTCCATGGTGCGACTCGGCTGTCCCCTGCGTGGATTTTAACTCCGCCCGCGTGATCCGATAGTTTTTGCCCTTGTTGCTGTCCCAGTATGTCTGCCCGTTGCACTCATAACACACGGCGAACTCCATCCTTTCGTAAGACTGGATTTTCTCAGGTAAGCGGATGTCGAAGGAGAACGTGTCCCTGTCTGAACTAGAGTAAGTGTCCTTCACGTACCAACAGGGAAAGTCTGTGAAGCTTTTCCAAGTGTCGAATGTCATCCTTATTTTCACCGTCTTCTCAAACGCGAGGTTCTGCACCTTCACTGTGCCCGCGACGGCTTTGTCCTTCAGCACACAGTTCTCCAGGCAGACGTGGTCGGTCTGAAGCCGGTTTCTGAAGTCTAGGTAATCTGCAGAAGGCTGGGCAAAATCCAAAACAAAGCTCTCGCTCTCTGCTGTCGTCAGACTCACAATGTTGTCTAGGAGCTCGGTGATGTTAAACGGAATATCTAACGGGTCATCAAATTCCGAGAACACTTTGACCATTGTCAGGGCCAGCCCCTGGTTGTCTGCGAAGGACACTCGCTTTTTCACCTTTTTCTCCTGGATGGCGGGGGCCACCACTCCATTGGCTTCATTCTTGCTGCTCAGCTGGATACAAGGCCTCAGAGGCTTGCTCGGCTTCGCTGAGATCTTGAAGGCGAACCTCTCTCTGCGCAAGGAAGGGGCCATGCAGCTGTACCTGCACTCTATGTCCACAGCCATCGTTGGGTCAGGGGAATAGGCTAGAACCCTGGCGAAGAAAGGGGCAAAGAAAGAAACAGCAATGAGATCAGACTGATGTTGCTTTCCTTCCTCTCTCTCCACAGGGCTACAGCTCAGCATTAACTCCACTGTGGTCCAGCCCGACCTTGGTTTCAAGGGAGATTAAGAGTGTGAAGTGGGGGTGGGGAGGAAGAGGTCCAAGGTTAAAACAAACGAACGAAAAAGTATGGTCGCAACACTAAGTTTATAGGTTTTTCTGTCACGATACTTTTTCTGTAATGATATGCCATGAGGATTAATAACAGAGCATACTATTTGCAGAACTGCCCAAACATATCTGACTAGGGAGCCCTTTTGGTGGAGCATCAAGCAGGGTACTTGTTCTGAGGAACATACCTTGGTAAATACTGCTTTAATCAAACGAAAAGAAATGGATTCATCCCATAAACACTGATTAGTGTTTACCATATGCCAGACATTTCGAAGGACACTGGACTTCAGTAGTGAAGACAGACACAAACCTACTTTCATTAAATGTACAGTAGATTTTTATAACCCAGTATACCTTTCTTTAAAAAAACCAGCAAGTTAGTATTTTTAAACTTTTCATATAGGTGAATTTTTGTTTTTTTCTACAGTCAAAATAGCCTCTATAAGAATAACAGCAAACAGAATCATTCTAAAGATTAGGGTAAATCTGACTTATTTTTTCTTAAGTGAAAAAAATTTTTAATCAAAAGATTAAAGACACACCTGGAAAACATACTACAAAAAATCATGACAGCAAAGGGTTGGTACCTTCATATATAAAGAGTCTTATAAAACAATAACCAAGTCAAGTATTTCACATACAAAAATAAGAAGGCATGCATAGAAAATTCATGAAGAAATTTAAAAGTGGCTCATAAATATGCAAAATGTCCAACTTTGTAAGTAATTTATGAAATTTAAATTAGGAAACAATGCCCCCTTTTTTTGTATAAAAATTTTATTTTTATTTCTTGGATCTTCTTTGAGATTAGCTCCCCTTAACAGTTAATAACATGTTTTTTTACCCATCTCTTTGGAGAAATGGTAATGGGTATTACCATTAGTGATTTATATTCAATTATTTCTAGATAATTATTTTTGTTTCTTTTTTAAAATTTATTTTTTAATCATTATTCAAGTACAGTTTCTATCCTTTACTCCCATTCCAGCCCACCCACCCATCCGTCCCCTCCTCCCTCCCATTTCCAACCCCCCCAGTTTTTGTCCATGTGTCCTTTATACTCCTGTAAACCCTTCCCTTCTCCCCTGAAGTTCCCCTGAAATTCCCTCCCCTCTCCCCTCTAGTCACTCAGCATGGATGGAGCTGGAAAGCATTATGCTAAGCGAAATAAGCCAGGCATTGAAAGACAAATACCATATGATCTTGCCTTTAACAGGAACCTAAACAACAAAACAAAGAAACAAGCAAAATATAGCCAAAGACAGGCTGACAGTGACTAGTGACAATGCCCCTTTTTACCTACTGAATTAGGTAAGAATTTTAAAAGATGATACAAATACCTGTATTAATCCAAATGAGTACAACTTTTCTAAGTATTCTTATCATTTTTTTGTTCTAATAGCACATGCAGGTCTTTATCTTAAGGAAATAATTAAAAATGCATGGAGGTTAATGCACTAAAATATTCAATGACAACATTATAGGGGGAAGGGTGAGAAAATAATAAAATGATCAATAACAGGTATCGGGTTAAATCAAGTGTACCACATCCATGGGATGACATTTTATATCATCATCAAACCATTATTTGGAGAAAGATTTGAACGGCACTAAAAAAATTGTTAATGTAAAAAATGGAGAGAACAAAACTGTACATAGAGACGAGGCCCGTGGGCAAAAATCGTATGTATATTATGCATATTCACAAAAAAGGACTAGAGATACATTCAAAACTGTCAGAATATCCAGCTGATGTGATTTCAGGAAATTTCTGTTTTCTTGCCTACATTTTCTAAAATAATATCCCTTCCATAATCAGAATAAAGTGAATCTAAAAAAACCCCACAACCCTCAAATATTTCAAGATTTGCCAAAACCACAGTCAACACAATTCCCTCACTAAAGCTGAGCAATTTTTAGCTTTCTAATTATTATGGCAAATTTATGTTCTGATTTGACAGTTAAAATGGGCTAACTGAGAAGTCAGTGATGAAACCAGGTTTAAAAGCTCTAGTCTGAGAATCACAGAGCGCAGGAAGAGGTTAGTTCCCAGACATCCCTCCCTCACTCTGGCAAGGAGGTCGGTGTGCGGCGCTGTGTCGGGTGCTCGCTCTCAGGCCTCCCCTAGCTCCCACCCCACGGTGGCGGCGGCAGGGTGATGAGTAGTTAAGGAGAAGTGACAGCAACCTTTGTCCAGAATGTTGCTCAGAGCTGGGGCCACGGGTTAGGTCCAGTAAATACTATCTCATTTTTACCTTCCGATTTTGATTAACCGAAGACAGTGAAAACCATGAGAAAGGACAAAGACATAACGCTCTGACCCCATTTTTCCAGAAGATTATAGCACTTCCCTAGGATGCAGGAACCACTTAGGGATGACCAACTGGAAAAACATACACATTCAGAGACAAATGAAACAATAAGTTATAGCTATAATGTAGGTATCTAAACATTCATTTTAAAGGGCATTTGTCTTACTGTTTCCTCTGTAACAAAGGCAAATGAGTAGAACGGTAAGTTCAATTTGCTTTCTATTATCTGTCCTTACACCCCTGCGATTGTTCTGGAAAGGAGAGTTCCGACTGAGTTGTGCAAGATAGCTTTTAAGAGTGTTGACCAACAGGTTCAATGAAAAAAAAAAACCCCTAAACTTACGAAGTATTTGAACTTAGTTTCTCCCTGGTCCATTGCAAAACTTTGTCAGAATGTACTGGAATTACCTCTTCAGCTCTAACTTCAACACACGTAGTTTTTGTTGGTTTGTTTTTTATTCAATAGGAATGAAAAACCAAGCAGGGGGCAAGGCCTTGTATCACAGCCCCTCCCACTCTGCCCACCCTTGACAACCTGGGTATGAACGGAGGGAGGGGGGCTTCCTCCTGGGGCCCAGCAGCTTCCTCCTTGCCTGAGTCAGCACAAGGTCAGCTACAAGTTCCCCCTGCTCCTCCAACCAACCTCGTATGTGCTTTCCCACACGATATCAAAACAGCTCATTAGCAAAAGGCTGGGAAACTCTTGAGATATTGTGGAAACATTTCTAAAGTAAGGGGATCAGTTGAAGAATGGAGATTTGGTTAAGTTACACTGTTTGGACCCAGAGGTGGAAATTTGCCCGGGATCCCTTTTAGCACAAAGCTGTACAAACTAGTGGAACTGGGGGTCATGAGGTGAGGTTCCAGTCATAGCCAGAGCTAATTAAACAATTCCAATGGCACTTTCTAGAGCCTAATCAGTTTCGCAACATTCTTCCATGAAAGGCAAAAGCAAGGTTAACCACCTGTGGGCCCAAGGGTTACTGCCCCAGGGGCGCTGCACAAGCCACTCCGCACAGAACCCCTTCACTTTCTCAGTATCACCACAACTGGAGGTGTGGACATTCACCCCTGCGACCGATAGGACAGGATCTAAGATAGGATCTGACCGTTGCCCACTCTGTCTGCCCTCACTGGTAGATTCCTGTTTTGCTAACTGAAACATTCTCCAAGATTCGGTCACGCAAGTGCTGGTTTGGTGTAGGCATTCCTGACACACGGCTCAGGAATTCCCCCGTGGAATGTGACAGGGGTGACCATCACCCAGAAGTAGTCCCAGCAACACGGTACTAGTTTCCTGAGTCCCTGGATGGAAGGCACCTGGACAGGCATTGTGATGTTCACATGGCACGGAAAGACCAGCCCCACTGCGGACGCACCCCGCAGGACCACAGTCCCCTTCAGACAGACTCGCCGCTGCTCTAGCCCTTTCCCGTCCCCGGACCGAGGAATGTGAGTCGCCAAGGCTGGCCGGAGGTAAAACCTGAACAAGACACACATTGGACCCAGTGTGACACAGGACCTGGATGCCAGTTCGTGGCAGGACAGGACCATGGGAGCATGAGTGGCTGTTACTCAGACCAGTATGGATGCTCAGAAACTTTGCTTCCAAATAGGTACCTGGGCTCACTTTGGCCCCATGAGGGTCTGGGCCATGCCCGAGGGTGGATTTCAGTGTTCCTGGTCAAAAGCTGGCAAACCCCAACACCCCAGGAAAATCAGAGAGCACAGATAGCTCTGCATAAAGGTTTTCCCTGTTCCACTAGTGACAGACAACACACCACC
Source organism: Trachops cirrhosus (assembly GCA_028533065.1). Taxonomy (NCBI): domain Eukaryota; kingdom Metazoa; phylum Chordata; class Mammalia; order Chiroptera; family Phyllostomidae; genus Trachops; species Trachops cirrhosus. Next base: position 71,103,165 of record CM052548.1, on the reverse strand, counting down.
TGAAGACAGCTGGCCAGGGCTAGATGTCATGGTGACTTTTCTAATGAAAACCACAGGCTTGCAGAGAAAATACACCCCTGACAAAGTGTCAGCTGACCGACTGAATTTCTGGTCATGCCTTTTATAGGAAGTCTTTTTTTTTTTTGTCTTGAGACCAAGATATTTCTGTATTTCCCCCTCCACTGTCTTTCACTTTGATAAGTGAAGACAGACAAATAAGATGGACCAATGCTCCCCCACCCCACCCCAGGAACACCCAAACTACAATAGGTAAGCAGTCACAACTGTTCATAATTTTTCTAAAACCCTGGCCATCTATCTACCCCTTCAGTATGCCTTCATCCCCTCCCAAAAGAGCCCGTTGGCACAGTATGAATACAGTTGACATCCTTTTCTTTGTACTCTGACAATGGGGCCCTTATTCATAGCCTTAAAAGCCACTTGGATTCCTCTATCTTGTCAGACCATCCAAAGCATCTTTGAGATGAGTATCTCTGGAAGAGGCTGTGCATTACAGAAAGGAGATAAGTTAAAATGGCACAGTCCCTGCCGTCTAAAAATGTCACGCATGAAACACAGAGTGCGGGCCTGGACATGCCACTGCCCAGCTGCGCCACTTGCTCCAAGTCACTCAACGTCTCCGGGCTCCAGCTCTCTCCTCCGAGGTCCCTTCTGGCTTCGACACTCGTGGTGGCCAAAAGTGCCTGATGGTTCTTCTCATCCCACTAACTCTCCCTCAACACCTCAACTTCACTTTTGTGGTGAGGCCTCCAGCTGGCTTCCTCCAGGTTTGGCTCCTGGACAACCCTGCCAAATGAACCATTTCCTCTCTCCTCTGCACCCCAGTTCAAAGCCCTGGTGCTCTCTTCTCCTGGACCCTGGTTCTCCCAGGGAGGCCTGGCCACAGAAACCACAGACTCCAACACCTTCTAGAAACTCTCCAAGTTCCCAAGTCAAGTCTCTCCTCAATTTTCCTCCTCTTCTCTAGGAAAAGATGCCATGACGAGCCCCAGTGTTCTAGTATGTCATTCTGGGCCCTCCATCCCTTCTTTTGCAGCGAGTCCCTCCCACACACCTTTCTCTGTGTTCAAAAGAGTGGAACATCCAGGCTAGAAGATCCTACAGGCCATTCCAGCCAGACCCTTCTCTGAGCCACCCCAAGCCCTTCTACAATCCTCCTCCCGGTCGGGCACCCACCTTTGGGGCCAAGGGGCAGCCCCCTCCCCAGCTCGCTGGCTGCTTCATCGGAGAGTTCAGAGGGAGGTGGCAGGGGAGGCCGCCGCCACCGGACTACGCTCGTTCCCGGAGGAGGAGGAGCCCAAGTTATTACACCAGGGCGGGGTGGCGGGGTAATCTTGGCCGGAGCCGCGCCGCGCGAGCGTCCCCACGCGGCCGCCTCTCCCCAGCCGGCCCGAAACAGCCTCAGTCTGGGAACCTGAGGCCAGAGGTGACTCGGCTTCGCGAGACCTCGGCCACCGCGGCACTCTATGTCTCATCTCCCTCGGTGGCCAGAGAGACTATCAAATGTGTTTCTTTGCGTTTTACGGGGAACCGAGTCCGGAGAGAGACAAATAGACTTTTACTTGTGCTCCAGACCCCACCGCCCAACTCCAGCGACACACTCCAGGGACAATAGAGGGCAAGGGTATCTGAATTCCCAGTCCCGCGAGGACCGCACCTCGGTGGAACACGTGGGTCCGGCCAAGTTCCATCCTACCTCTCGTCCCCGGATTGCCCGCTCCAAGTGGAAACAACAGCTTCCCGGAGCCTGTCTAGAGTGTTCCACCCAAGAGTATAACCTCAAGTTGGACGGAGAAAGTGTAGAACGCAGGAATCAAACGGGGTCTCCACTGCGTGCCCCTCGCTGCGGTGTCTGCCGCCGTGCGCTCGGACTTGAGGGCGTGGGGGGGACTTTACCTGGTACAGCTCATAAACCCGGAGGTGCAGAGGCGCCAGACTGCGGCCGCATCTGTACTAGATTGGCTGGGGCAGCCGGTGCGACAGCAGCAGCGGGGGCCGAGACTCCGGTCCGCGCCCTCCGCTGGCAGCCGCATACGTCCGTACACAAGCACCCGGCTCGCCTCCTCCCGGCTCCCCGCCACCTGGGACTTGGGCTCCCAGCTGCCGCGTTGCTCCCTTTAACTTTCCGCCCACCTCTCCCTTCTCGGGATGCCATCCCAGACCCCCTTTCACGTGAACGCCCCCCGCAGCCAATGGGTGTGCCCAGGACCGGAGCGGGGACCAATTGCCGCGAGGCCGCGCTCCTGGAGAGCACCGCTCCACCACGTGATCTGCCGAGCGGCGGGAGGGATAGGGCTGCACTCCCAGGGCTGGCAAGGGCGGTGGGTCACCGTTTCATCAGAAGCCTGGGCACAGGCTCCAGGGGTCAGAGGCTCTTTTCCTACAGAGGAGCATGCTATTACAGCAAGAGGGTTCGACATAAGCTGTTTGCAAAGTTCCTTCTCTAGGCAAAGTCCTAGCGGGGCAATGTCTTCTTACACTGTCCCGCTGGCTCCGCCTTCATCTGCACACTTTAGCCTTGGACCTCGCAGATGAGCAAACCTTCACCTAACCACCTGTGGAGCCTGGAGACGCCCCAAGAAAATCCTTGTTTTTCCCTCCTGCTTAGATGGCATTTCTCTGGGTAGTTATTCCCAGCTCCTGAGATAGTGCCCTAAGTTACTGAAGGTTTGCTCGGTGCCCGTCTTGGTGCAGGCGCTACTGAGACAGTTCTTTTTATACGGTTGTTATTGGGGCAAAGGATCAAACCCATTTCACAGAGGGCCAAGTGTACATAGTTGAGGGTTTCTCAGATAGATATCGTGCACTTTTATTTTTGCTCAAATATTTGAAGGAAAAATAAGGGTGTTCATTATATATGGGCATGACGATTACATACCATGGGTATAATAATCCCGTGTATAATGCACACGAAAACGTGGGTGCTTGTTAGACACGGCAAAGTAGGATATTTTGGAAGAAATTACCTGACTTGAGTCTGTTACAAGAATGACTTGGGCATGATCTCTGATATATCTTGAGGTCTGTAGAAAGTGATGAGATCAGAAGAGACCAAAAGCCCTTCCTCTCCTATGCGATCAATAAATACACACTTATGTGATCATATATAAAAAAACCTCTTTTATGATTAGCTTTGAGCACGTCCCTTTAGGGATGAGGATCCCAGTTTTTTAATTTTAATGAATTGTGGAAGTTGATATTGGGGTTGTCGTCTTTTTAAAGTGCCAAGTAAAAACATTGAATTTAAAAATAAAATAGCCTTACCATCTTCAGTTACTATCTTTTTATTTAGAAAAATAAAGTTCTCTTTAACAGCAATCACAACACAATGAAAGAAGGATACAATCTGAGAACAAAGACCAGTCCATTACATTGAATATATTTATGAAAACTCATTATGTTGAATGTGGTATTTAGGAAATTCTGCTTTAAGGGATAGAAGAGCATATCCGGATTGTACTAGGGATCTGAGACTAAGACACTAGTGGGCTACAATAACATAAGACAGGCCTTTAACTTAGAGCGCTTCCCCAGACATAGTTTTCCTGTCTGAAGGGTGATCATTAGCCCTCTTCCTTCTCTTTCCATTGGCAGATCTGATAAAAGACCACCTGCGAAATCACCTATTGGTAGGTGGTTGGCAAATAAAGTTTCTGTGCAATAATCCCGTTCCCAACTCTAAACCCCCTTTATTAGCTGATGAGTGAGTTGAAGATTTATTTATTAAGCCAAGTGTTGGCTGCGTTTCTCCAGTGCAGTGAGCATGCTAAGTGAGTGTGCACAAATAAAGAGCCAACAGGTATTGCAAAATGTGTGCAGGCAAAAGGTGATCTGAAGCAAACTGGGAAGAAGTTGGGACAAGTAAACACAACTTTACAGCATTCGGGTTTGGAAGCATCTTCCTTACATAGATCTAGGAAACCATGAGTAATAATTTTCCTGGTGGTTTTGATCACTATTTCAGACCAAGAGAGTGGAGCTAAACCCAGCTGTGGCATACCACAGTCTTGGTAGGTAGGAGCGTGGCATCTATGCATTTGAAAAGAGCACAGATTTGTTTGCGATCAAAGTAGAGCTGGGGTGCAAGCCTTGGAGGACTGTTCCAGCAGAATTCATAGCAGTCCAGAGCCCCAGAACCTGACAGCTGGGCTGGCCCTTGGACATTGAGATCTTGCCTCACTCATTTTAGAGCAGAAAGAAAGTCAAAACAGACAATTTCAACCCATTAGTTAATGCATACCAAGTTCATTGATAACATTTGGCATTTTAGTTTCAACTTCAGTCAATAAGGCAACCCTCCCCTCCTCAAATAAACCAAAAAGACTAACAGTGGCTAACCATAGCTAATTATCACATTCCCATAAACTCTCCTTTTTTGTGTCTATTAGTGGTGGTGCTTTTTTATTCCTTAAATGTGGGCTCATCTGTGACTCCTTTTGTCCTCGCTCACACACTAGTCCATTCATTGAGCAACACATTAGTGAGGAGCTACTGTAAAGCTGGGTGCTAGCTATGGAAAAATGAAACGTATCTTATTCTCTTAGGTTAAATAGTGAAGTGGGATAAATGTACAGAAGGCAACTCTCTGTGTTTTGGGAGCTAACGGGAAGGCTGGGCACATGTGACCGTGGAGGTGAGTGAGGGAAGTAGGGGAGGTCAGAGAATGCTCCTGAAGGCGTGGCCACGGAGCAGCATCCTGAAGGGGGAGTTGGAGTTCAGGGGTCATGGGAGAGACCGTGCCAGGCATCAGCAACGGTGCAGGGCTCTCTAGGCTCCCCCAAAGAATTCCCACTGTGCTGATTAAAGCAATGTTTCTCTATGCGTGTGTTAACATTGGCTTCGTGCTCATCCAGAAGGTCTTTAAACATATTGTCGTCTTATCTCCTTTTCAACTTCACACATTTCAAAGACAGCCCCAACTGAGGTCCCATCTTCATCCAAGATTTTAGAAGAAAAATCTTGTTAGCAACAGGGGAGTGGGAGGAGGAGAGTGGGGGAAAGATACGAAGAATAAGTAGCAATGAAGGTAGATAGAAAATAGACAGGGGGAGGGCAAGAATAGTATGGGAAATGTAGAAGCTAAAGAACTTATGACACATGGACTGAAGTAAAGGGGGGGAATGTGGGTGGGAGAGGGTGTGCAGGGTGGAGGGGAATGAAGGGGGGATAATAGGACAACTGTAATAGCATAATCAATAAACTATATTTAAAAAAAAGAAGAAAAATCTTTTTTCTTCTTAGAGTTACAACATTGCCTCTCTTTGAACAAAAAAAAATATTGTAGAGCAAATCTGAATAAAAATACCCAGCACCAAGAGTCAGAAGTAAAGAAGAGAACATTCTTGTGCCTGATGAGAATAGAAAGAGGGAGAGACGTTCCAAACTGCCTGAGTCGGTTTATATTTAGACGAGTGAAGTCGTTTGCACCTGTTAAAGCTGCAGACATGTTCTGGGCGCATCAGGTTACCCGGGGCCCCTCTTGCAGATTTGACTGAAAGTGACTTGCTAGGTCATGTCTTATGGGATAGGCAGATGAATATTTTAACCGAGGGATTCTGTAAGCCTCTGTCTATGGAGGATGCATCCTTAGCGTCGGAGATCTTGATTGGTTTACATGCCAAACCTCTCAGAGCCCATCAGGGCATTTTCCTCACTGCGGAGGCCTTTTGAGTTCCTGGGTGAATCTGATGTGGGGATCACTCTTTTAAAAGCTGTGCACACAGAACAGCTTTTATTCCATAGCTTCATACCTTGTGCCGTGCTTTGTACAAACCTGGTATCATATCTTTCATCTGTATTGTTTATTATTTTTACGACTATAAAACTAACAGATCATTATAGACATTGTGGAAAATACAGGAAAATGTAAAGAAGAACATAGAATCAGCACCACCTAGAAATAACTACCAATATAATTCACTGTCTTTTCTTTCAGTATTTACAAGCATTCTATGCATAAACGTTAGATTATCATAATTATTTACTCCTGACTACTTCTCATTTTTTTGTGTCTTAGCATTATGATAATTTTTCAGACATACCTTTTTAATGGCTGTGTAATATTCCTTCATATAGAGAAATTAGACTTGAACTATTTTCTTATTGTGGAGCACTTAGATTTTTTCCAGATTTTCCCTATTGTAAATACATTTTGATAAGCATCTTTATACTGAATTTGTCCACATCCCTGATTATTTATTAAAACCCATTTCCCACAGAATACAGACGTTCCTCAGACTCTTGATGTATACTGCTGAATTGTTTTTAGACAGATCAGTATTGACTTTTCATTCCCACTACTGGAGAAAATTAAGAGTTAAATAATCCTAATAAGGTCTTGGTTTGTGGACTTTGGGCAAATTAGAAACCTCATCTGACAAAAAAACCTAGCTATATGAGAATTTTGACAAATTAGTCATATACTCTGTAACTGGGTGAAAATAGATACATTTCCTCATTTTTTGCTTTAGCTTTGAATCTCGAAGTACACGTCCAATTTGGGTTATGAATGGGGACTTCATAACCTATATTATTGACTTAAATGGTATTAAGTGGTGTCTGGTCAGAGGGAAGATGGAGGGGTTGGGAATGAGGCACTACCACTTTGCCACAGGCTAGAAAGCAGAACCTAGTATGTATTTTTATTCTCTGCTCACTCGTTCTCGATTCGTGACTGGTGTGGTCATAAATTATATTTAAATATGTAACTGTATACATATGATGCAATGTATAGCATCCAGAATTCCACGACAAGTGGCATGCCTTTTTGTGCAAAGAACATGTCGAGCTGCTTTTAGGACTGGGACAGACCACTTGGCAGCCACATGCCTTGTACCTGAGGTCTGGCTGGTTTCTGCTGCATGCCTGGAGTCAGATGCCTCGGATACAGCCCGTACTTCGGGGGTTTGTGTAAGCAATTGTATTTCAGCCGGTTCCATCCTGTATTTACAATACTGCCTGGTTCCTACTCTTAGACACAGGCGATGATATAATTCGTATTAAGAAAACAATGACTCACTTGAGAAATGAGGTAAAAAAAAATAAGTATTTATGCACCGTGATTCTAAAATGTGCACCACTATATTTTCCAGCAAGCTTTAATTTTCTATCACTCCCCGTTTTCTTTGAAATTTAGAGTCAGAAGCTGAACTGACTTCATGGTTTTCCCTATGATCATTTGATATCCTCTAGAGAATTACGACTTAAAGCCTGCATTCTTCCTTCTCGAAACTCATGGCAACGGTTTCTCTACACAGAGCCGCGGGCTGTCCTGGAGCTAGAAATGGAGCAGTTCAGGCTGGAAGTCACCGCATGTTGAGAAAGTTCCTTCTCTGCTCCTTGCCTTGCTCATGTTTCCGAGGAGGCACACATCTCGGGAGCAGTGAGGGGGCCGTCATCTCGTGTCGTGTCGTTATTTCATCTACTGCATAATAAAATGCCGAGGACAATAGTGCGTTTGTTATAAAGGCTACTCTAGTTTGTTCTGAAATTACACTTCACCAAAAACAACAGCCTGGTAACTAACTATTAGTATGAGTCTTATTTGGTAGGTAGCCAGGACTATAAAATACACAAAACCAAACTTTGACATTGTTTTCATCTAAGCCTTGGAGGTGGACATAACCATATATTAAGCCTTAGCAAAGATATTTGGCATCATTCCTGTTTTCCTCTGTTAATTCCTTGGTCGTTCCGAAGATTAGTAAATAAGCAATTCTCTTTCCTGTAAATCAGCATTAATCATCAACTTTGAGGGACAATCCCAAGTCATAGGTTATGAGAAAATAGAAGCATCACAAAATGGAAGAGATCTCTGGTTTAATTTCCTGCAAAAATTCCTAGGAAGACATAAAATGGTGAAGGCTCGCATCACCAACCCTCCAGGCCTAGAGACAGGGAAATGCAATGCTTAAGGGCTCGGTCATCCGGTGATGCTGGGTTTGAAGACCGAGTGTCGCCCGGAGCTGTGGGCCTTGGGAAAATGACTTCCCAGTTTTGTGCCTCGTTTTCTTACCTGTAGAATGACAAGACTAATGCCTGCCTGGCACATACTCAGAAGATTTCCTGGAACATTTCATGTGTAACCGGGATGACTTACTCCACAAAACCCAAGTGCAATGAAAGTCGCATTTCTGGATTATTCCAAATACAGTCAAAATCTGGAAGGTCACGAAGCAGCTAAATATCAGCTGGCTCACACAGGCCCTCAATATTGGAAACAGGCCCCTTGTTCTGAGTCTCTGTGATCCCTGTTTCTAATGCTGCTGCTTCTCCAGCCCACCCGCTGTGGAGGTCAGGTCTCCCCACCATGCTGCTGCTGCTGCTCAAGCAGGGTTCGGGGTGATGCCTCCTTAGCAGGCCTGTTGCGAAGTTCAGGCACCCCCAGGTCTGAGCCCCTTCCATGTGAGCAGGGTGTCCGCGTCCATCACCTGTAGAAACTTCAGATCCTGCAGCTCACACGCCCTGGGAATTCACCCACTCTCCGGGGTGGATCTTCCCGCAAACCTATAGAAACATCATTTTCTGTCCCCTCCCAATCTTGCACCGTTCTGGTCTCTTTCTGGAAGGACCCTACATTCCCTAAGAAAGGCTTATATGGGGCGAGTTCTTCAGATGCTCCTGAAACAGGAAGGAGCTGTTTGTACCTCATTCGGGCTAAAAGAGCCAGTACTTAGAAAAAAGACCTACCTTTCTCTCTGGTGTAAGGTGCCGGGGTGTGTAAGAAAAAAGCACAGATTTAAATGCCGACCTATTTGTAAACTGCTGAGCACGTAGTAAATATTCCAAGGGTGTTGCTAGTGTGCTAAATACCCTCTCATCTGAGGGTAGATGAACAGAAATAACAACCAAGATGTAATTTACAAAAAAGAGAAAAGAATATTTCTGAAGACTCTGAAAAGGAGCAGACCTCCGAAACACATGTACCATAGGAAACAATATGTAAATTTAAGACATCTTTGATCAGAAGAAGACAGTCTTTATGAATTACAGAAAATCACACCCAGAGAAGAGGCTTAGATGAAAAGGTAGCAAAGTGATTTCTTTTTTATTTAGAAGATTTCATTTAGAAAGATGTGCATTTATCTTACATTGTTCATTGCTTTCTTAGGTAGTTCTGCCATATAATGATTTTTGTTGTAATCCCTTACTATACTCTAGCATGCATTTTGAAAAGTAAAAAAATTTGAGTGTATGGATTAATAAATTGTTATAATATCTCTCCCCAAGTACCACAGCAGTCCCTTTATTCCCAATTCCTGTCACTCTTCCCCACAGAGGTAAGAATTATGTTGATCTCTAACACTATAGCAAGATGGTTTCTTACAAAAGGAAACCCACTTTCCCCGTGCAACCCAACGATCATGCTTCTTCGTGTTTACCCAAAGGAGTCGAGGACATATGTCCATGCAAAACCTACGTATGATGTTTAAAGCAGCTTTCTTCATAATTGCCAAAGCTTGGAAGCCACCGACACATCCTTCAGTAGGTGAATGGATAAATAAACTGGTACGTTCGCACAATGGGTTGTTATTTAGTGCTAAAAAGAAATGAGCTATCAAGCCATAAAAAGACATGGTGGAAACTTAAATACATATTACCACGTGAAAGAAGCTAATCTGAAAGGCTACATACTGTGTGATTCCAACTACATGGCACTCCAGAAAAGGCAGAACTGTGGAGACAGTGCAAGGTCCGTGGCCGTGAGCGGCGGGTCGGGGAGAGATGACGAAGTGGAGCACAGAGGATTTCTAGGGCAATGAAAATCCTGTGATGGTATTATAATGTTGCAAATATGCCATTATATGTTTGTCTAAACCCATAGAATATAAAACTCCAAGAGTGAACTCTAAGGGAAACACCTTATTGAGTTTAGGTGATTTTGATGTTTCAATGTAGGTTCATCCTGGTAAAAAAAAAGGTACCATTCTGGTGAATGATGTTGATAATGGGCAAGGCCAAGGCTATGTATGTGTGGGGGTGGGGCGCACATGAGAGATCTCTGTAACTTCCTCCCAATTTTGTTGTAAACCTCAAACTGCGCTATTTAAAAAAGGTCTTTTAAAAAGTTAGTAAGATAACATAGGAAGAGAGATGAGGAAAAATGGATGGTGAAAAAGCACTTAAAAGATTAGACTCCACGTGGAAGTGCACGTAAGCGAAACTGACAGTGTAGAAAAGGGGATCAGGGAGTCGGAGCTGAACCCCAGGAGTCCACCAGGACGTATGCAAAAGGAGTACGGAGTCAGAAGTGACAAGAGGGAAGAGAGTTGCAGAAAAAAGAGACAGGTACTGAGGAGGAGAAGGGAAATCCAATCTAAGAATTATAATATTAACTACTGGAAAAAGCCAGAACAATAGAAACAGAGGTGATAAAAACTGTATTGAATGAAACAGGTCCAAGCTGGGAAGAGACCACACTGAATGTGCTCACATATTTCAGGTAAAACCAATTTAAAAAGACCCGCACCTAGACACATACTGATAACATTTTTTCATTACAAGGACACACAAAAAATTCTACAGGTTTCCAGGTGGGAAATAGCTATCCCCCCACCCTCGCAACCCCTTAAACAAGTTGTTGATGGAAGAGCGAATACCGGGTGACCTCTGACGTCTTTGTAGTACTAACGTCAGAAGACCTCGGAGAAGCAGCTGAAAGCATTTCATACTTGACCACGTTGACTTTTCTGTGTACATGACCTCTCTTGCTTTCACGTCCCATTTCCCCCACACTACAGAGCACAGCAGTGAGGCAAGTGGCACTCAGAAAGAGCGGTTACACCTCGTCCACCACTCTATGACCTACAGAGTCTCCTTTATGCTGCCCAGGCTGTCTCGTTAGTGACCTCTGCTGCAAAGAAAGAGGTCTCCCTCCCAATGCCGCCCGTCTTTAATCTCACCCCTCCCACTCCAAGGGTGGCCCTATTGTTTTCCTTGCCAGTGGGAATTTGCACTTTGTGGGTGTAGTGTTTGCTCAGGTGGAAGAGCTCAACATACCAAGTCTTCTCCTTAATTTCACTCCAAATGCCAAGTCTTTCATTTATAAATCCTACTGCAAAATCACAGGCTACTAGAGGTAAAAGGACTTTGTGTCCTCTAGCCCAGCACCCCCCACTTACAGGTGAGGAAACAGAGATCCAGAAAGGTGCTATCGCTTGTTTATCCATAACAGGGTTCAGATACTGTTACTGCTGTGTTGTATTTCCAAGACAAGAGGGAAGAAATGATGGATTCCCCGCCTTTGCCTCTCCCTTCACCACCATTGCCAGCTCCACTTCTGGAGGGCATAGGATGCTGTCTCTTGGTCAGGAAGGACCACCAAAGAAGAGGGCAGCCACTCAGCACCTCGCAGTGGTAAGCTGAAGTCCACTGTGCTTCATGGAGGATTTGCACTCAAAGACCTCCTTCCGGGGGTTATGGTGGTGTTCTTCCCCCTTCCCTGGATCTGACATTCGGCAGCAGGAAGGACAGGAGGACAGGTTCACGTGGTACCAGGCAAGACATAGCAGATAAGGAGCAGACACCCGACTGGAGTCTCCAAGCTGCTGCCCCCGGGGTCAGTAGGGAGGAGGCCAGAGTGCGGGCAAACCTTCGGGGACACAGCTCTGGGCAGTGTCGGCAACGCGGTTAGCCTTGGTTCCGTCACTGTCCAGCTGTCTGGGGCAACTCGAGTTACGAAAGCTGTGAATTCATGGTGGGAGAGCTCTCTCGCCAGCTCCTCAGCTTCATTTCTGTCTTTATACTCCAGAGGCTGAACCTAACAGTAAGGCCTTTCATTGCTGAGCATACGCTCATATACTTTATAGGTATATACCTATACCAGGCACTTCATATACTTTATACCATTATCCTGAAAGGTAGGTGTTTCTATGAGTTCTCTTGTGTAGGTAAGGAAATCGAGGCTCAGAGAAGTTAAGTAACTTGCCTAAGCTCACACAGCAGCAAATGACCCAGTTTGACTCAAAGTCAAATACGTCAGAACCCAAAGTCCAGGCTATTTCTGCCACACCAGGCCGTAGCTCCCAGCAACCAGATGGAAGAGGCTGATAGGCCCACCTCAGGGACTTCTTGTCTTGCTTCCCCAGTCTGCTAAATTGAATTTTAGGGCCTTTACTGAGGCCCCAGCAGAATAAATTTTGGATTTCGCAAGCATAGCCCTTAATTCAATTTCACTGCCAGGACAACCGCCTCATTCACAGGCGGGCAGTGAGGAAAGGATGATTAGGTTACTCGCGGTGTGGCTCTGGCTGGAGGCGGAGAGGTTTGCAGCTCTCCCCACGGCTGCGGCGCAGTGGGCAGGCAGGAGACCTGGGGAGGCGGAGGAGGAAGCCGTGGGGTGAAGGGAGGAAGGTTTTCCGAAGCTCGCACAGGCAGAAAGGGGGAGGCCACACAATGGATGAACGGGTGCCAAATGTCTTTGTTCTCAGGAGGAAGCCAGACATGGAGAAAAGTCCTCTTACCTCAAACAATTAAGTACACCCCACATCCTGAGACAGCAGAAAAAAATAAATGAAACAACCCACAGTGAAAGTAGGAAAGTCTGTAGTAAAACTGGAAGGAACGCATTTGTTCAGAACTGCCTTATGGAAGTTGTTCAGGATGGTGAACACCTTGGGATCGGGGCAGCTAGAAATCTTCTGTCGTCTCTGGCTTTGTCATATTGGTGGTGGTGGCAGGGGGAGGGGTTGGAGGGGGACACAGAGCTACAGTGTGCACAAGGGGTGTCACACTTGGGTCTGTGGTTTGTGGTGGGAGAGGAGGCTCCTGGGTGAGTGGCTCTCACCCCCTCATCTCTGGGCCCCCTTCCATGGCCCTCAGCCAGGGCTGGCACTTGTCACACAGCGTGTGAAGCAAACGACTCTTGCAAGGAGAAGGGTGGTAACAAGGGGAGCGAAACAGCGTGGCATGGATCATCTTGGACATTTTATGTTCCCCATACCTTTGTGTCTCAAGGATTCCTGGGGTCTCAGAATAGACAATTTTCTCCAGGGGGCCCTACCAGCCTCAAAAAATATCCAGCCAAAATCAAAAACTAACTTTAATTCTAATTAACTCCAATCTAAACCATGAATAAGTGCCATCTGGCATTTTCCTGAAGAAAGGAAATGTCGCAGAAGCAAATAATTAGCATTTCAAGGCTCCAGAAAATATTGGGAAGTCACAACTTTAGGATGACAAATTATAAGGATTATAAATTATGTTGTCATAAGTGATAAAGATTCTGGAAAAACCTTTGCTGGGCGTTTCTAGTGCTTTCCGATCACCGCTGGCCGTAGACCAATGACGTGGAAGCACTTCCAGACCTCACTCTGGCCCCTTTGCCAGGAGCCCCCCACCCTCGCGGGGACGGAGGCGGGGTGCAGCGGGGGTGGGCAGAACAGACTGTGCTCAAAACGCCTGAGATTGCTAAGCCTCTATTTGCCAAACCCCTGAGGGCATTTAATTTACTTTTAATTTCAAATGTATTTAATACCTATTTGTTTGAGTCAGACCTTCTGACTGAGGGAAAGCCAAAACTGGATAAAGGAAAACTCAGGGGAATCATGTTATAGTTAGAAAAACGTTTGCAAAAAGATTTGGTAAAGAAACGAGGAAAAACTAAAGAAGCTGTACACTGTTGTCCCCTAACCTGTCTCGGGGGAAATACTAGTTTCTTGAGAAGTCACCACTCAAACCCATCTGGAGACTGTGACACACTGGAGCCCCGGATGCAGGTTCCCAGAGCTCGAGAGCCGCCCGGAGGCTCTGAGAGGCCTGCAGCCAGGGCAGCTGGCTCGGCTTACGTACCCTGGCGTCTCCCAGGTCGCCCTGAGCGCCGGCGCTTCCTGCCCACGTTGGTTTTACCATGGGGAAAGAAGGACAAGAGGAAAAAAATGAACATAGGTGACCATGACTGAAATGTTAGAAAAATGCTAACGGAATGTACGTTAGACACGACTGAATTCTCTGTAACGTTATTTTTCCACAGAGAGCAAAGACAGAAGAAGTTGCAACAGGTATGCACGAGACACTTTCTCCTAGAACAAGATAGTCGCCCTTTCTTTCACCCAAGCACAGAACCAAGCCACGTGGGAAAAGGAGAACCGCATGGAAGAGATGAAATCAGCCAGCTCTCGGCTTATCCATGAGCAACAAAGGTACACCCCAGACACACACAGACAAGACACAAGCGCTTCACTTGATACCAGGCCTGCCGCTAGAAGCAAACCCTCCCACGTTAACGGAGGAGTTTGGATAGAAACGCACAGAAGGACAGAAGGCCATGTGAAAATGGAGGCAAATATTGTGGCGATGCGGCCACAAGTTAAGGAATGCCTAGAGCCGCCCAAAGCTGGGAGAGGCAGAGAGGGGTCTTCCCTCAAGCTTTCCGAGGGCGTGTGTCCCTACGGGTATCTTGATTTTGGACTTCAGACCCCCAAGAATGGTGAGAGAGTGAATTTCTAATGTTTTAAGCCAAATTTTTTTAAAGAGCCCTGGCTGTGTCTGCCCTCCCCAGTGGGCAGAGGAGATGAAGACAAATGACCACAGGCCGCAGAGTTAAGCTCTTTAATAATGTGGTGGCTGGGGCCGCTGGACTGGACCCAGAGCGCGATCGCCCCGCTGTCGCTCATCCATCTGGGCGCCCGCGGCAATTAAATGGTGCTTTCTCAGTCACCGAAGCAAACCAACAGATGGCTGTTTAATTGTTTATAAAACCAAACATTAACTACCAGGCTTGGCAATATATCTCCTCTCCTGAAGGCTCTGGAAGCAGATTATCAAACGATGCTCTGGAAGATGCGAAGAAACACCGAGAAAAGGAAACGTGGACACTCGGAACTGATCTGGAGCACTTGCGCACTGGGCGGACTGAAGAACGGCTTCTTATAGAAGTGGGAAAACAGAAAGCTGCTCTCAAAGCCCCTGTCCCGAGATAAAGGGTTTTTATCGAGTTACATGTGTCGGCCAAAGATGTGGGGGGGCATCTGGCCCTTAGTCTCCTTGTTTCTGGTCACACTTCAACGTTGCTGGTGTTTTAGCCTGTGAAGCTCTCGAGTGTGTGCAAATGCTGTTTTAATAAAGCACTAATTACAGTAATGGGCAGGGCACTTATGTCTGTAGTAACCATATCAACACACAGCACTTGGCCTAATATTCAAAAGTGGACTACAAGCTATTACTAGGCTATAAAACCTCCCTGTGCATGCTCCACTGCAGACACCTGCAAACAAGGAGAAGTAGCCCGAGAGTCACCAAAGGCACCTTGCTGCCCAGCTGTCACCAGCATTCCCCAAGAGCCCAGCTTCAAAGGTCACCATTTCCATCCACCTGCGTCTTGGTGGTGCTGCCATTTACACTCTGTGGGAGCTGGACCCCCAGCCTGCTTCTGAAGGACTCCAGCTGGATTTTCCTCTGAGTTCAGTGAGTATGTACTGGCAGATACTGTGCCAAGCACTGGCGGGTCCTTCCTTGTCCTCCAGGGTTCAACTGAAATGTCACATGCCCAGAAGGGTCCCCTGATCATCCTCCATCCTAGCAACCCTAGTTCCTTCAGTCGCTTCTAGTTCTACTTATTTTCTTGTTCGTGGCCTGTCCTCCCTAACTACAGAGCAAGCCCTATGGGAGAAGGGACAATGTCTTCTCGTCTCACCTCTGTGTGTCCTAGAGCTCAGACAGGGCCTATTGACAGTGACCACAGTGTCTGAGACAATTTTGAGTGAAAAACAAAAAGGAAGATTGCCTGCTAGTTTTGTTCATGGAAGCTCATTTATTTTTTTCTCTCTTATCAGTCACACAACTGACAACTTCTGGATCTAACTGGCCAAACACGCTGGGGCAATCACCAGAAAACACATCCATCTAGGTTCCTGAGTGCCACCCAGAGCCAGGAGGTCACATCTATTCCAGATAGTGCCCTCCACCTTGTCAGGCTGAGTCAGGTGTCAACAGAGACTGAGAGTCAGGGGTGGACTTTAAAAAAATAATAGCTGACAATAGTGACCCCAGGATCGAGAGTGGCCCAGAACTGAGAGCAGTCTCTCTGCAGGGCCCTCGGGAAGGGGCCAGAAAACCTGCAGGTGGAAGTTAGTGGAATGCCGTACTGTCCTAAAGATCCCTGCTCCCTGGAGCAGCACTCCATCCTGCCTCTCTTCGTTCTCTGGGGGCCCAAGTGGCAGGAACCCACTCCAAAAGAAGAGATTAAAACCCTCCAGCTGTGAACTTCCACGTTGCCACATTTAGCTAAACGTGGGGAGAGATGGGAGCATGTCAGTGGAGGACAGAAAACCAGCAGCTACTGGTGTGCATGTTATTTTTATACTCTCAGAAAACCAGCAGGCCAAGCAATTAGATTCACGTTCTTCCATCCACCCATCCATTATCCATCCATCCATTATCCATCCATTCATTTCCATCCATCCATCCATCCATCTACCCATCCATTATCCATCCATCCATTTCCATCCATCCACCCATCCATTATCCATCCATCCATTTCCATCCATCCACCCATCCATTATCCATCCATCCATCCATCCATCCATCCATCCATCCACCCATCCATTATCCATCCATCCATTTCCATCCATCCATCCATCCATCCATCTATTATCCAGTTTCCATACTCTAATGGACCCAGGATGCTATGCTGGACCCTGTGGATAAAGAGAAAAAAAGATTGCCTCTGAGGGGCTCACGGTTAGGGGAGTGACAGGCAACCAAACAGATAAACACCACACAGCAATCTGCGCTATAATACAATCTGTACTGGGAAGCGGGCACAGGGAGGGAGCCCCACCCCCAACTGGTCAAGGAGGTGGAATTTAAGCTGATCCTTGAAGGAGTGAGAGGAGTTTTCCAGGTGGAGAAAATGGGATGGATTGGCTTCAGAATCCTTTCCATGTCTGTGCTCCGGGAAGCAACACTAATCAATCAGATTTGGGCCCTGAGAAGAAAACTCTTTGCTACCCTTGGTGTCATGGAAGCCAGGAGAAAAAAGGTTTGCACAAAGGAGAGGTGAGCAGAAGCCCTTTCTCATGCTAGAGAAGTGGAAGAGAACAAAGCCTGGGCGAAGCCAGCTGGGCTGAGTGAGCAGGGGTGCTGTGGCCCACGGAGACCGGTTTGAGAGCAGCAGGACAGCGTTGGGGTGCCGCATTCCAGCAGACTGCAGGCCCCCCGTGAGCTGGGGCACTGCACTGGGAACCGGCAAGTTTAAGCTGTAGCTGCCGGGTTCCTAATAACCCGCTGTGATGCCATTAGCTTATCAAGAAATAAAAATGATTCGATTTTGAGAAGCAGTTAACAATGACATTTTCTCTCTGTGGATAAAATTTTACTCAATGTTCCAAATCTGTTTTAAGGATACAATAAGCACCTTATTTCTAGGATACATCAGATCGGCCCAAATGCAGTATGCATTTTGTTAGCATATTCCACAACTGCATTTGAAGGACATTGGGAAACTTTTTAAAAATCACCAAGTGCAAATGGCTGCCAATGTTGGAACAGCATTTTTCAACAATAGTTTCTGCTTTCTCTATTTACAGCATGCGACATAAAACACGTAAACCAAAACCAGAGGGGGCCTGCAGAAGGCTCTGCTGGAGGAAATGAACACTGCAAGGTACTCAGCCCCAGGAATCACCCAGCTCTGGCTCTAGCCTGGGTTTGACCTTGGACAAGCTGTTTAACTTCTGTAGCCCTTTGTTTCTTCATCTGGAAAATGAGAGGCCTGGCCCTGGGCACCCTAGCTGAGAGAAAGTCCATGATTCATCTCTGGCCAACCTACCTTTACCCTCAAATTCATCAGGTGGCACCCACATCAATAATTTATATACACCTGCAGGTCAGCTCTGCATAGAATCAAGTTTCTCCCATTTTTTTGCTTCCAATTGAATTCAAACTCCGTGCCCCCTGCCATTTAATGACGCCACCCAAAATCTGTAGAGGTCAGGGTTGACGACACCCAAGGTGCTTTCAAAGCCCAATATTTCTAGGAAGGGACCATCAATATTAATTAAGTGCTGGCAGATCTCAGGATTCCTTAGTGTTCTCAAAAATGTGCAAGCTCGCCCGTCCTGTGTACCCACGAGGAATTTGGATATACCTGCAGGTCTGGTTACTGTATCTATTGGGTCCCATCCAAAAGCCACAACACTCTGCTTCCTGCATTTCAAATGTGTTCTTGCTGAAAAATCTGATGAATACCTAAAGAATTAAGTGAACTCCTGGCCAAAACCATTAAAGTCATTGGGTATTGCTTTTATTACCCCTCATGATAAATTAGAAATCGGGGTTTTGTTCTGACCCATCATGTCTTCTAATGTTATGCAATGAATAAACAGCTGTGAAAGGATCCAGAGCAAAGCGAAGGGGCAGCACTGACAGCCCATCCAGCAATGAGGCTCCTTTACCCTAGCCCCCAGGATGGTTAAGCTCAGCTCTGTGGCTCCTGGACTTGTCTGTGCTCCCCAGCTCTTTCTCTTCATTCTCGTTTCCAGGGTCTGCTTCCTCTGTCCATCCATCAATCTCCCTCTTCCTTCACCATTACACTGACTCTTCAATGGCTCACTCATTTTCTGGACTTAAAAATGTGTCTGTTGCTGATGAGGCCTGGACGTGCTTCTGGTCCCTGAGCACCCCCACTGGGAGCACAGAGACAGGTGGAAAGAGCATGAGGCCACCTGCCCTCCACACAACCTGCAATCTAAAGCTCAGTGAATGTGCCACCAGCCTCCCTTCTTTCTGAGCTAGAAACCTGGATCCATCTCCGCCTTGCCTCTCTCCTTCCAACAGGTAACGGCGTACTTTCTGAGATACTTCCCTTCTCCTTGATGCTTTCTTCTCTCCACGTCAGCTGCTGACTTAAGTCCAACTTCCATCATCTCGCCCCTGAACTGTTTTCATAGCATGAACTGGTTTCTCCACCCAACCCTCCTCTACTGCGGTCCGAATGATCTTTCTCAAGTGAAAATCAGATCCTTGTCTCCTTTCACTGCGTCTTTCCTTGGCTCTGTAAATGGAGTCCTTCATTTCCATTTCCAGGAACTTCTTGCATCTTCCTGTGGCTGTTTCACACCTCCAGGCCGCATCATCTGCCTGGATAGCCTCTTCCTTTGCCTGCCTGGTGGGTTCTTATTCGTCCCTCAAGACCCAGCTGGAGAGGTACCTCCTCTATAAATACAACTTCACCCTGGCCCACCCTCTTCTCCACAAGATGCACTGCACCTTGTTCTTGCCCCCATCATTTACTGGGGCTCTTCATGCAATTGCAGGCAGACCGTGCTGGGCCTGGAGTCTCCTGTGGACTCGCTCACTCACATGTCTGGCACCTGGGCTGGGAAGCATTTTAACAGCCGGGGCTCCTCACAAGGCATCTCTCTCTCTTTGTCTCTCTGTGTCAGAGTAGCCTGACTTCTTACATAACAGCTTAAAGCTCAGAAAGTACATGAGGGAAGGGGGAGAGAGAGAGAGAGCCAGCAAAAGCCATTTAGCCTTTATGACCCACCCTCAGAAGTCTTGCAGTGTCACTTCTACAACATTCTGTTGGTCACAAAGGATGTCACAAAGGCCTGCCAGGTAATGGGGATAGGACATGGATTCTACCTCTTGATGGGTGAACGTCAAGTTTCTGGAAGAACATATGGGTCTAGAAATACTGTTGTGAGCATTTTTGGAAAATACCACCTGCCACACTCTGTTAACAAGGCTTCATGCTACTGGGAGTTCTTGGTTACCAACGTTTCATTGAACAAGCACCCTAGCAAGTAATTCTGCTGCACATCTATAAAGGTGGCCTTATTGATGCTGGAAAAGTCCATCCGGAGTCACTGTGAGATCCCTGAGTGATTGCTGAACCACCAGAAAGCCTGAGCTTCTTCAGAGCCGCCCATGGATAATTTCCAGTTGCTTATTACACTTGGAATGGAAGGGCTTGGGGAGGCCTTTGGGCGCCCAATCAATTCTGCCACAGCTAGCTCTGTGGTGGGCAACGTACAGGCTTATAACAACCAGGGGCTGACCTAGATCTTGCCTGGAGCCACTCTGTGGTTCGACTGGCATGAACCTGGCTCTGCCAAGTCCCAACAGTTACCATAGAGATATTTTCCATGTGTGGCCCCTTGCCTGGGCTGTCTGTGGCCATCTCTTCTTGGTGGGAAGCAAAGGAACCACATACCCACCAAGTATAGACACCTGGCCTAATTAGGAGCAGGGAGAAATCAACCCAAGATAGAGGAGCCAGTGGAGGGAGAAAAGTGTATGGGCAGAGGAAACGGAGAGAACAGACAGCCTGATTAAAATGCTGTTGAAGTTGGCATTGGCTCAGAACCCCCAGGGTGGGTGACCTGGCTGGTGGTCTCAGCAAGATAAGGAAACCTTAATAAACCTTGCTTCAGCTTGTCTCTTTCTTTCTTTCTCTCCTTCCCCCCTAAGACAGGTGTTTCCCCTCTTCCAGGGTACAGTATTTAACATAAATACACAAGATTTGGCCGGCCAACTTATCCCGTGGAGGGGACCCTTGGGTGGTCGGAATAAAATCAGAATTTTTGTTATTGCCTTGGCTTGAATTGCTAGTTGCCCCATCTGGTTGAAATGAGAGGCATATTCCTCTGTTGTGCAAATGAAAAATAATAAAAATAGAAACCCTAAAGAATTACAAATAAACTTTGCAAAAGAACTTAGGTGGTTCAAAATTCCCCAGGGATGTTAGGGAAAAATAATCTCTGCTGTCCCTTAAAGCAGCATCATGGTGTGCGTTCTTTAGATTTTTATTTTATTTATTTTAATTTTAATTTTTTATTTTTTGCTGCACCTATATAAATGGCCGGGAAAATAACTGTCTAGCGAAAGAGTTTTCGTTATATAGTGAAATAGTTTCCGGAGAGTAGCCGCAGTCTTCCGCTGGACAGGCCTTGCAGCTTCGCTGGCTTCCGCCAGGGCTGTTGACCAGCCCGGCCTCCTCACCCCTTCCCGCGGATTATTCATTTCAAACGTGGTGTATTGGTTGCATTCCGGTAGGCCAAGTACTGGAGATATAACCACTAATAAAATGTTCTCCCCTCCCAAGCTTATAATGTCCCTTTTATAATACAGTGAAGAGAATTTGGGAAGAAAATCGCCATTTCACTATAAGCGCTATTGATATTTTGATGTATTTTCTTCCTGGGTGCATAAAATATGTATGTGGCTGTAATAACACTGAGCATAAAAAAATTGTTTTGCCCTGCTTTTTCCGAAAAAGACCGTTTATTATTGCTCGTAGCTGAGGTTTCTCGAAACAAGGTCAGGAGCACGTGGGTAAAGCCGTGCGAACAGAGGGCTTGGGTGTTTGGAAAGATCACCTTCCTCTGGGCTTGGTTTTGTTTGTTTGTTGTTGGAGCGGCGCCCCCTCCCTCTCTGCAGCACAACCCCAGCGCGGTGCTGTCTGGGAGGAGGAACGGAGGGGAAGGCAGCAGTTCAGAGTCTTACCCGGCCCACGGGGGCCCTCTAAGCAGTCTGCAGCCACCTCCTCCTGAGGACACGGGGCCTCCCCAGGTGACAGGTGAAAAGCACCCAGAGGTCGGAGACACTGCCTTTCTTTCCTGTTTCTTTTTAAAGCCTCCACTCTGCTGGCCAAGGAGAGGTCATCATTGGAGCCTCTGCTTCTGCTCCACTCTGCCTTTGGACTCCAAACCCTCGGAGATGACAGCCCGTGGGGGGACAGACCCCAGAGCCTCTGCCCTGAGTCTGTCTCCTTCGTCCTTCTCTTTGGATTTACTCTGTCACTGGTGCGGAGGCAGGGCTACGGGGCTTGGATTTGTGCAGTAAAATGGTGATTTTCCATACAGAAGAGCAAATCAGTAAGACAGTTTGGTACACAGTTTGGGAGGGCCACAGGCAAGCGAGATGCCCCTTCACCTCATCAAGTTCACAGTAAACCCATCCATGACTGTCGCCTTCACAACCCTGCTCTGGGGAACAACCCTTCCCTTCTCCAATTTGCCCCAAGTGTGGGGGTGGGTCAGGATGCTGCGGGACACCAGCCCTGGCGCTGGCCCTGGCCCTGGCCCTTAGCACTGAACACTGGTTCCCTGATAGGCTGGTCTTTGCAAAATGAACGTGAGCAAAATGACAGGAGGAGTTAGAGAAACAAAGATGGTGTAAAAACTGGTAGGATTCTAAGGTAAAGTGCCTGAATCTAATACTAGGAGCAGACGCACAGAAGGAATTTAAATACCAGCCCCGAAACCTCTTAACTGCAAAGCTACCTTACGGCTCTGAAGAGTCGATCTGACTCCTGGTTAGGGGACTGGTTGTCCCCTGGGCTTCCTAGTCTCACACGACAGCTGCATTCCTTGGAGGGAGGAGTTGGCCTGATGTCTTGTCCTCTCCCGGCGTCTCTGTAAATTCCTTTCCCTATAAGAACTCAGAACATTTATAGATTGCACCTCACAGGGGTTTCATCCCTTCAGGTGAGTTTCCTGCTGAGGTCTTCGCGTATTAAATGGGCTGGTATAAGTAAGGTGCTTTTAACAGTGCCCACACCTAGTAAGTGCTATGTGTTTGTTGTTGTTGTTATTATTATTTAATCCTCACCCGAGGATATGTGTATTGACTTTAAAGAGACAGGACAGGGGAAGATAGAGAGAAACATCCATGTTAGAGAGAAACATCGATCAGTTGTCTTCCATTCATGCCCTACTGGAGATGGAACCCGTAACCTAGGCATGTGCCCTGACCATTAGTCGAACCCGCCACCTTTTGGTGTGTGGGACAACCCTCCAACCAACGGAGCCACCCAGCCGGGGCTGTTTGTTATTATTACCAGTGGTCCAAGGGCACGGGCCTTGGTCATTAATAAAAAAGGCTTTCAGCGGAAGTTGAGGTTCCTCCATCAGCCCTGAGTCTCCTATCCCACATAGCAAGAGTAGTGCTTTTAAATGTGTATCTACAGAGAGAGCGGAGCCCTGGGCCTAACATAAGCTGTCCAAACCACACAGGGCTCACCCAGCCACGTAACGTTTGAGATTTCCTTTCTGGGACAGTCAGGCTTCCAAATCAAGTGTAATGCACTGATTGTGGAATTTATTGAGCTCCTACACTGGGCAAGGCCACAGGCTAGGCGACAGGTGAGGTATATGAGATCATTGCACCAAAGCCTAAATAGTTGTGCGCCTACTGAATGCCAGGCACCATGCTATGTGTTTGGGTCTGTGAGTTTGTTTTGCTCTCAGAGTAGTCCTTATGGTAGACGTGATTAACCCATCATACAAAAAGAGAAACAGAATCGAAGAGGTTAAAATACATTTTTTCAAGGACATAGGCCAATGACATTAAATGGTATTATTTCCTGGACTGAAAAGCAGATTGGATTTTAGAGATTTCTTTGTTATTTATAATTCATTTTTATTACAGAAGTAATTCATGCTCATTGAAGAAAATCTTTCAAATGTAGGAATTTATTAATACAAAAAAATCATTAGCCATAATTGCATCATCTGGAGATGATGACTGTTAACATTTTGGGGCACACCTTTTCATCTGATAATTTGTTTATGAAGTTCTTTGTCAGTTCACTGAGATAGTTAAAAATAGTTTGAATACTTAAACATTCTTTAAAACACAGTGTTTTGACTTCCTAACATCCCATCCCGTGATAGCCCGTCATTTATTAATCTGTCCCTTCATTTCTTTACCTGTACAGACAGGCCTCCATCGAGGAGTACGTTTTCCTTGTTGCACAAGGGCGGCTATCTGAGTGGTGGGGGGCGAAGTGCAGCTGGCACTCTGCTCCCCAGGGGGTCAGATCCCCAGCTGCAGGGTGGAGGGGGGCAGGTAGAGGGGAAATGGGCAAGAGAATGTCTTTTTCTAATTAGCACAAAGGCTCCGAGAGGCCAGCAGCAGCCTTGATGACAGAAAATAACTCTGCTGAATTGAATATAGAAAGTTCTAGAGTATTATCTGCTATTGGCAATTTCTACTAGCTGAACCCGCTATCCCCTGCATTAACTTCTGTGTTTCATTTTTCAAATGAAACACATTAAAAGTTTATGTTGCTGCAGTTTATTTTTTTTACTACTAATTCCATTGCACAATTTTTTTAGGGCTACAATTACACAGAATCATGGTTCTGTAGGTAATGAGAGATTTTTCCATTTCTTTTTAATTCTACAGTGCAATGTCATGGGTATTTTAAATGCGGTAAAAAGATACAAGCATTAATGATCATTTTTAGCAATGGCAATTATCATTGATTGAAAGTATACCATCACAGTCTACACAATAATGCCAAATCCTCGGGTTTATATACTTCCGAGAAATTAATGGGGCTTTTGTACATTTGAGAGATAAATTGTAATGCTGAGCAGGGCTGATCTTCCCCCCAACTGGTCTCGGCAGGGGCAGAAGGTCGTCACAGGCTTATAGTGTCTGGCTCCATTACGGACGATAAGGCAGGATTGTAAAGGAGAAATTGGTGGCGGTTATGATATTTCTTTTTTGATTAAGAATTAAATGGCATTTATTCTGGAAATGTTTTTCTAGCTGCCTTTGCCACAGGAAATGTGTGGGACTGTAAATTAGCCAATACATTTCACAGGTCCCTGAGTTTTGGCTAATGTACCATCTGTGCGTTAGAACACCTATTTATGGGATATAAGTCTGCCCTGATCACAGTTCAGAGACCAGACCCTCTGGTCTGGAGACACTGCTGCTTTCCCAGCTGACCCCAGGAGCGGGTCTCCGAGGGGATGCTATTGACTGACGGTTCTCATCCTCTGCCTCGGAGCAGGGGGGCTGCCCTTGGCAGACCAGTGCTTGGGGCTTGCCTAGGGTCGGACTTTCATTTTCAACCGAGAACTGCTAGGGGAATAGAGATGAACCATGACTCCACAAACAGGTTTAAGGAATGGACACTTGCCAGCAAATTGTAACAACGACAGCACCTTCATCTTAATTTCCCATTGAGGAGTGTGGGTTTTAGACATTCCCGAAAGTTAAAGAAACATGTAGCGGTAACACTAGTCTGCAAATCAGGGCAGAATCATGTAGGTCTTTGAAGAACCTCCCTTCAATTTTAATTCAATTTATACTGCAAAAATAAATGTTTGCCTTCCTGTAGAAAATGGATGTAGGACAAGCATTCTGGGTACTAAATAGGACCCAGAATATAGGTACTATGGGAGCTTTCTGTTTGCGTGTTTGGCCCTTCCTTCCCTCCCTTCTTTTTTTTTTTTAATTTTTGTAAGCTTTGCGTGTCTCTGTAGTGAGTGGACCCATGCCGTGGGTCTAGTTTTGAAACATTGGACACAAAAGAGTAAAAGTTAGAGTCACGTAAGAGCTGGGTGGCTTCGGTAAGCCAGCTCAGCCCTTGGAGCCTCAGTTTCTGCATCTGTAAAATAGGGATGCAGGTTATCAGGGAAATCAGAATGTCAGAGCTCTACAGCAGTGTTGGCCGTTACTAATATAGGGACACATGTCGTAACCACCACAGGGCAAGCCTGGCAGCAGGTTCTCGCCCCCACACCCCTGTCCCACTGTTGTCACCTATTACACGTGACGAGAGCCCGGAGACCTGTGGCAGACTGAGAGACTCGTGGAAACTTGGGGTTCAGTTTTCTCAGTCATAAACTGGGGGGATGCAGAGCACTGGAAACTGTTCTGGGTTTTTCTGGAGATAAACTTCTATGAGTGTAGAGCGAAGTGCAAGGAGGTAAGAAATGGGATCCCGCCTCCTCACTGGTGGGAACCAGAAGCTGAGATAATGACTTAGCACTTAGCACTCTGGCCAGTTCCGCTGGCTTTTCTCCCACCGGTTTTCTTCTCCTCTCTGGTTTTGACCTTTTGATTTCGAGCTGGCAGCGAGGTGATCGATGACACACTTTAGATGGCTCATTTTGTCAATATAAGGTCTAAAGAGCCACTTTTTCTTCTCTGTAAACAACACGCTTATGAACCCAAAGGGGATTGGTAGAAAGCATTGCGTTTTCTCTCACCGCGCGCACACACACACACACACACACACACACACACACACACACCCAACAGCTCACTTCAAAGTCCAAGGAAGAAGTGAGTGCTACTTATCTCAGGCCTGCTGTTCAGGTCCTTCCCTTGGGCAGGGTTGCTGGGCCACCACCCCAGGCCCAGAGTGACTACACTGGGCCTGAACCTTAGTCCTCTTTCCTGAATGACATTAAAATGCAATTTCAAACTTCCTGCCTTTAGTAACACCCAAGGGCTCTACACAAGGCTTCAGCAGTGTGACCTTCCCCATGGTTTGACCTGGGCGCCTGCAATGGCTGAGTTGCCTCTGTCTGACCTTCCTAGGGAGGGAAGGCCAGCATTCTAAGTGCTGTTCCACTGTTCCAATGGGGGGTGGGGATGGAGGGAGAGAGAGAAAGAATGAGAACGTGTGTGTTTTTCTAGTCACAGAAAGTGGAGGGTAAATAACTCACCTTCATTTTATCCTAAAGTGAAGGTCATTTTACTCCTGATTTCAGGAGCAGCAAAAAATCCTTTGTCTTTTCTTCCTTCCCTTCTGTTCATGAATAAGTTGTCACCTGATGGACTTTTCAGTAGCATCAGTGTATAGAGAGCTTTTGCTCTAACTCTGTCCCGTCCACATGGGATGCAGGAAAGCAAATTCCTGACCCCAGAGGGACACCTGGCCTGGTGCCTTTCTTAAGCCTGCCTTTCAACCCAGCGACCCTTTCTCAAGCTTGTCAGCCCCGATGCCTCAGTCTTTTCTCATCACCTGCTGCCATGCTGAACAGGAGCTGGTGATTTTGAAGAGAAGGTTTGGAGGATGTTATTTTCTTTCCTTAACACCAAAAAGTACTTCTGCACATTCCTAAGCACTTAAAGATAAATGTGTGGATGATTATTAAGGTAAATACTGTGTCTCTGATCCAGCAAAAAATAAGGGCGGGGAATAAAAGATGTGGGACCTTCCTGCATAATAGCCATTAAAAAAACCCTGAAACTTGTTTGGAAAAAAAATACCAAAAAAAGGCAAGAGTCAATTTTAACTTCAAATCTAAGATTCGAGAGGGAAAAATCAATGGCGAGTTTTTCCAGCAACCATAAATTAACCTCTGTAATAAAACTCTTAAATCCAAAATGCCCCCTTGCTCCTCACTGCAGCATTTACAATAAGACCTTTTATTACAATTATGAATGTAGAATACTGGAAAATATCTTATATTTGGCAGGGAAACCTGTAATACTGCACTCAAGAATTCTCTTATTAAAATGCACACACACTTGAGATTTATCGGTCTTTTGTCTTGTTGCGTTAAGTTCTTAAGCTGATTTTAGATATTACTCCTGTGGCATTTTAAAGCTTTTGTGCTTAAACTGCACATTCTTCTTCTCCAAGCACAGATATTTCAAGATGAAGTAGGCAGCATTTTATAGAATTTCAAAGAGATAGGGTGGCTAAATGATGAATGAATATATTTCCCGCGTAACAGAGGAATAAAATGTGCCAACATTTCCCCCCTGAAACCAGACTTTTTATACTTCAGTCATTTGTCATAATATCTCCTCCTCTTTGGAACAAAGTATATATGACAGTCTGGTTTTCCTTTTATGTTTCTGGACTTAGGGTCAGAGCGATAATTGGATACGGATTGGGTCAGAAACCCTGGATTCCTTGCTCCCAGTGCCCTTTCCCGTCTGTTGACTCCTGCGTTACTTACTTCTGAGGACATTGCAACAGCCTTCTTGAAGCTCTTCCTCTCTCCCCTTTGTGTTCAATTTCCATCCGTTAGCCTACCATTCGGTAATGGCTTTGAAATTTCAATGTTATTTGTTCTCATCCCTTGACCAGCCTGCAATATTTCTGTAGGTAATCTGATGAATTGGTTTGAATAGCTCAATTTGGAGAATAGCTAACAGGCAGGGGAAGTGATGGGTATGAATAATGGAGACGGCCGCAGCCCCTCGTTAAATCTAGATATGGTGGAGGTGGAGACAGGTGTCAGGGAACAGGGGGCTGCTAGGGCTAGCATTGCTGGATGTGAAGTACTGGCATTCTCAGAACTAAGGCAAGAATATGGAATGAGAATCCACTTTGCCTTCTCTGGCAATCTTGAGGATGGGGGGTGCGATGTGTCTTTATTTATTGTTTCGTTACTATTGCCCTTGGAAAGAGGGAGGGGATATTCGGTGCTTTGTCTGGTGTTCCCAAGTCAAGTTCATATTGACCGGAGCCTCCACAGGCTACAAAGCCAAGTGGAGGTGCAGCTGGGGATACTGAAGAGCATCAGCCAAGGGCAGGAGAGGTTTAGAGAGCAATTTGAAACCCGGTGGAATTTCTAACCCTAGGTGCCTGTGAGCTGTTACCTGAAGAGCGCTGTAGACCTTGACTAGGTCCTCCGAGGTCTGTGTGAACAAGGAGGGGACAAGAGCAGGCTCTCTAGGATGGTCTGATTCATATGGTGGAGCGGAGAATCGAGACATTCTAGGTAAGAAGGCGGCAGCAGCAAAGTAGGAGGAACCCCACCCAGGAGTTACAAGACCTGGTGTTTCGTCTCCGCTTCCGCCTGCGCTCCGGCTTCCTGGGTGGCATGGGACAAGCTACATACCTTTTTGAATTTTCCTTTCCTTAACAGTAAATGGAGTGGTTTGATGACTCGTCCATTTAAGAAATATTCTTTTGGAGCACCTGCGGTGTATCAGGCACCGTGCGAAGCACAATGGGCACAACAGGGAGCAGCGCAGCTACGATCGGTGTCTTCAGAGAGGGTGTCCCTCCGGGGGAAAATCACGAAAACGCCAAGTCCTCAAGCACTCGCAGTATTAGGAGTTGAGACCAATCCCAGGGAGGTGTACGATCACGGCAGTTCCAGGGAGCAGAAGCTTCCCAGAGGAGGAGGTATTTGAGCTGAGATTGGAAGAAAAGCGGAGGTTGGCTAGCCGAGGAGAGGTGGGAGGAGGATCTTCCCAACAGGGAGGCAACACTCCCATTTGACTGGGACACGGTTCAAAATGGCAGAATGACAGAGCTCTGACACTCTGTCACCAAGGAGACCCAGTGAGTTCTGCGATGAACAGAAGTTCTATTAACCAGTTGTGTGACCTTGAACAACTGTACCACACAGAACCTAGTATCTTAATCTGTACACGGGATAATAATGGTGTGTACCTCACTGGGATATTATGTAGAGGAAATGTGGAGATATATGTCAAGCCCTTAGCATAGTGCGTGGAAGGTAATACGGGTGTGACAAATTGCTGAATTGTCATTATCAGTCCATCTCCCGAGCCCCAGAGACCCTGTGAGTCACTGGACTTCCTGCCTATGCATATCTCCCCCGATCACTGTGCCCTCTCTTAAGAGCTGAAGGTCCCCCATAATACCGGCTTTCTAAGAAATTGCCATGGGATTAATTTGTGAGCGGTTGCTTGTGCCTGCTTAGCTCTTCTCCCTCTTTTATGGGTTACTGCTTTAGGTTCATTTTCCCCAGCACCATCTCATAGTGCTGTACCTAGGCATTTCCTGTGTGCAGTGCTCACAAAATATTGGTCTACCCAGTTCTATCACTGTGGATAATATGGCTCTCTGTCTCTAATATTTAGACACAATGACCAATAGATAATTAGGATGGCTGGAAAGCCTTGGAAAAAATAATCTCGTTTCTGCTGTTTAAGATTACTTTGGTCATCACGGTTCTCCCTGCCACTAAGGATAGAGTTCTACTTCTATCCTCCATCCTTTCCCCAAGTACGCATCTTACTTTTAGGGGGTTTAAAAGATTGAGCTAACTTTCAATGTGTCTCTCTAATTCTTTAGTTATGGCAGAATTCCTAAGAACCTCCTACCAGAAAAATGCAGCATTCTAAAAATCTACTTTATTCTATAGAGACCACATTCTATTGTGTGTCTTTGCTGAACATTTGGCACAGTTTTTAATCAAGGATGTACATTCTGAGGGAACTGCCAATGTGCTGGAAGTTTGGGCAGATTTGAGAATCTAATTGTATTAAAAACTTGAAGACCTTTGAAGATGTATTCAACCCTTTCCGAATTTCCCAGCCAGCCCTCCCTTCCGTACCCACCAGGCTCTGACCTTGAATAGTTCCCACTGTACTGCCGAGCCATGAATCAGCAGCAGCAGCTCTATGGAACGCTGCAATAGCAAAAGGGATTTCCAATTGTTCGTGCTTTTCATCAGTGACTTGAAGAACAGTCATTCAGAGTGATGTGCTATGCTTCATTAATGCAGATCTGAAGGAAGTGGGAATTGCAACAGACTGATTTATCTGAGGCCCTGTGGTTCAGTCTAGAATTTAGAAGTACATGGAATTTCTTTAAACATGGAGGGCATGGTTTTGATACAATCCTCACTTTCTCTTCCACCCACAGCACTGTCTCCTAAATTACTTTGGTGGAGAATAATCTATTAATCCTTCAACAATGAGAAAGGAAAGCAATGAGGAATTGATGAATTGGATGAATTGGTTATGAGTAAGTGCCTGGACTATTGCAAGTGAAAGATGTGGAGAGAAACACACACACACACACACACACACACACACACATCCAGCAATTGAGATCATTGACTGTGCTTTGCAAGGAAGTAGCTCTTTTGTATTTTTCTGATGGATGTCAGAGGCATTGAAATAAATAAATAAATAAATAAATAAATAATACTGAGCAAGGAATCATGGCTACCAATGGTGGCATTGAATCTTTACTTGTAACTGTGCATGGTATAATCAAGTTAGAAGCTTATACAAGGTCATTCTCTTAGAACCCATCCTAGTGGGAGCTGGACAGGGACACAGAGCTGGGGGCTTCATTTGGCACAAAAGAACTGGGTGCCCCAACTCAGACCTGGAGTTGACTCCCCTTGCGATCTGGTTTTCCACTGGGGTTCCAAGCATCTCCCCTTATTATCAGCGTGGTAACTGGCAGTGGGTCCGGCAGGCAGACCTAACAGGCAGGTCTCTCTAAGAGGTGGTGCTTAGCTTTTCTTTGTTTTCACTCTCCATCTGGATGAAAAGTGGGCAATGTTTCTACTTCAAAGAACAAATAGAGCCATGTGTTACAAACTGGTTCCACATTCTATCGTGTTTTGAAAAGTTAGGCTTTTCCCTTTTGGAAGTAGGAAGGGTCCTGTTGGCATGGGTGTGTATCAGCCCTTCCCCCTCCCCTGTGTTACATTCAGATCCCACGGGGGCTTTGTCTCTGATTCTGTTCCAAGTGCCCCTAACTGTGGCCCCTAACAATTAGCCTCATTTGGGGCTAATTGTGCCTCTGTGCTTGGAATAAACATTTACGCTACCTCTCAGGGTCTGACAGATGGGAGCTACCACACTTAGTGTCTGTTTCATATAGTAATCAGCAGCTCTAGGCAGCTTTTCTGAAAGATGGACATGTACTTGGATAAGGATCTCTTACCCTCTAGAAGGCTGTTGTTTTAAAACTTTATATCTGGAATCCAACCTGGACATTCTGATTCAGTGGGTCTGGGATGGAGCCCAGGAATTTGTACTTTTAACAAGTATCTCGGGTGATTCTTATCATCAGAGAAGCCTGGAAAACACTGGTGTATTGTACACTCCACTCTCCCGTTCTCTTTCCTGCCCCATCACACAGACCTGCTAAATATTTGCTGCACCACCACGCCACCTTTGCAATGAAGCCGTGAGCTTCCATTTGGCAGTTTGAATATAATATGGGGATTTTGAGCCCTTGCAATTTTTTTTAAAAGGAGTTTTACCACAACAGTGTTCTTCTACTGATAACATGAACTTCTTTTTTTTTTTAAGATTTTATTTATTTAATTTTAGAAAGAGAAAGTGAGGGAGAAAGAGAAGGAGAGAAACATCAATGTGTGGTTGCCTCTCGAGTGTCCCCTACTGGGGACCTGGCTGGCAACCCAGGCATATGCCCTGGCTGGGAATCGAACTGGTGACCCTTTGGTCCGCAGGCCAGAGCTTAATCCACTGAGCCACACCAGCCAGGGCACAATATGAACTTCTAACTGTTGAAAACAGTAATGTCCACATTTTTGCCTTTTCTTTCAAATCTGGACCTTAGTTCAAATAAAACCTGATTTTTAGTAGCTATTCAAAGTAGTGATTGAAGTTCTTGGGTATTGACTTGTTCTTTGCAATTAAATAAATTGAGGGGGGAATGGAGAGCTGTTTCATGAGTACAGAGGTTCAGTTTTGCAAGATGAAAGGGTTCTGGAGATTGGTTGCACAGTGTGAACTGTGCACTTAAAAATGGCTAAGATGGGCCCTGGCTGGTGTGGCTCAGTGGACTGAGTGCCAGCCTGTGAACTGAAAGGTCACCAGTTCGATTCCCAGTCAGGGCATGTGCCTGGGTTGTGGCCAGTCCCTGGTTGGAAGCATGTGAGAGGCAACCTATCACACATTGGTGTTTCTCTCCCTCTTTTTCTCCCTCCCTTCACTTGTCTCTAAAGATAAATAAGTAAAACATTTGAAAAATGGCTAAGATGGTAAATGTTATGTTATGTGTATTTTACCACAAATATTAAAAAGTTTGGGCGAAGTGTACACAGGTTTATTGTCCAGCTAAAGGACAGAAAATGAATATGTGTACCTCCTAGGTGAGCAGGCACTGTGCTAAATGTTTTAATTTTCAGTTTATTAGATTATTTAGTCTTTAAACAAGCCTGTCGGCATCACACCGATGAGGAAGTAGAGGGGCACTGACCACCAAGGCCAGGGTTCTGACCCAGCTCTGCCTAGCCCCACACTCCTGCTCTTCCTGGGCATAAACTTCTGCCCTGCCAGGCTCCCCTGACTCTTTCTAGAGCCTCGGAGAAGCCAAAGTTCCGCACAACACCCCCAGCCGGGGCAGACACACCCCAGTGTCATGTGGTTCTCCACTGAGATGTCTGCTCTGGGGCCCCAATCTCGTGAACTGGTAAGATTTAATGTTGGCAAGTGTGGAAAACATAAAGCTTACCTTTAACAGTTCTGCAGGTGTGGGACTCTCTAAAGGATTAGCTGAGAAGGACAAAAGCCCTGTTATGGAATGATGTGCAGTTTACCAATCCTCTTAGCGCATTCTGTGTCCACCCAAGCACGCCAGGATCCATTGCTGTGCAGGCGACAGCTCCAGGTGCTGGTCACCCCTGCGACACCTTAGCCCGCAGTGGCTGAAGGCAACGTCTCTGTCCTGTAGCATCAGGACCACCTCTCCATTATCATGCCTTCCTGGTATTGCTGTTCCCCGCAGGCTAGAGTTGGAATGCTCTTATGGGCCGATGTGAGCTTTTCTGCTGCCTGCAAAAGCTTCTCTGCATCTGAGCACAGTCACATCAAGTGTAGAATTTAATGTCCTGGTTTCTTTAACTATGTTTCAGTTACTCCAGGGGCTGCTTTCCCCGATTCCCTCCTACTCAGCTCTTTGCGATTGGTAGAACGGCTCTCCTGTGCTTGCGGCAGTATGGGCCTCTTTTGTCTCCTTTCTCTGTGCTGCAGCGGTATAAAGGGTGATCTGTAATCTGACCCCCCCCAAAAAAAAAAAAACAGAGAACAACTTTTAGGCTCAGGGCTTCCTGGAGAGTCGTTCCACTGGACAGAAGGATTGGACATGTCTGTGTCTCACCATCAAATGTTTCTTTCTGTTTCTATTCATTCAGGGTCTATATTCTGTCTGTCAACTATTTTTCCTCTGTGATTTCGTTGTGTATAAATCACTTTACCTCTCGTGGTCCCAATTGTTCATTCCAGGATTGCACTG
This sequence comes from Trachops cirrhosus, assembly GCA_028533065.1. Lineage (NCBI taxonomy): Eukaryota > Metazoa > Chordata > Mammalia > Chiroptera > Phyllostomidae > Trachops > Trachops cirrhosus. Next base: position 71,069,459 of record CM052548.1, on the reverse strand, counting down.
ATTTTGCTCTCTGTTCCCAAATTCATCAGCCCTGGGCTCCTCCCTGCAGTGTTGACACAGCCCTCCCGGGGCCATGAACACACTCTGGCTTCCTGAGGCTGGGATGGCCAGGCCTTCTGGGTGGAAGCGGAGGCTGGGACTTTGTTTCAGCAATTGTTTCCGAGTGACCAAATCAGAGCCCGGGGCAGCCGAGACTTACCTCAGCGTGACTGGTGTGAATGGGGCACCAGTTATCCAGGCTGCCGCCATGTCCTCGGTCAAGTCCTCCATCAAGTCCCTACGTGTAAAATGAGGGTACAACGATACCACCGAAACCTAAACTTGCCCTCACATAACTCCTGTCTCTGCTGACAATCTGTGCTTTTCTCGGACAACGTTTTCTTCAGTCCCAGCTGGCTTGGGAGGAGTCATCCCCGCCCCCAACCCCGTGTACAGAGCGTTAAGAAATTCTTCCTCAGCAAATTGAGAATAAGAAGGTATATAAAATGTTCTCGCATTATCTCAGCAATTCATTCCAAAATGTTAGTTTAGGAGCCTTTGTAATTCAAATAGAAGCATCAGAAAAATGACAATATATAAAAAAGCCTGCTGGATGATTCCAGAGTAATCAAAACTGGCAACAGCAGAACTGACAGCTGACAAAGGTGTGCTGGCACTGGGCGTACCTATGTCATAGCTGCCGCGATCCCTGGGAGAGACTCAGGGTGGAGTCCCTTCTCAGGGACCTCTAGACACCTCTCGGCCTTTACTTGATGGGAATGCCTGCAATGGAGGAGGAATTCACTTTAAAAATCAAATCTTAATTCTCCACTAGTGTATTTATTGATTGATTTCTTGACGATTCTGTATTGATTTATTGATTATGAATTTCATTCATTCACAGAACTCATCCCTGAGTGCCTTTCTGCCATGTGTCAAGCTCTGGGCGAAGCTTTGACATCAGAGCACTGAGCAAGGGGGGACAGCCCTCTGGCCTCACCTGCTTGCATTTGAGAGGAGGGCAATGAACTGACTAATGAACTGAATAATCACAGACTGTGATAAATGCCACGAGCAAACAAATAACATGGGATAACATTAATAGTCAAGCTAGGAATTCCTGAAATAATAATTTGCTTACCCCTTCAGTTTTCTGATGCCCTACTTTCCTACTGTACTCCCGCCAGACCAATAGTTCCCTAATGCAAGTTTGGGTAACTAATTATCCACAAATAACCAAGTAAATGTCTAAAAGAACTTTTGTCATTGTACATAAATAGGACTCCTTGCTGATCCATCCGAATTCATATCTTCTTTGCATTTGGGGATTCTCCCAAGTAGGTTATATTTTTTTTTAAATCACAGGATCCTCATTTTTTATTTATATTTTTAAAATATGTGTAGGTTACAGTTGAAGACACTTAAAGGGAGGTTCACATTGGACATAGCTTCATTCACATTTGTGATGTTAATTATCTGAAACAACATTGCCGGAAGAGATGAGAAATAAAATCAACCGACATCCCAACTACAGACTAGTCGAGAACTTTCTGGTGTCACATGGCAAAGAACGGCTTGTTCCGGCTGCCCCTCTACCCCGCTGTCCTTCGTTCTGGCCTCGTTTTCCAGAACTCTTGGGATTCGGGTTTTCTAACTGATTGGTGGGCACTGAGCAAAGCACATACCGTCTGTGTCTTCTTATGTCTAATTTGCCTCATTTGTATATGTGGAGTCATTTAGAGGAGTCAGACCTTTCAGAATGCTATTTATATGGGTTTCTGTTATTTTTCCGTTTCTTAGAATATGAGTTAGAATTGCTTGTGGATTTTAGTGCTGTCTTCAATTTTTGTCATTGCTGCAAAATAATTAAACAATGAGATCTGTATGAATAAAACTCAGCAATAAGGCTCCTCACAAAAGCCCATGCCAAGACAATAAATTATAACTAGCGTTTAAAACAACCAGTCTGGTATCGAGGAAGCCGAGTAGCTCTTTTCAAGTGGAAGAGAGACAGGAGAGGTTTTCTATATTAATGAGCAGCTCTACTTTAATTCTATTGGGAGGGACGCTGATGGCATATGAGGCTGTTATATTAGGTTGCAACATCTGTCACTGGCTTACAGAGCTGTTAATCTTTCATTTCATATTCAGACTTATCAGTATTCATTAAAAACTTCCCATTTGTGCAAGTCCTTCTGGGAGAAAGTACCCTATCTTGGAGTCTTAGATATTTTTTCTTTAAAAAAAAAAGGTTTAATTTTAAACACATTTTTTACCCAGCAGCAAGCAGCATCTGGCAGGGGAGGAGGGAAGCTGTCATACATACAGATGACCAAGCAGCCTGTCTCCGGGGGAAGTTTAGTGTTGGTAGGAGCGGGGCTCGCAATTTAAATTGGAATTCACCAATTTCCATTTTGATTCCTCACTTACAAGAAAATCTAGAAGTGGGAGCACATGGCATTCCATTAGCACCGCTGAGGAGTCTCGCAGACTTTTCCCAGGAGTTGTGCAAAGCCAGAGGCAGAGCGCAGGGGTCCTGTGGGGGCCTCTCCTTGCCTCCCCTACTTGGGAATCCAGGCACACACACAACGATGTCTGAAGGTCTAAACAGAAAGATAGGGTGTCCAGCCCCAGCAAAAATCTAATGATTTTCCATATCTGTAGCAGAAAATGAATACAGCAGGGATTTCTTCCACCAGACCCGCTTTGCAGCTCTGGGATGTATTAAAAATGCAAGCAATGTGCATTGTGACCCTTTGCTGCTTATTTCACATTTATAAAACATGAATATTTCTAGTGTTACCTGTAGAGCAACTACCATATGTTATCACACTCAGTGAGTCAGAGAGGAATTAGTGTACACAATTTTTTTTTCAGGTAGGCCACAATATTACAAAAATTTATCAGATTTAGTACAAATGGAATCCACTGCCAAAACAACCCCTCTAAAGAAAAAGCAAACAGTAGTTTTAAATTAAAGCTATTTTCATTTAGATGGAACTCTACCAGGCCTCCTGTCTCCAGGGAATGAGAATATAAGGAATATATCCCAGAGACCTGCAGTCTTGCAGGAGAAGGTGGGCAGTGTAGCCAGAAGCGCCGGGAGGAAGTGGGTCTGCCCTCAGCTCTAGAGGGCGCTCTCCCTCAGCACCGTCCTGTCTTTGAAGGCTCGGTGGTGGGGAGCTGCTTCCCAGGAACCAACATCTGTTTTATTCCAGACTGAAGGCTGGATTCTTGGCTCTTTCTAGAAGAACAGGTTTGTCTGTCTGGCTACAGACTTTAGGCAAGCGGAATTTCTCCACGTGGCGGGGTATGAGGCTGGGAGCCGCGTTCTGTCCACCCCCATCATCCTGCACCATTCCCGGAAGCCCCGACCAGTGGCCTGAATCTAGTCCCACCAGCATGTCTTCGGTCAGCCCGTAGTTGGAAGATTTTGGACTTCACGTAGGCTTAGGTGCAGCCTAAAGCTCGATGTGGCCAGAAAACAAGAAGAAAATACAGTGAAGAAAAAAAGACATGAAGTTGGCTTGTGTCTTTGCGTAGACTCCCAGCTTTCCTTCCCATGCCATCACCAATACCGAAACTGCTGAGTTCATTTAATTGCCCCATGACCAGGACTCGTCCGTGGTGGGTATTATGGTATTAGTCACCTTGTCTGGACTCTCAGCCCTGGAAGCCTAAACGCTCTGTTATAAATGCTGTTAAGGTGCGGGGGCTATCACAGCCCAGCAGATTCCCAAGCTCAAAACAGCATGGGAAGGGCCAGAATGCAAGGACATACTGTCTCTGCACAGAAAAATCCTGGAGTCTCTTTCTTTTTAAACTTCCATTGTGAAATAACTTTAGTGTTTAAAAAAAATAAAAAAGCACCCTGGCTGGTGTAGCTTAGTGGATTAAGCGCGGGCCTGTGAACCAAGAGATCACGGTTCAATTCCCAGTCAGGGCACATGCCTGGGTTGCAGGCCAGTTCCCAGTAGGGAATGCACAGAAAGCAACCATACATTGATATTTCTCTCCCTCTCTCCTTCCCTTTCCCTCTAAAGATAAATAAATAAAATCTTTAAAAAAATAAATAAAAATAAAAAAGCATAGTTCTATGCATCCTTCACCCAGGGTCTCCAAATTTAACATCTTACATAGTGACAATTATGGGAGCACCTAAGCACAATGATCAAAACCAGGAAATTAACACTGATCCACTGCTCTTACCCAGACCTCAGAAATTCAGGTTTTGCCAGTAGTCCCAATGTTCTTTTCCTGGCCCAGGGTCGAACTAAGGATCTCACCTGGTATTTACTTTTTCTGCCTCCTCGGTTTCCTTTATCTGCGATGGTGCCCTGTCCTTTGTCTTTCATGAAGAATACAGACCACTTATGTTGTGGACTATCCCTCAATTGGGTTTGTCTGACGGTTCCTGATGATTAGATGAGATTGTGCATTTTTGACCCTTATATCAGGATATTGGTAGGTTAGTTACTTTGATTCCTTGGTTAAGGTGGTGTGCCAGGATCTTCTCTATTTTCCCTTTGTAACTAATAAGGATCTTATGAGGAGACACATTGAGACTGAATATCCTGTTACTCATCGACATTCACCCACAGCTTTAGCATCCTTGGATGATTCTTACTTGAAGCAATTACTACCGTGATGCTTTCCAAATGGTGAGTTTCTATCATTCCTTCTATGCTTTGTTAGCTGAAATTGTGAACTAAGGAAGAGCTTACTTTTCTCCCTTGTTTATTTTTAAATTGTTTATTTGTATGGCTTCATGGATTCTTCTTTTCTCCTATGAGTTATAATCATTACTATCATATTTTCTTGTTCAGATGATACTAGATTTGGCCATTGGAAGCCCCCCTCACGGAGGTTCCTCTGTCCTTTTTGACATGCCCCTATCGAGCTTTGGGCACTGTTTTACTTGCTGATGTATCAAGATGTTCCAGGCTTATCTTGGTCTTTCTCTGTACCAGCCTGGAATCAGTCATTTTTTTTCAAAAAAGTTGCTTTTTTTAGAGAATGGTAATTAGAATCTAAGATCTAAATTTTTCTCATTGCTATTGGGGTATCACTACTTCCAGGCCCTCTCAATGGGCAGAACTAAAAATAACCTATGTATTATAGATGCACATCTGTTCTATTTCTATCTATCTGTACACATATTAAAAACCATAAGTACGCACTATCTCCAATTCCAATCCAAACCCAGAGGGCCCGTTCTTGCCTTCCTCGTTTCTAGTTTATAACTCATTTTACTGACAGTGAGAACTCTATTCCTCATATATTTGCTTACCTGTTCATAGAATAGACATAAGTTTAACATCTTACTTTCTTTAGTGCCTGGACATAGTTACAAAAGTGAGAAATTACATGTGAACTTAAAAATCCTCACCTTTACTTCTTAGATTTTTCACCCTTAGTGAATCTCCACAGTAATGTAAATTTTGCCTTTTATTCTTCCAGAGACATTACAAGGCTGTCTTAGTTCTTACTTAGGATTCTACCTTTATCAGAGGCTTTTTTTTCCCAAGTCACTTTTAAAGAGAGAGAGTTGGGAATGAAATAACAATATATCATCTTTTTTCCCTCTGATTTATTTAGACTACCCCAAATGAACCAAAAGAAGATTATTACCCAATCCATCTATTTTCTTTCCACCTATGCTTTTCATCTCGTTTAACTTTTGTGTTAATAGAACAGGGAATCATCAGAATTTCCTGAAAAGCATGGACTTCTGTCCAATTTCTGAAGAAGCTGGACCAGTGAAAAATGCAAAGGTTTGCTGGAGACCTGGATATTTGTCGAGATTAATCTGAGCAAAGAGGCAGCTCTGAAATGGCCCCCACTGACCCTGCTGTCTGGTATTTCCACATTGCCTAGTCCCCTTCTCTTGAGCAAGTTGCTTCTGACCAACAGTATTTGGCAATATTTGAGGGGATGCCATTTCATTGATTAAATTACAAAAGATTCTGACTTTCCCCTTGTTAGCAGACTCTCCTCCTCGCTGGCTTGATGAAGCAAGCTGCATGCTGGGGAGGCCCCACTGGCAAGGACCTGAGTGTGGCTTCTGACCAAGAGGCTCTCAGTCCAGCAGCCCAACATCACCTGGATCCTGCCAGCCACCATGTAAGTGGGCTTGAAAGCAGATGCTTCCCCAGTTGAGCCTTCACATGTGACCCCAGCCGTGGCCAACCCCTCAACTGCAGCCTCATCAGAGGCGCTGTGCAGGGGAGTCAGCTAAGCCACGCCCAGATTCCTAACACACAGAAACTGTGAGGTGTAAGTGTGTGTTGTGTTAAGTGGCTCAGGTGGGGGTAATTTGTCATGTAGCAAAGATAACATACTGATGCCAAAGAATCTTTAGCCAGAGTTGACCATCCATATTTGTGAGGGAAACCTCCATTCAGTGGCCTCATCTTTCCATGAAGAAATTTCTAATGGTAAAGTGTCTATCCTCTCTTTTTGTGTTCTTCCCATGGGATTGTCTGGTAAGTGTTAGAAAAAAGACTGAGATTTCTTGCCTCCGCCTCTTCTGACCTCTTTTTTTCATTGTGCTTAGTTGCAAGAGGTTCCTTTCTGGAATGCCTTCCCCGATGTGGTGTTGTACGTACCAGGGCAGCTGGACCTCTATGGAGGAGCCTTGCCATTACCAGCTTTCACCTGGGTGAGCTTATTTCTAGGGTGAAGAATTAGGTAGCCACCTGAGTTCACATATCTATGCCATGTTCTCCAGTTATTCTTACCATTTAAGCTGGTGTTTTGATCTGCATCGGCCTGATTCAGAAGTTCAGAATTGGTTCTAGACTCAATGAGGGGAGCAGATAAGGTGTTATTCTTTGGTGCCCTAAAATCCCAACTAATGCTAATAAAAATTCATAGTATACTAGGAATCAAAGGAACCTTCCTTAAGATGGCAAAGAGTATATAGCAGAAACCAATAGTAACCATTGTATTAAATGGTGAATTAATAAAAGGATTCTTATGAAAGTCAGAAATGAGACAAGAATAAGAATTATCCACTATCACTTTGGAATTAACCCAACTTTGTTATGAAGACTTGAGTCAATGAAATAAGTAGAAAACAGCATAAGATATAGATAGGTAGGAACGGAATACACAAACATGATTACTTTACAATGATATTTTTCATGCATAGAAAAAAAGTTGAAAAATATTGAAACCAAGAGGTATGATCAGTAAAATGTAGAGGAAAAAATATAAAAGCTAATTGCTTTTCTTTATACAGTAATTATCTGTTAAAAATGTAATAGAAAAATATCCATTCGCAGCCGCAATAAACTATAAAATACCCAGAACATATTTAAAAAGAAAGGTGAAGAATTGTTTTGAAAAAATATATGAAAATTCTCTGATGGAAATAAAAGAAAGAAAAACCTTAAATAAATGAAGAGAGAACTAGCAGAGGTCAATGATAGGCTACTCTGATGGGACAATGTTTACTGCATTTCTCAGTAAACTGAAAAACAAATAATAGCACTATCAGGTTCTTTAGGAAGTGACCAGAAAATAGCATTAACATGGCATCAAAATATACACAGAGTTCCACTGCTTCTTCACTACTTCTGTTACAGCCCGAGCCATCAGTATTTCTTGCCCATATTATTGCGGGGACCTCCAACTAGTCTCCCTGCTTTCATCAATATCTCCTTCCCTTTAAATGAAAGTCATAGCACGTAGCTTCTTTCCTCTAAATCCTCCAATGGCATCTCCCTTTGCTCAGAGCAAAGGCAATACCCATACAATGGTCCGTACGTAGAATGATCATATAATTTATTATATAAACAGGGGCAGTTTGAGAGTCAAAGGGAGAGTTATTACAAATTATCTGAGAACAACAGGCATCAACAGATGAGATATAGGAGATATGGGCAAATGAGATACATGGTCACCCTACCTATAAAGCCTGGCATGATCTGTGCACCCTCTGATACCTGTTAGCCTTCATCACCCACCCGTATCGCCCTTACTCTGGCTATTCAAATAGGCTTCTCTGCTGTTCTTTGAACTTGCTGCATATGCACTTTCTCACCCCAGGATCTTTGCACTTGCTTTCCCCTCTCATTAGCACATTCTTCCCCTGGATAAATGCATGTCTTATCCATTTCTTTCTGCTGGACTCTGCTCAAATATCCCCGTATTAGTGAGACACTCCTTGAGCATCCTGTAAATTACAGCAATCTCGTTTCCACTCCCTGCCCCTGTGTTCCTCCTTACCTCCCTCATCCTGCTGAAGTTTGCTTCTATTCTGTCATTATCTGTCATGTCAGACCTTTACCTTTGATTGTTTACGGTCTGTTTGCTGCCATAAGACTGTAAGGTCCATGAGAATGGGGACTTTGTTTTGCTCACCGTTATATCCCCAGCCCTCAGAACAGTGCTTAGCATGTAGGGAATACTAAATAAATATCCATTTGAAGGAATAGTGAGTGGTTGAAGTGAAGAGGCATGTGGAACAAACCCTAGCCAGCCTGCAGCTTGGTAGTCTGGAGCCAACCCACAGCAGATACATAACAAGAGTAAGAAATAAATCTTCGTTATTGTAAACCATTGAGGTTTGGGGGCTAGAGATGTTTGTAATCATAGTATAGTTTAGCAATATCTTACAAGCAAAATATCCAAATCCTTATCCTTCCACATCAGAAAGGTTACTTTTCTTCTCAGAGACTTAATTTCATTATATTTAGAGTCAACTGGTTGGGCCACATGATATCTTAGGTTCTTTCCAGTTCTAAACCTCTAGAGTTCTAAATCAATATGACCAGCTTCCTTCCCCATCCTGGGTCCATAGGGTTCATCCATGAAGACACCTGCTAACCTCCTGCCCTCTTATCACCATTACAATCTTTATTCTAACCAAAATGCCTATGGCAAAATAGGGAGCCAATGTAGCAGAGTAGAAAGAACTATGGCTTAGGACCCATACAGACTCAATTCTAATCCAATTACCACCTTTAGGACCACCTATAAGAGGTAAATTTATCTGACCTCTTGAGCTTTTCCCATCTGTAAAGTGAGAATAATGATAGGATTGTGATGATGAAATAGGATAATACATGTAAAGTTTCTAATACAGGACTTGTCACCTATTAGGTATTCAATAAATGTTAATTCCCTTCTTCTTTTTAAATGTCTTTAAGGGTGTCATCACCCAAGATAGTTTGAAACTTAATGAAAATCAATATCCTAAGGTAAAACAAAGAAATTCTAAAAATTCATTTCAGGTATCAGCTATAGGTAAAGGAGGTGATGTAAGGAATTCCTGAATCCATGCATTAAACATAAAGAGGGATGTGGCATCTCTCTCTTCCACCTGCTTTCCATGGTCAAACTTGCTGTAGGTAGGGTGGAGGAATAATCCTCTCACAGGGATAAGCACTGAACAGCTGGTCTGAAGGAAGCCTAGAGAAAAAAGTAACTCAAGAAATAGGGAGTGGTAAGTTAGGTCCAAGACTGTTGAGAGGTTGGGTAAGATGAGGTCTGAGAAGTGACCACTGGGGTTGGAGATACAGGTCTTTTGTTTCATCAATAAGTCATTCTTCTAAGCTGACATCTCAAGTATATAATAATGTGAACTCGCTGTGCTAGAAGCACAAGGCAGCAGTACCAGTCTCTGCTTGTCCCCTAAAGAACAATGTCACTACTTCTGTACTTTGAAATGGAGCTGATTAAAGATGGGCGATGACCTGAAGCAGCTTATGAGTCTAATAATCTCGGCTACAAAGGTAGAAAGTGTTAACTTCATTACACAAAGACTCCATTAGACTAAGATGGCCCTAATGCCTTAGCAGCCCACCAGGCAGACCAAAACCTAAGCCTGTCAGTGCCTCCAGGTTAAGAAATTGAAACCTGAGGACATCCAATCACAAAAAATCAGCCAGCTAGACTTTTCCAGACAATGCAAATGCTTAAGTCACAATCAATCAAATAATTTTGCTTCCCCCAGCTCCTATCAGCAGAGCATGCCTGACCACTCCTTGTTTGGCACTGCCTGATTTGAATTGATGCGTATTCTTGGAAACTCTGAACTCCTAACTAAAATCTTTAATAGGCCTGTTTATACCTTTTAACAAAGGTGACCTGCATTTTGATTTGCCCAGCCACAATGATATGTGTTCTTACAGAGGAGTCATTGGCTAAACCAACTTCTGACTGAATTAGTTTAAAGGGTATTTTTCTCCAGATGAAAGAACTCACTGACCATTAAGTTTGCATTGCCCAGAAAATTCTCTGCCCGCCTCCTTCTTAGTCAGATTTTCCTGAGCCATCCCCTCACACTTCCCCCAAATCTAACTTGGCTTGTTCAAGAGGAATCTGTGCCTGAGTCGGCAGAGCTGGGGGTGGGGTGCTGATGAAGCAATAGCACTAGTATTGAGCTGAAATGCTGACTCTGGGCATTTGTTCCCCCTGGGCCTGCTTGGGTTTGAGGACAGCTATACAGGAGTTGCTTTGATTACTTGGCAAAGTACCTGAAAAACCTGCAGTTTCTCCCTGTGATCTATGTCTACTTTATCTACTATGTCAACTTTGTTTTAAAAGAACACTTCTTTTAAAATGTAAATCTTAACCATTTGAACTTTTATGATTTAGAATATTAAGGTTGGTAAGGAGATCTTAAAGTCTTAGGGCTTAACTACTAAAAGAAAAAAAGTGAGAATCTCTACAAAATCAGCCTCCCTCTGTTGATAATTTGGAGATAAGGGAGCTCATTGTCTCACTACCCAAAAGACAGAGACAACTTCTCAATGAATAGAATTCTAACTTTGAGAAAGTCCTTTTTAATGTTTAATTAAAACTTGCCTACGTATAGCTTCCATAAAGTAGTGTATACAGGACACAATATAAGTGTGTATGTTAGTCAGGGTCCTCCCAAAACAGAAACAGACACACCTCCTTGAGAGCCAGTGAGTGGTGACTCTCAATTATAACTCAAACAGGTCCTCAGAGAGCTCAGCTCTCATGCCAACGAGCTTATCAGAAAGTATGAAGTTCAACCAAGAGTTCTGGTGTAGGACATTTTCTCTGTCTTCTTACACATCCCATGATATTTAGCATCTTAGTGTTTGGAGCCCGGGACACCTGCAAGGCAGATGCACTCACCAGTCCAGTTTAAGATGTGACCAATTATTTCCTGTGTCCTGGGTTACCATAGTGAATGTATCAATTTAAAAAATCCTGTTGCAGAATGGTTCTTAGAAACAGATTTTTTTACATGAATCGCCAAGCCAGTCTCCCTCATTCTATATTGATATGTTTAACTTTTATCAGCCTGAATATAGAATTTCACATTTAGCCTAGTTGACATTTGTTTTGTAAGAGTTAATGAACCAATTTAATTTGTCAAAAATATGTTGGATTTTTATTCAAATATGTCAGTATAAGATATTTTAAGCAATTGAATTGTCTCATTAACAACGACTTGGAGGTGGAAATTTGATCACTGTGTTACAGAAATTTCTTTTTTTAAATTCCAGAGCTATGCTATCTAAGCAGTAGGCGCCAGCCTCCCATGGCTTTTGAACATTCGAAATGTGGCTGGTTCAAAGTGAGATGCCCTCAATTTGAGTGCAATAATATGTGTAAAATACACACCAGATTGCACAGTCTGAGGACCAAAAAAAATGTAAGCTATCTCATTAACGATATTTTAAAATATCAACTACATGTTGAAGAGATGATATTTTGGGTATATCGGATTAACTAAAATATATTACTAAAATTTTGTGCCTGCTTCTTTTTACTTGTTAAAATGTGGCTCACAGAAAATTTAAAATTTCATTGGGCTCACATAACATGGACATTAGACAGTGTTGCTCTAGAAGCTGAAGTGACCTCTAGCTTCCCTCTATTGTAATTGGATATTTAGAGCAAACGTGGGTTGGGCAGGAGGCAGTGGAAATTTTGATACAAGGCCCAGTGGGTTGGTATGTGAATGGAGGTCTGAGGGCGAGGGAGCATTGGGCAGCCAGAGAGCAGCCTGTGAGTGTGTAGTGTGGATGTAGGGAGCTTGAAAGGGGGCAGGAGATAAGAGACAGTCTCTAATAAGGCAGGGAGAGGACACTCAAAGTGAAGAGCAATTTTTTACAACTTCTATGCAATATATGATCCCTGCTGATGTTTGCGTGGAAAGAGTTTATGCGTGTGGCTCACCTACAGCTTTTCCCCAAATTCGCCCAATCAGGAAGGTCTAGGCTGCTTCAGTATGGCCTGCTACCTCCTTAACTAAGCCCAGAGGGAGGAAAAAGGAAGTGGAGATCGGTGTCCTGTCCTGTTTCCTCCTCTCCACCCGGGCAGAGCAGACTTTCGGCATTTGTGTGCTCACTGTGTGTGTGGTGAGCTCTTCCACATACACACATGGAATGCAGAATCAGGCTAGAGCTGAGGTAGCTGACCCCAGCATCCACATCACTGAGCTGAATATTCAAAGCGGGAAGGCAACCCGGTAGGCATTCAGGCTAAATATTCCACGTTTCCATTAACTGTTAATTCCCACGCAAACAGGAGGTATTAATCCCCTTCAAGACAAGAGCCTCGAGTGTGGCAGAGGTTTTACACTGGCAGCCAGAAGGCTGAGCATGGCCCTCAGGCGTGTTTTGTTTGGCTTTCACAACGTTTTAAAAAATTGAGCCAACCTTGGAAAATCAGAACATCCCATGTTAAGTTCCAGAGTTTGAGCTTCCCTTGAAAACTGCTAAGATAACCCTGAGGCCATATTCCCACAGGGCAATAAAGGCCTGGAGTGGGGTAGCAGACACCCCATCACCCCAGGCCTGTGATTGCTCTGTCCAGGATCCTTGGGCACATGCACAGATGCCACCAAATCCACACGTGGGAGTTGTCTAGCTGCTTCATGGAATCATCTGTGTTCACTATCCCTGACCTGCCTGATTAGAGCGCCAGAAGGAGTATGCCATCAAGAAAGGGGCATGGGCCCTGGCCAGGTGGTTCAGCTGGTCGGAGCATCATCCCATGAACCCAAATGCTGCAGGTTTGATTCCCAGTCAGGACACATACCTGGGCTGCAGGTTCGATTCCGGTCAGGGTGTGGACGGGAGGCAACAGTCTGATGTTTCTCTCTCACATTGACGTATCTCTTCTCCATTCCCCACTCCCTCTCTCTGTAAAATCAATGAACATACCTTCCAGTGAGAATTAAAGAAAAAAAGAAGAAAGTAGCATAATGCAGGTGTTCTCATGATGGTTTTATTGCCAGGGAGGTATAAGAATTAGATGAAGTTGGAAGTTCTAGAAGGAAGCAGTTAGGGTCCTGGATGCTACCCCAACTGTATGCAAATCCAAGAGGTGGAGCAAAAAGGGAAGGAAGACAAAGGGGAAGGATAGTTCTCACTCATTTTCCAAGTTTATCTATAATTCACCTCCGCTGACCACCCAGTAGCCAGTAGCAAGGAAACCTAGTTAGCCACTAGCCAAAACCCATACAATTGTCTTAGCTTCCTTACACTAGTGGCCTTACCATCTAGTGGAATTTATTTTCCCTGCTAATAAAAGGAAAAGACAGTGTAGCAATAGCCTGGGGTCTGTGTGGCTGAGAACAGGTTTCACAATGGCTTGTGGCCTTGCCAGCTGAATGAAGGGACAGCCTGCTCTCCGGTGACAAAGGGCAGGCCACTCATGCCCCCCATATGTCACTCATTTCGAGGTCCAAAGACCAGGTCAACACCATCCCCTGTGCAGAAAGAAGCCTGGGACACAGGAGTGAGAAAAGTCTTCTATTCTTTAAAGCAGTTATCTCCTATGGATTTCCATATATTCAGCTTTTATTTTAAAGTAACAGAATTTTTAAAATAGTAGAAAAGGGATGGCAACCCAAACATAACAGCAGCTTTTTTTTTAAAAAAAAAAGCAAATTGGATAAAAAGATACTGCTTGAGAAAGACCCGAGTTTCTTCCACATTCCTGAGGTAGAATCTAGATAGCTTTTATAAACTTGAGTCTACTCTGGTTGCTGATTTTGGCTTAGTGTCCTTTTAGAGAAAGAAAAGACTTTTGAAAGTCCCTCAGCCCACGTAGTGTTTTCTGTCCTTCGCAATGTCTAATTCAGGAGGCCAATTTTAGCCACACTGGGCAGGTTCCCGAAGGAGGGTCAGGTCTCACATGTTCTGTAATGACCAGTTTATACTGAGGACCAAACTAGACCCTTTTAAATGGCTGTGTCCCTAGCTGGGATCTAGTTTCCCCCTGACAGGGATCGTAGTGTGAGCTGGTCATTGAGTCATATGTTTGTTTGACCACTCGTTCGGAGTGGGGACAGGGCTGAAAGAAAGACCTGTTAGAAATGGAGAGATTGACTGAAACTTGAGTTGCGTCTTACTATAATCGTGTTCAGTGGTTTTTCTCCTGAATCCCCAATCTGATAAGTGCAATCTAAAGCAAACTGGTGAAAAACAAACAAAAATGGCTAGTCCATTTTATCTTCACCCTTCCATTCTCGAAGTTTCTGTTCTCCATTTTCCTTGACCTGTGAGTCCAGCCTACCAAAGTGGCTCTGAATTCATATCTCTTACTGCAACCTTTCGTTCTGAAAGGATTCAGTTTTTCCTTCATGACCCTACACGGGCATTTATATACCATCATCTTATGAGAGCTTTGCATTGCTCTGTAAGTTTCACAGTGTTGTTTATCTTTGAACTTGTATATGTGTTGTCCACTCAACTAAGCTCTATATTCATTGACATTAAGGGGTATATCTTGCGCCTTTTTGCCTTGGCTGTGGCTCTCTGGACATGGCTGTGCACACGTTAGTTTCTCAGAAACGATTTGCTGAGAGCATGGCACAGTTATGGATTTGAAGCCTAGAGCTCGCGCAGGATTGGGACCATCTTTGCTTTTGTTGCAAGTGAAGTCACGGTACGGGGAGATTTATTCAAATGGCAACTGAGAATCAGAGTCTCCCGTGTCTACAGCAGGTCCCCTAATCCACCAGCCTGGTAGAGGGTGTCCTCGGTAACAGTGCCATGGCCTACACTTTGCTTTTCCTGGTTCTGTGTCCCCTCATCTGTGCAAAACACACACGCACCACATACCTCTGTTTTGATTCTACATTCTCCCTCATCTTCCTGAAAATATTAAACTTTACAAAGGGTGAACTTAGTGCCTGTGGTCAAACCCACTGATGGAAGATGGAGGGGTCTTTCCCAGGAACTACAAATTTACAGAGTGAATTATTAAGGTCAAAAATATTTTTTAGTATTTTTACTAAACAGATATCTAAAATTCAAGAGCACCAAGGCTTCATGCATTGTACATATTGCTTTACCTTTAATACTAATATAAATTTTATAAGCATTGGAAGAGCCAAGAAAGGAGAGACCTCTTGGGAAGAGGGAGTCGATTACGCCATGCTCTCCCAGCACCCTGTGCTGTCTGGGGCGTTCTGAACAATGGAGGCAATTGAAGAATTCAAATGAGTAGGTGATCTGTTACATCTTTACAAGGCATCTCCTGGAATACCCCACCACTGGGATTTCAGTGGTCCAGAGACTTCCTTCCTTTGGCACAATCTTCCCATCACGATGGGCCATGGTTCAAGATATTTATATTACACATGCCCAAGCAACTTTTGGTTTTTTTTTTTTGTTTTGTTTTTTCTCAATGTCTTTTCTTAAAAAAAAAAAAACAACTTGTTTTTAAAAGGGATTTCTCACCTTCCCTCAATCACCAAATAAATAAATAAATAAAATAAAATAAAACCCATTGTTACTTCAAACTGCTTGTTTTGAGCTGAATTATACACCACGCCCCCCCAATTTCTGTGTTGAAATCCTAATCCCTGGCACCTCAGAAAGTGACTGTATTTGGAGATAGGGTCTTAAAGATAGCAATGAGAGTAAAATGAGGTCATGTAGTGAACCGTGGTTCAATACACCTGGTGTCTATACGAGAAGAGACTAGGATGCTGGGATGTCCAGAGGGAAGAAGACTATGTGAAAACATGGGAAGAATAACACTGTCTACAACCCAAGGACAGGGGCCTCAAAATCTAAAAAGCAAAACAAAACGCCAAAAACAGAAACTGAGCAAACAACTAGAACAGGAACAGAATCAGAGGAATGGATATCACATGGAGGATTGTTAGTGGGGAGGGGGAGAATGGGGGAAGCAACAGGGGATAAGAAGCTTAATTGGTGGGCATATAATAGACGGGGAGAGGTTAAAAATAGTTTAGGAAACAGAGAAATCAAAGAACATATATGTACAATCCATGGACATGAACTAAGGGGAGGGAAAGCTGGAGGGTTGGGGGGTGCAAGGCAGAATGGGGGTAGAGGGGAAAAAAGGGAAAACTGTAATAGCATAATCAACAGACTATACTTTAAAAAATCAAGAACCCTTCTGACACCTTGATCTTGGATCTCTCAGCCTCCAGAACTGTGAGAAAACAATTTCTGTTGTGTGAGCCACTCGGTCTGCGATACTGTGTTATGACAGCCCACACAGACTAACACAGCACGCTACTCAGTATTTGCAACATCCTTGAGAAAAATATTAATTTTGAAGGACCATGTACCCATGAAATGTTGTATCTAAAGCCACGAGGCTAAATTGGAATTGTAACACTCTGGTTTTTCCAAGTCCTAACACCTTTTTTTTCCCACTCTACATTTTTAAAAATTGGTATTTTAAACAACAAACTTGATCCCTGTGGAAAAGCAGGTCTGAACCCCGGCCTTCTGTTACCATCAGCTAGAGAGCTGTGGAAGGGCATCGCAAATGACTGGGCTTGACTCCGGAGTTTCTGAGAGATGGTTTGCACTGGGCGCAGGTCCCCCCTCCACCCCCGCCCCCGCCCCCGCCCCGGGGGATTCTCCTGTGTAGCTAGGATGAGAAAAAGCGCTCTCCAAGTCAGTTGATTAGAAAAACCCTGAGAATTGAGTGTTTACAAAGAAAATCATTTTACTTCTATCTTTTCAAAGGCTCAGAGTTCATAAATCGGTGTATATTGTTCTACCAATACAAAGCCTATTTCTTAGTCTAAATATCTCTCCATTCTTTCAGTCTCCATATCATTAGGGAGTTGTTATTGCACCATTTAGTGGCAACGGAGCCTATTTAGTCATTTCCTCACCAAGGATCGAAGCAAGTTACAAAACGGCAGCCAGAGTTTTCGGGAGCATTTAATAGTCCTCGGGTTTCAGGGAGCGTCTGTGTCTAGAAGAAACTCCATTTGGATAGGGGTGCTCTGCATCACCCTAATTAGCCACGGGGCAGCACGGGCCCTGCGGAGACCTGGCCTCACTCGGCGGGGCTGGTCGAGAGCCAGCTCTCTGGAACTTGGCGGCAAGAGGAAGCACTATAGGTGCCAATTAGCCCGAGTCGCCTTCAGCCCCTCGCTGCTTAGTGGCGGCTTTTTAATGTTTGTTGGTTTTTCGTTAAAGATTGATCTGGCTCTGTGGATTTTTAATGTCCTTTTAGTTGGTAAGTCAATGCCAGCCTGGCAGTGTCACATACACAAGATGTAAAAAAAAAAAAAAGTCTTAGCAAAAAATGGCTTTTAAAATTCAGCTCTGTTGCTCCAGAAGAGAAGGAGAAACAAAGAAACGAAAAGATGGTGGCAAGGCCCCCCCACGAGGCTCTGAAGTATCTGAGGGGCTGGGAGGCCTGGCTGCTCTCTGCCGGCCTGGAGTGGGAAGAGGGCCAACAAGAGGGAGAGCTAATGTTAACGCAGTTTTTCCAAAAGGACAAAAATCTTGTCTTTTAAAATTTTTTGTAAAGATTTTTTCCCTTATTTTTAGACAGAGGGGAAGGGATGGAGGAAGAGAGGGAGAGCAATATCAGTGTGTGAGAGATCCATTGATTGGTTGCCTCTCCCACACCCCCAGCTGGGGCCCTGGCCTACAACCCAGGCATGTGCCCTGACCATGGATTGAACTGGCGACTTTTGGGCTCTCAGGCCGGCACTCAATGCACTGAGCAGCACCAGCCAGGGCTGAAAAGACAAGAATCTTAATGCTGTTTTGTTTCTACAATAGCTTTGAGGCTATTACCTCGGGTCTTTAGAGAAAGGAAAGTAAGCAAGAGGGTAGCTTAGGCTGTTGGAGAAAGAAAGAGGTTACAGCAGTGCATTCACATTTCATTTCAATATTCATTGCCAGAAGACACCCTCGTGGCCAAGTTAGACAAAATTACCACTGGCCTCTCCAATATTCTGATTGGCTAGGCCAAGGAACCTGTCTAACCAATCAGATAGAACCTCTCCGAGGCAACTCCAGACTAGCTGGAAACCTAACGTCATGACTGGCAAGATTCCCACTGCCAATTCATCTTGTATATAAAGAGGTATCCTGACTATAATTTCTGGCAGTAGCTAATAATAAAACCGCTTACTAACAGCTTCATTGATAACTTGCCCCAAGTGGGACTGTTCTTCCATCTGTTAGGGACAAGTTGTTTCTGCTCTGGCACTGGGCAGTTCTGGGGCTGGTAATCTTAAGGAGCTGTATCACCTGCCAATATGGCCAAGCGCACGCCCAAGGTTAAGACCCTCGGACTAATCCTCCAAGACCTGGATAGTGCTTTGTTTAATATTTCACCACGGGTAATGTTCTCACAGCTCGAAAAGTCCCGCTTCCAGGGGCACAGCGGAAGTGTCTGTTGGTGTCAGCCTTGTTTTGGGCGTGCATGATTTTCTACACATACCCTGTAAGCGCTGACTCCCTACATTTTCCTATCTGTCTCTCCATCAGGGGGACAGCATTTGCTCCCGTCCTCCCTTCTCTAACGAACCCAGTAAGAGTTGCTGATTTTTCAGTCTGTTCGGCTTTTTAGTCCTTAGGATGGCGTGGCAACTTCTAAGCTCCTTACGTGTGGAACTGGAGACCAGAGTCTGCCCTCAATTTTTGAGAGAGAAAATACACTTTTTAAACTTTAATTTGAATGAATTAGGATTCCTGGGAGAATCGTCCAACAATTCTTGAGATAGTGTTGTAAATCAGGGGTTGGAGATGGCAGGTTTGGAGACTTGGATGAGTAAAGAGTGACCTGTATGGGCAGGGAGGAAATTCTAGAGGCTGGAGAGAAGAAAGATTGAGAAGTGCATGTGGCAGGGGGTGGGGGGGGGAGTGGACAGTCAAAATACACAAACTCCTCGCGAAATGGAATCTCTGCAGGAAT
The DNA here is from genome assembly GCA_028533065.1 of Trachops cirrhosus. Lineage (NCBI taxonomy): Eukaryota > Metazoa > Chordata > Mammalia > Chiroptera > Phyllostomidae > Trachops > Trachops cirrhosus. The sequence goes on along the minus strand of CM052548.1, from coordinate 71,050,334 downwards.
ATGCATTTTTATTCTTTTTCTCAAAATGTGATTTTATTCAGATATAACTGACATATAACATTGCATTCATTTTAGGTGTACGACATAACGAGTTGATAAATGTATATATCACAAAATGATCACCATAATAAGTCTAGTTAATATCCATCACCATGCCCAGATCTACTCTCCCAGTAACTTTCAAATATACAATGCAGGATTGTTAACTGTAGTCACCACGCTGTGCATTACATTGTCAGAATCCCTTTATCTTATGATTGGAAGTTGGTGCCTATCGACCACCTTCGCCCATTTCTCTGGTCCACCACCCCACACCTCGGGCAGCCACCACCACGTCCTCTGTATGGATCAGTGCACCTTTAAGAGAGATTCCACTCACAAGTGGCATTACACAGTATTTGTCTTTCTCCATCTGACTTATTCACTTAGCATAACACCATTAAGTTTCATCCATGTTGTCACAGAAGTCAGATTTCCTTCTTGTTATGGCTGAATAATATTGCATTGTATATATATCACATAATCTTCATCCATTCACCTGTCAGTGGACACTTAGACCGTATCTATGTCTTGACTATTGTAAATAATGCTGCAGTAACATGCAGCGGCCTTTTTGAGAGAGGGTTTTTGTTTCCTGCAGACAAATATCCAGAAGTAGGATCGCTGGATTGTGCGTTGTCCTATTTTTGATGTTTTGAGGGGTCTCCATACTGTTTTCCATAGCGGCGGTACCACTGTACATGACGATAACAGTGCACAGGGCTCCCTTTTCTCTGCATCGCCACCAACATTGTTATTTCTTATCTTTTTGATAATAGCCATCCTAACAGTGTGAGGTAATATCCCAGTGTGGTTATGATTTTCATTTCCCTGGTGATTAGTGATGTTGAGTACCTTTTCATGTACCTGTTGGCCATTTGTGTGTCTTTGGAAAAAGCATCTATTTCAGTTTCTCTGCCTGTTTTTTTATCAGGTGTTTGGGTCTTTTCTATTGGTGTATGAATCCCTTATATACAAATATTGACCCCTTACGAGATATATGGCTTGCAAAAATTTTCTTCCATGACATAGGTTGCCTTTTCATTTTGTTGATGGTTTCCGTTGCTGTATAAAAGCATTTTAGTTTGCTGTAGTTCCACTTGTTTATTTTCGCTTTTGCTCCCTAGTTTGTATTCCTCGTGGTCCGCTCTTGCCACTTCGTGACTGACTCTTTGCATTTCCAAAGGACAGGACAGGCACAGGTTGGTCAGTATGAAAGTAAGATCCACGCGACAAGCTCAGCAGAAAGGCTGCGGTGACAACTGCACCAGTGGAGGGCCAGGCACACCAGTTCGGGCTTCTCTTCACCTGCGACAAAACGCACACTCATACTATGACGGATATTTAAGAAGGGTAAGATGAGAGTGGGGGATTCCTTCAATACAAACCCAATCTCTCCCAGATTTAAAATCTCAATTAGAAAAAGTAGACCAAAAAATCAGTTTACCAAAAGTGTTTAAGTTTCTAGATGACAGAGGCTTTCGTATACTTTTGTGTTTTCCTAAGCTCTGACCCCAGAAGGAGAAAAGAGAGACTGTTTGGAGATGGTCCTGCAGCCGAAAGTTTCTCTCTCTGTTCTCTGGTGGGCTCTTAGAAATTTTGGGGCTACTTGAATCTTACATTGGTCCATGTTGTGCAGCCTATAATTAATCAGGGAGATTTTTCAATGGGAATGATATAATTGGGTTATTACACCTTTTTCCTTTTTAATACAATTCAAAAGCCTCACTCATTCCTCGCCTACCGCACAGTCTCTCGGATTGACAATTCCAGATCAGCCATTTGCCATTTAGCAGTTGTTTTCTCCTGTTCTGGGGTTTGCTTCTGTTACATTTAAAATAGACGGTGCGCTTGCTTGGAAGGTGCGACCCAAGCTCCAGCGCAGCCCCCGTGACCTGTTCACAAGGGACGTCCTGCCGTAAAAGATGAATTGCAAAGTCATAGCTGAGTGGAGCCCAAACAGTCAATGCAATTACCCTTTGATGCATTTTTGGGCTAATGATATTTAAATCAATATGACTGAAAAAGAAAAATAAATGTCAAACAAATACCAAAGAATGAATAACCTACTGCAAGATTGCCGGAATCATTAACAGTTCCCGGCGCTCTGAGATTGCTCTGAGAACCATGTCAATACACCAGTTTCGTGGTAATTGAAAACATCTAAAAAGCCAATACTTATTTTGTCAAAGGTACAAATGTAAATCTAACTCGGACCGTGAACAAATTACATGTGTGCTCAAGCTGGGGCACTTACCAATTATTCTTAAAAGAATATTTCTGTCGAGAACTTTCTTCTAAAACTCAAAATACTAGAAGGTCCCGAAAGTTGGAAAGGACTGAAGAAACCACCCAGTTTCTTCCCTTTATACATCGGAAAGCTGTGGCTCACGAAAGTTAAGCGGCTTGCTCCCCATCACACTGCTGGCCTGCGCCTCTAGTGCGCCTCTAGTCCAGTGACTTTTAAGTTTGCAGATCTCGACACCCTTATCTTAAGTATGATCCCGATTATCTCTCCCCCATTGTGTGGTAAAAGAATACCTTCTGCCTACAGATCTTGGCCCTTGGTGACCACGCCAAAGATTCATTTGTCATCGGTCATTTAAAGTAGACCCAAACGGACATTCGAGGGGCATTTTCCTGTGCGTCATTTCCAAACGGGGACTGGCCCAGACTGACTCTCCCGCTCTGAGGTGCCCCACCTGCCCTACAGAACTACCCCTGTCTGTAGCTGAGAATAGCTCCTGTCCGTTCTCTAAGTGGAAAATTTACTTTCTTAAAGATCATGAAAGTAGGCTGGAATGTGTTTTGCTAAAACAAACAAAACCAAACCCAGTTGTTTTCCACCAAAATCTCTTCACTGTATATGAGAATTTTTATGAGATGCCATAGGGATTTCAGGACCTAGAAGAATAGTGAGAGAAGGAGTAGAGAGAACACACGTTAAAAAGAGCTTGGAACACGAAGACACCTTTCCAGGGAAGAAGGCCAGCCCTACTGAGGGAAAGCATGCACGGCCCTGCCCCCGTCATCATGTTTACATGTCACAGTAGAGTGGCACAGATTCTAGCTTGCCCCCAGCTACATCTGTGCTCTGATCCACACTGAGTGTAGGTCATACTGAGCATACAAAACTGATCCTTTTTCTGGCATAACCTGGGCCTGCCTGACTTAACTACAAACACAGGCATTTGAACGGTAGCAGGACTGGGGGGAGATGGTGGTGAAAATCAAACCAGAGTTGGTGCTGTGTGCGCACCAAGGCTTGGGTGGTGATTGTTAAAAAGAAAGGCTAGTTCTCATTTCTCTCAAGCTGTGTGTGGATACGTTTTCCAGGCCCTTTCCCCCGTGTCTACCAAAGGAAGCACACACTCCTAGTCCTGCCCGGTGGAAGCCGTGGTGAAGGAGAAGTCATCGGTCATTCTGGGAGTCCCTTTGACCCACCTCTGGTGTGACTTCGAAGGAAACTGTGAATGGGCCAAGTTTGTCCAGATGATAACAGTACTCACCATTTATTAAGGGCTTACTGTGTCCCAGGCACCTTGCTAAACACAGCAAGTTTGGTATCGCAGGAAATCCTTAGACCCATCCTGTGAGATAGATGTTATAGCCCTCATTTTCCAGGGGAGGACGTGAAACAGAGGACTGAAGTTTCCTGCAAGGCCCCTCAGCTAAACGAGTGGCTCCTCACTGCGGTGGCTCTCGGCTCATTGCCACCACGAACACCAACTGCGCCTCCTCATCCAGTGCTTCCCAGGCGGGCTCTACCCTGTTCGGGGCTCCCAACCCCTAAGAAGTTCCTGCCGCACGAGAGCAAGAGCCTGAGAGCTAGGATCAGGCAGGTGTGGGTTTAAAACCTAACTCATCACTTATAGCTACGAGGTCATGGGCAAATTACTTAGGCTGTAGGCCTCATTTATAAAATATAGACTTCTTTTATGGACTCATATTTTTTCCCAAGGGTCAGGTTCTGAAATGAGCCAGTAAATAAAAATACAAAGATAATTAGGTGTGTCCTTGCCATTTCCTTAGGGAGACGCCACTTGAAGCCCCTTGTATGTGAGAGGCATCTTTCTCCACTGGGACATAGAGAGGGTAAGGATAGGCAAGGTCCTGCTCCTTTGGGATTTAACCCTTTGGGGGAGGGTGAGAGTCATCACAGAGCAGCAAGCAGCAAGTGCTACTCGAAGATTTGGGTAGTGCTGGGGAATGATGCAGAAAGGGTGCTCCAAGGAGAAGGCATTGCAGTGGAGAGCTGAGCGAGCTTTTGGAGTCTCCAGGAGAAGATGAACGGAAAGGGTGTCCAGGCAGAGGGAGCAGCTAGGACGAGGATCCTAAGGGAAGAATGAGCCAGAACAAAGTGGGCCAAAGGGAGAGAGGTCCATGAGGAGGCTGGGAATTAGACCACGTGGGGTTTGTTTTCCCAGTGAGCTGGGAGGGGTTCTGCACAGGGGCAGGTCATGAGCTGAGTCCTCTTTTCAAGCTCTCTCTGGCAGCTACGGGGAGGCTGGGTGTCTGGGCGGTGCAGGGGAGGAGGCAAGGAGACCAGTTCGGGTGTTCACAGCCGTGCGGGCAGCACGCACTTGGGGTGCTGGTGCAGAAGGGAAGTAGCAGCACATCCAGTTCACGCTCTGGAGGGGAGTTGATGGAAGTAGCTGGTGGATTGGATGCAGGTGTGGGACAGAGAGGCATCAAGAATAACTTCAAGGACAACCATTATTACCACTAGTGCAACACAGGTTGGGATTTTTTTCCTCAGTGCCAGCAATGTTTCTTTAGTTGGACACCGGGTGAAGTGGTTGTCTTCCAACTGGGGGCCATATGGTATGGGGCAAAAATTAGTTCCTTTAAACACTGGCAGCACTCGGAGCCCAGGGAGCTGCTCACAGTAGGAGAGGCCCCCAGGACAGGAGACCAGGCGATACGTGTTTCCCTCGGTTCACTCCCTCGGTTCACTCACTCTGGGCCGTCTGCTCTCGTAGTGGGATGTGGAAGTGTCCCACGTTATTCACAGTATGGAAATGTAAATTTATTCCCAATCTCTTTCCCTTTTTAAGTTGAGTTAGTTAAATATGCCATATGTATATACATATATATACATATACATGTAGTGAGCTTGCGATAATGAGGATCATACCTTACATCATGTCTTCATTTAGAACTCTGAGTGCGTTGCTTAGCATCTTAGCCAATGATCCAATATGTGTTTCTTTCTTTCCTTTTCTTCCCTCCCAATATTTTTCCCCTTAAAAAATATACTCTCTGCCCCACTCAAACTTACCTGTTCAAGTTCTTATTCCCTCAGAAGTCTGCTCTCAGATGTTTAATCTTTCTATTTTTATTTTTACTTTTTAAACATTTTTTATTGTTGTTCAAATACAGTTTTCTGCCTTTTCCCCCACCCCTCCGCACCACCGCAGCCCTCCTCACCTCCTTCCCCTGTTTCCACCCTAATCTTTCAAAATAATTCATGTTAAACCATTAATGAGTGTTCATGATTAATGACTTAACAAACAAAGCCATCTCTATTTTAACAGGTGCCATGTGAAAACACCATGCTTTGACCAGAAGTTGAATTCTAGCAGTGCAAACATCAGCATTGTGGGGTTGTTCGAGAGTAGGTTTGTATTGTAGGTAGGGCGACCTTCCCGTACCTAGGCATCACACCTCACACTGGGTCCCTCGCCCCATCTGTATGGATGGGGTACAACAGACACGGCATTCCCACCTCAGCTCGCCCTCTGAGACCCAAGGCCTCCTCCGTCTGGGTGTTCAGAGGAAATGTCCTTGCAAGGAAGAGACCTTGGTAATGGTTTCTTAAGAGAAATAAGTCCCAGGTGGGAAGGGACCTCTGACTAGAGTAAAAGGTAACTAAGGCAAACTAGAGGCCTCTGAGGTGAGGCGGGATCTCTGCAGAAGTCTGGGTTTGCAGCCAACTGACTCGTTGCTGTCAGCTCTGGTGTGGCTCAGTGGATTGAGTGCTGGCCTATGAACCAAGGGGTCACCGGTTTGATTCCCAGTCAGGGCACGTGCCTGGGTTGCAGGCCAGATCCCTAGTCGGGGGTGTGTGAAAGACAGCCAACTGATATTTTTCTACCTCCCTTTCTCTCTCCCTGCCCCTCTCTCTGAAAATAAATAAATATATAAAACCTTTAAAAAAATCAATCTGACACTTCTTTATTTTCCTTCATCATCCTTCCATCTGCGTCTAGCCCCTGGGAATAAAAAGCTAAGATTCTGGCTTCCAGTGTGCATTTTGTGACCTACTTGAGAAGTGCTGTCCATTCCACCCTTGTATATAAAATAGGAAAAATGGCGTCCTTATCCTAGTGTGGTTGTTACGAGGATTCCAAGAGTTTCCACACACAGCTGGCCTTTAGGGGAATCCAACCAAAGCTGGGTTCCTGCCACCTTACTAAAGAACCTTTGACAAGTTTCTAATAATGTGTTCACTCAATGACTATTTGTTGTGCACCTGCTATGTGCCAGGCACTGTTCTGAGTACTGTAGAAGTAGCACTGAATAAGATAAAATTCCCATCCTTCTGGGGTTGACATTCTAGTGGGAAGAAATGGGCAAGGACCTGATAAGCAAATAAACACTATAATCTCAGATTATAGTGAAGATAATCAATAGGAGAATGGGGTAGAGAATGCTGGGGGTGGGTCTGGTCACAGAAGGCCTCTGTGGAGTGATGAGATTTGCACCGAGACCCCTGTTTCTTGTGCAGAAAGAATTCCCTCTAAGTACTGTGATTTTCTACAGGCATTATTATGTTCAAACAGAGCTTTGCTTAAACAGAAGCTTGGAGAATGAATATTTAGGATAACTGGATTTTCTAGTCCAAAGAGTGTTGATTCCCAAGCTCTCTTTGTTTTGACTATTACAATGTAAGAATGCGTATAAATAGTAATATATTTAGTTCATATTCCTCATGGAGTAAGTTAGTAGAAATAAGGGTTAATGAGCTAAAAGCATCTTGTACAATATGAAGGTCATTATTTGGACTTCAATTCAGTGTTTCAGATATTGATGTTGTTGAAAAGAAAATTTGGGCCAAATTGGATTCTAATTCCAGTTATAACCTAGCAGTTCTTTTAAAAAATAAATCACTGCTACTTTTTAGTTAACAAGTTGAAAGGAAAATTGTGAAATATATTGTGTTCTTCTGGTCCTCTTTCTGAGTTCTTCATCTCTTTCTCTTCATCCTCTTGACGCATCTCCTCACCCAGTGAGTTCATATTCTGCACTGGTGATCCAGTCCACAGTTGAAAAGTCATTTGTGTGCAAGTTAGGAAAAGAGGTTGACCCCAGCTGTTGCATTAGTCTCCTATGCATTGTAACAAATTACCACAAAGTTAGTGGTTTAAAACAGTAAGAATTACTCTCTTACAGTTCTGGAGGTCAGAGGGGTCTTAGGTGGTAAAAATCAAGGGGCCAGTGTGGAGGAGCTTTGTCTGAAGAGGCCACCCATCCACCACAAATGAGAATAAGTCTACCAAGACATGATCTGCTTGGGGAGGAAAGGTGGCCAATCTCTCAAAGGAGAAGGGCCAGGAGCCCGTTCCTCAATGGGCTTCTATTGGGTTCATTTTGCTCAGGATTACAGATAAAGCTCATTAACCATTGTCAGGCACTAAGGATCAAGCAATAGATAACAAATAACTCTGAGGGCCTATTGAGTCAGGATCAGATAGCTAAAGAGTCATAAAGCTTTGAGGAACAAACTTACTTCTTGCTTGGACCCTTACCATTTAATTGAGAGCATTCTAAACAAAGCAGGTTTCACAGGATTTTACATATTCTTTCTTAGACCTGATTGCCCAGGGAACCCAGCCTTCCCAGCACAGGGCTGCACCACCTTCTGTTATTGTTTCAGGATTACGTGGAGCAAGGGAAGTGAGGCAGCCAAGAGATTAGGAGACTTCTCCCAGACAGAATGATGACTCAGGCTTTGTCAAAGCCAAGGGGTGAGGGTCCATCACCTCCTTTTGCTGTACCCCCCAAAATCCTTCCTTGGGGGCCTCCCATGTGATCGTGCCTGTCTTAGGTTGCTCCCCCCTTGGGGAATCTTACCCGTCATTGGCTAACTGACCAAGCATTGGGGGCCAGTTATGGAAAGAGGAGCAGAAGCAGTGCTCCTGCCAGGGAGATAAGCTTTTGTCTCCTTGGTGGCTTATGGTCCAAGGTCACTCCCTCAGCCTTAGCCTTGGTGGGGGTTACAGCTTCTGAAACCAGGCAGGGTGGCTCCCAACAGGCCAGCAGGACTGTGTCCCTATGGAGGCTCTAGGGGACACTTTGTTCCCTTTCCTTTTCCAGCTTCTGGAGGCTGCCTGCCTTTTTATTTACATTTTTATTTCATTTATTTATTTATTTTGACCCATTGGCCCTTCGTGCATTTTCACAGCCAGCAACACAGCTTCTCGGAATCTCTGGCCACAACCCCTGCTTCATGGTCATGTCCCTTCTGATCCTGACCACCTTCTCCTCCCTCTTACAGAGACCCTTGCTAATCCAGAATCATCATCTCTTCTAAAGATTCTTCATGTAGTTTGTCGCCCCTTTTGCATGTGAGGAAGCATAGTCACAAGTTCCAGGAGCCGCAGTCACAGGGCTCACTGGGTTGTGAACACTTTTGGTGGTGGTGCCGGTGGTGCTGGAGGCAGTACTCTGTCTACCACAGCTGTTACCCATTCAAGGGAGGTTTGTTATCAAGGACCCAGTCAGGATTCACCTACGTGTCTTTTCATGCTCAGCCAGTACTTAAAACAAGCATACTGAAGTTTCTCATAGCGATCAATGCAGTGATTAATACTTCAGGACTGACCCATTACTAGCTCATGTTCCAGACCATAGGTCCTGATCTGAGATTGAAAACCTTAGTTTCTAGACCTAAGTTGCATTTCCCTAGCTGGCTGATCAAATGGCCCAGGTGTAACCTGCCATCTCAGCAGACCCTCAAGTCCTCAGGGAGGCTCATGACGACAAACCCAGGACCCAGGACCCAGGACCAGGCAGAGGGAAGGCATTTCTGGGGTGGCTGGAAGGGCTCTTCACATAGTTTTACACAAGACAGCAGGAATCAAATTTATGTGTGTGATCCCTTTGACCCTTGGATTCCTGGAGAGGTCACTGCTTTGTAAAGACAAAGCGAAGCCAGAATTGTGACTGAATTGCAACTAGGGAACTGCGTGCGGCAGCCGGACTGCTGGACACGTTGAGGAGAGACAGAGCAGCTCTCCAGTTCCTGGGAAACCTGGGTTTTTTCTGTGTCTAGGGTCAGTGTAGGCCAGCCTGTCTGCTCTGCATCCTCAGGCAAAGGACCTGGGAGAAGGAGGCACAGGCCGAGCTGACGTGTTTTATGAGTGTGATGTAAATTGATGTTATTTTAAGTATGAAAAAAATTACTCTGGGTACACTTTTAGTAAGCATGGCTCTGTGGTTTGTTTTTCAGGCCAAAGTCTTTCCCCCTTTCTCTTATATAATCAAATCAAATATAGTTTAATCCTAAAACCAGGGAAGAGGCAATAAGCTGGAAAACTCTTTGACCAACTCTCAACTTTGAGACAAAACTTAAAAAAAAACCCCAAATTCCAGTTTTTTCTTTCATACAGAAATCTCAAGTTTCCTATCTGAATCGCAGCTCTTCCAAGATTATAGTGTATCAATACTTCGAGCAGATCGACTTATTGTCATATATTCATTCATAGATTTTTAAAAATCTATTGGCTGACTCTTCTATGTTTATAATCGCTTGAGGTTACAGAACACAGTTCTTGGTCTTATTAGATTTATGATTTAGAAAAGGAAACCAAAGCCACGTTGAGTTACAGAACCAGGGGCCGTTGAGGTTGGGATCCCTTGACGTTTTTGCTGCAAAGGAAAAACCCGTGAAAGAGAACAGCTCCTGGGAGGTAGAGACCTGGAGTCTGGATCTGCCCCTGAATCTCATAACATCCTACAGACCTGCTCCCAGTGCTCTCCAGCCACGCTCACTGGTGAAGCCACAGACTAACTCAGAGCTCACATCCAGTCTCGTGGGGAAATCAGCTGTTGTAATCTAGAAAACACCATGACTGGTAGGCTGGTACTATAGCCTTACACAGAGAACAACTTACAAAGGATTAGAATACAATATATGTGACTTTTTAAACTGTAAGGATATGAGCTAATTTTCTCTTAATTCATGAAGTACTTCAGGGCCTAATAGCTGCTCTGATCCATTTATGAGAGGCCCAGCATTGAGTTATTCTACTTAGTTAAACCTTTTTCTTTCACTAGTTATGAACTTAGACCGTGAAAGACCTTTGGATTCACAGGGCCCTGTGCTTTTGCATTTAGACCAAAGTCTCTTCTCTTTTTCTTATGTAATCAAATCAAATATAGTTCAATCCTGAAACAAGAGAAGGAAGAAGCAATGAGCTGGAAGACTCTTGGCCGTTTCTCCACTTTGAGAAGAACGTTATAAAACTCCAAATGTTTATTACCATCCCAGCCTAGGTAAAGAAAAAGTTAAGGCAGCATTTCAAAGTTGACACCGCTACTTAATGGGGAGCCAGGAGGAAAACCCAACACTCCCCATTCCCAGGCCCTTTCTGTACTTTGCTGCCATTTACAACCTTCTCACAATAAATATGTTATGCTTTGTCACAGCCTGGCACTGTTTTGGGTGCAAGAAGCCAGTGTCCTGTGCTCCAGGAGCCCCACCTTCATGTGATAGACAGAAAACAAAAGGATCCTATCATTTCAGGTGGCCACAGGTGCTATGACGAAAGACCATCATGGGAATGCCATGAAACAAACGATTGAGCAGAAGGAGGTAGTTTAGACGTGAGGTCAGAGAAGTTCTCTCTGGATGGTCTGCAGCTATGTTCATGGGTGGAGCCATAGACTCACTCAGAACTCACTCAGGAAACAACCCACCATGCAACACTGGGAGGACTGCGTTGTTCGAATCTATAGAATGTTGTGACTTTCTAGATGCCATCTGAGTTGAGGCCTGAAGGGTGAGAGGAGCCAGCCACGTGGATACCTGGGAAAGAGTCTTCCAGGCACTGGAGACAGCATGTGCAGGGACCCAGAGGTGAGACCAGGGAAGAGACACAGGCTGGTGCAGCTGCAGTTTGGGGTGCAGCTGTAGTTTGGGACCCAGGACAGAGCGGGGCATGTAATGAGGTGATAAAGGCTGGCCAGGCCCAGAACCGCAGAGCCTACAAGCTATGGTAAGGAGTTTGGGTTTTATTTCACGTGCAGTAGGGAGAATTTGGAGGGCATTAAACAGGGTAGTCACGGGATCCTATATAGGCTTTAAAAAGACCACTCTGGCTATTGTGTGGACAATGGACATGGAGGGGCGAGGTGGAATAAGGAGACCAGTGAGGAGGCTGGCAGGAGAATGCAGGTGAAGATGCTGGCAACCTGGACTAGGGAGGCAGAAACGGCAATGGGAGAAGTGAAAGGGTTGAAGGAATATTTTAGCAGCGGCGTCCACAGGAATTGCTGTAAGAATGTGAAGGAGAAGGAGAAATCAAGGACCCAGCAGCTGCAAAGAGGGGGACAAACAGCTGTTTTAGCGGGGAGTGACACCGCACATCACTCATTTATAGGGCCGCCGGGAGTGGGAGCTAACTCAACAACACATAGCACTCAAGTTCAGGTTGCCTGTTAGACACATATTTCTTTAAACATTCTCTAATTTAGTCGAACATGTGCCCCTGTTTTCTGAATTAAATGAGGTTTCCTATGTCTTGCTCTAGAAACTGCACTCAAGTTCCTGCCTGTGACTCTTGGACAAGCATCGGTTGTTCTTTAATAGCATCAATGACGTAATGAACTTGAGACGATGCCCTAGTTTTCCACTTTGAGATGCCCCTTTTGGTCTCTGGTTGTGCTCAGCTTCTTTCTCTTTATAGACCCCTGGGCATCCACATCACAAATGGGAGAGGCATTGTCGCCAGTTAGACCAAGGGGACCCAGAAGGTGGAGAGACAACTGGGTCACACACCCCAAGATGTGACCCTCAGGAGCCCTGGATTGTGTGGTTACACTTTGGGCTTCTTTCTATTTTTGTTGGGGCAAACAGTGGATAATCAAAGAAAAATAGACCGTATGAGATAAGATTTTAGTTTGGAGAAACTTAAAGTGAGGGGAGAAGGCCAGCAGCCATCTGCCTATCAGGAGAGAGGAGAGGAGGCAGAGGGAAGGAAGAGGGGATGGGAATACCCAGAGGAGGGGCTTGCAGGACCAAATAAATGAGCTCACTTCCTCTGGGACTAGGAATCTGGAGAAAAGATGCATTCTCATCTGAGCTGATGGAAGATGCAGGTTACAAACACAAAGAGATGTGAGCTTCCCAGATAAGCAGGTAGAAGAAAACCTGGGCTGGAGGGAGAGGACAGACTTCAAAGACTAATGAAAGCAGTCTAGTTTTGTTTGCTTGTTTGTTTGTATAAACCAAAGCAATCTCTAAAGGCAACTGATCCGAATGCTCAAGACTGTGTGTGTAGTTTCCCTGCAAGGATCTTTATATCACTGATATTCGTACTATCATCACACAGCTGCAATTCAGGGCCCACTCACTACTTGCAGTCTGTGAAATGGTAAAGAGCATGAACGCTAGAGCGAGGGGACCTGGGTTTAATTCCAATCCTGCCATCTACTAGCTTATGCATTTAGACATGTAACTTAAATCCACTGTATCTCAACTTCCTCATCTTTAAAATGGGCACAGTGAGAGCCTCTACCCCATAGGGTGGTTGTGAGGATAAAAGGAGTCCGTACATGTTAAGCCCTTGCAATAGTTCCTGCCACATATTGAGCCCATTAAAATACCATTTCCTATAGGTAAAAGAAGAGAGGAGAAAATGGGGAGACACATCGTAGCTTCCTGGCCCTTCAACATCTTGTGAGATCAAGGAAGAAGCCCAAGTAAACAAAGGAGACTTCCATCACATCATTTTTAAATTCTGGTAAAAGTAATCTCTGCAAGGCTGGGGACTCACTGGGTCATCTCCCTCCTGCATTAGAGGAAAAGGAGGGTGATCCATTAGTCATTTACACAGCATGTGGAAAATATGAAAACAACAGCACAATGTCAAACTCTGCCTCCTAAAAGCTTTGCTAAGTAATTCACCCTGCCTGAGACCTAGGGAGATGGGAGATCCCTTGAAACGCCACTGTGGAACATCTGGAGGCTTTACGGAGTAATAACACTAGAAAAACGCCATTAGAAAAATCCTGCATTAGAAACACCTAGTGCTCAATGCCCTTTACTGCTATCCCCTGCAGCTTATGCCATTTCTGTCCTGAGGAAACCAAACTTTTAAAGATTATTTTAAAATGTAATGGGAGGGATTGTCAATCCATTAAGGAAAAGAAGCCCATTCTAATTAACAACTGTTCACGGGAAGAAAGCGTGCCGCCACAGGCCTAGATAAATGCCAACCCAAAGCCGCAGAAATCACCCCGGCAACATGGGCCAATCCAATTATTTTGTCCTCACTCAGCCAAGTAATTGATATCTGATTATTTTGCCTGGCGGGTGTTGATGGAGAGGGAGGGATTTCTGCCTGGGTTGGACCAGCATCACAAGTAGCTTCTGGATTGCGGCTCAGGGACCCAAAGAATGGACAGCATGGGGAGTACAGTCACTAACACTGTAATAGGTGTGTATGGTGCCAGGTGGGGACTGGGGACATCTCGGGGGTCACTTCGTAAAGTATATGATTATCTAACCACTATGCTGTCCACCTGGAACTAATATAAAATAGTATTGGATGTGAGCTGTAACTGAAAAAGAGAGAGAGAGAGAGACAATGTACTAGGCAGGCTCAGTGAATGCGTTGCAAGACCAACCTGCCTGAGAAAACAGCGACAGGGTGGCCAGCCCATGAGTTCAGAGCAGAAACGGTCCCCAGTCACCTGTCAGTCTTCTTTCTGGGAGCTGGCAGCCCACACAGGCCCTTTAACTCAGGAAAGCTCTCCAGTTTAGATCCTGAGCCTGCTTAAGCAGCCTTCTGCTTGGCAAAAAGAGACTAGGTGGTGATTTTTCTCCACCTGCTAGCCATAGCAGCTATGACAGTGACAAAGAACACTGCCTCTAAAAGCCTGTCTCTAAATGATTGATCGAGTGCTTCATTTCATTCTGTTTCATGACCTTGATAGCTAAGTGGTTATTTAATGAAGGGTTTGTGAGTGCTGTTACTCCATATTCAAGAAGCACAGGGGAAAGAACTCTTCAGATGCCCATCTCCAGAGTGAAGTGGAGATAAATTCTGAACAGTTGTTTGGATAATTAGGGAGTCTAATCACTATCCAGGGACATAGGATTTCAGCACTAACCAGGACAAAGAAGTGGATTATGCAGCTAATTATCATCGCACATACAAATAGGTTCTAACTGTTCAAACCGGCTTCCGTTCAAGATTGCCATTTGTTTAACTTAGACAATAGCGTAGGACTTATTGATAAAAACATCCCATTTGCGAGAATAGCCTTCGTGAAACAAAGCTCCAAGAGTCAAGCCAATGTGGAGACTGAGAAGCATCAGAGACTCACCTCACCACATTAGATGCTCTCATACAGCTTCGCTGGACAGCCGACAGGTACTGGGCTCTGTCTCGTTTGATGACAATTCAGCAGACCGGACTCTTAGTCACCTTCCATATCAGCAAACTGTTTTCTCCCCAAGAAGAGATAACGCAATATATTGGTCAATAGAATCTATAGTGTTAGAACGAAAAACACACTCATGGCTTTTTTTCGAGTTGAAAGGTGATAACCTTCTGGCCCAACGCAGAGAGGTTAAGACCTGGCGGGCCCTGGATGACCCCGTGAGGGGCAGACCAGACATGAAACCAACTTCCCTGGACTGCTTGCTGACTCAGTGCTCTCTCCTCTCCACTGAGCTGCCTCTTAGGGAACACCTTAGACTCCCTGGAGTTTACAAAAATCAACAGAGATATTCATCTGGCTGTACACTGCGGGTAGTAGCCTCTCAAGCACAAAAGAGAGAGGTCTCCACAGCTCAGAGCCCATATCTCCCAGGGTTCTGGATAGAATACCTGTCTCTGGATGGGGATAAGGGGGCAGGCAGCAATTTTGGCAAGTTTGAAAGGCAAGTTGGACATGGCTCTGGAACATCCTAGCGACCTGGGATCATTACAGGCTGGTGCCCACAGTCTGCAGGAACTGAGCAAGAAGGAGGAGACACTCCATTCTTTTTGGTAGGGGATGAGAGAGTAGAGGTAAGTTTTCTTCGTGAGGAGAAACCCACAGAAAAGTGAATGCTGGTTGTGTTTGTTTAACTGCAAAGTAGGGTTTTACTGTAAATACTTAGAGTGTTTCATATGTGGAATGCATTGTATCTTTTCACAAAAAGGATTATAAAAGGAGGATGGGGATGCATAGGGGTGAAGACTGGAAATTAGGGTTTGCACTCAGTATAATAGTCTCTTATCTTGGAGTTCTGTGTCAGGTGCAACAGTGGGCTCAGAATGGGAATAGAGCGGGTGTGGCACCTGGTGTCAGGTACACACGTACTCAGGAGACAAGGCCACTTTCCCGTATGTTTTCAACTGTATTGTAAGCCACTGAAGAGGAGGAGGAGCATGACATCTACTACTTGGAATTCTCGGCAACTTCTAGGAAAGTGTTCTATACATACTGGACATACAGCAAATATTTGATGAGAAATGAGCTAAGGAATTGGTAAAAGAATGATTAGTAATTTCTCATTTATTTGGGCTCTTGAGAGAATTATGTTGGGTTGGATGATTTTTCCAGTTAACTTTCTTCTTATACATGTGAAGTCATCTCGTTTGAATCGTGCTATAGGGACATATTTTTAGCACATCAGTCGTGTTCTATTTTTCCTTAAATATATTTTACTGAACATAATTTTACCTTTTCTGGGAAGTGGCATTGATTATTTTACTGTGTCCAGCTGTGTTGGGGATTTTCGAAGGGTGAGCTGTTTGCTCCCCGCCCCCACACAGTGAGTTCTTACTCGGTGCTTCTGCGTCCTCCCTTATCGCACCAGTCACTGGGAGTGCGAGTCTGCTGGCAGCCAGACGTGCTCTGGGGACCTGGAAAGAGCAGCGAACAAGGCAGATGTGGTTCCTCCCCTTACAGGGCTTCCTGTCTAATCTGGAGCTCCAGCAAACCAGGCAAATAGTTACAATCCCAGGTGGGTTCTAAGAAGATAACTGTGCTATCTTGCAGAGAATGATATTAGAGGAGAGGCAGGTGCTCCCGGGGCGGGGCGCGCGGCGAAGGCTCTGCTGCGGAGGGCACACGAAGCCACGCCCTGAAGAAGGAGGATGGCCAGCGTGGAGAGAACGCCCTGCTCCTTTCAGCAGCCCTTGCCACCCCAGTTTCCCCTCACTCTTACTGCCAAAGTCTGCCAGCAAACATCAGAAGCCCGTGTTTGCTCAATCATTAATCTCACGTTCACAGGAAACAGAGGTGTTTCCCTTAAGGGGATTTCAGTCCTTTCTCAGGTGAAAACAGATACTTTTTATGACAGCTATTTTTTTCACTTTTCATCTCACTTTGGAAAAAAATGTGCAAAGCACTGAGCACCTGAGGAATAAAAGATAAATAATACATGGTCCCCTCTATTTTTTTGTATTAGCCGAGGTAAGCTAAGCTGTGTTGTACTAACCAGTTATCTCCAAATCTTAGGGGCCCAACGTAGTAGTAGTTTGTTTTTCCCTCATGTGATTTCCAAGAGGATGGGCAGCTCTCCTACAAGTAATGACTCAGGTATCCAGGCTCCTTTCATCCTCTGATTTTCACCTCTACCCACAAAAGGCGAAGAGAGAGCCGGAGGCTCATCAAACATTTTTAAAGACCAGTCCTTGATGCCAGACCCTTCGGTTTCTCCCTGTGTGCCACTGGCGCCCTTTCAGCTGCTGCCCTGGTGCTGAGGTCCAGAGGGAGTGAGTCTGCATAAGGCCTGTGTCCGCTGTGACGTCTTATGAGAAGACTCCTGAGAATCCCAGTTTCTTCTGCTGCCCCAGTCCCCACTGGTGTTTACAGCCAGAAGTTGTGGGGGCTTATCTCCCTGGCACTGGAACCCTGGGCTGGGTGGTCTGGTGTGCGGCTGGAATCCCTCACTCGCGATTTTATCCACCACACGTGGGTGTGGGACCAGCCGGTCTTCATCTCTGTGTCTTCCTGCTTCTCCACATGTCTCTGTGTCTCTCTCCTGCCCACCTGCCTGGATTAATGTGGCTTCTTCCATTCCTTGGTTGTCAGACTTCCATTAGCTCAGTTTTCTGATGATTCTGGATGATATTTGTTTTCTAGTCAATTGTAATTTTTGCTGTGGTTGTGCGAGAAGGCAAGCCGTGTTTACCTACACCTCGGTCTTGCTCGGAAGTCTCTAGGAACTGGGTTTGATCGGTGTCTTAAAACATGGATAGATATTTAAGTGATGGAAACAAAGGAGTGAAGTTAGACAAAAGTACAGAAATGTGGAAGTTCGCACCAGCCAGGAACAGTGAGGGACATGGTGAGACTGGAGAAAAAAGAGTGGAACTAAAAAAGGAACCAGATTCCCAAGGGCCTTAGGTGCTTTGTTAATAGTTTGGAGTTTGTTCCATAGACAATAAGACACCATAAAAGGTTTTTGAATAGGAAGTAACATCATCAGATTTGTGTCTTAAAAAAATGTTTTTCATGTGTTTGATTATTGGCTGAGGTCGGTGGGGGGCGTAATGACTGATAATTAGGGATGTTACTCCTTCATAATGGGCAGTTCTTTTCTTCTAAGAGTCGAAAATACTTTATGTGCAGTGGAGAAGCTCATTACTGCTCAGTTTCTTCAAGAATAGCACGGATGAATCAAATGTTCCTATACGATCTACTGTATTGAACTGAGAAAATCTCGTGCTGACGGCACAAATGATACGTAAGAAGAGTTGCAGGCTGCGCCTTTGTCAGCCTGGCAGAGAACCGTGTCGAGAAGCTACGGGGGAAGCAGCGCGATGGGCCAACTCCAGGATGGAGTTCAGAATACTGGAATTGGGTTTCAGGGGATGACGGCAACCCTTTTGGCACGTTGTCCACGGCACCTTTGGTTCCAGCTTTCAGCTGGTCTCTGATCAGCTAATAGCAACCTGCATCTTAAATTTTAACCTAAAAGGTAAATATCAATTTCTTCATGGATTCCCAGTCGGTTGCTGCTTTGTAGCATTGATAGTTAAATGTATTTCTGTTGTACTTGTCTAAATTCATGGAAATAAGACGATCGTCTAGTTGAAATCTTAACATAGATGAAGTTTCTTTTGTTTCTTGGTGGCTCCTCAGCTGTGGTCCCAAAACAACCCTTTTCATTCCCACACCTCTCACCTGGGCAACAGTAGAAAAATAGAGAACCATGAAAACCTTGAACGTAGGTGATCTTTCTTCGGAGAGGTTTGGCACAGTCGGGTTTCCACCCAGCTGCCAGGCCTTTCCTTACTCTTTGCTGTCAGAGCCCGGATTGTGTCCACATGCTCACTGGCTCCCAACCTGACTCAGGAGCCGACCCAAACTGGCCTAAGCAAATCGCTGCCGTCCTGTGCCCCTTGTCAGCGGTGGGTTTAGGGGAGACTCAGTCTTGCCGATGAGGCACGATGATAAGCCTGCCTGTGGGCTTCCTGGATGTGTTGCCTTGACTTGAAGCGCAGAACGCCAGCCTATGCTCCTCTTCATCCCCAGGAAGCCCTTGTGCCGGGGTGTGGTGCCTGGGACAAGGATGGCCACCTTGCCAGGGTCCTGAGGATGACAGCAGGAAGACAGGAGGGGCCTAGGGCTCTGGTGGCATCGCTAAGTCACAGACTTAACCAAGCCTGGAGGTGTTCTGTACCAGGACCTATTTTATGTGGGAGGATTCATTCTCTGGACTTTTTAAGGTGGTCGATTTGGTTTGGAGCTTTCTGATACGTGCAGCAGAAGCACTATAACCAATAACAATGGTACATAATTTCCATTGTCTTACCATCCGGTGAGGAAAACAGAAGGTCAAAGCACAACCCACACATCACATCCCTCTAGGTCAGTGGTTTTCAACCTTTTTCATCTCATGGCTCACATAAACTAATTACTAAAATCCTGCAGCACACTAAAAGATGTATTTTTTGCCTATCTGACAAAAAAAGTATAATTTTGATGCATTTACACTGGATGGCTATTGCTGTGTTGCAGGTTGCTATTTTTCCATTTGACCATCTAAGGGAAAAGAGGTGAGTGCCCCTGACTAAAGAGTCAGGTATTGCATGTTTTAAAAATTCTTGTGGCGCGCTGGTCGCACCCCCCTGCTTTAGACTACAATGTAATCAGGGGCCCTGAAGTTGTGCAAAGCAGGTTCCAGAAGGCAGGCGGTGAACAAATGGCTTAATCTGGATTAAACAGGGGATCAGAAAGCAAGCCAGGAAGAGTCCACCCAGCACAGTAGCTTCCTCCTCAAAGGCTAGCTAGAGCGTGGAGCCAGGCATACTTCGCTCTGGTTATTTTTGCCCATAGTCTTTGACCACTTTGCTTAGCATCTCGAAGTTTAGGCTTTTGCATCTATATACTGTTCCTCGTAAGCTGTAAGACTACAAAATAATGCATTGTAAGCCACCGTCAATAACAACCCACACAAGATGGGCATGCAGTAAATGCAGGTTCTATTTTAATTATAGCAATGATTTACAGACTCTCTCTCCTTTAGATATTTGACTTGAAACAGAATTAGAAACTATAGCCCTATGCTGTACACCAGATCACCCGAACTTATTCAGCCTCTCCCTGGAAATTCGTGCCCTTTGACCAATAGCTCCCCACTTTCCCCACCATTCTAACCTCTGCTTCTGTGAGTTCAGCTTTTTCAGGTCCCACTCTTATGGCACTTGTCTTTTTCTGTCTAACTTATTTTACTTACCATAATGTTCTTTAGGGGCATCTGTTGGTTGTCATAAGTGGCAGGATTTCCTCCTTTCTTATGGCAGAATAAATATATATATATACACACATGTACATACACATATACACACACACACACACACATATCACATCTTCCTTATGCACTCATTCACTGACTGACACTTAGGTTGTTTCCGTATCTTGGCTCTTGTGCATGAATACGGGAGTGCAGAGACCTTTTTGAGATCCTGGTTTTCATTTCCTTTGGATATACACTCAGAAGTGGGGTTCACCTGGTAGTTCTATTTTTACTTTTTTGAGGACTCTCCATACTATTTTCCACTGTGGCTGCACCAATTTGCATTCCCACCAGCAGCCCTCAAGGGCCCTGGCAACCCGTTTTCTGAACCTACATTGCCACCTACAAACTTGGAGGACAACTGGGTTTTCAGAGCCGTTTGAACTGAGGCTACGCTGCTGGCACCTCCTCCCCATTCGTTTTTTTCGTAACAACTTGTTAGCCTCCAGTCCGGGAGAAGGAAAATAAAAACCCCTGGAATGTTCTTGTTGGAAGGCTAATTGCTCATTAGAACCCCATTTTGTGGTAATTGTACAATTCGTTATGTGCGCACTTCATTAGAAGCATTGTAACAATTCTGACAACCTGAATACGTAACACCGAATATTGAAAGGAAACCGATTTAGAGCTTTACCGTTTCATGAGGGCGCTTCTAATTAATACAAGTCTAAGGTGCCCAAAGAGGGAGAGATCCATATTTTCTTCTGTGGGGTCATTATTAAACATGTGCTTAGAAAGGAAACCAAAGCATCATTTTGAAATAGGAAGCTTTCTTTAGAACAGAAAGTAGAAATAGCCCATAAACTTGAAATAGTCACAAGGAGGCCACATCTGTCCTTAAAAATACAAATATGCTGTCACAAAGGGTAGGAGCTCCTTCTTTCTTTCTGCTGCATAGAATTCCATCGTGTAAATGTACCATAGCTTTTTGATCCATTCATTTACTGATGGGCACCTAGGTCGCTTCCAACACTTGGCTATTGTAAATTGTGCAGCTATGAACATTGGGGTGCATAGGTTCTTTTGGATTGGTATTTCTGGAAAGCATTATGCTAAGCGAAATAAGGCAGGCGGTGAAAGACAAATACCATATGATCTCACCTTTAATAGGAACCTAAACAACAAAACAAACAAACAAGCAAAATATAACCAAAGACACTGAAATAGAGAACAGGCTGACAGTGACCAGAGGGGAGGC
>CM052548.1:70991670-71029028 GCA_028533065.1 Trachops cirrhosus | reverse complement strand
TATCTACAGTTAATACTAAACCAGATGTTTCTGTAGAGCTGCTAGGGACTTTTGGGTGAAGATAACAGATTGGACATTTTCATCTATCTCCCTTGCCTCTGGAAAGCCTACTTACATGACAGCGATGGGAGTTTGAAGGGGTATAAACCCACAAGGATAAAGACAGTGAAGGAGGACACGAGAGCACCCTCATTTATTCACTTTTTTCCCATAAGACTTCAGTCCCTTCTTTGTGAGATCATTTTCAACAGGTAGTTCAGGAAGAAAGCATGGAGTAGATGCAAAGTTCCGAACAACTCTGAGATCCTGCGATTGGATTGGATTGTGGACTGTTTTACTCCAGGTTGTTATGTGAAAGATAAAGGCGGGCATCACAGGTTTTAAGGAAATCCAGGAGCATCATTGAATGTTAGTACTTCCTCACACTTCCTTGTAGGCGTGCACAGTTGGGGTCATATTTCTGCTAGGCAGAGAAGAAATTGAAGAAGAAATGACCTTGAGTTGACCTTGTTTGGGCGCTTCTGTGGTTGGCTGAGATCTCTCCTATGACTGCTGTCATCCAGCCCAGCCCCAAAGGGCCCACGAAGAGCGGGCAGAGGGGATGTCATGGGTGGAACCTGAACTTGGAAATCAAACCCGCCAGGGTTCAATGCTCAGCTCTGTTCCTGATTGGCATTGTCACCGTAACCTCTGTTTTCTCATGGGCAGAATGGGGGCAAGGCCATCCTCTTTGTAGTGCTGTGGTGGGAACAAAATGATGCACACAGGAGCCCGCACCTGCTGTGATGCCCACCTCATGGCGAGCCCTGCGTGCTGTTTGCCACAGCATTATTAACACCAGCAACTCGCCCTGCCTGTTGCATTGTAAAGGCTCACAGCAGATGATACAGGGCTGGCAGCCGTGCTCTGGGACATGAGGGCTTGTGGTTTTTTTCCCAAGCAAAACTCCTATGCTTGAGTTCAGACTGGTATGAGTAAGGAGTTCAGAGGGAAAAAGCCGAGTGAACTACCACTGATTTCTAAGAACCAAACGGGGAGTAATTAGGGCTATCCTACTGTCATAAAATAATCATATTTAATTGTGTTAATGTGAATGTATTACTACATTAATTACTGTCATTATTAGTTCTAAATAATTTTCTGACAAGTAAAATTAACCACAGATGGACTGGTCACTTCCGTGGTGTGAGGGCTCTCGCCTTAAGAGTGGGGCGTAGAACCACGTGGCTGGAACACAGCAGGGGGCATTGAAGGACCTAGTAAAGGTCTGCATTGGTGATTTCAAGTTTTCTGAGGCTCCAAACGTGTATCACAGGTCCCTAAGCAGCTCTGGCAAATTACCATCTTTGCTTCGTGCTCCTCTAGCCTTACAGACTACCCATCAAGTAATCGAGAACCTGTAAGTAAACATTAGAAGCAAGCCCAGAATTGATCAACCTTCAGTTTTCCTTCGGTGAGTTTTCTCTGTGTGACTTTACTAATGCACCCCCTGGGGACCGGCCTTTCTGTGGGTCTTCAAGGAGGACGGCATCCCTGTGGCTGCAAAGTCAAGGCAAAGAGGCAGCAGGGCTCCTTAGAGATAAGAACCAGCATCTGCAGCGTCAACATGTCAAACCCACAAAATTCACCCACGTTTCCAGGCAAGCAGGAAGGAGGACAACGGCTGCCAGGCCCTCGCGATTCCTGACTCCACGCCAGTTCCAGGCCACAGAGCCCTGCATACACTTAGATGCTTCGGTCGGATTGCATGCGTATTGACATAGTCTTGTAAACTGAGACCCTTCAAAGGAGTTGAAAGGAAAAATAAGTTTGGAGAAACGTTCACATACAGGTTTCCCTTGGGTTCAGCTGCCCAAATGAATTAGCATCAAACCGCTGCCCTGGATTAGGGTCGTGAGAGTCGGTTTTCCTGCCTCGCACAATGCGCGCAGTCAATAAGGATGCTGCCTGGTTTTCATTTGGAAGAAATTTACATTTGATCCCAACCTCATCCCCAAACTCCTACCCCTCATCTGCTTGACTCTATCACTCTGAGGCCCATCTATTTGCAAAAATGCCTGCACTGTTCTTTCCACTGGTGACATAGTTATAAAATTCCTCTCTCTCGATCTTTCTTCCATCCCTAGCAAAAATGTCCATTCCTGAGTTGAGATTGGTATCATTAGGAGTTTGGAGGGAAAGAGCTGAGCAGACTAATTCACACTATAAAGCAAATAGCTGATAAATCCTTGGAACAGTTCTAACAGTTTTTTTTACAAATTCAAATATTCCAGTTATACACACCGTTTCGGGGGTTTAAAGTTAACCTCTTGAATAATGACATTTCATTCACTAAGATCAACAGCAAAAAACTTTTACAGAATGAGTTACCTCTCTTCCCTGCGCTCTTTGATAGTAAGGACACATTACACAGGGCACAGCAGATGATACTGTCAGTCCCCAAATATTCAGAGATCCACACTCAGAACCGATGAGAACCACAAAAACCTCCACGGACACGCAGAAAGGGGATGTAACCCACACAGGGTCCTTGAATTCCCAGTCCCCATCCTGGGGCTTCCTGAACTAAGGACCCTCAGGGTGGGCCTCCCACCCCTGCTCATTCTGAGTTCTCCTTTCCCCTACTCTTCGGGCCCAATGAGGACCTTATTTTGTTCTTCGGGTGTTTGGGGGAAGGAGCACTCCTTGGTATTGGAGTTTTGACATTTGAATAATAAATGTTAAGACATCAAAGGCTTACTATGTGTTGCCACTGTTCTAAATGCTTTAATGCATTCACTCGACAAGAATTTACTGAGTGATTCCTATGTGCCAAGTACTATCAAGTCCTAGTCATTCATTCATCCAACGCTTGACCTCTTATGTGTCAAATCGTGTTGTAAATGCTTTTCATTCATTCCTTTTATTCACTCATTCGGCAACAAGTATGTACTGTGAGCCTCCAGCATGCCAGACACTGATCTAGGCTCTGTAGGTGTGAGCCAAACAGAGCCTCTGCCTTTATTGAAATGACACTTCATTGGGGATTGCCAGGTGATGCACAAATAAACAAACAAGTTCACCAGATGGTATTAAGTCCTGTAGAGAGAAAGCACAGTGCAGGTGGTAAGTGTTGCTGTATTTAGGCCTCACTGGTGACATGGCATTTGGGCAGAGATCTGAAGGAAATGAGCAAACAAGCCATGACAAAAGGAATCAGAGGGAACAACAGCACATGAACTCTGAGGTGTGAGCCTGCTTGGCCCATCTGAGAAAGAGCAAGGGAGTGGGGACAGGTGTGAACAAGAGGGAGGGTGGTGCATGAGGTCAGAGGTAGCCGGGAGAGAAACCATGTAGGGCTCCCAGGGCTCTGGAAGAAATAGGTTTTCACTGAGTTGGATGGGGAACACACTGGAAAGCTTTGACCATAGGAATGATGTTTTAAAAAGCATCATCTACTGATGAGTTAAAAATAGATGATAGCACATTGGGTGAAAATCCGGGGTCCAGTTAAATGGCCAGTGCGATAATCCAGGCCAGAGGGGATGGTGGCTGTGATCTGTGGTAATAAGAGCAGAGGTGGCGAGAAGGGGTCAGTAGCTGGTTAGACTTTGAAGGCAGAGCCCACAGGGTTTGCTGATGGACGGGATGTGCTATGTGAGAGGAAGAGAAAAGTTATAAATGATTCTAAGGATTTTTTCTTGAGCAACTAGAGGATAGAGTGGACATTTACTGAAATGGGGAAATTGCCGGAGGAGCCGTTTGGGGAAGAGGTAGAATGGAGAGGTCAGGTCAGACACACAATTCCCCACTATCAGAAAGTAGAGCATTTCTGTGAAACCTTTTGGAAGCCAAAATGGTCCAGTGTGTAGTAGGCACTTGAGTTTTTTGTTAACTGAATGCTGATGCTGTGTGCTAAACCAATACAATGATGATACATTTAAGTTAAAAAAAAAAAGACTTTGTTGATGGTTTAAGCTACAATTGATAAGGCAAAATGTAACAAGAATAAATATATACTCATTTATTCAGTTTCCAAATAATCAATAGGGACAAGAGGAGAGATTCATGTTTCAACAGCAGTTCCAATGAGAAAGACTGGGGAGTTTTAAGGTTACGACTCACTAAGAGCCGAGAGTGGGAAGCACGCACTAAAGGGTCGATAGACTGTGTTAGTAGAAGAAGAGTTTCTAAATCAAGGCTGGACATCATTACACTGTGCTCCTAGGGACTAAACCTTACCAGAGTATTGGAATTGATAATTAAGTGTCACATTTTAAGAGGAACACTAGACAGTGCTCAGAGGATAGAGAGCAAGGGGTGTGTGTGTGTGTGTGTGTGTGTGTGTGTGTGTGTGTGGCGGGGTGGGGAGGCTAAAAGTCTAAATGTTATGGCGTACTATGACTTGAAAGAACTCAGAATGTTCAGCTAAAAGAAACAACCGAAAGTGACACCGAGATTGATTCGATGATACTGTGAGCTCCATTAAAATGCTATCACGGTGCAGCCATATCGTTATGTACCACAAAAGGATGTGAATCCGTCCAAGGTGACATCCCCAGCATGGAAGTCCCTGTTCCTATCACCCAAAAAGGATTTAGGGTATCAATTAGAATGCTCTGCACACCAAATTGTTCTCCAAAAACAATGGGTTTAAATTATCCTTATCTACAAATAAAGATCATACCTATGTTATTTACTCACATAATTATGGTCTTGTTGGAAATGTTAGATAATTCCACCCATAGACTCTTTTTGCTATTGCTTCACATCATTAACAGAGATTTTGACTATAATAAAATCAATCAATCCATCAACCAGTTCTTGTTCAACAAATGCTTTATGGATATCCACTCACAGAGCAGCTTATTCTCCCTGGGTACAGGGTTTTTAATCACGTATGAACTTACCAAACCATATTCCATTTAATTCATTTATTTCTACATATTTTAAAGGAACTCTATGAAATGCTTTACTCTGTCTGCGAGCTCCCCTCACATGCGAGGCTGCTAATGCTATGAGAAAGTAATGAGGTTGGTACTGTGCGACTCTCAGTTTTTGGTGAACGCTTACATCCGTATTTTCCGAGGAGCCTCAATTCTTCTGTTAAATACTCAATCCTAGAATTTTGCCAGGAAATAACAATCCTCCTGTTTCCACTTTTGAAATTTCGGTTTTTTGGTATTTGGGAGATCTCTTTCCCCATTGTCTCAGAGATGATGACCAGGGTTCTGGGACCCGCCGCTGTCCTTTCTGGGCTCCGAGAGGCCGCATCTGGAAAGCAGAGGGGAAAACTAACGTAGGAGGCACTTCGTGGGGCAGACAGGTTCAGTTGGCGGTGATGGCTGGACGCAGAATCCCTAAACCTTGTCCGGACTCAGCAGGGAGTCCTGCCATCTTGCAATGGCAAGGTCTGTCCTTGGCCAAGACTGGCGGCGCGGGAACTGTGCTTCTGAACTTGAACTAAGTGTTTTCTCACTATTTTATCATGCTAAGCTACGTATTCCTTCTACACATCTTTGTGTTGTTATCCCTTTCATTTAGAAGGCTTTCTGCACTGTGATAAAATTGAAGAAAAATGAGAGGTGATTAGTTCTATTGTTTATCAGTTGTGTCACTTTGGACACATTGTTTAATCTGATTTTATAGGGCCTATATCCTCAGGTATAAAATTCTTGCATAGGCTGAATTTACATAATCATGACTATATCATCTTGGGCCCCTAGTGGTTCTCATCCTGTCTACGGATTTAAAGCAAAGGCACATGTTACTCTTTAAAAACTTTTTATTGCCATAGCTTGTTTTTCTCCGGTTTTATTGAGATATAATTGACATGTAACATCATATTGATCCAAAGTATGCAACATAATGATTTGATGTATGTATGTATTGTGATGTAATTACCACAATAGGTGTAGTTAACACCAGTCACCTCACAGAGATGATAAGAACTGGTGAGGATGTGATGCTAAAGGAAACCTTGTACACTGTTGGTGGGGATGTTGGTGGCGCAGTCACTATGCAAAACAGTATTGAGGCTCCTCAAAAAATTAAAAATAGAATTACCGCATGATCCTGTGATCCCGCTTCTGGATAGGTATTTAAAACACACAAAAGCACCATCTGGAAGAGTGTCTGCAACCCCGTGCTCACTGCAGCATTGCTCACAATGGCCACGACACGGACACAACCAAGTGTCCCTCAACAGATGAATGGCTACTCTTAAAAAAAAAAAAAAATCAAAGCTCCTTCCTCTAAAAGGCTCTCCAGACTCACTTACTCTCAGAGTCCTGTGCAGCCAACCCTTACTTCAGATCAGCTTCCTGCCCCCTCCTCATCCTTGGACTTGAATCCTGAGGTTGTCCTGTGGTTACCTGACACCTTTTGCCAGGAACGTGGTGGGAGTTCCCTGGGCTCTCTGCCAGCAGTCATAAGCCAATCCCTGCTCACTCCTGTCCTGTGCTTTTCCTGCCACCCCCACCCAGGCTGGACAACGCAACTTCCTAGAGCAGGAAGGCCACAGGGTGACATTGACCTTGTAGTCATGTAAGAGCACTTAAAAACCTATAAATGGCTCTGTCATCACAAAATATTCTCCTGAAATGCAATATATTTTAAGATAGCATAAATTTTTTTAAAAATGTCTTCGGAAAAAAATAATAAATGTGCACTTGGATTTACAAGGCACTGGATTTCAGAAACACTGAAATGGTCTGATGTTTTTTCTTTAAAGCCTGTCTTAGAGCTGGGGGAAGGCAGTGCTCTCTGAACATTCCCCGCCCACCTGCCGCTTCCTTGTGTGACAGGTTATTGAACAGGCTGGATGGGGTAGGGCGACATCAAGAAACAGCTTCGTGTTTCTCTCACGGCAGCCACCCTCACATCCACCCCGTCAGCACTCCCCTCCCCACGCCCGGGTGTCAGCCTGGGCAGACCGGCACTCTGGTCATTTTCAGGGATTAGGAAGTCCAGCACGATCTAAACCAAAACTTCACTGTCTCCAACAGCAGCGGCTCCTTTCTCTCCCCTCCACGACCTCAGCTCAGGTCAGACTTGCTCCTTCTTCTACCCTCCCCCCACCCTCTCTGTTATTTTTGGCTCTCCAGGGCCAGGGCCAGGGCAGGGAGCGGGGTCAGGGAGCGGGGTCAGGGAGAAGAGCCAGGCTCTGTGCTTTTCTCTGAGCGGTGTAATGCTCCTTCTCACTGCTGACATACACATACTGGAAAATTCCTGTGGGACCCTTTGAAGGTTTATTGTGTACATCTCCCATTACTCCCGAGTCCCCCCCACGCCGACACACACTCTCAGTGGATTCTACACCATCCCAAGCAGGGGCCATACACTCTCAGGTGGCCTCTTACAAGTCCCCTGGACCCTTCCTGTCTGCATTTGCGAAGGGCCGGCTGCCTTCACCAAGCAGGCAGGCTTCTTGCCAGCTGTGGTCCTTTTCCAAACTGGGGTTCGCAGGGCATCCCTACCGCTGCCCTCTCTCCTCTGCCAGCCAGCCATCGCGGGGAGCCTCTGCCAGCCCCTGGCCTTCAGGCTGCCTCAGGGCTGAGTCAGGTCCCCATCCCTCAAGGACCACATTTCAAGCCCTCCTTCCTGTGCCTGTCCAGCCACAGCCTGAGGAAGGCTGGACAGTTTGGTAGATCAGCCAGGACCTGGCCAGCCAGTGAGGTATCAACTTCCTTTTCTAAAAATAACTCTAATCTCCCCTAGTGGTTGTCTAGCGCCCTTCTTCACTTATTCTGGGTGGCCAGGGAGGGGGGTGGGCGGGAGAGAGGGAGGGGCAGGGAAACCACCATGCTCTCTACTCCTACACAATCTCTCCAAGGAAATCTTTGTTCTCTCCTGAGAGCAACATGCCTCTTCACATGCCCAGGCGGTTGCCTGGCCCGCTTGGCCTCCTCTAAGTTCAAGGTGGATGTGGCCAGCCCCTTTATTCAAAATGGGGACAGCACTTATCATCCATTATCCTCGGTTTGGAGGCTTCGGCAAAAATAGGACACAGGAGTCTCGTTTTACCTGTTATGCTTGTACAATTCAATTCAACAAGCCTGGAGTGTGTGCTACTTGCCGGGCACTGAGCAAAAATGCTGGGATTGCAAAGGCGAACAAAACCTAATCCACGGCCTCAAAGGATCATAACTCCTAGCAGAGCTCAAAATAGATGAGCCGGGGCGGCGGGGGTGGTGGTGAAGGGCACAGGCCCCAGAAGCCTGGCTCCCTGGGTTGAATTCCCACTTTGCTACTTACTAGCTGCCTGACTTTGGACCAGTTGTCTTAACTCTCTGCACCATTTCCCCGCCTGTGGACAGGGATGAGAGCAGTACCTACTTGTGTGCTGATCAAAAAATTCAACTATAAATGCATAAAACAGAGCCTGGCACTGAGTAGAGTTATTTGCGTTAAACACAAAACATGGTGCTGGTCTTACTGTTTCACGAGCTTCAGCTCATCCTGGCCTTTACCTTTCCTTCCAGACTCAGGCTGCTGCTTTGCACATGCCTCTGGGCGTGGTCCTACCCTTCTAGCTTACGGTCCTGTCATCACAGTGCTCCTGGAACAGGACCGCTCTATGCTCGCACAGCCTTCCTTAGAGCCCTCCCTCTCGTCTTTTCCACCAGAGCATTTGCTGTCATTCTGACTTTCAGAGTGTCTCACATCCCATCTTCCTTTTCAGTGTCTCACGCGGGTACATTGGACATGCACACCCTTCCCCCATTTGAAATCTCCTTTCTAAAAATATAATGGGCACATCTAATTATATACTGTGTTCCCGTCAGAGCACATGTGAAGTTCAGAGCCTGAACCTGGAAGGAAAGGTAATCCCTGTAGTTGCTTGTGTTGCTTCCTCGCTCCCCTAGGAAATAAATTTAGGAGTAAAATCAAGTCAAAATGTAACACAATTAGATCTATACCTTTATGACACGGTGATGGGGTAGTAGCATGATATGCCTCCTATATTGGCATGTGGGTGAGGCCCGCAGCTGACAGCTAGCCTAAAGGGGGTATGAGATCATCTGTGTAGGGCTGACAAAAGGGTGGCCCAAAGCTTGTTCTGTCACCCACCCAACAGTTTAAAAGAGGATGCTAGAAATTTCTTCGGAGGTTGAAGCAGCCGGCGACAAGGGTGCATGTGCAGAGAGTTGGCTTTCTGGGCTCTCGCGCCACAGCCGCCCTCACTCCAGCCCACACTGGCCCGGGAAGAAGGGAGTGGTTTCCCCCTTAAGCAAAGTGAGAGAGACCCCAGAATCCACTTGGAGAGCTTCACCTGTGTGGCCAGAATTGGGTGGGCGCAGACTGGCATCTGCCTTCCACCTGTAAGGAATGAGCGCGGTTGGAGAAGCCTCTGCCAGGGAGCAGAGTAAAGACACGGGGATGGCGCCCAGACACAGGGGCATACCACGGGTGTGGGGAGTGGGTGAGGCCTGCTGGAATGACTTTGACTTCTTTAAAAGAACTGAAGGTCAGAGGCCCATGATGTTAAGCAAGGTGCCAAGGGGAGACCCCAAGGAACCCATAAAAGTGCTGCCCAGGAGAGAGAATCAGCCTGGTGCAGACTGCAGTGGTGACCACCGAGTGAGCCCTCTCTGACTCCTCCCTTCTCTTCCACCTGTCTCCAGGTCGGTGGGGGTGGGGATTCGGAACCAGGGAGAAGGTGTGAAAGCAGTGATGAGGCAGCCACGACAGCCCACCTCACTGCTGACTCCTCATCTTGCATCAGGCCCAATCTGGCGGGAAGAAATTTGTGTGACAAATTTGAATTCTGAATTGAAGTGGACATTTTTATTATCTGAAAAATGAGGCTATTTGTTAACTCTGTAAGAACTGCCTGAGATTTCTTATGGAAGAAGAAATGTTCAACTGAACACAGAAAAAATAATTGCTTTCTGTCTTTCCTCTTCAAAGTCCAACTCGCATAATAAAACACTGACTCAGTAATAAGAGAGCGGATGCGTAGCCTCCATCTAGCTGGTCCGTGGACACACAGGATGACCTGGTTGCAGTGTGGGAAGCATGACTCTAGCATTAAGAGGCTCCTATACATTAGGAATCCACTCCCTGGAGTGGTGGACTTTAACCTGTCTCCTTCTAGTTCCATCCACATGCGCTGGTCATTCATCATCATGAATAACAGATGCTGCAGGACCAGGGTGAATGCCTCTTGCCGTGCTCAGCAGACATAGGAAATATTTGGCAAAGACTTAGCCCAGGGAGTGAGAGGGAAGCTTAGCCGTTCCAGATGGAGACGGTCCCTCCAGTGGGGGCCAAGGGGTGAGCAGGTGAGCAAGCACTCAGGGGATGGCAGTGGAGGCCTATCCAGGAAGACGTCTGAGACCCTGAGAAGGGCTCTGGTATAGGGCTGCCAGATGAACAAATCAAAGCCCGGGACACCCAGTCCTTTGCTGTGTCTGGTCACCCTTCCCTGGAGGGTGTGCCGGGCCAGAGCAATGAGGAGCAGCATCTTTAGCGCATGCTGTTGTGGTCAGTAGTCGATCCAAATCAGAGGGAGGGAAGCGGCGTGGGAACAGATCGTTCTCTACGTGCGTCTGAGAGAGAGGAAACGTTACACGTGCTCAGATCCACCAACGATTACCATCAGAAAAAGTTAAGTGGGAGAAATACTGTGTGCTTCGGGGGATGGAAAGGAACCGGAGAAAGCAAATTTACAATACCTGCTTTAAAGAAATATGGCTTAGAGATAAATGACTCGGAGGGAAGTCGTATAACAATGTAAAGCCTATTAAAAAGTAAGTGCATTCGGTCTTTAATTTAATTTTGAGTCAAATAACCGGGTTAAATTTATTCCTTGTGCAACACATAATTTTAACATTTTATTACACAAAGCTGACAATTCAATTTAAATTGTAAGAGTCTGTTTGGCACAATTAATTTTAATGATATTTACTACTTGCTAGGTATTCTTAAAAGGTGGAACATCTTAAAGAATTTGTTCAAGTTATTCCAAATCACTTTCAGAGCTGTGTTAGCAGTCAGCTAGTCCAACTCCCATCAGCGAAGCCTTCTGAAAAACTGACAGACACGAGTGCTGATCTGCGAGCTGTAGCAGGAGCACAATATTCACATCAACAAATTCAGAGGCAGGAGGGGGACCTTGCTGCCTCTGAAAGGCCCCCATCATGGGCGCCCCCCAGCTGTAGTTGTGTGATGATGGCCAGCACCAGACATGTTCTTAGAGCATGGTAAAGCTGCCCCCACCTCCCCAATATTTGATGGTCTAAAGAGCTGGGTGATTGAGCCCTTGCTTCCCCTCTTCTGCTTGTCAAAGTCATTCTCATCTTCAAAGACTCAGTTCCATATGTCACTTCTGCTGTGAAGCCTTCTCCAAATTTCTCAGTCATGTTGACTGTTTCCCCTCTCTAAGGGACCCCACCCCCTAGAAAGTCCTAGATCCCTCCATGGGTGTTTCATTTATTTTCTGAACTCCCTTGAAATACCATGTGTTGTGCTAAGGACCAGAGAGATCACAAGAAACAACACAGGCTCTGCGCTCAAGGAGCTTAGGGTCCAGCAGGGGAGAGTAACACACTAGGACGGGAGTGGGTGATGGGTACAATATGCTGTAACACACAGAAAAGACTCTTTCGTGCAGATTGGACCAGGACCTGCTGGGGAGGTTCCTCGGGGAAGCGGAATCTAAGCCAATGCCGGAAGGTCTAGAAGGATGAGCCGTGGAAAATGGAGAAGAGGCAAAATGTCCCCAAGGAGCCATACCACACCAAGAGAGAAACATGGACAAAAGTTAAGGCACGTCAGAACTCAGGTGACATCAGAGCTCCGTCAACATGGCAGAAAGGGGAAGCTGTGGGGACAGAGTCAGGTCACTAATGTAAGACAAAGTCTTCTGTAAATTACGAAATGCCTTTCAAACAATAGGTGTAGGTGCATAAAATAAGTGAGTGTGTATTTACAAGTTTTGTAAATTTAAAATAACATAATTCTCAGTCACTTATAAAGTGTTCCTATAACAATTTTTTACTGAGTGTTTTACACTGAACTTTCAAATTCTTATTAAAAAGGCCATAGCAAGCCTTAAATTAAAAAAAAAAATAGGTGTAGGAGAAAGTGACTCAACAACTCTGGCAAGCAGAGACCCCTAGTCTTTGACTCCCAGGCTGCAGCAGCCTCTGAAGGTGCACAGAGAACCTGGGGAGGCCGAGGACTGTCACTCAACACGCTTGCTCTTGATTGTGGGTATTTACAAGGGGTTTCCAGGAAACTTTCGAAGGTTAGCATTTTGGTGAGGCACTCTGGAAATCCAGGCACTAATCAAGAATTCTGAGAATGGTAGAGATTAAGCTATAGTGAGGTCTTAGTCTGCTTCCAACACTATTTTAAATGCTTTGCATATTAAAATCTACTTATTCCCAACTACTTAAGGGGGGCTATACTACTATTATCCCCCACGTTACAGACAAGGAAACTGAGGTACGGAGAGGGTGAGAGGCTTTCCCAACACTGCAGAACTTGTTCCTTTCAGAGCCAGAGTTAAAACTTCAGCATTTTGTCAGAGTCCGTATTCTTAAACACTGGAACCACTACCTCTTCCCAGCTGCAGTGGGCGGGTGTTTGGCAAACAGGCTGCCGGACCTGGGAACCCAAGGCTCACTGTTCCAGAGAGGCCTGGATATCAAGGACAGATGGACAGGAGGCAGAGTGTGCCTGGCCTGGCCTTGGCACACCCCCTGAGGCGGCCACTGTCTCGGAAGAACCATCTGGGGAGTTTAATGAACAGCGCACTAGCAGGAATGCCAGGAACAGTGGGAACTCCATGGCTGAATGACTTGAGGGTGAACATCAGAACCGAGGTGCCTTCGTTGCCATCTTTCAAGTTGGAAGAGCAATAGGCAGAGCTGAACTTGCCCGTTTTGGGCAGGAACGTGGTCAAGATTAGTTATACAGATGGATCGCTTTGCTCTGAAAAAGCCTGTGGATGGTTTGATGTAGTGACTTCTGCAACCATAAAATCAGGAGATGTATGGCTGTCTCTATGCTGAAGGGGGCCCCGAAGAGATTGACCTCACATATAAAGTGAAAATGATATGCG
Organism: Trachops cirrhosus; assembly: GCA_028533065.1. Taxonomy (NCBI): domain Eukaryota; kingdom Metazoa; phylum Chordata; class Mammalia; order Chiroptera; family Phyllostomidae; genus Trachops; species Trachops cirrhosus. The sequence continues at coordinate 71,015,977 of CM052548.1, read as the reverse complement.
TGAATTTCACCAGGTGGTGGAAACTCCTCATGATACTTACAAATAGTGATTTCATGCCCAGGATGCTGGATTCAGATGTCACACTGGGGAAAAGTTTTCTTGAAAAATGGCCCATGGGACTGTGGGAGACGTGCTGGATTCTGATATGCAGAAGGTTAGAATTTGACGTCTGGGCCTTGAAAAGATATCTAAATACGCAAGCTTTAAAGAGGTGTGGGGGAAGGAGGGTTGGGGGTTCCAATTATTTTATAGTGAAGATATATCTTCAGAGTAAATGCCTATCTGTGCTGTCAACGCAGCTGAAAGCTTCATGACCTCGTCCTCTCCCGGGAAGGGTGAGAGGGAGGCCAGCTGGGGGTTGCGGGCCAGGCTGTTGTGCTCTGGGCCAGCACACCTGACCGCCTCATCAGCCCTCCTCATGGGTCTGATGTGGGGCTGCTTTTCTGCAAGGCACACGGTGCCCGCTTTAGGGAGGCCGCTGAGGGGGAGCTGGAGGAGCACCATCCTGAAAGTGAAGGAAGGTGTTCGCGTCCCAGCTCTGCTACTGGCCGATGGTGATAAGATGTTGGGGGTGTCAACATCTCCGTGCCTCAGTTTATTCATTGGTGAAATGGGATAACATCCCCCACAGAGATGTAGTAAGGATTGAGATAGCGATACACGAGAGTATCTGTAAGCTGCAGGCCCCATGAAGGGCTAGCTTCTCTAGTTAGCAGTATTTTAAGGCATAATTTACTGGATATCCTCCTACCCCTAGTCCTTCACATACCCTTTTTGCTTTGTTTTGTTTCACTATTTTTATTGCACTAGAATATATACATAAAATTACCACTGTAACCATTTTTAAGTGCACAGATCAAGGGCATTCAATGTTGTACATCTAGTGTTGTACAACCATCACCACTACCCATTTCCAGAACTCTTCCATCAACCCAAACTGGAGCTCTGTGCCCATTACATAATAACACCCCATCCTCCCCCCAAACCCTGGCAACCTCTATTCTGTGAAGTTGTCGATTCTAGATATTTCACGTAAGTGGAATCATACAATATTTATCCTTTTATGTTGGGCTCATTTCACTTAGCATAATATTTTTAGTGTTCATCTATGTTGTAGAATGTGTCCAAATTTTCTCCCTTTTAAGGCTGAATGATATTCCATTGTATGTGTATACCACATCGTGTTTATGTATTCATTCATCTGGTGGTTGTTGTTCCACAATTGTGAGTGATGCTGTTACTTTAAGCTGATAAGAAAAGACATCTAGGCTTGATCTTAGCCAAAGGCCAAGAAACAATGAATAATACTGCTATGAACATTTGTGTACAAGCATGTGTTTGAGCTCCTGCTTTCAATTCTTTGGGGTGCATACCTGGGGTGGAATTGTTGGGCCATGTGGAAATGAACTTTTTGAGGAGCCACCAGACTTCTTCCCGCAGCAGCTGTACCATTTTACATTCCCACCAGCAAAGTATATGGGTTCTAATTCTCCACATCCTCACCAACACTTGTTATTTCCTGTTTTTCTGCAATAACCATCCTAATAGGTGGACGTGGTTGCCCCGTTTGTTTTGAACGGTACCAGTTACAGCTCCATGTGGTGGGAAACTCGGGGCAGGTAAGGTTGTTTGCCCCCAACTAGAACTTGACGCATCCGGGAGCATATCTGGCACTCAGAGTCCTTTTGTTTTTGAAAGAGATTTTATCCAAAGCAAAATGGTTTTCCAAGGAGGAACTGGGAGAAAGACTTGGGATCATAGTCACTTGACAATCCTGTCCATGTGTTCATTTATTCATGTATTCATTTACTTCATAAACATTTATTGAATGCCTATTTTGTAGAGAGCAAGGAAGAACTATGTTAAATGCTGTGGCAGTTAGATTTTAGAATTCCCCAAAACTGGAAGGGACCTTAAGAATCATCAACACCCACCCCCATTCAGAATGTTTCCTAAAACCAGACAGATAGCAATAGGGTTCAGGCTGCCCCAAGCCTTGAGGCAGAACTGTTCTTTCTTTCAGGAGAATGGGTTTGAAACAAGGGCAAGCATTTGTAAGGGAGCTATCTTTTGTCACAGGTCACTAAACAGCATAGTCACATGATCAGCCCATGAGATTTGAATGCAATAAAACAAGTGTCAAGAAAACCTGATTAGATAAGCCCTGAGTACTCACGCAGTCCTTACAATGTGATAACCTCCCACAGAAATGTCTCATACAGGCCGCGTGTGAAGGCAGATACTGCTGACTTGGAATCTGAGAGCCAGGCAGGAGCGTGAGTATTTGATTTCAACCTGGGAAAATTCCAGAGGACCAAATTCAGAGGATCTATGAACACTGTCATATCCACACAATGGGATTTCATCAACAAACACAGACTTATTTTCTAGCTCAAAATGGGTCGTTCCAACTATATTAAAGGGCAAAGAGAAATAGATGGAAACAGTGGTTGGAATGCAATTCCGAGATACAAGTTCCACATATATGTTTATTTTACTCTGGTTAATGCTCAAGTCTCAGGGCCCCAGATTAATCTGGATTCATGGACAGCGTTATTTTCTAAAGTCACATTCTCTTCCATCTCCTGCATACCCTCCAAAGCCATGCAAAGGAGCAACACCGACCTCACCCATTTCCATCAGGACAGAGCATTTTCTGAGATGGGGGTGAAGATTTGCAGGAAGAGCTCCCCAATCTTCACGAATCACCTCAGTATCTGAAATGATGGCTGGAACACAAGGCAGAATACTATTACACTGAGCTTTCTGTAATTTAGGTGCTAATGAACCTCGTTTCCATTCTGTCTGTATTCTTGGTGCTCCACTGCATTTAATATTTAGCTCTTATTGTTATGTACATGGAAATACTTCAAAGAAGTATTTAATGTCTTAGCTACATGAACAGTCTTTCCACCTAGGGCTGTTGGGTTCAGAATGATGCTTTTGGATGCTGCAAGCAACCGTGGTTTCGTCCAGGCTCCTGTGTTCACACAGCAGGATGCTGGGATCTTACGAGGAAGCAGAAGACTGAAACCAATGATCACTCTGCAACCCAGACAGGTGAAGAGGATTCCGCTGGTGTTTGAGCCAGGGACTCTGGGCCCTGATGGGAAACCTTCCCCAACTCCGATGTCTTCCCTCCTCGCCCAGGGCTTAGCAACCTGGAGCTACAATTCCACGTTCTCACCCCGTGTCCTGCTCTGGCCCCGCCAGCAACTGAGCATTCAACCCCGTCCTACGCCCCTAGTCCTGTCACAAATGCAGCCCCCGCAGTGGCTCCGCGAGGGCAGCCTAACTCCTTCAACATATTTCAGGAAGGTTTGTAACATCACATGCATTTTAAAAGAAGACCAGGCAGGCATCCGTGAAGCCTAAAATGAAATGAAACATAGTTCTGCCCAAAGCATCCAGCTCATTAAGATTACCTTCCGAAAACTAGTACAGGATTCAGGGCAGCTGCTAAAGGGAGTTGTGGAAAACAGAAGATATGCAAACAACTGCCTGAAAGGGACTGTTGAGGGAACTTTAAAAAAAATTCCCAGTTTTATTGAGATACAATTGACATATAACATTGTATTCGTTTTAGGTGCACAACATACTGATTTATGTATATATTACAACAAAATGATCCCCACTGTAAGTTTAGTTCATATCCATCACTTCACGTATTACAGTTTTTTTCATGTGATGAGAATTTTTTAAAAGCTACTTTCTTGGCCATTTTCAAGTATATAGTATTGTGAACTACGGTCACATCTCAGGACTTAGTTATCTTATGACTACAAGTTTGCACCCAATTTTCCTACTCCCCACCCCCTGCCTCTTTGAGGGACTTTTCAGGCGGTAGGAGACGGGACAAGGTAACCTTCCGACTGAGGGATTTAATCATCACCATGGTCTCCAAGATCAGGATTGGCAGGAACTGCCCAAGTTATCCTCCAGACCTGACGGTGCTCAGTTACACGGGGTGGATGGGGACCACATCACTGAACCACCAGTGAGTGAGCACTGAAGAGGCACAGGGCCAGTTCTGGGAAGGACCAAGCCTGCGCCCCGCTCTCAGGGAGGGGAGAACACCCAGAAAGCATGAGAGGAGAGGGGGTTTAGGGGTGCCCTCTTTACCCTCCTAGATGGCTTTTCTTCTCCTGATCCCATGACTCACGCTGCTCCATCACAACATGCAGACCTCTCTGAGCCTGGGAAACCGAGCCTGGTGACATCAGGGCCACCGGTGCATGCCTTGGAAGTCCAAGGGACACTCAGGTGCCTATTTCACGTCCATTTAGATCCATCGCAGACCAGGGAAACCGTTTGGTGTAATGATTGTAAATTCTAGTTCTTGTTGTCTGTTTGCATAGAACTCGTGAAGGGCTGGGGAGACTTTTCCCCTGGCTTAGTGCCTCCATGAGGAGGAAACTCTCTTAAGTTAACCCCTTATTCCCCATCCCCCCTCAGTCTGGGGAGGAAGTCAGCTGTCTGGTCGGTGTCCTGGGGGAAGAACCTGGGCCGCATGGCTCAGCTGTTCCTTTTTCCTATGGCAGATCTGCCTGTAGCAGAGTAAGCCCTGCCCGGAGCCCGTGCCGGCAGAGGGTCCTTCCTGCTTTAAAGTTTCTGACCTCTGCTCTCCTCCTCTCGGAGTCCAGGAGCCTTTTAGCAGGTCAGGCTGGCTTATGTGGCCTGAAAGCCTCCTGGTTTCCTTCCACAGAGGGGAAACATTTCATTGACGATGTGCCACGGACTGCGCCCTCACTCACGCAATGTGTGTGTGTCCTGTCCACCACGTGGACGTGCAGACGTCACTGAGCTGCTCTTCTGTGGAAGACCCCAGGGCTCTCAGCAGCCACCCCCTTTCTGTCAGACCTGCCTTCCTTTCCATTCAAGATTCCTGGGGCCGTTTTCCTCAACCTTGACACCAGGAGGCCGGCCCTGTCTGGTAGGAGTGGCCAGTCATTTTTAAAACAGAACCGTTTTCCAGCACGAAACTACCACCAAGGAAACAAGGCTGTCTCCACCCTCAGGTCAATGTCAGGTCAGATAAGCACGTTCTGGAGGGTTCAAGTATCTGCAGTGACTGGTCCCACAATCTCGTCTCTTCCGTGGGCAAGGCTGGGCACACCGACGATTTTCTGACAGCTGCCAGAACCCGGGGCTCTGTTGAAGATAGGAGGGAATGCTGATAAGTCACTCAAGATGATAGTGAAGGCGAATTCATTCCCACTAACGTGGTTCCTGATCTGGTAACTGCACTCATTCCGCTGCCAGAGCCCCAGGGGGCCCGGAAAGGGGCCCTGACTTAGCCCTCCAAGCTCTCCAACGCCAAGAACTGTGAAAGGCCTTCCGATTATATTTATTGCCATTTAAATGCAAACTCATTTAGGGCATCACAGAGGGCTGACAGGTGCACTTGTGCAAGGTGTGGCGATAACACCCCTGCGGTTGCGCACCAGCGCCCAACCTGGGAGGCACAGGCAGCAGCCTGGGGTCAGGCAGGGGAGCCAGGGGGCTGACTGTGTGTCCCCAAGGAGGGGCCTTCTGGGGTTATTTTACCACAGTCTGGGCTTGATCATCAGTTTTGGAGGTTTGGCCATCTCATTTATGAAGACACGAGAGCCCTTTCTTAGGAACACCCCACCTTGGCTGTGCTCACACAGGCTTCTGTGATTCAAATAAGAACTACAGCAGCCTGGACAACGTGGGTTGGGACACAGGACACATTCTCCCTGGACAATGCTGAGATAGGCACCGAAGACACTGACCCCATGGTGCTCCTGGCTCTGTGGTCAACTATCTCTTGTCTGGCGGCTGTATCTGTAGAGATGAAGAAACTCTTCTAAGTCCCCGGTGTTACCAAGTCCTGCAAGGCCAGTGACAGTCTCTCCTAATGAGTTTGCAGATCTTGTGAGCAAGTTTTATAGTTGAACTCACAAGGTAGCAACCTTAATTTCAAATCTTTGGGCAGCTTTACACCAACCCTCAAATATGAAGATGTTACTGGGGTTTGCCAGCATTTGTGTCTGCTCCACTATTCACCAGCCCCTGAACACACCATGACCGCTCCCCATTCCACTGACGGCACACCCTCCATCTGACCCCCACCTTCTCCAAGGCACAGCTCAAGCCCCATCTCCTGCAGGAAGCCCTTCCTGACCACCCTACCCATTACTGATCACTGGTCCTCTGAAAGTCTACAGTACTTAGAGATAATGGAACATAATTTAGCCCCTAATTGGGTATTGGCTAGTATCAATCACTGTCTTCCTGTGTGTTCTATCTCACCAACTAGACTCTAAGCCACGTAAGACTAGAAAATGTATTTCACATTTCTGCAGCCTCCCCCACCATGTCCAGCGCATTGAGAGCATTTGAAGGTATTGGATAAAAAGGTGCATGGATAAAAAGGTGCATATTAAATGTCTCTTTGATGCTCCAAATACCACCACACTTTCTCTGCATATCAAATCCACCTCCCCCAGGAAACATTCCTCAACCACTGTGACTCACACCGATTTCTCCTGCCTTCCTGACCACCCGTTACTGTCTGAGCCAGGCTTTTTGTCACTCAGTTCTGTTCCATCGGAATGTAGCCTCAGCTTAAACTATGGGAGTTCTGTTTGCACACCTGCAGCCAGGGTTTAGGTGATATTGGCTCCAGGCGGAGGTGACACCTGGCAGGACAAGGTCTCAGCCAGTGTTTGTTATTGTGCTGAAGGTCACCCTCCCCACCAATGGGAAGTTACCCCACAGGCTCGCCTGCATTGTCTATCGAGAGTCAGTCTTTTGTATAAGGTAGACCCGGGCCTGAGTCTTGGGCTGTCCCTTCTGCTGCATCCCTGCAGGCAGCACCTCCCCTAAGCTCACTAGGCCTCCATCTCCTCATCTGCAGATTAGGCAGGGGATGTGTAAGCCTGCCACCATACAGAGCTACTGTGAGTCTTCAGTGCCCTCATGCACTGAAAATATAAGGCATGTAGAACAGCAGTTACAAGTAGGGTCTTTGGAATCAGGCCACATGACCTTGACCAAAAGACTTAATTCTCTATAAAATTCTGTATAAAAGAGATAATCATGTGAACCTCATGAGCTTCTTGTGGGGATTATGCCGGATGATATTAGGTGCCTGTATGTTATCATTAGTAGTAGTAGTGGTGGTAATAGCAGTGATATTAAAATACTGTTACCATAGTAACTGGTGTGTGGGAAGTACTCCTCTTCCACCACGCCAACGCTTAGGGTCCCCTTGTTTCTCTCCCAGGTATCAGGCTAGGTCCTCTGACCCCTTTGTTCACATCTACCCTCTACACAGCTCAAAGTAGGGCTTGCAGCCTCATCAAATCAGCCGAGGATGGAAGATATTTGGGAAAAAAATGTTACATTGTTGCTGACGTATACTATGGAGTTAGGCTTACAATGGTGTTTGTACTGAATTTGTACATACCTTTTTGTCCTTATTTCCTAAACAATACAGTATAACGGCTCCTTACATAGCATTTACATGGTATTCGGTATTATAAGTAATCTAAAGATGGTTTAAAGTACAGGGGAGGATGTGCACAGGCTGTATGCAAATACCACACTGCCTTGTACAATATAAGGGACTTGAGCTTCTGCGGATTTCGGTACCCGTAGGAGGTCCTGGGCCCAATGCCCCAGATACCAAGGTGAGACTGTTCTACCTACCGAGGCAGACCTAGGAAAGCCAGGCCTCGGCACCTCCAGTTACAGGGCTTTCTCTCGGCCCCACCACACAGGGTATCCTGATCTTTAACTCCTTAATTCTACAGAGGACCTGTGATAACAATTTGTAGCATAATAAAATCTGCAAGATTCTTCCTTTAGCAGCAATTGCGATGCTGCCGAGGAATCCTATGCTAAGGGTGAAAATCACTCTCCGCCACACAGCGCACTGGATGACCCGCACTTGCGGGAGCTTGGCTGGGCTGCTCAGTCCCACGGCTGCCGAATGTTTCCCATGCAGGCTGTCGGCTCCCTCATCTGTGCTGCACGGTCCAGGGACTTCCTCCCAGGGTGGCCACCTGCCAGCCCTGGGTCCTAAACTGATGCTGGAATGCTCTCCAACCTCCCAGTGCTTTACCACGTGCAGCCGTCACTGGAATCTACAAAGCAAGGCTCTGTGCTCGGAGTCCTGGGCAAGTCGAGACCTTTAGTACATTTAACTTCTGAAATTCTCCCTTCAGATTCCGTCATTTCTGGTATACTACTCAATTACTATCTAGACCTTTTGGGTAGAGATTTCAATGCAACTAAACAGGCGCCATAATTTACTCCTTCAAGGGACCCGCTTTTCCGTGCTGATGAAATCCACGGCATTCCCGCTTCATCGTGTTAGCTGGAATTCGTGGGTAGCCTCCAGGCGAATGCAGCAGGTATAAATGTGCAGCATGGCTCTTCTTCGTTTTTCCTGTAGCTCATTCTCACCCCTTTCGATCGTAGAAAATCATGACCATTCAATGGAGCCAAGGGCGCAGCTGGAAAACTGCAAAGAGGCTATAAGGACCTGGGGGGAGAAGCCACTTCAGACATAACAAAGGATGATTCTGGAAGCTTCACCATGGCTAGACATAATGTGCTGCAAGCCTAGAGAAAGTACTCATGAAGAAAAGCAGCACAAACTTATTAAAGCCGCAATTAGCTGATAGAGGAAGAGAGGGATAAAGAGAACGTTAAAACCACTGATAAATCTAAAATGTGTTCACATTTGCCTATGAGATACAGTCATGCTCAGAAGCACGCACACGGGTGCCCAGAAGCACAGAGTAACAACTGTTGCTTCCAGAAGCTCCCTGCGGCTAGAAACACAGCACTGACCCAGAACCAGGCTTGGAAGAGGTGTGGAGGAGACCGATTCGGGAGGTCTGGGGTCGGGCTCCCATTCTGAATTTTAATGACACCCCAGGAGGCTCTGAGGCAGGTGGTTTATAGACCACACCTGGAGAAACTCTGAAGTAGACGACTCCAATTTTTCAGCTGTGTATAATATACACACTATCTCTAAACATTCAGTCTTTGTGTATCTTACACGTTCATAGCCTCTGTGTACACACGCAGGGAAAGACCACACCATCTGTCTCTCTACTGTATGTATGGATTCCACATGGGTCTCATTTACAATAGAACAACTGAATTTGCAAGTATTCAGTAAAATCAAATAAACACAGTGTATGGATTTGAGTATTTTCTTTCCTCACTTGGCCCAGAAGAAGGATTTGATTTGTATCAAGAATCACAAACACAGCTCCATGTCTTGAAACCCAAACACAGAAGCGTCTGGGGGCTCGATTTCAGGTTCCGTTTCAGACAATGTGGGGTCTCATCTTTGCTCGTCTGAAGGCTTCTCTGTCCTTTCAGCCTCACGCCTGAGTTTTGACCTCCAGAGGCTGATGCCGGTGGAGGTCTCTGGCCCCTGGCAGTCATGACTGCCATGCCCCGCCGAAGTGGAAAAGAATTTCTTCTCTTCTGTTAACCTCTCACCTTCAGGGGTGGCAAGTAAGTGTCAGCGCATGAGACGGTCAGGAGCGTGTGGTAGAGGCTGAGCAACGGTGTGGGCAGAGCGGGCTTCGAGGAAGGAGTGGGATCTGGGTCCCTAGGGGGTAGGGAGGGGTCACTTTTGTGTCACCTATTTGCCAGTCCAGCCTAGCTTTTCTCTTTCAAAGACCTACTCTTTTTTACACATAATGTTAGAACTGGAAGAACATTTGTTTTTTCTTTCTTTCCTTCTTTTTAAGATTCCACATGTAAGCGATACTGTGCAGTATTGGTCCTTCTCTGTCCAGCTAATTTCACATAGCACGATGCCCTCCAGCTTCATTCATGTTGTTGCAGATGGTGGGGTTTCCGTATTTTAATATTCCTTTGTGTGTGTGTGTGTGTGAATATACATATACATATATATGGATATGGGTGTGTGTGTATATATGTACATCACATTTCCTTTTTCCATTCATCTCTAGACTAATACTGAAGTTGTTTGCACGTCTTAGCTAATGTGAATAGTGCTGCGGTGTACATGAGAGTGCAGGTATCTCTTCAAGACAGTGATTTCATTTCCTTTGGAGGTACACCCAGAAGCTGGGTTGATGGGTCACATGGTAATTCTTTTTAGAATTTTTGAGGAAACTCCACACTGTTTTCCACAGTGGCTGTTCCAGTTTACAGTCCCACCAGCAGCGTGGGAGGGCTCCTTTCTTCCACGTCCTCGCCGACATCTATCATCTCTTCTTTTCTGATAATAGCCATCCGGACAGGTGTGAGGTGGTATCTTATTGTGGCTTTGATTTGCATTTCTCTGACAAGTGGTGATGCTGAGCACCTACCTTTTTGTGTACCTATTGGACATTTGTGTATCTTCTTTGGAAAAATGTCTACTCAGGTCCTTTGCCAATTTTTTAACTAGATTATTTGTGTGTTTTGCTGTTGAATTGTATGAGTTCTTCATATAGTTTAGATAATAACCCCTTACCATATATACTGGCAAATATTTTTTCCTGTTCCATAGGTTACCTTTTCATTTTGTTGATTGTTTTCTTTGCTGCACAGAAGCCTTTGAATCTGATGTAGTACCACTTGTTTACTTTTGCTTTTGTTGCCTATGCTTATAGTATCATATTCAAAACAATCATTGCCAAGAATACAAAGAGTTTTTTCTTTATGTTTTCTTCTAGGAGTTTTATAAGGTTTTTTTTTTCCAGGTCTTACATTTAAGTCTTTGATCCATTTCAAGTTAATTTTTGTGAATGATGTAAATGGCATTCTCAAAGTTTTGGTAGCTTATTAGAGATGCCCTACTCTAGTTGGATTCTTTCACCTTCCAATCAATGTATAGATTGTCCAACTTTGCTTATTCTAAAGTTATATATACTCACAAACCAACATGCAACAAACAGCCTTTACCTCCTCAAGTGTATGCCTCACCCTTCAGTTGGGAGGAATCCCAATGGAAACAGTTTTCCCTAGAGTGCGCTGTACACTGTAGTGATTTATTGGCTTCCGTTGGGGTAGTTGGGGGGAGAAGAGAGAGATTGAATAAAATGAAAGTAAATATTATGCTCCCAGCATTTATCTTTTCTGATTTCAGCCAAGCTGATTTAGTGGTCAGAACGCAGGGGATGGAAGTGGAGGGTAACAAGAAAGACAGAGAGGAAGGGGAGACAGTTACAGTGGATGAAGCTGAGAGGAGGAACGCGTCATTGGGCAGTGACACTGTTCTTGTAGTGCTTCTGTTGCGCTGTTTTATTGTAAAGAGAATCAATAAAAAGATAATGCTGAAGGTTTTTAATTTAGTGAATTCCACCAAGGACCAAATACATCTGACAGCAGCCTGCCTTTTTAAAATGCGAACACTACGCTCAGATTTATTAATTTTCATGTTATGAATATTTAAATAAGGCTCTCTCAAGGGAATCATTTACATAGAGCTAATGCACTTCCATTTTTAATGAAATGAATAGTCAACCATTAAAAATAAAATATTGATATGAATTGTTAGACTAATTGATTGGGGAAGAAAGTTACTGTGTAAGCAACCAGAGGTTTAGGAAAAATGAATAAAAATTGAACCACTCCATTATTGTTAGCCCTTGGCATTAAGGAAGACTCAGTCCAATATATTTCTTTTCATTTTGAACAATTGTTTTCTTAAAATGTCTAAAGAAAATTATCATCGTAAATTAAGATTCAGGTAGGAAATGTGACCCAAAAAAGTAATGTGATTTTCAGCAGCAGTGCTTAACTGCTTAGTTCCTGCTGCAAAATACGGGGCGGGGAGGTGAGGTAATTTTTTTGTAATTTAGACTCCAGCCCTACTTTGTCCCCTGGAATCAACATAAAATACAGTAACTCAAACTGAAGACGTCTCCTCTGAATTTCAGGATACCTGTGCTCTTATCAAGATGTGAATAAATGTAATATTTTAAGTCACTTTAAAGATTACTAGTTAAAAAACCTTTTGAAGTCTTTTTTTTAAGTTTAAGAATTATTATGTAAAACAAATCTTGGCATTCCTTCTTCTAAGTATAATTTTCTGTGTTTGATTGTCTTAAAGTGAATCACACCTTTCTTTGTGTTAAAGGTTTAGGCTCAGCTACTGACGACTACTCAGTTCTCAAATTCTTTTTCAGTAGTTGAATCCATAAATAAAGAGCACAGATTTCACTGCCACCCCACATTCAGTTAGGAGCGAGTGGATAAACAGAAAAGGCAAAAAGGGTTGAGCTCTGATTTCTTGCTGAAGACCTCTTAGTCAGCTGTTTGATAAAGAAGACATGTGTGGATTCAACAAAAACATGAAGCCCAGCAGAGTAGGTACCAGGAGCTCAAAAAATAACGTGAAAAAGATGGAGAAAGTGAGTTGTTGGCATTTTGTAGACAGAAACAGAGACTAGAGGAGTGAAGGAATTGAAGATACTCGAAAGAAAATGGTTAAGGGAGGCAGGAGAAGCAAAGGGAGCAGGGGAATGTGGGAAGAGCCAGGTATGGGAGAAGCAAAAACAGTGGACCAAGTTTGGAAGAAAAGGCCCGGAACTGGGCTTCTGGTGTCCCGTGGTGCAGTGCTTCTCATGCATACAAATGCCCTGGGGAGCTTGTTAGAATGCAGATTCTGAGTCAGTTCTCCATTAGTGTTACCATAGTTAGTTAACTCGTTATTAGTAAGAAAGAGAGCAAGGGGATTAGACATCGAGATGAATAAACTAGGGGGTATGAGCTCGTTTGCTTCACCAGAAAACTATAGCTTCACGTGCCGGGGGGATCATAACACTGCTCTGCCAAGATCAAGACCCCTCTTTTCCCCCTCTGGTACCGGACTGTTGGGGGGGACAGAGGGAGGCTAGCACATGTGCAATAGAAGTCAAAACGGTGCAGGGGACGGTGCTTGACCTTAAAGGCCTGTCAATCCAACCTGGGAAAATCATTGGCTAAGGGCTGGACCCATCAGAAGCCGTCTAAAGCTTGGGAAGTTGATTGTTTATTTTGAAAAAGCCTCTAGTCTTTCCCATTCCCGAGAATGGGATATATATATATATATATAATCCCAGGGAACAAAGATGTGTTCTCTCCCTCCCTTTCTCTCTCCCCCTGAACCCTCTCTCTCAGTGACCCACACTGTTCTCTCTCTCTCTCTCTTCCTCTCTCTCTCTCTCTCTCTCCTTCTCTCTCTCTCTCTCTCTCTCTCTCTCTCTCTCTCTCTCTCTCTAGCCCAGGGACACTACGCCCCATAGGATGACTGGAACAGTGTTGCCTGAGTCTGACTGCTGAACCCCACCTAACCCAGGAAAATGGAGCCTGTGTGGCTCCGGAGCATGGGCTGGAGCTGGGCTCTGGGCCTGCAGTCAAAGCCTTGGATGGGGGATCGCAGGTTTCAACACCACCTGTTGGCAACGCTCGCTGCTCCGCCAGCCTGACCTAACGCCGCCAGGAAGGCTTTGGGAACTGTCCAGAGAGCCAGAGAAACTCAGTAAGCAAAGGCTAATGGACCCCTCAAACTTAAAAACGAACTTCTCTGCCGAGAAGATGAGCAAGGAGACCGTTAAAGCAAAAAGCCCTGTTCCTGTCTCGGATGACACCTATCCAGAATAGAAAAACAATTCTTTCCCTTCAGTGCTCTAGGTTTTGAGGGTTTCACCTGCCGGAAGAGCGGCAGACAGCGTTCCTAGCCTTGACCCTCGGGGCCGCTCCTGCTTCCCCGAGAGGAGAGCTAACGGGAGCCACCGCTACGCCCGGCACCCCTTCACTCTGGAGATGCCCTCTTCACCGTGGGAGGCCGGTCGGCTGCTGGCTCCCTCAAACATCCTGTCCACCCTGGTTGTTGGACTACCACCTGTTTGCTATGCCTTGATATTTAAATTTCTTAAGACTTTATAGTTTGTGTGTATGTATTAGTGGTTTGCATTAAGCAATTCTTTATTATTTTTTAAAAAAATATGCCAATGCTGCTGATCCAGACCACAGTTTGAGCCAGCAAGATTAGAGGATCCCATTTTCAGCTGCTGGAATGTGAAAAATGTCTGTGCCAAAGAATGAACTATTTATTAAGTACCTGTTGTATACCTAGCAATCTGCTAAGTACTCTGAAGAGTTTAAAAGAAGATGAGAAGCCCCTTGTGCGGGAGCTTAGAGTCTTACAGAGGAGATAAGACAGGCAAACACAAGCCCACTAGAGTAAACCAGAAGAGCTGTGTGTTAGAGAGCCTGTGTGCGGCCAGAAGGCCTCAGGAAGAGGAGAGTTTGTCTCAGCTGACAGGCAGAAAGGAGGAGGCGGGGCCTCAAAGTGAGATGAAAACAAAGGGGAAGGGTGTGGGCGCAGGTGCAAGGCGCTGCAGAGACCTCTGTGGGGTGTCACGCTCTGCCGCCGCCACCCCAGGTCGGGATGGTCTTCGGGGCTGAACAAGGCAACTATCGTGGCTGGATCTGAGTTCAGGTGAGAAGGCAGGTGTTTCCTGAGCACCCAGCACATGACTGGACGGTCCTATAACATCTGATGTATACACACGTAACACTGGCAATTGGCTTTGGACCTAAGTTTCCACTAGAAATCTTTGTCCTCATTCAGCTCTTTCCTGAGTTGTATGGTGGCGAAGGAGTAAGTGGAGGCAAGTAAACCACAGGTGGTTTGTGATTTCACGTCTAACGTGCTGTGTAGTTTTTGTCAAGGGGCAACTTCCCTGGACCTCGGATTCCCTGCTGCACTAGGAGTAGTGCTCATTGGGGTCCGATGAACGCAGAGGTTCTCACAACGATCCTCCCTGCGTGGTCCTTGTGTGCCACTCACACGCACCAGCTACCTACCCAATCCTCCAGCTGCCTAGTGAGATGGGATCGTTATCAGCCCTTTTACAGTTGAAGAAATCAACGCTCAAAGCTTTTAAGTCATCGGCAAAAGGACACCAGTGGCTAATAATCAGCGAAGCTTATCCCAAGCCCGTCTGATTCCAAACTCTTATACCCAATCCTGCACCATTCCACACCTCCAAGATGGTGACTTTTAAACCATCACCATTTCAGAGAAAACCTCAAACTCCAAACTGTTTCAGAGTACTTTCAGGACATGATTTCATAAGCCACACACTGCTGGGGAGAACACAGAATCACCTGAGGCTGACTGAACGGACCTTATAATACACTTGGTCACTCCTCTCTTTACACAGGAGGCGATGCAGGCGGTCAGGCTGTGGGCCCACAGTCACACAGCCGGGCCCAGTAACAGCTGGTCCTATTATATTTTAATGTGTTTCAAGTGCCGTGTATTGAATAGGAGAGACGATTTTTTGCACTCACTTGTTTCTATTTCTTTAGAGTCAAGAGCCATTTCCTGGCTTCCTTTATACCTGCATTTCACAGTGACTTTGCAAATAAATGTCTTAGGGGCTTGGAGAGGCCTAGGGTCAGGCAGGTCTCTCCTGAAGCTGATTGACAGTTCCCAACAAAGATCTGGATTCCGATGTTCCCTGGGAGGACGTTTGGGCATGTATTGCTTCAGGGAAAAGGGTTAGAAAACAGTTTTCTCATTACTCAACTGGATATGATATTCTTTAACAGAAAAAAAAGGTGATATTGAGTCATAAAATATGCTTAAAAGATTAAGACCAAAACACTATCAAGAGTCTTAAAACTATCCATACTCTTTAGTAATCACTTCTGTAAATGCATTTGAAGGGAAAAAAATCTGAAATTCACAGAGATATATAGACATGAATGTTCATCTCAGCATTACTCATAAAATATGTTTTAAAAGAATATACTAAAAGCAACCTAACTTGTCAACCTCAAAGCAATGCCCAGAACACAGAATATAATGAAGGCACTAAATAGTATTCATAAATGAATTCAATGGCATGAGGAAATGCTTATCATACCGCCTTAAGTGGGAGAAAAGGAATGAAACAATATAAATATATAGCACGACCTCAAATATGTAAAAAAATGCACAGAAAGTAGAGAATGTACCAAAATGTTAACGGACTTTCCCCATGGGTGAGGTAAAGTTATAGGATTAAGAATGATTTTACCCTTTTTTCTAAACTTATCATAGTTTTCCAATTTTTATATAGGAGAATGAGTTTCTTGTATAATTAAGAAACGAGCTTTAAAAAAAGAGGCACAGAAAACTCCGTGCAAGTAGCGAAGATGACCTCCATGACACCCCCGTTCAGTCTTCCACCCAGAGCCGCCAGCCTACGTGACACAGAGCTGTGCACGACGACTCCGAGCCCGCAAGAGCAGTTTCAGTAACACTGGGGACTGCTGCGGAAGGCCCTTTCCGGAGCTGCGGCTCAGAAGGGGACACCTGTCTTCTGAGAGACAGGATGGGGACGGGAGCCGGCATCAGGCAGGTAGAGATAAAAGATCTTCAAACAACCAGTCAACCCCCCAATTTTATTGAGATATAATTGATATAACCTTGTGCAAGTTTAAGGTGTACTGCATGTTGATTTCATACATTTACGTGTTACAAAATGATCACCAACATTGCATTAGCCAACATCTGTCAACTCTCTCAGGTTATGAAACTGAAAAAGCCAGCGTTTGTGCTGCCTGTCACCTACCAGACCCAGTAAGCAGGGACAGCGACTGAATCTTTACGGGCGCTTTATTCAGAAGGCTGGCGATCTGCGAAGATAGCAGGTTTGTAGCCTAACAGACCATCTTAAATTCCATTTTAAAACAACCCTTTTTATAAGGAGAAAAAAGCGTAGATAATGGGTTTGGAATTCCGGGGTTGGGGGGAGGGAGTTAATCACATAAAAGCTGGAGCATTCTTTCCTCTGTGTCCTGGGCGGTGGTCTTTATCTATATTCTGGGTGGTGGGTGTCTCGCCCTGGAGCACAATGGCTCAGATACCATCCTAATTGCTTGAGACCTCCTAAGCCATAAAGGTGGAACGGCTTATGGCCTCCTGGAGTCAGGGTGGGTCATACCTTCAGTCCCTGAAACAATAGGTTTTTACATACATTGATTACTAAGCTTATTAGCTGTTACCTGAAGCTAAAATTTTTCCCAGATTTGAGTCCCCTGTCAGTTACAGTTACAGAGAAAACTAAATCCAGACAGATGGAATGACTCTGTTATGATCACACAATGAGTGACCAAGACTCCCAGCTCCCAGTCCTTTGGGTTCCACTGTCCAAGCTGCCTCCCTAGTTTGAAAGAAACGTCTAGTGTTTTAAATAGATATCTGAAGTTTATTATTATAATGGAAACTGTGAGTTTTCACTGTTCCTCCACGTGATCCCGGCAACAATCATGAGATACCCAACACGGGCAGCACCAGTTGAAATCACGCTCCTGCCACTCTCGGCCAATTTATTTCCAAAACGTTTAGGTCCCTGATCTAAAAGTCGGCAGACTGCCAGGATCTGTGGAGGTAATCTGCATTTCTGGAATTCATGAAGGTGAAAGGCAGAATGGTATCCAATGGACATGCTGTTTTCAGAAACTTGGTTCAGCTCCCTGGTAAAATGGGAATATTTTTAGCTCTCTTTGCAGAAAGTATTCAGCTGTTTCCTGGACATGGGTGTAGACCAGAAGGGCCGCACTGGAAAATACAGAGAGAAGTTGGGATCTCTGATGATAGAAGGCAAGGAGCAGAACAAACTCCTAGACACAACAGAGAAAATCCTACTAGGAGGGAAATGTTGTTGGATGTGGCAATCAGTGGGGGAAGTGGGCTGGGGATGGGATGGAGCTGGGGGCAAAGGGAAACCTCCTCTGATTGGTAGATATGAAGAACCACCCTCCTCCTTCTAGGGAAGTGGGTGCATTAAGCTTTCTAATCTTGGCGCACATGCGGACTGGCGGAAGCAGTGGTCACAACATCGCGGACTCTTGCTTTCAGCTAGGAACCCTGCACTGCCTCGTCTCATCCCCAGATGTGCCTGTTCATTCCAGTGTTGTGGGTACTTGCCATCGTGTTGGTGGAGAGGGCGCACAGGTGTGAATGATGACCAAAAGGATGAACAATCAGGGAGGGGGGAGGGGCCTTTTCCAAGGTTCAGGGTATAGAGTAACCTGTTGGTGACAACAGAGGTCACCAGTATTCTCAGCTACCACAAGGAGAATTCGAGAGTCTCCTTTATGTTTTCTCTGAGGAACAGAAAAGAACAGAGACCCTCAGGGTGGCAATAGTTACACCGGAATATACTTGCAATAGCACCTACCAGGGATTTGTAAGAATTCAGTAAAGTAAGAAAAGTTAATTCTGTATGTATTACTAGGCTCATATAAGAAACGATAAGGTGTCTGCCCTCGGGGGCTTTCAATCCAAGGAAACACAAGGTAAACCGTTATTTATGTGTGGTGGGTAGCACAGTGGGGAAGTGCAACCCCTGAGATCATATGACAGCACACACAAACTTAGGGTGTGGATCCCGATTAAATGAGAGAGTGTATAAAGTGTTTAGTATGGTTCCTGGCATTGAAGCTCAGTAAATTGTAGCGGTTATTTTTGTTATTCTTATGGCCTAAAAAACATGCTTCAAGGGGACCACACCTTCGGACTTGTGGACTAGGAAGGAAAGTCTGTGATCCACATGCCATTCATTCATTCATTCATTCATATGCTTCTTTTTAGCTTATAAGTGTAAGGCGCTGTTCTCACTGAGAGAGTTACAAAAACAGATGAGACCCTACCCTCAAGGGGCTCCAATTTTAATAAGGAAGAAGAACATAGGAAATAATCGCAAACGGTACAATAAGTTCAACGATACGTAGCCCAAAGACCAGCAAGTTCAGTTCTGCCCTGCAGGTCCAGGAAGCCTCCATGGAATAAGGGAAGGGAGCTGAGTCCAGGAGGACGGTGGCTGTTCTCCAGGGCCCCTTGTTTCATTACTGTTTGTTCCCTGAGTGTGGAGAGCTTGACAAGGTGACTGTTATTTTTGTGCTCCTGTTTCCATATTTGATCTCTTAGTTCAATCACCTGAGGCATTGCCAAAAAAAAAAAGTTGGAAAGAGTTTATTGCCAGGCTATGGCTACAGGATTTTTGGTTATGAGACTCAGAACAGTCTTATCTCTTAACCATAAAAAGATCCATTTCCGCAAAGCATGACTCAAAAACTAAACCGCGATCCCATCAAAATTTCAAAGAAGACTGCAGCTGTCTGTGCGTCTGAGAAGGGGAGAGGTTTCTGCCCCCTGATCCCTGGGCGGCCATCAGTGCTTGTGCGGACCAGGCCAGCCTCGCAGAGCGCATGGTCCTAGCCGCGTCCCGGGCAGGACCCTGCTCTCTCCAGCCTCTGACCGCCAGGCACAGAGCCTCAGCACCATGGGGGCAGAGCTGGTCTAAATTTCCTCCCAGCAGGCCGAGGGAGAAAAGAATAAAAATTCGAGGAAAGTTCCCGAGGCCTCCCTGGAGAGGGAAGGCGAAGGTTTTGTTCCTTTAAGCCTGTCTGTCACAGAGAGACTGAGGCCAGCTCCACACTCTGGCCTTTTTTCTGCCAGGAACTTGGGCCAAGAAGCAGAGCCCAGACTCAGGGAGTTGACTGATGGCCCAGAGAAGCGCTGAGCCACCAGTGCCTTCACGTGGGCGCCTGCCCGGCCTCCTCGTGGGAAGAACAGAATCACTGGTTCTGCCAGCCCCATGCCCTTGAGACTTCCCTTGTCGCTGACCCCGAGGGTCATCCCACACAGCAGAAGGCAAAGTTAGTCCTGCTGATTCAAGCTGGTTCAGCAATCAACTGGAGATGAATCAAACTGGTCCCTTTTCTAATTCAAGTCCAAAACAAACACAGCGCTAGCAAAATAGGAAGAAGAGAGTTTGTTCCTACACGGAAGAAGGATGTGGAGGACAGCTACCCCCGAGTGCTTCTCTCTCAGCTCCATTAACTTTGACAATCTGCCCCTGTCCTCTCCCTTCCACCCCGGGATCTGCACATCCAGAGAGAAGGCCCATTCACCAGGGAAACCAGGCTGAATGGGCCACATTTTGTTTGTTTGTTTTTTTCCAAGCTTGAGAATATTCAGGAGTGTGACCCAACTGTGTAACATGAGTTTCATAAACCAGTAAAGCTGATTATCCATTTGCCCACAGTGTAACCCAGAGAAAGGAGAATCCAGGAAGAATCTACTCCAGAAAACCCCTCTCTGCAAAGGGACTCAGATGCTTAGGAACTGCCATTTCTCCACCCTAAGGTGAAAAGCCAGAAGCAGGAAAAGTCAAGAAGGAGGGGGCAATTCAGGGTAAAAGATCAAGGCAGCTTCTAGGACAATGGAGAATATTCCCCCTTAACTATGTGATCCCGCCTTTGGCTTCATGGCTCCCCTACGGAGTGAAGGCTTAGTGATAAAAGTATGGGCCATCTTGCTCTGGAAATTCCACACAGGGCTGGGAAAGCCAGCAGGCTCAGGAAGGATTTCCACCAAGATATTAATGGTGGTTGTCTCCACGTTGCAGGAATTTATGGAGTTTTTATGTTTTTCTTGATTGTTTGAGCTTTTCTTCATAATAAACCTGAGCGATGTTATAATCATGAAAGAAATAAAATGTTCACATAATCATGGTTTTCTCCTTCCAGAGACCTCAGTAAAATAAAAAGGGTAATAAACTCACAATAGTCAGGGTCATTGGAGATGACAGTGAAGGTCAGATTCTAACCCATTTTCAGAAGATGTGAAGAAAATAAAAACCCATTGATCAATAATGAAATCAAGAAAGCCATCTCCCAGAATGTTGTGGAGGGGTAAAAGGAGGGGTATAGCAGAGAAGAAAATTCAAATCATCTGCAGATGAACTGGCCAGTTGGTGGCGCCCTACACTCTCCTCACCCATCCTGAGTTTGGAGCATGGATAGCCAAACCCTGGGCAAAAATCAGAGCTCTGTTCTCTACAAAGGGCTGACATATTTTTCCTGAGAATTAGGGCATCTAGACTCCTGTGTAACCACCCCCCAGCTTTTGACATTTGAGAGCTTCCTAGCCAGACCCCTCTTTCTGCTCACACCAAAGTGAGGCCCGCCCTTCAACGTGCCGCAGCAAACCGAGCCACAGCATTGGAACACCAGCGAAGTGTGATGAACAGAATCCATTTAGCCCGAGGGCACAGCCCGTGCTTCGTGACGTTGGACCCGTAGTGTAATTCCAGCTCAGTGCCTGCCTCTATATTTATGGAAAGAACTGATTAATGTATTAATAATTTCATTTTATATTAACATAAAGTTTATTAGTTTCCAACTTGAGAGTCAGCCTGATAGAACACAAAAGACATAAATATGGTTGTAGAAAAAAACATAATATGATCAACCTTGACAGTGTAAAAACAATTCCAGATGCCAGAAAATGAGAAGGATATGGGGAGAAGGGTGGAGTACTCATATCTTAATCTAATTTAGTTGGGAATCCAGAAGCACTTTCTATGTAAATTGGCACAGCCATTATAGCAAATAGTATGGAGGTTCCTTGAAAATTACAAATAGAAGTACCACATGACCCAGTAATCTAGGAAAGAAGGAAGGAGGAAGGAAGGAAGGAAGGAAAGAAGGAAGGAAGGAAGGAAAGAAGGAAGGAGGGAAGAAGGGAGGGAGGGAGGGAGGAAGGAAGGGAGGGAGGGAGGGAGGGAGGGAGGGAGGGAGGAAGGAAGGCAGGCAGGAAGGAAGGGAGGGAGGAAGGAAGGCAGGAAGGCAAGAAGGAAGGAAGGAAAGAAGGAAGGAAGGAGGGAGGGAGGAAGGGAGGAAGGAGGGGAAGGGGAGGACGGAGAGAATTCGATATCTAACTGCTAATGTTCTGTCAAAATCAGCCAGCACAAGGTGTCAGATGGTATAAAATCAGCCTGATTGCTCAGTTGATTTTTCCATCTCCTGAAAACAATCTGACTCTCTCACAGTCACTGCTTTGGAGTTTGAGGCATGAGGTACAGCAGCCCCCGAAGGACTTTCAGGTCTTGGACCCTGGACTGGCTCACTGTTTCTCCTGGTCATTGACGGTCAGCCTCTTCTTGATCCGGCTTTCTACAGACTCACCCAGCTGGGACCCAGGACTCTCCTTCCACTCCAGTCCCTTCATCCTGGCCTTGTCTCTTCACCTTCTATCCTCCAACCCAGTCAACCCAAGGTTGATCCATGGCTGCCAGGCCCAGTGAGCATAGAGAGAACAGCACCCTTGTTAAGCATGGACTGCTTGGGAGATGGGTGACCTGAGACAACTCACTAGCAAGGAAGGCTCTGCACTTCCAAGAATCATGCAGTGTGTAGTGGATACTATAAGGGCCTTGGGGCCAAACCAAGCTGCTCAAAGCCTAGATTTGCTGCTAGTTTGTCACATTGACCAAAATACTTAACTTCTCTGAGCTTCCTTGTCTGATCTGTAATGTGAGGATAATACCATCTCCCACAAGCATGGTTTGATGACAAAGATTAAATGAGACCTTGTGTATAAAGTGTCTACCATACTTCTGAGTAGGTGCATAAGTTTCAATACCTTCCCACTTCCATTTTTCTGTCCTCCTTCTTCCCTTTACATTATATAAAGGTGAACACAAAGTGCACAACAATGAAATGCTTTGCAGCTGATCACATGTATGATTAAATAATGCTAGGACTGATAATAATTTTACTGTTTTGCTGTGAGTCTATCCCTGGGGCACACATTCACTTTTCTTGGGAACAAGTCCCTCTTCTGGGCGATTTGTTATGAAGGTAGAGGAGGCATCTGGGACCACAAGGATACATTAGGACCTAGGGTCATAACATTCTTAAATGTTAAAATTAGTAGGACCTTTGAGGTTAACCAGCTGTCATTTATGGAGGAGGAACTTGAGACCCAGACAAGGTAAGTTGCCTAGTTCAATGTCCCATACCTGATCTACCCGATTCCCATTCACTGTTCTTCTGAAATGAAAACATATCCTGAGAAGGTTGCTGTGTCAAAAGAATATATTATATAATAAAACAGGGTCATAACTGTGAACCATATAAAAAACAGGGTCATAACTGTGTATGATGAGAAGTACTTAAACTAAAATGAATGCATTTTTAAAAGTTTTTGTTTAATGTGCAAACATTAAATGACACTGCAGTTAAATGCCACTATGCATTAAGGGAAAATTCTGCCTGGGCATCAAAAGCATTTGTAGGTGGTGAGTTTATAAAAGAGTATCTATTGAATGCAACAGGCTTGATATATTCCAGACAGAAACAACCAGAAGTCCTGCTACTTAGTGTTTTACAAATAGAGCTAAAAATATGCTGCACAAATTATGTAAGAAATTTAGATAATTTCTAGTGTTTTCTTGTAACTGATGAGTGAGTACACATATTAAATGTACTATATATTACATACATATTTTTATGGAGTTTCTTAGGATTGATGAACAAGAAGACCATTGGAATATGATATAATGCAACAGACATGATATCGGGAGGTAAGTTACTTTGGAAACCAGAGAGTCTTGAGAGTTTGAACGTTGGCCAACATTAGTCAGCATGGTTACAGAATATGATCTGTGATCTAGTTAGTGTTAATGTCACACTTATTAGGAAACTTAGTGAGGCATCATTTGTAAGGGCATTGAATTTATGCCTGTTTGTTTAATTATTCACCAGCAATTGGCTAGTAGTAAAAGGTTAGGATTGGGAAATGTCAAGGATGTAGTAAGTAACACTGGCACAGGGTGCGCTTCTGTGGCTTGAACTGCCGACAGTGACCCTCTCGAAGCGCAGGGACCACGTTCTGCTGTAGTCCGTGGACTTTGGATCAGTCAGTTTAGGTGCTTTTGAGTTGGGAAGGGTATTCTGAGTTGGTGAAAGAAATTGACTTATTTACATGAGCCAAGGGAAAATCTCCATGACAACTCACAAAAACTAGACGTGGAATCTTCCTTTTCAAGAGTGTCCATGAGTTAGGTATCTATACACTGTAGTTTTAAAATGTAAGATTCAGTTCACTCACTTCTAAAAAAAATTGCCTCTAAGATATTCATTCTGTGGGGGATAATCTGGCTCTCTTGACTACACTGAAGTGAGTTTTACAGAAGTGAAAGTGATAGCCTGAACTTCAGTCCCAAAACTGCAGGTATGAAGACTGGATTCCAAAAAAGTATATTTTAAACTTAATGAAAATGAAGTAACACTGTTGAGTTTGCTTAATCTTAAAGAATAAAGGAAGCACTATAAATTGATATTATTTAGTTGTAGGACAAAACAGTACTGAAAACTCCATAAATGTAACAGTATTTTTCCCCCCTGCAGGAGCATTGGCCATATTTTTTGTATTTTATTTTTTCATATTTTATTTTTTGTTTCATATTAAGCTTATTTTTTTATTTTAGTCCTTATTCAGTACAGTTTCTATCCTTTACTCCCATTCCAG
>CM052548.1:70949534-70991170 GCA_028533065.1 Trachops cirrhosus | reverse complement strand
TTCATTCTGAGCCTTTTTTCCTCTCTTGCTCTTTCTGGGTGTTTTTTTCAACTTTGTCTTCTAATTCACTGATCCGATCTTCTGCTTCATCGATCCTGCTTTTGATTCCTTCTACTGTGTTCTTCCATTCAGAAATTGACTTCTTCATTTCCTCTTGGCCCTTGTTGATAGTTTCTATTTCCTTTTTCATGTTGATATAGTTTTCAGTGAATTCATTGTAGCTTCCCTGTAGTTTCTGGTAACTCATTGCGAGTTCGTGGAACTTCCTGATAATCATTGCTTTGAACTCAGAATCTGATAGTTGAGTTGCCTCTCTTTCATTTAGCATTCTTTCTGAGGCTTCCTCCTTTCCCTTCAGTTGGGGATTGTTTCTTTGTCTTCTCATTGTTCGTGAGACTCTTCTTGCTAGCCTCAGCTTCTTAAATTGATGTGTTCTGGCTCCCTGGGTTTATGGTGTGTACTTCTGTGGTAGAATATCTGTGAGATTCAGTGGTACAGTCTCCTTCTGGTATCCAGGTGTTCACAGCTTCCACCTACTCTTTTTTATAATCAGTTGGAGGGGGGAGGCAAAATGGTTTAAGACAGCAAGAGAGTATTCTATGATGTTTACATTAGCAGCCAGTAGAGAAGAGATAGGAGATCCTTTGCCTATGTATAGTGTTAACTGTGATCTTCCACCCTACTAGCCACTTTTTAGAAAGGATGGAAAGAAGATAAGACTCTTGTTGGGAAGGAAGGGATTGTGAATTGGATCTAGAAAACAGTGAGGTTGTGGGAGGTCAGATTCTGAGGTAGGGTGAGAGTAAAGAGTAGTAAATAGGTGTAGTGTGTGAGAGAATAGAGTTAACCATTATAGTAATAGAATTCAGGAAACTCAGAAGTGGGCTAAGGTCTGGGAGGGGTGTTGTGTAGTATTTACAATTGTATGAAATAGCTATTATTTACAGTAATATTAGAGCAACAATCATATGACAGAATCTAAGAGATCTAGATAACAAGAATAGGGAGTATGGAGCCTTGAGAAGTGTACTAATAGAACACAGATGAAGGATAGTAAATTAGCTATACACTATGAATGATAGTGTATAATGATAATGATAATGGGGAAACCTATCAAATGATACAATAGAACCAGCGAAGCAAAGAAGACTATACAGAAAGAAGAGCAATACCAAAATGCTATTACAAAAAAAAAAAAAAAGAAGGAAAAAAAGCAGAAGATGGAAGGAAGAAGAGATAAATTTGGAAAGAAAGGGAGAAGGATCAACACTAGAATGAAAGAAATAGAAGCAAGAAATAGAAGCGTAAGAAATTGATAGATATAAAAATAAGAAGAATTAAAAAATAAAAACTTACTTACAAAAATCAAGCAAAAAAAAAAAAACCTTTTGTTGGTTTCAAACTGGCCAGACCAGTTTTTCTGGTTTTGCTGACTTCAGCAGACTTAGGGGCAAATGCCATGACTTTTTTCCCTTCCAATTCAGAGCTCAGTCAGCCTCTGGTGCACTGTCCCCAGGTCTAGCCACGCATTCTCCCCAGAGCCGGTCCAGTGCCCCCCGAAGGGCCCTGGGTATGGGATCTGTGCACCCCTAAGCATTCTCTCTGGAGCTTACTGCGGAGCGCCCGCACCTTTTCTGGGTTCACGGGTGTGAACTCTGTGGATCTCGAGGGGCACGCAGTTCCCCCAATTTCACGGCCTGGGCACCAGGGATCCCGCAGAATGCCCGCACCTTTTCCATGCTCACTGCTCTGTGCACCGGGTCTTCTACCAAATCCCACTCTCTCCGGGCTGGGGCGCAGGTGCAAGGCCAGGCCGTCCTTGGTCACACCAGCTGGGCCGCGATCTCCACAGAGCCCGCTCCGTGGTCCCGAGGAGCAGTTCTGCTCAGTCCTTGTTTGACCAGGGAGGGAGCAGTTGACCCAGCTCTCCCCCGAGAGCCCTGAGGCAGACCCCGGAGCTCTGGGGCTGGGGCTGCAACCTCCCAGGTCCCTGCACTGATCCCTGGGCCGTTATTATCCTGAAGTAGTCTCCTTACCATCTGGTCTTTCCATGTCCGCTACAATTTTTGATCTCCTATTTTCATATATGTTGTGATAATGTTGGCTGTTTGCTCTGTTCCTCCATAGATCGGCTAGGTCTTTCTCTCGTGTGTAATGTGACAGTATTGAAGGAATAGAGTTCTAAAGGTGCAAATATTCTGTTCATGTTCAGAATGCAAACTGGAAGACATGGACATTTGGTACAGGAGAAAAGATGTCAGGTTTCCAGGTTCATATTGAGGAAGAAATGAATCATAAAAAGGAAAAAATTTGATTTATTATTAAATATTTTTGCTCTTAATTTGCATTTCCATAAATATCAACTGTAAATGATATTACACACATTTATACATCACCTGCTTACATTACAGTTCGGTAAAAATAGAGCCCATGGGCTGGTTTTTCTTAATTCCAGGCTACTTTGCTCATTTTTGTCACCTGCCTGCTGGGCAGGGAGGCATCTTCCAGCCGCCAAGGGCCCCTGGAGCGGAGGGACTGCTGGTTTCCGCACAGCATGCAGCTGGTGCTGCAGATGAAACGTGTGAGTTCAGGGGCAGAGCATCCCCTGGCCTGGGCAACAAAGCGGGCACCGTCCCTGCACAGGCCAGCACCTGCGGACTGTGCCACGTGAAGCCTTGTCTGGAATACTGTGTGGCACTGACATCCAGAGACGAGTTGGCCACCAAGAGTTTTCAGCTCCCCCTGTGCCAGCCTTGAAACCAAGACTGAGCATCAGCACTAAGGACTGAGCTAGCCTGAGATACAGGAATATTTTTGAGTAAGAAATGGGGGAGATACTTGTTTTCCTCCATTAATAGAACCATATTAATAGGACCAGTTGGGGCCTAGCGATTCATTGAAACAATAAAGGATAGATAAATGTATATTTTTGGTTTTAGTGCCTAGAAGTACGTTAATCATAAGCCTTGACTTCTGACATTCTCATTATTGGCCCATGCACGGTCTTCTTTTACTGTCTTGGTGAGTGCATTTATTTAATTATTCAGACCCAGGAATGCATTTGTACTCCAAGTTCCATAATGGTGACCACTGGGCATTACAATGAACCCTCCTCATATGCAATATTAGAGAAGGGAGTGAGGACAGGACAACCAATGTTTTTGAGCACCTTCTTCTTGCCAGGCACTGTGCTGAACCTTTGCAAACATTTCCTATTTAATTCCCCCAAAAGAGTTCCTGGCAAACAGAGGCAAGCCAGTGGCTCCTCATCCTTCCTGCCCGTGGTTCGTTCCCACTACTGTAAACTGGCTGGTCAGAAATAGAATCCCTGTGAGTGACAAGAACATTTCAGTGCAATATTTGCAGGTGGTTGGGTGATTTGATGTTGGGTGACTTTCAATTTTCACAGCTGAACTTTAAAATCTCATTAAAACAGCTTTTTGTTGCTATTTGCTGAGTTTAAATCGGCAGTGATTCAGCAAACAAGCAGACACAGCAGGTTGCCTCTCTTGGCAGGTATAATGAGGGACCTACAGAGTCTACAACTGAGAACAAAAACTGTGGCTTCAGACTGAAAGCATTGTGAGTCTCTGTAAGGAATACCTTCTGCAAATCCTAACTGATCTATGTGAATGACTTTGAAAGAAAAGGGAGACTCTTCTCCCTCACGGTTGGCATTGTTTGCACTGGCAGAAGCATTGGATGGGTGGATTACTGAGAGGTTTGGAAATGTCTCTTAGTGTCTGATGCAACCCGATGTCCTGAATAACATTCGTTTTTTTTTTAAAAGAAAAAAGTTCCGGATCAGAAAAGATCTCTCTGAGATTCAGAGCTGTTCTAAATCCCCTCGCCGGCCCTTACCTAAGGTTCTAAAAGCTTTCCTTAGCATCTGGCTGCAGGAGTCAGGAGGAGAGAATGCTCCCTATTTAGTGAGCATCCCCTTTGGGCGAGGGGCTGTGCTGTGCTCAGTCTGCAGAGTCAGACTGGGCCCCTCGCTGAAGTGGCTCTCAGTCCAATGATGAAGTCGGAAAGGGCTCTGGAAATTGTAATTCAGGGCCAAGAGAAAGAAGAGCCATAGGGAGTACAAGGCAGGGATCAGTCCTGAGAAAGGAGCTAAAGATCAGCGTGCTCTTCCGGTGACAGTTGCAGGTTTGGAACTAGAATGTGCAATGGGGCCTCTGTGACAGAGAAGGAGAGGATGGGCAGCCGCTGGGAGGAGATGGTGACTTGCCTGAGGATGCTCGGAGAAGACTTCCTTAGGCTGCAGCCACTATGAAAAGGGGAAACATGAGGGAAAAAAATCAAAGCCAGATATAAGGAGAGCAAGGCCTTACCCCTGCTGTCCCCCCTCAGTGCTGTGGCCCGCCCCCGCCCTTGACCCCCTCACTTGGGTCTTCTTCCCGATCCTCAGTGATGTTCTGAGGTCTGACTGAGCAGGGCCCCAGTCCTGCCTGTGTTCCTCCTTCCCCCTCTCTGTTCTCCTTCGTAGCCAGGTCCCTGGCTAGATTACCATAGGACTAAATTAGCAATTGACCAAATTGACTAAAGTAGAACCGATTCCTTTCTGAGGGGCCAGTCTCTAGGAGTGACACTGTCATTCCGTAGCACTTGGAATTGTAAATTCTTAGCAGCGTCCCTGAAGGCACCCCGGGCAGACTCCCACCATTTGTGTCAAGACTCCCTAACTGTCCCTGACAGGCAGCCCCCTCCCTCCCACACGGAGGTGACGGGGACCAACCGTACGCATGTCTTTAATTTCAGGTCTCTACGTTGGTAGCATTCTAGAGGATTAAGGTCTGAATAAGGGCACAAAGCCCCTCTTCAGCCCTGGGGCAGCAGGGGGGTCCCGGAGTCCGTGTGACCTTCCTGGGGTGCGGCCAGGAGAACAAGCCGCCACTCAGCCTGGCTGGCTGTTTACACGGGGACCCAGGCGCTCCGACCGGCTGCTGCCCGGGGCCTGCGGCTGCTGACAGGCCGTGTGGGTGGATAATGTGGGCATTCATTTCCTGCAGCTGCTCCTCGCAGGGGCGCTCACCAGGGCAGGGGGAGTGAGTGGGGTGGGTGTGCGGGAGGCAGGAGGCAGAGGCAGCCATGGGCCTCGGCGCAGCTCTGCCTGAGACACCGGCAGCAGGGGGCCGTGCGGTGTGGTTGCTTCACCTGCCTGAGTCTATAATGAGGCTGGTTAAACATTTCTAGCATTTGCAAAAACTCTTCCCCATTTTTTCTCCAATGAGCTGTCATCTAAGAAAGGGTGGACAGACCCAGTGCTCTCAAATCAGTTTGGATGTCATTCAACCTTTTTTTTCTCCTCTGTGAAGATGAGCTGGGTCAGTCATTCTCCTGTCATCTGCTGATAAGAGTCCTGCATGGGGAACCAGACCTTGGTCCAGCCCCAGCCTGACAACCTTGTCCGTGACCTCGGAGCAGTTATGTAACTGTTCCCGGCCTCTGTGTCCCCCCTTTAAAACAGACACCATGACACTGTCCTAACCTACTTCACAGGGTGATGTGAGGGTGAAGTGAGAAAACCGCCCCAGTTTGTGTCACGCAGGAGAGGTCAGCAAGCCCTCAAGGCCCGGGGTGGGCGAGCCTTTCTGAAGAAGGCCACGAAGTAAATATTTTAGGATTTGTGTATCACACAAGGCCTCTGTTGCATGTTCTTCTTTGTGTGTGTTTTCAACCCTTTAATAATGAAAAAATTATTTTCAGCTCTTGGGTCACGCAAAAACAGGCCCTGGGCCAGACTTTGCTAACCTCTACTCACAGGTAAGGGCCGGAGGTAGATTCAGAGGCTGTGATAAGTCTATATAAACGTAAGTATTAGTAAGTAAATAATACGTGGGTAGTGTGTGAATATATATATATATGGCATTTTCTGAAATTACCTGAACCCCAGCTCATGGGCCATTTTGTTCAAGAACTCGTAGAATACCTTGCCATCTACTGAGCTCTTCAGTGCCCAGCCAGAGAGCATCCATGCTGACTCGCTCAGGAGTCTCAAACTGGAGGCCAGCCCCCAGCCTGCATTCGGCCTAAGAGCTTCATTGGACCCCCATGATCATGAAACCCTGGACACACCACCTGCCTCCCTAGCCAGGGAAGCCTGGGCCATGGGGAGAATGGAGAGAAGGCCTTTATTTGGGGCCATAACTGTTCACGTAAGCAGCAATGACTGTTACTTATGACAGCGCAGAAAGAGTACTATGTTGACGATGTGTTTTTAAGTTGTGCCTTGATTTCTCCAGGTAAACGCCCAGGAGGTAAGCTGGCTTTATTACTGCCGTTTGCAAAGAGGGGGATTGTGTTGAAGAACATCTACATGGTTCTCAAGACACTGAAATCAACTTTCAAGAGTGGGGCAATGGTTTCTGGTTCCTGCTGTCTCTGATGGGGAGTCGGGTCCCTGCTTCCCCTTGTGTGTCCGTTTCTTCTTCCCTTATCCTCATGCCTTGTTTGAAGGTGTGAGAAGACCTGGAAAAGGAAGCTGGATGAGAACGGCAGAGGGCAAAGAAGGTTTACTTCATTCTGTTCGCTTTCAACGTATTTCCAAAGAGAAATAAATGGTAGATCAGTAACACTTATTCAGACTAGAATAATGAAAGCATCCAAATTTCAGATATCCATAAGCAAGAGGCCATGCGGGCCGAATAATTCTTGCTTTTGTTGGTGCTGCGTGGAAATAGGATGAAGTAAATGTGACAATTTAGAACCAGTTCTTAGTGTCAAAACCACTTTGTCCCTTCTTTTCACAGAGGAGACTATGCGGAGCCAGAAAGGCTGTGAGGTTTTCAGGAAGGTGGCTGGTGTTCGGAGCCGGAACCTGCACGGCAGTTCCCGACTCTGGTGCAGTCCTCTGTCTGCTGCGCCGGCCGTCCCCCAGGTGTCAGCTGTCCTGACGGTCCCATCCCTGCATAGCTACACTCATGGTTGCCCCTTTATTTTTACAATCTCAGGAAGGTTTTTCCCAGTCCAGATGATGTTCTCTAACATGTCTGATTGAACGCGATGTTTTCTCCCTGTGTGATTCCTCCATTTTGTTAGCATGGGGCGGAAAGCTCAATGCTACTGTCTCAGCACCCTTCAGAGTCAAGCTCTGTTCTGCAGAGGAAAGTTCTAGTCTTTCAACCACAGACCACCTCAAACACAAGCCAAGGATCTTATAAATGTCTGCCCCTGATCACAAGAGGAAAAGGATGGAAGGCTCAGGGTAAGTCTAGCACCTTCCTGGGCAAGACAACCCAAAGTACTCACAGTGGAGGGGATGGTCGTCTGCACCATTCTCATGTCCAAGGGAAAATACTTTGGAAATCAACAGCTAGCCGGTGCCTGACCACCACTAGGCACACAGAGCATTCCCAATGACCATTAATGCCAGACGTGGAATGTGAGTCCTGGGTGCCTTGAATCCTAACACTGGACATTCCTGAACTTGTCGCTAGGCTTTGGGGAGGGAGCCTCCTGCCATCTGGAGGCTGTAGCCATTGGCTTAGGGCCTCCTGAGTAACACAGGCCATTGGCTTCATAGGAGTCCTCAGAACGGAGAGACATCCATGAGGAACGTGGTCAGGGAAGGGAAGGTACACCAGACCCACCCTAAGGAACTGCTGATTTCATTCTTCCTACTTCTTATTGCTCTACTCCTATGGGGAAGACAGGAAAATACTCATTTAGGAGAGAATGTAGTTTGTCAGACATCCCACAACTCCCAGTAACATCAGAATGAAATCCAAACTTACTAGTATAGCAGACAAAGTGTTCCATGGTTTAACTTCAACCTTCCTTTTTAATCCTCCCCACGTTCTCCACCAGCCTCTGTGAACCACTTGGTTCTTCTCAAATGTACCATATGATTTCTTACCTTTGTGCATTTGTCTATGCTATTGCCTGTGCCTGGAAGGCTCTTTTTCCTTTCTGTGACTTGGTGAACTTCTGCACATCCTTCGAAACCCAGCTCAAATAGTCCTCATGAAGCCTCTCCTCACCCTCACAGGGAAAGTTATTTCTTTTCCCTGCTTTTCCTTAAGGTCTTGTGCAAACTTCTACATATGATGATACATATGACTCTTCAAGAATTATATGTTTATCTCCTCCACTGGTCTGTGAGCTCCTAATCTGTAGGGACTGTGACAGCTGATTATTACCTGCCCCCCGCCCCACTCTGAGCCTAGCCCAGTACCTGGACATGCTGGCCTCTACGAAATGTTGAGTGAATTAATGAATGACCTGGAAGCAGGTGTGAGAAGGCTTTGATGGTCCAGCAAACTGATTTAATCTCTGCCGTCCCCCATAGTGTTCCACTGTGGGCTATTCAAAATGATCCCCTGGGGCACAGGGAGAAAATAGTGGAACTCCTGCTCATATTTCTGTGTCAAAAATTAACAATCCATTTCACATGGATTGATAGCACATGTATTTAATTTATAAATAAATGCATACATTAAGAATAAGATATACATCAAAATATTGTTTGGCCAAGCAAAGGGAAGTCATTGAAAATTTGGAATAGAGAAAAAATCATGAAAAAAGCAAGTGTATAGGAAAATTGATCTTGTAGACTAGAGGGAGGTGAGGCTGTCAATCAATACAGAAGCATTTTGTGGTCCACATACAAGAGATGAGATACTAGACAAGTGTAAGAGCCACAGGGATGGGGGAAAAAGGAAGACCCACTACAGAAATACTATCATATCTTCATTATTGTCACTACATCAGTGGGACCAGGTGACATTTTGGCTAGTGGTAAGCAGAAAGAATCAGATCCACACACAATCCCCCAAATGCAGTCATAACCTGGGAGTATAGGTAGACCTCAAAGGTGAAGACAGAATACTTTGCTCCAGGCTTAGATTCTGTGAGCAACACTTAAAATTTTTTTTTCCCACTTGTTTGAAGAGATAGCAAATAAGGGCCACCCATCAGGTCTGCCCAATCCCAGAGGAGACTTCTTAATAAAGACTATTTATAGCTGCAGGTAATTGCAGCAACACTGTGCAATAATCGCTGTGTGGGGCACGTAGGTGGGGCCGGGTAGGGGTCTGGCCACCGCTGCGTGCGTGACCGTCTTCTGGCTGCTTCTTGTTGGCTTAGGAAAGAACAGAAGGTGGATTTGTTTGTCAGTTGAGCAACCTGGCATTGCCCTGTCTTTGCCTGGCTCTCTCTCTTTAAACATTAACCATCTCTTAAAACATTTGCGTTCCATGCCCAAGGCCAAGGGGGAACAAGAGAAAGGGGAGGAGGGAAGGAAAGAAGAAGAGAAGGGAGGGAGGGAGGGAGAGGAAGGTTCCCCATATCAACAGTTCATTCATTCCAGAAACATTCATGAAGGGTCCTCGGTGACCCAGGCATGGCCCAAGACCCCAGGTTTGAATGCTGAGTAGAACAAGTTCCCACCCCCCATCCTTACAGGTTCTCAGACTCAGAGACAGACCAGGAAACGCAACTCTGCGCCTTCTCCACTCGCCAGAGAAGGATGGATGGGAGAGATGGAAGAAGCAATCAGAGACCTGAAAGTCCCCAGGGTCTTTGTCCTCAGGGCAGTGGTTCCCAAAGTTCAACGAGAAAGAAGTGAACTGGAATAGTCCCTCAAAATACAGCTTCTGGTTCAGCGAGTCTCTTTCACCGGGGCCCAGGGCTCTGCATTAGTCTAGCTTTCTGATGAAATCCAGATTTAGATGATCTGTGACCGCAAGGGGACAATGCCCTTCTAGGCAAAAAGCCTGGGCCTGGAGCCCAGAGGTTGATGGAAGA
The DNA here is from genome assembly GCA_028533065.1 of Trachops cirrhosus. Lineage (NCBI taxonomy): Eukaryota > Metazoa > Chordata > Mammalia > Chiroptera > Phyllostomidae > Trachops > Trachops cirrhosus. The sequence goes on along the minus strand of CM052548.1, from coordinate 70,981,423 downwards.
CGGAAGAATGGAAGAGGGAGCACTGGAGATGATTAAGGACAGAAAAAATGGAAAAAAGAGAAAATCCGGGGAGTGGGAGAGAAGAGGCCTAGCTCTCTAAGGAGAAGTGAGCGAATATTACAGAATCCCGAGGCCACTCTGGTGACTGGCATCCATCTATTGACCATGAGTTTTGGTCTTTACGATGTAAACTTGATGACTTGCCCAAATGAGCACAGAGCACTAAACAGAAGGCAAACTGTGCTGGAGCCTTGGGCTTACACGGCGCCGGTGCAGCCATGCCCCGCCGTCTCGCCGTCACACCTCTGGTCTTGCTTCCAGATGCCCTGACTGCAGCCCACGCTCATCTTCAAGTGCTGAGGCTGAATCAGGCCAGGGCTGAGGAAAGGGAAGCTGCTCCGGAGGAGGTACCCTAGGTCGACACTATCTCCAGCAGCTTCCCTAGGTCTCGGCTTCTCCGTCTAGCTGTACTCCCACCCTCCACAGCCCCCAGGCTGGTCTACTCCAGAGCAGCGGCCAGTTCACTTCCTGAGAAGCTGGCAGTGGACCAACCTGCATGAAGATCGAGCTCTGATGGCCACAAGCTATCTGTAGACCTGTGGTCTACAGATCTTACTCTTCCTCCTGATTGTGTCAAGATTCCTCTCTTTCTTGAACTGGTTTTAGGCCCAATTTTGAGCCCCCGGGGTGTGGTGGGTCTGTCCCTAGGACCCTTTGCTTCTTCTTCAGCAGATGGGATGTTCCTGGTTACCCTGTTGTGGGCCCAAAGTGCACTTTCCCCCCATCCCTCCAAACGGACCTGTCCTCCCCCATTCTTTAAGATCCTGCTCTGCTGTGACCTTCCCCGGGACTCTTCCTTAACCATCCCCTTCCCCTCTGGCATCCCAATCTCGTGGCCCCTTCGTTCAGGTGTGCCCCACCCATTTGACTACAAGTTTCAGGGGCTTAGTCTCGTGGTTAGGAATTCAGGCCGACCTGAGTCAGAAGCCCAGGCGCTGCCGCTTACCAGCTCTGTGACCTCAGGCAGGTTACTTCTCCGTCCGAAGTCTCCGTGTCCTTGCCTATAAAATTGGCAAACAATCGCACTTACTATTAAGGTTTAATGATCTAATACCTGACCCAGCACCAGAAACACTGTAGCCCTCAGTCCATGTTTGCTTTCCTCATTAATCATATTTATATCCTTAATTTACTCCAATCCCTGTGGGTTTCATACAGAGGAGACTGTCAGTGATGTTTATGGAATGAGCAATTAAGATATGTAACTTAGCACTGGATCAGTTCATCAGTAGGTTTTCAGGAGTAGGCACCTCAGTTTCTCCTTTAACTCATCAACATTTTATGGTGTTTCCTGTATCCAAGGGTTTGTTCAAGCAGAAGTCTCTCCATAAACCGAGGCAGGCTCTTCGCAGCCTCGCTTCCCGTGTGTCCACTGCTTCAGTGCGCTTTTCTTCTGTTCCTGTCCTCACGTTCTGTTCCCGTCCTCACATTCTGTTCCCATCCTCACATTTGCCATCTTGCTGCTGAGGGCCTCAACCAGAGAACCGTGGCTATTGAAAAGTTCCCGAAACTGAGTCTGAGTTCTCTGGAGGAAAATAGCCACAGAATTCTATCAAGTCTGCTGTAAACGCTTGAATTTCACTCCTCCCACTGTCGACTCCCGCCCTGTGAAAGGAGGCGGAAGAACTAAATAAACTCTGGAGCCCCTTTCACTGCAGCGGTCTGCGATCACCTCTGTGCATGGCCGGATGTTTAGGCTCCCACAGGCCCAGCAGTTTTTGCCAACAAGCATGATCAACGACTAGCCCTGGCTCCCCAGTATGAATGATCTCAGAAAGAAAATAGGTGCCACCTGTCCTGCCTGCCTCTTTGCCGCTGCCTTCACCACTTGGCTGGAATTACTAGAGGCCATTGCTTGGTTTATTTAGGTCCCTTTGAGTTCAGGCATTCTGAGGAAAGATAAGAAGGGTGGTGTGAGCTCAGAATCAACTAGCTTTTCTTAAAGATCTTAATCGAATAATCTAAGGTTAAATATGAGGAGGAAGCATTGTAAAAGTAGGTGAAGAACCAGTAACAAATAACTTATTAGCTTTCCCTCCCCTCCGAGAGAAGCTGGCTCTGAGCCCCGTTCAGGCAGGGAGTGCGTGCGGCCAGCCTGCCCCAAGCCCTGAGGTCCCTGAGCCAGGGAGGGCCCCCCTTGCCCACCCCAGCCGGTGGGCCTGGGTACAGTACTTCACCCTCTCTCTCTTTGCCCTCCTCCCTCTCTCATCCAGTGCTGCTCACTTTAAATGCATTCTTCCTCTGGGCCATTGCTTCTCATCCCCTTTTAATACATTCTCCTTTGGAAAAGTATTTTTTAAAGTCTTATCCATGCATTTCCTCCCCCCCAACCCCCACCCCCAGCTTGTGATAGACACCGCCCTGGCCCAGGCCTGTCCCACCCACTTGGAGCAGTGGCCACCAGCTCCAGCTGTCCCCTCTCATCGCTCCCCACTGATTGCTAGTGACTGGTTATTGGGAATGCTCTTTTGTCTCGAATCCTGAGGTTCTGCAGTAGAAGACAGGGCCTAAATCCATTCAGTGAACGTTTCTTGAGCATCACCTGCATGCCATCAGGACTGTGAGAGGCCAGGGTGCAGTGGTGATGAAATAAACACCCCGCTTCCAGGAAGCTTCAGGAAGACACATGAGCAAGTCCGAAATGGTCAATGCTACTGAAACTAGGTACGGAGGATTGTGGGTCCCAGAGGAAGACGTGACTAGCTTTCCCAGGGGGTACCGGGAAAGGTTTTGCAGGCAGAGAAAGGAAAGGACAACCAGGAACAGGACGCCCATGTTGAGGGGCAAGGGCTGGATGAAGTGCCCGTGGTGGCGGGGAGCTGGAGCACGGTACGCAGGGCTGGGGAGGGACCAGAGCGGGTGCTGGAAAGCAGGCTCACCCTCAGATGTGAGGGGCGGCAAAGGCATTTGGACGTGATCCTGTTGAAAATGGTATAATTGCCAGATAACTCAGCAAGAAACTGAAAAATAATTTGAGTTTTACGTCTTCCAGTGTAAAACTACCCGTTCAGCCAGCATCCCAGGGGTAGTCCAGCAGTTAGAGGTTAACTTGAGAAGGGGGCAGGGGGAAGTGGGACAGCGCCTTGGAAGCAGGCAGCGGGTGTGCGCTCGACCGGCGGGAGCGGCTGCGGAAAGTAGAAATATAATTATCCTAAATCATCACCTGACTGATGGAAACCCTGCAGGAACCGAACCTGTTTGGCTGCAGTCCTAGAATGGAAGCAGCCCGGCTTCCTACCTGACATCACAATATTCCAGCCAGAGACGAGTAATAGGATTTCTGTAAGAGTGCTTTGTAACACGCAGGATGTCCTACACATACACTGATAATTAGTATTGCGGTTTTCCACGGGCATGCTCAGAAGTTCCAGCCAGGATACCCACCTACTCAGATGACCTCCATGGAGAACGTCGTCCCCTTCCATCTAAGGGGCAACTCAAAGGCGGAAGCATCTGACAGTGGGAGGGGCTGGCCACCGCCAATCAGACCAGCCAATCAGGCCAGACCAAATCGCGTGATCATTAATTTTGTTCTTGAACTTCAGAACAACTGTGAGGCAGCAAAGATAAAGCATGCTTCGTTGCTCTCTTGTTTTTTTTTTTGTCATGTTCCTCGGGGTTAATTAAACTGGCTTCTTTAACAACAGGACTTCTCAGAACCTTACACATGCTAATGAGCATTGTGAATTCAAAAGAGGTTTGTGTACAGAATCTCTGAGGTTGACTTGACTACCCACCCCCACTCCTATTTCCTGACCCTTCCTGCCTGGAGGCCCTACAAGACCCTCACAAACAAAGCAGTGCCCTCTGATCTTCCATCAATATGCTCCAAGACCCTCGGTGGGTGCCTGAAGCTGTGGACAGTACCAAACTCTGTTTGTACTGTCTTTTTCTATACACACATACACATGTAGGATAAAGTTTAATTTATACATTAGGCTCAATAAGAAACTAACAGTAACTAATAAAACAATTTTAAAAATATACTGTCATAAAAGCATCGTGAATGTGGCCTATCTCGTTGTGCTGTGCTCACCCTTCTTGAGATGATGTGAGATGCTCCAGAGCCTCCGTGATGAGATGGAGGGAGGTGAATGGGACGTTAATTAAATAAAATGCAGGTGACTTGAACACAAGCCAGGCAATTCCTCCTCAGCCGATCTGACAACCCAGATGGCTACTAAATGACTCAGTAGGGGGCGTCCGAACAAAGGGATGAAGCATGTCCCAGGTGGGACAAACGACACACAATTTAAAACTTATGAACTGTTCATTCATGGAATTTTTCATTTAACATTTTCGGACTGTAGTTGATCACAGGCAATTGAAACTGCGGCTAACAAAACCATGGATAAGGGGGAAATACTGAGCTAGAGTCTGCTCTCTGTCCACTTTATGTTTCAAAAGGAAAATGCCAGTTTTCAGGGGAAGCTGAAGAGGCAGGACTTGGTGGAAGAAGCAGCAGCGGGGGCTCTGGCCATCGAAGGCCACCAGCTCTCCTCCTCGGCTGCTGAAGGCTGCTGAACCCTGTGCTGTAGCCTCCGGGTCGGGCAGAAGGAGCTTCCCCTCCTGTTTTTCACTAAGACTTGCCCTGCTTCCCATCTGCCTCACCCCACATGACCATCTGCTTGTCACCAGCCCTGGCTGGTGGCTTCATCCAAACTCCTGATTGTTTCCATTCTTATTTTAGCCTTGGCCCAGAGCTTATTGAAAGAACTCAGCAAAGAAGGGCCCAAGGCTGTGCCATGAATGTTCGCTCATTGCTGTAATACTGGCTTATGAAATATTACTATCTTTCCTCAAATGTTATAGTGCTATTTGTTTTGCGGGGAGGGGTCTTTAAGGACTCTTTGTGTTCTGTATCTACCTCACATGGTTAGTAATTTGCTGTAAGTTTTGTGCAGGCTCTCGGGTTAGATCTGGGCTTTGCTCTTTGTGTATTGTCTTGCTTGTTTTCTTCCGACACATTGGCTTCCGGAAGGCAAGAAGGGATCTTCATTCATTTTCGCCTTCATGTTTAGTGTCAGCAACACGTGCTTTTGGGGGTTGGTGTAATTGTTCAAAATTACGTGTACACAGTGCTCCTCACAGGTGGCCATGGTGAGGCAGTCGCACTGAACGGGAGCATTTCTCCTTTTTTTAGTGGGAAGCACTGTGTGATCCTGATCTGGCCCTTTGAGTTTTGGTCCCTGGGCCTCTGTCCCTCAAGGCTACTCCTGAATTCTCTTTGTAAAACAAAAAGACAGCTGATTTCCAAAACCATGTGATCAATTAAATCCCAAACTCTCCAACTGCGTAAGAAACGGTCCTCCAGCTTCAAGTTTTATCTCCATCACTGTTAGTTTTATTCAAGGTAGAAATGTCCCCTTGTTCCTTCCCCTCCCATGAAAATTCTTAATTACTTGTAAAAGCTTTATTTTACTAAAATAATACATTTCTTTCATTCTCTTGTGTTCTGGGCTTACATTTCCATCTGTTTACGGGAAAAAAATCTCCCTGGAGGGCCTATGAGCTTGTCAAATTCAGCCAATCCAGAGATAAACCGCATCACCCTCCTCCGACCTGCCCTTTCCTTGCTGTTTTCAGCCAAGACGTACAGCAGCCTTTACAGAGCTAAAGAAGCGCAGATCTCCCGGTCCTCAAGGGGTCTCCCTTCTTCTTCCTTCCTTATCTCAGGTGCCCTCATTTAAATTGTCTGAATTCTGAAGCAGTCATTTTTTTTTTGCGTGAATCTCTTTCTCCTCTTCTGCCATTATCAACTCTTATCCTCTCTTTCCTGCACAACTTAATAATTTCCTTGATGTCTTCTTATGAGAACTTCTCCTTCTTATGAGAACTTACCCTCTTCTGAATCCACCTTCTACTCAGCCAGAAGAAAGACTTAATCAGCAGTAAATACTCCCAACCCCGCCTAGAACCCACTACCAGGATCCAGCAGCAGGTCCTCAGCAACAGATCCAGGTACAGCTGCAACAGCACCTTCCTTTAAGGGAAGGACTGCAGGTCACTGTGGACCTGATCCAAGTGACTCTAGCTGCACCTTCACCTGCTCACCCAAAACTACAGGAGCCCACGGCCATGTTCCTATGGCTCTGGGGATTTCTCCAGGTTCACAGACTGGCCCAGCTTCCCCACTTTATATTCTGTGCTTCGTACCAAGATTGTCCTGCTCTGTCTGCCTTCCAATGAGTGGTGGCCCAGTTGGACTCTCTGATGAATTTTGGAGGTGCTTCTTGAATCATCCTTAGTATCATGGTCTACTAGCCATAGGCAAATGCCACACAGCCCTGGTGACAGGAACACTGCAAACCAGCCCAGATCCAGTACCATGACCTTCCTCTGGTTGAGCAGGGGGTCCAGGTGAGACTTCCAGTGACAACACTAAAGGCTCTGAGGTTGGAGACATGAAGCTCACTGGCAACCTCTTGGAGTCTGCAACAAATATTTCTAGTTTGTTTATTCACAGATTCATTTAAAAAACTACCAAGGACAGGTACATTACATAGCATTGAGGATAGAGCATGAAAGAGGTCCAACTAAGTCTCTGCTCGTGAATCGCTGTTCTATTGTTGGAGGGACAAACACAAAATACATGTCAGCTCATACATAGCATCAAGAACTATCAATGCTTTAAAAAGTCTGAGGACAATCGGCAATATGATAGGTAAGTAACTAAGGGGAAGGGTCATTCTACAAGATGCTGAAGAAATTAACCTCTAAGAAGTGACACTTAAACAAAGATCCCAACGATAAGAGGAAATGAACATGAACAATTCAGTGAGCAGAAGAAGAGGGACCAGCAAAAGTACAAAAACCCTAAAGTGGGAATGATCTTGGATGAGTCTGAGGAACAGAAAGAACAGTGTGTGTGGCCAGGCTTGATGATCAAAGAGGTGACTGAGAGGACATGAGGTCAAACAGGAAGACAGACTGGATGGCGTAAGGCCTCGGTAAGTTTGTGTAAGATGTTTGCACTTCCCTCTGAGGGCAAGGGGCAGCCATGATCTGCAGACGCAGAGAAAAGGGCAATACTAGGAACCACAGTGATAGAGTATTTATCTAGGTTTCTGCTGATCACACAGGGAGCGGAGACAGGCCCCCAGGGAGTCAGTGACTAACGAGATTCTTAGACATCCACAGCCCACACCTGACTTCTGGGCTTGCTGAGGTGTTCCAAGAAGAAGGAGATCACATAAATCCAAGAGGGAATAAGCAGAGAACTGATATTCTGTTCGTGAGTCTCACAAACAGAAAAAGGTTGAGGAAGTAGATAGAATCTAGGGGCCCAGGACTCAGGGAGGCTGGCAATGTGAGCTCTAAGACAGTGCTATAGCAGCCCCAAGACGGATGCAGGGGTATGGGTTACAACAACAGAGCCATGTTAGAGAAGCAAAAATACTCACACTCAGCCCTAGCTGGCCCTGGACACGCCACCCTGGTCAATTTCAGCTCTGCGCTCTTGCGCAGTGGGTGCCCTGAGACAACACGCACAACCCAAAAATACATGCAAAAATGGCGCCCTGCTATTTATGTAGGGTGGGCCCCAGAAGTGCCCAACATGCTAATCATACAAATCCCAACTCCAGGTAAAACGGCCTCCTTGACCTTTGTGATGGCCTAATAAGCAGATCTCCCATGAGAAGGGCCTCCTCCTTTCACGATTGTTCTTTTCCTTGCGTGGTAGATTTACCTTTGCTAATACGCAATGGTAAAAAAAAAGGAAAAAAAGCAACCCTCCCAAATAGAAGGTACTTTGAAAGTGCTAAGACTGCTCCGTTCTCTGACAAGTCCTGCTGCGCTGGCCAACGGGGAGGCTTTGGAATAAAATTAGGGCTGTATGAAGGATGAATGGGTCCAGTCTCTCTCCTGCAGAGCTCTGCCGTGCGGATGGGGTCAGAGTCGTCACTTGGTTTATAAGCTTTAATAGAGCGTCTTTCATTCAAAGATCCCAGGACACTTCACAGCTGCTAAAATGATCCTAAGCAAATATTTGTAGCCACACAGTACAGGTGGGAATATGGAGGCACCGAGAAGAAAAAGCACTGACCGAAGACCCCAAGAGTGAACTCAGAGACAGGACCAGAATCCAGGACCTCAGCCAGTTCCAAGCTGTATCTGCAGGATCAGGCCTGGGGAAGGACCGTCGGGGCTTCTTGAACTGAGACAGTCACGATCAAACAGACTGGAGGGTTCACAAAAGCAGCCAGTGTGAGCCTGCTGCATCCTAGTCTGACGCCACTCGGGCATGTGCGTGCGGTGACTGGGCCACCTGCAGCTCTAAGTGGTTAGGAGCTGTAATAATGAAAGCGTTCTCATGAGGTTGACAGTGTCTGTCAGGGTGAGCATATGCCGTAACGTTTGCTGTGCTCCTGACAAGTTCACTTAATAGCTCCAATTAAACCCACTTCCTGTGTGCTGGGGCGAAAGAGGCCAATGAACGAAACAACCACACGGCCGTATTACCAAGATAAGGGTGGACACAGTACTATCCATCTGGGCAGGCTGGGCTCTGGGGCAGCGCGCCAGGGTGGAAAGTAAAGACCGCTAGGGTCTCGATGTTTGTGCCCCCATCAAAATTTCTATGTTGAAGTCTTCCCCCCACAAAACTGATGGTATTAGAAGGTGGAGCCCCTGAGGGTGATTAGATCATGAGGGTGGAGACTTATGTATGGGATCAGTGTTCTTATAGAAGAGCCTAGCCCCTTTTATGATGTGAGGTTACCATGGGAAGTCTGCGGCCTGGAAGATGGCCCTCACCAATGATGCTGGCACCTTGACCTTGAACTTCCAGCCTTTAGAGGTCCCCAGTGAGCCCAAGCAGAGTGAGACCGAGAGCATACTTTAATATGGTCCTTCAGGATGGGCACCGCCCCATTCTTGCGCAGCTGACCTTAAAATAAACAAAACTCCAACACAATGTACGGTTGTGACTGAAGGCCCTCAGGCTCCCTTCTGTCAGTTGGCGGCACTGGAACTGATTAGCTGAATGGCCCAAAGGATTTGGGAGGAACGATAGGAAAGAGAAACTAAGAAGGGCTAAAGACTCCAGATTGCTGCCCGCAATGGCACTTCCTAGCCCATTTGCTCTTCGGAGGCTGGTTTGTCCTGGGGCTTCCTCCAAGGGTCAGCTCTCAGTCGAGTTCTCTCTGGATGCCAGGAACTTGGTGGAGCTGCAGGGCCCCTGGAGAGTCGCCAGCATGGCCACGAAAGGTCGGGAGCCATCTCTACACGACAGAGCAACGGTTACAAATTCAAATTCAGACTCCTCCATCTAGTACTTGTAGGATCTTGGGCTGGTCATGTCTGTTCTTTGTGCTTCATTTTTCTGAGTATGTACTTGGTGGTGACAGGGTGGTGACCCAAGAAGTTGACATAGTGAAGCACTTAGAACAGAGCTTGGTCTGCAGGCAGAACTCAATATATGTCTGACATTATTATTCTGATGTCACAAACTCAAGGGAACCCAGAAATTACTAGTTTTCTGGTTCCTCTTCAACGCAGACCCAATTCACTCTTGGGTCCAGTTTAACTTGGGAGTGACATATAAGACTTAATTTCCAAATTAAGTAGCCTTGTTAAGAGACCACTTTTGTTGACAGGTGAGGGAGAAAATCGGGCTAGGCTGAGTAGCCCTCATCACTGACATTTCACGCTGACCCTGGTTAAAATGGAGAGGCAGGCCAGATTTGCTTACGTGGAGCTGTCCTCATCCACCACCCCACAATCCCAGGCCCACCCAGGATCTGTGACCCGGAAACCCCGATGCCAGGGCATCAGTGGAAGCCTGCTGCCATCAGTCAGTCAGCAGGCTTGCAGTGAGTTGGGGAGCAAGGCCAGTGGAGGTGGGGATACCCACGGCTTGGGCCTGGTGGGGAGGAGCCAGGGAGAGAACCAGGAAGAAGGGGTGGACCTCAACGCTAGGATTCCTCTCAGTAGGTCTTGGGCAGTGGAAAAGCATTTTGTACACCTTAAAGTGCCACCCAAATGTTAACGGGTATTATTATAAATTGTTACTACTTTTCATTCCAAATCCAGTTGTTTAGTATCTACATAGCAGGCAACAAAGCAAAGGAAGCCAAAGAGATCTGGGTTTATGGGACCTCAGTGGCTGACACGTGTGACCTCAGGCAAGTACCACCACTTCTCAGAGCCCAACCTGCCCCCCTGTGATGACCCGAGACAACGGGGCCTTTGATGGCCTGAAAGTGATCATGCGAAGTGCCTGTCCCATAGCAGACAGAAACCACAAAGGTTTCTCTTTCTTTCTGTCTGACGGAGGCACAGGGTTCCTTTTTTTACATAGAAATATAACTTCATAAAATTAGAAAACAAGACGGCGGCCCCAGGGAAGGCTTCAGTAGTGAGATATTTTCATAGCATCTCCCCTCTGTTCAAAGAGCCGGCAGAGAGGGATTATCTGTCTCAGTGTGGTTAGGACTGCAGCAGCAGTTGCTCACAGAACGTGGGGCTGGGGAATGTTTTCAGCACACAGAGCTCTGTTGCTGAGCTGGGTCCCGTCCCTGCAGACTCCACACAGCAGGAGCCTCCAGGTGTGAGCGAACGCTGAACAAGCAGCTTGCCAAGGAAGCTCAGGGCTCCAGGGGGCCTCAGCGTCAGGCTTTGTGTGTTGCTGGAATGCTTCCCGTGGTGATCAGTGACCACAGAAGACAGTCCCCACAGGCCACAGAATGCAGAGGGGTGTCCAGGGACCATGGGAGCATGTCACTCAAGTCCTGACACAGCCAGCGCCTCTCACAGTTCTTCACGTTTCCCCTTGCCTGGGCTGCTTCCAAGCCTCCCGTCAGGCTGGTCTAGGAACTGAGAAGCTCTGTTTGCAAAATCTCCTATACCCTGGAGGTCATGGCCATGCACTTGTCAGATGTGGGGGTCGGAGTCTGTGGTGGTCACAGGGACTTATTATTCCACCACCAACTTGATTGGCACCTTTCTGCACCCTGACCCTATTCCCTCCTGCTTCGGTTGTACTAACACCACCACCTCATGGACGGACCTGCTCACTACAGAGAGATGGCCTTGATGTTGTGTCATTAAGTCAGTACTTCTCTCCTGGAAATGAACTCTTCTCGTGACATCCGCTTCAACCTTCTAGGCCCTTGGGGCCAAGAAAAGTATCCCTAGGGAGTGTGAGCAGATCAGGCCCATAGTCCCAGAGCTTATTCGTGTATACATACATGAGCAGGCAGTGTAAATACATGCAATGTGAATGAGCTATGACAGACATGTCTATACAGGTACTTAGCAGATTTGTGCATTGTGTGTGTGAGCTCCAGCTCATCTACAGCCAGCACATCTATTTTACTTGAAATGAAACAGTTAAGTAAATGTTTATTTATTTAAATATATCCTAGAAACATTCCATGTTCATTCCTGAGCCATCTGTAGTTCCACCTTGCGATGCTCCTTCCTGCCTTTCACACACACTTCTCGGGCTTCCTACTGTAGGATTTCTTCTCTGCTCCTCATGTATATTTTAACTTGATTTTCCCGGGGGAAGAATTACTCAGCCTCTCGGCCTCGGGATGCCTATCAGTGAAAAAGGTTAGGGGTGGGCATTGCTAAGAGACCTGGAACACCCAGCCCAGACCTGGCACTCGCAGGCATTTAACAAACGGCCTGGGTGGAGAAGGGGCAGGCGGGCACTGAGGCAGCAAATGTTCTCGTGGAGCTAGGGACTCGGAGAGTTTGATGTGGCCAAGGTCAATGACACTGAGGAAGACCTCGCAGTCCTTGCCCTCCGGGAGCAACCTGGTGCACACCCCTGACTTCCTGCGGCTCAGTTAGTGGGATGAGTAAATTGGTCAGAGCCGGGGAGCTTGATTCCCAGGCATCTCTCCTTTGGCCCTTTGGCTCTGCTATACGCACAGAAGGTGGAGAGGCAAAGCATATTTGAAGTCTGGTTATTTCACAAGGAATTGAGTGAAACTGGAGGTGGTAGTTCCTCTTAGCGTTTCCGGGTGTCCAAACATAATGCACCCCCTTGCACGGGTTCCGTGGAACCTGGGAGAGTTTGCAGCAACTTAAGGGGCATTTTTTACCGTGGCAGAACAAAAAATGAGGTCTCCCATTCCATTCACTATCCGTGCCCCGTCTGTACCAGTGAGCTCTGAGAAGACTTTGCCGGTAGGATGTCACAGGAGAAACTTCGTCCTGTTTCCAGTCCTCTCCATTTGGTTAGACAGTGAGAAATTACCAGGCCTAACACCTTGTGTAAACTACTAACCAGCCCAGGCTAGCACGAACAGTACGCTATTGTGTAGAACACACACAATGGAGACCGAAGGTGTAGGTGACTTTGTCCAAGACTATGACTTCACCATGACTCACTTTCCTCATCTGTTGAATGAGGAGGTTGACCTCAGTATCCTTAAGTTCTCTTTTAGGATTAACATTCTCCAATTTTTCAATTTAAAAGCTGTAATAAATTCAAATTAACTGATGATATTGATAATCCTCCTGGAGATGTTAGAGCAATGACACAGAGAATCCAAAGCAGCAGAAAATCAAGAAAGTCTCTATGTTTGATTCAGAATTGACCATCATAAGGGCCATATCAAACTATTGATTGTTTTGCAGAGAACTTAGTGGGTCTGAGTACATTAATGATGAATGTTGACGGTAGTTTGCATTCTATGATCACTGGTAATAGGATGGTAATAGTGGTAAAACAAGAGAGGGCAGAATATGTGCCTGAGAGAAATGAAGTCATTCTCTAGCTTGACAATTAGCACCCAGCCCCAATCTTGAGAGACAGCACTTTTAACATGTAGTGTGTATTTCACTCACAGGGCACTTTAAGATGCATATTCTGGTGTGGTTCAGTAGGTCTGGGGTAGAGCCCAAGATTCTGCATTTCTGTCAAGTTCCCATGGGAAATCAGATGTGTGTGTGTGTGTGTGTGTGTGTGTGTGTGTGTGTGTGTATAAAATAGGTGCCCTAGAAAGTCTTCTGGGTATTGAATGAAGGATTCATATTTTAAATGCATTTGTGGTTCAGAAGATGGGGACAACCTCAAATATTAAAGGGGGAGGTACAGCTTTCTCAGAAGAAGAGGGTCAGACCAGTGTGAGAAGAAAATGCTGCTGTGGTTAAATGCTTGTGGATAATTGAGAATTAACAGGAAAGGGGGGCAGGGAAAGAAAATGTTTTTCAGGCAGCAGGGACTGAGTGTTATGCTGACTGCAGTGCTTTTAAGATGCAGTGGTGGTTCTGAAACACAGGGCCCCTCTCTCAAGGCCCTGGCCCCTCTGTCCTTTGAATCGAGGTTTGCCTTTGACTTAATGGAACAATTTTCTTCTGGTGCCACAACAGCCATTTCATTCTAAGATGGATTGCAATGCGAACTGATCTTTTTCCATTTCATGTCCCAAACCGCAGGGCAATTAGTTTCTAAATAAATGTCAATGGCTTCTGGGGGAGGCTCTGAATTCGAGGCTGGGATAATAGTGGCCAGCCACAAAGAGTGTCCACATTGACTGTTCGCCTCAAAGGGCCCAGAGGTTCTGATTGTGCCCATTGTCCTTAGATACTGAATTTCCTGACAGGCGTCGATGCTGATGAGACTATGTTGAACATTTTTGATGCAAAAGATAGAATTTGGAGTTTGTTTTGAAAGTCAACATATGTTTTAAGATAAACACAGATCACTTCTGCCACAAAACAGTTGTAAACTCATGACTTTTGTCTTGACAGACCACAATCATGTGTAGAGATGACTCGCTCTTTACCCCACCCTTCCGAGTGAGGACAGATGTCATGGGTTGAATTGTGTCCCCCAAAATCCATATGTTAAAGTTCTAACATCAACACTAACATCAGAACATGACCTTGTTTGGAAATAGGGTCATCATAGATATAATTGGTTCAGATGAGGTCAACTGGCATACAGTGGACCCCCAATCTAATACGACTGATGTCCTTCTGCAAAGGGCAAATTTGGACACACACACACACAGGGAGAACGCCATGTGAAGGTGAAGGCAGAGCTTAAGATAATGCATCATCTACCAGTCAAAGAACACCAATGATTGCCGCCCGAACACCAGAAGTTGGGGATGAGGCCAAGAACAGATTCCCCCCTCACAGCCCTAGAAGGAATGAACCCGGCCAATGCCTTCATCTCAGGCTTCTAGTCTCTAGAACTGTGAGACCATACATTTCTGTTATTTAAGCTACTTGGTTTGTGGTTCTTTGTCATGGTAGTCTTAGGACACTACTACAACAAATGGATGATAAAATTAGGTGTCAATAAAATTAAAATTAAGCCTTGGAAAAAACATTTCCTCTGTGAAATGAGGAAGTTGGAGCAAGTGGTTAACAAGATCCCTTGCATTCTAGAAAGGGAAAGCATTCTGTGATTCTCCGAGATTCTGATATGTGGATCAACCTAATGCCATCTTGTGGGTAACACCTGGCAGGCCAGAGCTGAGCAACCACCAAGCACTCAGAGGAGGCTAAGCACAAGCAGAAGAGACAGAACTCAATCAGCCAAGTAACCGGAAGAAACTTTGTGCCACAGGGACCTCCCCTGCTGAATAGAGACCGGACCATGCCTGGCTGAGCGGGGCCCTGGTGGCAGAGAGCAATCTCTGCAGGAAGCCAGGGTGACCTAGGCAGGGCTGACATGACTCCAAGCTCCTCCTTCTACAGCAGGACAGTCTAGGAGCAGCACTTAGGAGTCAGGCTAAGATCCCTGGCCTGCCTCTGTGACCTCCCTAGTGGGCAGTCAGCAAAGAGCTAGGAGAACCTCTTCACAAACCACAGTGGGCAACCTGTGACTGCTCAGGAACGTTTGTTGAAGGAGACCCTTGGTACATTGGCAGGTAGGAAGCCAGGACCATCATAATTTGGGTGCTGAAAGGAAATGTCACCTCATGTTGTAGTTACTGGCAGGTGGCATTTGGGTTACATGTTCATCTGTGGACAGGACAGGGCAGGGGTCATTCTATGCTGTTCATTACTGATTTTTCTAGTTGGTGCCTTGTATTGTAAACCCTCAATTTGTTGTGTGAAAGAAAGACAATGAAGTAGGAATGTGTTCCAGGAATAGGGAAACAATTAGCCAATTCAGTAATTAGGGCCCTATTACCCTTCTAGACTCAACATTAATTAGCTGCTGATTTGAATTAATATTATTGTCATTAGATTGATCATATTATTAGTGCCTCTTGGTGAAGGATAATGTGTGTAACCACAAAAGTTAGCTTAGCAATTAAAGAATTTGAATTGGAGAGGTGGAGTTAAGCTTTCCCTTGCTGTCAGTCAACAAATATTAATCAGCTCTTTGATATGTGCAAAGCACTGTGTAGACAATGGTAACCAAGGCTCATGGTCACATATAAAGTGGCCAAAGGTTATCCTTCGAAATAACACAGTAAGCAGAATTCCATGTTCCCTGAACAAACCCTATTTTTTCTCTCTGTTTTTATACTCAGGCCACAACCTCACACACACAAAAATGCCCTTCCTTACGAACTGTCTCTGATCCTTCTAGGCCCACCTCTCAAATTACTTTATCTACCTGGGTCCTCCAGATCAGATCTGCTGAATCGGAACAGTCCTTCCTCTGTATACGCACTAACTCATCTCCATTCTCTCGTGACACTTAGGTTCTACCTTGTATTCTAGCTAATAGGTTATTTGTAAGCCATCTCACTAAATTGTATGTTCTCTGATGTGATGGGTTGAATTGTGTCCCCCCAAAATTTAGGTCCACCTGGTACCTCAGAATGTCACCTTATTTGGAAATAGGGTCTTTGCAGATGAATCTTGGGATGTGCTCATCCTGGAATTTAGGGAGGGCCCTAAATCCAATGATTGATGTCTTCATAAGAGAAAGGGGAGGGAGATTTGGAGACAGGGACACAGAGAGAAGTCCGTGTGAAGATGGATACAAGAATTAGAGTTATGCTGCCATGAACCAAGGAACGTCAGGAGCCACCAAAAGCTGAAGTAACCAGAGTCAATGAAGGAGTGTCCCCTATGGCCTTCAGGGGAACATGGCCCTGCCAACACCTTGGTTTCAGACTTCTGGCCTCCAGAGCTGTGAGAGAACAAGTTTCTGTCATTTTAAGCCACCAAGCTGGTGATGATTTGCTATGGCAGCCCTGGGAAACTAATACACTAGAGTATAATTTATGACTTACCTTGTTATCCCCTCAAATTTGCTCATAAGGATTTGTGAAAATGCTACATTTGCAAGTCATTAATCTCAGCTTTGTAAAAAGCCACTTAAGAAGCACTTGTAAAAATAAAAGTACCAAGGACCAAGCAAAGTCAAATTACATTAATTAGTTATAGTTTTCCCTGATGTGTGTCCTGGGAGGTGCACATGCTCTTTACATGCAAAGGAACCAAGGAAGAGCACTTGGGCGCGGCCATGAGGAGCGGCCTGCTGAGCACAAACATCTGACCGGGGCCCTGATGGCTGGAGGGGGCCCCTTACTCACTGTGAGAGGGGCTTCCAGGGGGAATCCAGAGCCTCTGTCTGTGGCTCTGAGACTCCAGTTTCTGGATTCCTAGCTGGACAAGATGCAGTTTCCCCAGTAGCCATGCTAAGCGCACCCAGGAATTTGGAACTGAGGATAACCTTATGTCCAGGTGGAAGAAGCTCTGTCATTGTCTCAGAGGTCTCCCCAGTGGGCACAGGGGTTGGAAAGTCAGGATGGATAATCATTTCTTTGGGTTAAGCATCGGCTCTCCAAAGCTCCTATTTCTGATACAAAAGCACCTTTGGGTGAGCTCCTATTTCTGATACAAGATCACCTTTGGGAGATCTGCTCAGAAACCCACTAATTGTCTAGTGGCTCTTGATTTATCAAATACAACTTGTAATGGCTAACATATATTGAGTGTCCACTCTATGCCAGGAACTTACAAACATTTACACATACTTGATCCTTAAATTCTGGTGGCAACTCTACAAAGTAGGTGTTCAAATTCCCATTTCACAAATGAGGAAACTTGAACCTACAGAGGTGAAATAACCTGCTCAAGGTCACGCATCCAGTCAATTGTGCTGGGTGCAAACCCTAGTGATAAAGCCCTAGTGATCATTCTGCCTCCAAATCCAAAGCTACTCTTGCCTTTCAAAGGGCCTCTCTGACTCAGTGAAGGCATGAGAGCCTATGGAGGGCCTTAGTCACAGGACGGGTAAGGCAAAGGGGAGGGCAGCTGCTAAAGGCCAGCTTCACGATTTCTTCCACATCTCCTCTGCCCCACCCACGCACAAATGCTGTTTAAAGCAGAGTTGTTTAGAAATTCAGCGGTAGCTGATTGCATTAGCTAAACGAGCCCCTGAGGCCCATATTAACCCTGTTTCCTGCTGCTGAGAACACATTTTGCATCCCCTTAGATTTTTTGCCCTGGAACAAGAATGTGACTTTACGTTACTTCACTCTGATGAGCCTTTTCCTGGTGTTCTGGTCAACCACAATAATGAGGTTTGTGCTCTTATAGAAGTTAAATTCTCAGCTGGAGGACAGGTGAGACTCCACTTTGGTGGTAACATGAGAAGCACTCTTCCAGAGCCTCTGCTTCTGTCATTCTGTTCATTTTGATTTCAATGTTTTGCCCTTGTCTGGCTCTTTCCCACTCATAACTATTTGCAAGATGGGTGCAATGTAATTCTTCTATTCTTAGCCACAAACCATGGACAAATCATTATTTCAATTGATATTGCTCATAAATTATTCCATCCACTGCTCTACTGCTCTACAATCCATAGTAATGCCTTTCTCCAGGTCCCTCAAGAATATAAAAAAACAAAAACCCAGCACAATTTCAGTCCAGAACCTTCCAGCACAAGGCTGTTTCTCTGACTTCTTGCCTCCATGGCATTTCCTGGAGATGTAAGTTATTTAATGCCTATATGGTGATGTCTGCTCTTTCTATTGTCCCCCAGTGGCCACTGGAGTTCTCTCATTCAAACACAAGCTCATGTGAAGCCAAAGAGAAGGCAGTTACCCTGCGGGGCACCGCACAGCTGTGCTTTTTAGTGTTTGCCGAATGGCTTCCTAGGGTAACAGCGATCGCCAAAGTGCTCTGTTTTGAGTAAACAAACTCCATTGTAACCACAAATGGCTGTGAGCACTGTGGCCCTATCAGTTATTCTAGACTGGTATCAAGGCACTCCTTTCTCAGCCTGGGCATCCCAGTATATGAGTGTGCATGCAGCAGCATGGATCACTGCTGGTTTTGTTGGCAAACCTGAGGCAGTTGTTTCCATTTAGAAAGCAGCCCTCTGCTCTTCAATCAGAGAATAACATGTGTTGCTTCTTAGAAAACTGGACTCTACAGGTGAACTTGGGTCGCTTGTTTATGGCCAGCCTGTCCTTCATTCAGAGGGTAGCAGTTTGCTCCATCATGAACATTACCAGGGCTTTGGTGACACATGTTGAAAATTCCTGTGTTTGGGGGTCTGAGAGGAGAGCAGAAATGGTTTATCCCTTTGGGAAAAACCATCTCAGAGGCCTATCTGCAGCAACACATCCACATGGATTTGTAGAGTGTGTCTGGCTCCATCTTCACCTTACATCGGCTCTTGACCTATTTCACCAGAGCAATTCTGGAGAAAGGAGGAGACCGAGGAAGAAGCCAGGCTTCCTATACCTAGTTCCTGGTACCTCTTTGTAACAGGGTGCAGCCAACAGGAGGGCCCCAAATAGGGATTTGTGATGGGGTCCAGAAGTCAAGGTGTCCAGGAAATATTAGAAAAATGTACATAGGATGTCCTCACCACCTCTCTGCCAAGTCTGAGTTGGTGGAATGGGACACATGGAGCAGGGCCATTCAGAGCTGTGTTGTATAGCAGCAGCTTTGCAGCTAACCTCTGGCATGGTCATTTAATGTCATTTAACATATCTATAGCCTTTAACTGGTTTTATGGATATGTTAAATAGTGGTGGCCATGCTTTGAGCCAGGGGGGATGGAAGTGACTTCCACCCAAGATATAACTGGGAGGCAAGTCCCCCTGGTTATAGCACCTGTGTGAGAGCTTGGAGATGATTGGCTCCTTGCCATGGGGCCACACCTGCCCAGACTCACTATGGCAGCCCAGAAAAGCTGGAAGAATACAGGAATGCTGGCAGGTGTAACTGATTGTAGGAGGAGTCACAAATGGGGCTGCAGAGGAATACTGGTGTGGGGATTTAGAAGTTAGGCATGGCTGCCATATGGGGGAGAACCATGCAGCTTTGGCAAAGTGGGGGCCCCATGGCTTTGGGGTGCTCCCTTTTGCCACATGACTTACGAAGCTGGAGAGACTTTGCCTGGAGGAAAAGGGGTGAAAGGACTCTTGCTGGTGGGCCAAAAAGGTGCCACATGGCTTTGGATTGACAGGAAATCATGGTGGTGACACAGCTGATGGTGCCAGGGGCCTGAATCATGGACTTCAACTTCTTTTCCTGAGATATGGCACCCCAGACTGGGCAGAGGGAGAAGGAAGAACTGTGTGCATTTGTGGGTATTCTAAAGGACTTTAGTATTTTAATGAAGACATTAAGTCATTACTCTAAGTCAGTATAACATTTAAATAAATAATTCCTTTCCTTTTCACCAATCTCTGGCATTGAGAGACATCTTTCCTCTGGCGGCGGGCAAAGTGAACCTAGTACAGCGGGGGAACCCCCAGAGAAAAAAGGGGCGTCCTTTCGGTAATAGTACACCGTACACCACCCTTGGGTCTGTTCTGTGACATCTTGAGTGTCTACCGCCTGAAAGGGAAGAATTGGTAGGGGCCAAAGAGGTCAACAGGGGGCGAAGGTGAAAGGAAGCCAACCTTAGCTGAGGTGGCCAGTGATTCTACTTCCCAGCCTTGTCTGTGTTCTCTCAGGTGGGGGAATCGGCACTAGGTTGTAGCAGCAGATGGAAATCCAAGAGGACTGCACTAAGTTTGGCTCTCCCGGGTGTCTGGGAGCGCCAGGCTAGGTGAGTCACGCAGCCAGTGCCTCCCACTCCTCCAGGGATGTCTCACTGGGTGGTAAGATTTATGCCAACTGATGATATCATGACCCAAAAGTTATGAAAAGACCATGAAGGCAAGCTGTTAGTGGCCACATTCCCATTGTCCAATCCAATTAAAAAACTTTATTCTCATACAGGAAACTCAAGAATGTCCATAAGTAGTTGTATGACTCAGACACATGGTAGTCTGCAAGGATTTTCCAGGTGACCATGGACAGATTTTTCATTTGACCCTGAAACTTGCTCATCATTCTGCACTATCAAAACCTTTTTTTTACTTCAGTAACATTGACATATAAATCTGAATTGACAGAGCTCATCTTAAAAACAAAAACTTTCATTTGACCTTAGACTCCCATTTAACCATGGTACCTCTCTCTGCTTCTCCTTGTAGTAAAACTCCGCGAAAGTTATGAACTATCACTGTCTATTTTCTCATTTACCATTTTCTCCCAACAAGCGTCCTCGTTCCCAACCATATTAGAGTGGAGCCGCTGACCTCCACAGAATCCAGAGGTCTGTTCTCTGCTTCATTTTGCAAAACAACCCAGAAGCTACTGTTAAAATCCTCCCTCCTTCTTGAAACTTTTTCTTCTCTAGGGTCCCACGAGCCCACATTTCCTTGGTTTTCCTCCTACCATATGATGGTTTTTGGCCAGTACCTTCTGCCTGAGGATCTTCAGAGTCCCCAGGATTGACTCTTCAGATCTCTTCTCTTGCCTTCCCCTCTTTCCTTCCCTGCCTTTCTCTTCCCACCCCTTCTCTTTCTCTCCCTTCCCATCGATTCCCTTTGTTCCTCTCCTCTCTCATTTCCCCCCTTCCCTTCTCCATTCCCTCTCCAGGTACAGTAGCCCCCCCTTACCCACAACATCCACTGAAACCATGGTTAGTACCGAACACTATATATACAAGTACTATTTTTTTCCTGTATGTGCATAACCATGGTAAAGTTTCATTTATAAATTTATAAAGTTTCATTAGGCGCCATAACATTAACAGCAATAACTAATAATAATATAGAACAATTATAACAATATACTATAATCAGTGTTATGTGAATGTGGACTCTCTCACTATATCAATCTATCTCTCAAAATATCTGCTAACTAAGACAGCTACTACGTGACTGTCAGGGAGTGTACACACTGTGAAGACGCTGGACAAAGGGACAAGTCACATCATTGCTGGGACAGAGCTCAACAGAGCTGGACAGCCCAAGATTTCATCACTCTCCACGAAATGGCATGCGATTTAAAACATACGATGTGTTTATTCTAGAATTTTTCTATTTAGTATTTTCTGACCATTAAGCTCAGGTAGGGGAAACTGCAGAAAGCAAAACAGCAGGCAAGGGGGGACTACTGTGATCTCTTTCAGTCTCCTATCATCTATTCCCTCTGACTTTCAAACCTATCTGTCCAGTCCTAAACTTTTCCTGAAAGTTCAGACCTACATGTACAACTGCTTATATGACATCTTTGTGTGGATGTCCAACAGGTATCTTAAACTTAAACTCTTGATTTCCCCCCAAAGCCTATCCCCCCTCCCCACCCCCACCCAGGACTCCTTTGTTGCTTCATAATCTACCCAGTTGCTCAGGTCCAAAACTTAATGATCTTTGACTCCTCCTTTTCAATCAGGCCCCATATTCAGTCAACCAGTCCTATTGGCTTTAACTGCAAACGGTATCCCAGAATTGAATTATATCTCACCTCACCCACTGCTCCCACTCTAATCCAAGTCGCTGTCTCCTGCCTAGGCCTCAGTAAGAACTCCCATCTGTAGGTTCCCACACTTTTCTTAGTACTCTGCATTCTCTACCTAACAGGCAAAATAATCTCTTAAGAGTGAAAACCTTTTTAGAAGTCTTGTTTGCAAATATCTTCTCCCATTCTGTTGGCTGCCTTTTTGTTTGTGAACGGTTTCTTTTTCCATGCTTACACTTTTTAGTTTGATATAGTCCCATTCATTTTTGCTTTTACGTTGCTTGTCTTTGAGGTCAAATTCATAAAATCCTCTCTAATACCAAGGTCTATAAGTTTAGTATATATATTTTCTTCTATGAACTTATTGTTTTAGGTCTTAGATTTAGGTCTTTGATCCATTTGAGTTTATTTTTTTGTATGGTGACAAATAGGAGTCTACTTTTATTCTTTTGCATGTGGCTTTTCAATTTTCCCAGCATCATTTTTTGAAGATGCTTCCTTTGCTCCATGGTATGTTTTTGGCTCCTCTGTCAAAAATCATTTGCAAACAGCACCTTTGGTTGGTAAGGGGTTAATATCCAAAATATATAAAGAACCCATATAACTCAACACAAAAAAAATAATCTGATTAAAAAATGGGCATAGGACATGAACGGATGCCTCTCCCAAGCTTACACACAAATGGCCAACAGATCCGTGAAAAGGTGCTCAATGTCACCAGCCAATAGGGAAATGCAAACCAAAACTACAATGAGATCCCACCTCACACCTTTCAGAGTGGCTGTCATCAACAAGACAAGCGATTACAAGTGTTAGGGAGATTGTGGAGAAACAGGAACCCTCATTCACTGCTGGTGGGAATGTAAACTGGTGCAGACACTATGGAAAACAGTATGGAGCTTTCTAAAAAAATTAAGATTAGAGTCACTAGATGACCCAGCAATCTCTCTTCTGGGTACCTACCCAAAAACTTTGAAAACATCGATTTGTAAAGATATATGTACTCTTATGTTCATTGCAGCATTGTTCAGAGTAACCAAGACATGGAAACAACTGAAATGTCCTTCAGTAGAGGACTGGATAAAGGACACGTAGTACATATACACAACGGAAACTACTGAGCCATAAGAAAAGATGAAATGCTGCCATTTGCAACAACATGGTGGATCTTAAGAATATCATGCTAAGTGAAATAAGTTAGGCAGAAAAAGTCAAGAACCATATGAACCACTCATGTGTGGGTTATAAAACAAAAATCAACAAATGAACAAACGTGACGAACAAAAGCTCATAGACACCAGTAAAAGTATGGTAGTTACCAGAGGGAAGGGGAGTTTGGAAAGAAGTAGTTAAAGTAAAGGGTTCAAATATACAGCTGCTGAAGGAGATTTGACTGGGGGTGGTAAGTTCACAATGCAGTATACAGATGATATACTGTAGAATTGTACCTATATAATTTTATTCACCAGTGTCACCTCAATAAATTCAATGTAAAATTTTTTAAAAGATTTTATTTATTTGTTTTTAGAGAGAGGGTAAGGGAAGGAGAAAGAGAGAGAGAGAAACATCAATGTGTGGTTGCCTCTTGCACGCCCCCTACCAGGGACCTGGCTCTCAACCCAGGCACGTGTCCTGACTGGGAATTGAACTGGTGACCCTTTGGTTCACAGGCAGGCACTCAATCCCCTGAGTCACACCAGCCAGGGTAATTTTAAAAAATTTGTTTAAAAGACTGGGAACCTACCATATCACTCCCTTGCTTAAATCTTGCTAATGTCTTCTAATGACATTACTGAATAAAATATAAGTCACTTGCCATGTATATATGACCCTACCTGTTCCAACCCTTGTCTCTCTTGCCCCCATTCTCAATTTGTTCACTACACTGTTACACTGATATTCTTTCTAGTCCTCAAGAAGCGCTGGTTTGTTTCTGACTCAGGGTCTTTGCACACTCTGTTTCTTCTGTCTGACCTCAGCATAATTAACTCGGCACCATTCAAGTCTCCGCTTTAGCAGCACCTCCTAAGAGAGAGCTTCTCTGACCACATAGTTTAAAGCAGCTCCTACACCCAGTCATTCTTCATCTCATCACACTGTTTACATACATGTCAACCAACTCTCTCTACTTGAAATTATCTTTTTAATCATTTATGGTTTATTTTTTTCTCCCCATGTTGGTCCATATGACAGCATTCTTGTCTGTCTTGTTCATTGCTATTTCCCTAAGTTATACTAAGGCCTCATTCAGATCATATGCTCAATAAATGTTTGTTGTGGGATAAATGCTCCCATTACAAAGAGTTCCATACTGTGTTTCTGTTTCCAGTATAAAGTCATGTGACTTCTAACCCTGGCAGCACAAGAATATTGCCTAGGAATATTTTTAATAATTCAGATTCTTTGACCCTAACCCAGGCTTTATTGAGGTGCTTTTGGAAGTGTCCTCACTTTTCCATTCATTCTGATGAGAAATCTAATCTCAAAGTGGCAGAGGTCAGGAATGGGGGATGGGCATTCAGGCTAACAGAATTTGGGGTAGGTGGACCTTTGAGTTTTTTGTTCCATTGGAGCACAACATTGTTGGAAATCACTAGATTGCAGTTGGGTGCGGGGTTGAGAGGGGACGGGAAGCTGAACTCTGTGACCTGGGCATCTGGCTGTTGAAAACCACGGTCATTTTACCCACCTGGGTAGCTGAGTGAGTCTGTGAATTATCAGGGCACCTGTAAGTTCAGGAAAAACTCTCTACCTCACCACGTCCTTCAGCTTCATGATCTAGAGCTCTGCTGTCCAATGCAGGAGCCACAATTTAAATTTGAATTAATTAAAATTAAGGTTTTGAATTAAATTCATTTAAGTTGAAATTAAATTAGACTCAGAATCCCATTCTTCACTCCCACCAGTCATACTTTAAGTACTCACTGCCTGCCTGGGCTCACGGCTGCAGTACCAGGTAGCACATTTCCATCACTGCAGGAAGTTCTGTTGGCCAGAGACAGCCCAGACAATGGGCTCCCGGGACGGTTCGGCCACCCACCTGCTGTCGTTATTGCTTTACACGCCAGACATGTCAGTGCCGCTTGGAATGAAGCTTCACCCTGGGTAAGGAATGGGTCTCATGAGGCCTGGGAATTTCAGCTGAGCAGGTGAGAAGCCGACGAAAACAGCTTGTAACAACATGTGTCGGCAGACTCGCCCCCACGCAGGGGAGGTGCACGTTTTCTCAGAGACACATCATTGCTGCCGCAGAGGACCTGGAGGAAAGCACATCTCTGAGCCAGGGAAGGCACTTCTCTGCATTTGCTCTCCTTAAAACCCGAGTTCAAGGTCACTCATGGGAATATCACCGGGATGTCTTGGGTAACTGTTTCTCGGGTTTACCTGCGATCCCCAGTGAGATTATCCATCCTTTGAAGGCAGGGGAAATGACTTACCATCTTACATTATCTCCTCTTCAGCATTTCACATATAGATGCTAAACACCAGCTCTTAGTCTAACTGGCGCTGTTAATAGCTCTCTACATGTCTCTCTTGTTTGCCCGTGAGGTTCTCAAGGGCAAGGAGTGCATCTTATTCCCTTCCCTGCAGCACCTGTTACTATACATGGTACATAATTGTTTCTATGCAAATATTCCAGTTGGAGGTACAGATGGATGGACAGATGGACAGATAGACGGGTGGATGGATGGACAGATGGATGGATGGACAGATGGACGGATGGATGGATTCAGACCCGCACTGATGGAAGATCCCATGTTTCACTGATATCACTGTTTCTGGTGATACATCAGGTCTCCTCCCAGGACTTCAGAGGGACTCAGCATTTTTCTCGCTTCTGAAGAAGAGGAGACATATCCTCCCAGTGAGCAGTGCCTGGATGAATGAGGGAAAGTTCCTCCAGTGTCATCAGAGTGTTCTCATGGGAGTCAGTCAGAAAAGCCATTTCCGCTTTCTTCCCTTTGGTAGAAAGCCAGCTGTGGAAAGAAGAAATCTAAATCTAAAGGAAAACATGGCAATAGGTAAATTTCGTAAGAAATTGGGTATATGTCATGTGAAACATTCAGGTTCCCAGAGCATTTTTATTTCCTCTTTAAAAAACCTAATCTTGAATGTTTATTATTCAAGACTCCTTGAATCTCTTATCCTCATGGCTTGTCTCTGAGGGAGAGAATGAGATTGCATATTCACTATTTTTTGATTATAAAAGTAATCCACAGTCATTACAGAAATGTAGAAAGGTATAAAGAACTCTAAAAATGTCTGTAACCTTACTACCTGGAGTTACTGCTGCATATATTTTAGTGTATTTCCTTTCCTTTCTCTATGCCTATGAGACACTATTATGTACAGTTATATCTTTTTATCAATAATTAGAATCATGCTGTTCATACTTTATTTTATTTTTATATTAACAATGTATTATTATGAGTATATCCCCATAGCATTAAGTACTTTTCCAAGCAAGGAGGCATACAGTTAAAAAAAATTCACCGCCCCCCCAAATGTATAGGCTACAACGAAAATATTATTTAAAGGCAAAGTTATGGTTTTAAGTTCTTATATTAAGAAAAGAAAGCCGGTGCTGTCCCTCTCTGGAGCGTGCCTGCATCCTTGCCCCACCCCCCTTCTTCCGGCCCTCCCCAGGCTAATGGCCTTCGCCTTTCTCCTAAGTTCCAAAGGCCCTTCTCTTTTTCCCCCGCTGTAACGTGCTCTCTGAGCCCACGCAGGCCAGCTGGCTCACTTCTTCCTACCTCTGTAACTTTCTAAATAAACATCTACTCATAAGTTGGAAAAAAAGAAAGAAAAAAGTCTAAAGATTAATGAGTTACACATCTAATTTAAGAAGTTGAAAGAAGAATAACAGGATTAACCAAGTTCCAAGAAGGAAACTGAACTGAATTCATGAACCCAGACATGTTTTAGATTTGTCTACTGTGCTTTTCCCATTCCGCACTTGCCTTTATGTTTTAGATGTGCCTCCTGTAAAGAGCGTTTAACTAGATATTTTAAATCCAGCCTGACGTCTTTCAGCTGAGGCATTTAGGCTGTTTTCAGTTCAGTGTAGGCACTGAAATATCTCTGTATCTCATTTCGTATTTTGTAACTATCCCACTTTCCTTCTATCTCTTCACTTCTTTGCTTTCTTCTGAACTGATTTATTTTCACTTTTTCCTACTACTTTAGAAGTTATACATCTAATTCTGTTCTCCCGAAGCTCCTCCTAGAATGTCAACAAGCATACTTAACTTACCATACTATAAATTTAATTACTGTTTCCTACCTTCTCTACATTGCAATGACCTTAGAACACTTTAATCTTTTTACCCTTGCTAATTTATATGCTATTGTTGCTGTGTATTTTGTTACTATTATCATGGATTTTATACAGTCAGCTTTTTGGATTTACCCTATACTTGCCACTTTCTTGACTCATTATGTTACCTTTCATCTCAAAATGCACTAATATGCACAAATATTTGTGATACAAATATGCACGGTTCTCTCTTTTCCCCTGCTATTATCTCTATCGGCCACCTTCCTGACCAGCTGGATGAATCTTGCCCCTTCAGAGAGCTAGGTGCAGAAGGGAAGCATATCCTGGAAGTCATTGCGGGAAGACCTTCCAGCAATCTATGCAAAGTCCTCATCACGCCCTGACTGCCCTGTGCCTGGGCTGTCACCCCACACAATCACAGCACCTTAGAGACCATGTGTTCCCACCACCATCTCTCTCATCCCCTTTCCTCCATTCCTACTCCCTCCTTTGGAAAAAATAAGTAGAAGAGCCCTCTGCCTTGGAAGCTATCCTGGTTATACTCTCCACTTTCACAGTGCTAGAAATAGACGCTCAGTTCAAAGATGCTGCATCCCCCCAAAGCTGTACAGAGAGGGAGCCTGGGTTCTTGCATCTGCCACATCCCTAAAGCAGAGCCTGCCAACTTTTACTGCAGGAGGGTTTTTCATTTACAAATCCTGAGCCCACTTTGAAGTGGGTCTCTGGCCTGGAGGCATTTTGAAGCATCATAACGTAAGGCAGGTGGCTAAAAAGTGTGCATAAACTCACCTGGCACTGCCTTTGGCTTCCCTGAATGCAGAGTTGGCCTCGGTCTCCAAGCTCTCTCTCTCTCTGGAAGTCCATAGCATTTGGCACAGAGAGGCCATCCACATTGATGAGTTAGTGGCCCCCAAGCAAAAACCTGACTGAGAGGCACGCCACTCCATCTGATTATTCTCGGTTTTATGTAAAATCTCCAGTGTGATTTATGATTAGTTTTGATTCTCTTTCCACTAAAGGCCCTGCTTACCCAGGTTGACAGTTGACCAAAGTAATTTGTGCAGGCTAAAAAACAGTCCAGACAATGGGCTCATTGACACAACTACTGACCTCCCTCATTCGCTGCTGTTGCCAGGCCCCCTTAGACAGCCATGGGCAACACCGAGAGCAGCTAAGCACATTTTCAAATTCCCAATCAGGGCTGCAGAGGGCTGGGTGTCTGGGCCCTCTCCTTGGACGTGCTCAGGTGCTAGCCCTCTCCCTTTGCACCAGCCCTGCCCTGTGTTTTCAACAGGAGGAATCGGGCCAATAAGCTCTGCCTCCTTGATGGAAGGTAAAAGACATAAAGGGTAAGTATTATTTAGGTGATAAGAAATTAGATAATGCTTAGGAAGTGTTTAAGCTGAGAGAATGTTTTCTATTGGTGGAGAAAATTAATCACTTGGAAATTAAGCTCAAGTTTACTATGAGTTTCATGGGTATAAAAAAATTTCCAAGTACTCTTTAACATATCCAATAACAGATGTCTTCTTTCCTTTCTAGAACACCTAGAAAATAATATATACAACCCCAAGCCATTCCGAAGAACATTTGGAGCTGACTGAGTGAGCGTAACAACAGCAACAAATACCAACAACCAGACCAGCACTTGACACTTAATATTGATAAATATAAATAATATATACAACCCCAAACCATTCTGAAGAACATTTGGAGCCGAGTGAGCATAGCAAGAGCAAGGAATGCCAACCATCAGAGTGAGTGCCAACCATCAACCAACACTTGACACTTGATAAATATTGACTGAATGTATGAATAAAACATCAACTCCAGATCTGAAGCAGGATGCCAACATCTCTGAAAGGAAGTGAAAGAATCTCATAAAACCTAACCAGGAGTGCTATACTTGGAAAAACTAGGTTTCAGTTCCTGGAGAGAACACAGGAGAAAGAAGGGCTATTGGAATAGTGGGATTCTAAGTTTGTCACTTCCCAATGGCAGGGGATGTGTGGCTGTCATAGAACGGAACCCTAGGACACCAGTCCTCGGTGTCTTCTAAAACCACCTCCCCCTCAAGCCTGCTCACTGAGAAGGGGAGGAAAGCCAAAAACTTAAAGTGGGTAAATATTCAGAGCACAAAGCACTGCATATTTGGGCAGAAAACCTAAGCAACAGTAATTATGAATAAATGTGAAACCTATTAAAGCAGTGCTTATAGGGAAATTTTTAGGCTTGAGCACTTAACATTCATAAGTAAAAAATAATCAAAATAATATATTAATTGTTCAACCCAAGAAGTCTGAGAAAGGATACAAGGTAATTACAGAAAGCAAAAGGAAGAAATAATAACGAGGGTTGAAATGAATGAATTAAAAAAATACTTTGCAAAAAAAATCCCAAATCTAATGCTTTTAAATGAAATACATAAACCATTAATATCTCCCCTGCCTAAAATTAGGGAGATATAAAAATACATAAAATTGGGAAAGAGAGTGGGGAAATAATACAAAGTTGGAGAAAATTAAAAGAAAACTCCATGCTCAACTAGAAGCAAACCAATGTGATAACCCAAGGAATTTTCCTACACAAAGATGTGAATTTGGCTAGATGCCAGGCCCAGATAATTTCGCAAATGAATTATTTTAAATCTTGAAGAAATAGGTCATTCTAATACTTTACAATCTTTTCTAGAGTAAGGAAAATAAATGTTTCCCATGCCTTTTTATAAAGCCAGCGTAACACTGATACCAAACTTGACAGTGATGGGCCATCACGCACACAGAACTCACAAAACACCAGGCAATTTTACTAGTAAATCCAGTGCAAGTATCTTTAATAAAATATTGAGATGTTAGTTAGGATTTTCTTTTTTCAACAGACACATTTTCTAACAGCATATTGACCAAAGAGGAAAAGGCAGCTCTATTACAGAAGAAAGAAATCATTAAAATATCTCAACAGTGCAGAAAGACATTGGGAAACTGACTTTCATCGTGGCCTTTGGATCAAAGACAGTGTTAGAACCACCAGCTGAAAGAGCGTTTAATCAAACTCAAGAGGTAGACTCACCTCTTGGGGACAACTCAAGAGGGTTGATGGGTTTTCCAAGTCACAGAAAAGCAGGAGCAGAGATTGCTCCCCAACCCAGGCGTTGACTCTGCCTTCTCCAATCTGGCAGGAGTTTCTTTTGTGAAAGTGAATCTTCTGTTTAGGTAAGTGCTTACAAAATGTCGAGGTGACGTGGTGAACACAGTTCACCTTCTTGTCCGAAATTCCAGTTGGCTCTGAAGGGAACCACTGAGAAGGCTCACCTGGTGGGACAGAAGCAAGAGCTGAGCTAGGAGGGGAGGAGAGGGAGAGAGAGCAGGAGGTGAGTTGGAGGAGAGGACAGGAAGAGAGGAGGCTCACATTCCTCAGAAGAATGGAGATCAAGTTTGTGAAGAGCTGGGCTCTGGCGCCATTGGAAGGGCAGCAATTGTTCCCATCGGTCCTAAAGAAACCCAGTCATTGCTGGTGGCTGCTGTCACACCTACACTAATAAGAGATTAGAGGTCAAGTCATTAAACAGCCTCCAGGGAGCATAGCTGATGGTGCTCTGCTTAATCCTTTTAGGCAAACAGGCCCTTCGCATCAGGCCTTGGATGGAGGCTCCTGCGGATTCTGGCCTGAAACGCTGGCCAGCTTGAGAAATTAGACCGGCTATTCTGCGAGCCCCCGGAGTGAGCAGGTGAGTTCGTCTGGGAGGTGTGGAAAGCCAATTTGCTAACGGCGCAAGCCTTCCACAGAACTCCAGCCAAGCACCAAGTGACGCAGGAAAAAAATCTTCAAGATAAGTATTCAGTGTGGTTGCCTGGGAACCAAGAAAAAACAGCTGCATCCGTTACCTTCACTCTGACCCTCCTCCCCCAAGGTCACACGGGGATCGGGGTGGGGGGAGCATTCTAGCACATGACCTGTGCATCTGAGGTTGAAACTAGCCTTTTGAGGGAACAGGGCCCCTGGAGACTTCCAAACGACTCCTTTTCTTCTTATTTTTTATTGTTGACTCTATTACAAATGTCCCCAATTTATCACTCCCCCAGCCTTTGTCCCTTTGCACTCAGCCCCCACTCTGCTCCCCACTTCCCCACACTGTTGTCTGTGTCCATGGGCTATGCGTATACGCATGTGTGTTCTTCAGCTAACCTCTTCCAGCCGTCCCACCCCCTCCCCTCTGAGATCTGTCAGTCTGTTCCATGTATCCACGCCTCTGGTTTTATTTTGCTCGTCAGTTTATTGTGTTCATTAGATTGAGCATATGAGTGAGATCATATGGTACTTGTCTTTCTCTGATTGATGTATTTTGCTTAGCATGATAATCTCCAGGTCCGTCTATGTTGTCACAAAGGGTAAGAGTTCCTTCTGTTTTACAACCACATAGAATTCCATTGTGTAACTGTATCATAGCTTTTTTATCCACTCGTCTCATCTACTGATGGTCCTGATTAAGTGTCTAGAAGTACCCTTAAATGAGGTCAATTTACAGAGATCATCTGGAGGTCAGTTTCATTCTTTCCTTACCTTGCACTGCCCTCCTAAATCCACTCAGAATGAAGACCTGGAAAATACTGTCAGAAGAAGTTTGTGAATTTGGATTGGCCCACTTGGTCCTGTGGAATCTGTCAGAAATTAGTTATAATCGGTGAGACTGGGTGGCAAAGTTATTACTCAACCAGAGCCTGAGAAGTGAACTGTGTCAAATGCACCGGGTACCAATCATTGGCACCAGCCTCTGGTGAGGTTCCCGTCTCTCTCCAGTGGGATCCTGTAGGTGAGCCTCTCCACTCTGTCAGCTGATAAGGTATACAGGGCAAGGGTTCAAGTT
>CM052548.1:70832089-70949034 GCA_028533065.1 Trachops cirrhosus | reverse complement strand
AAATCCTTGGTTGTGTGACTTCCATACACTTCAATTTTCTGTCAGTTCTGGTTGTTATCTTGTTTCTATATCGTTGTTGTCCCTATCTTGGTTGTGCGAGGAGACACAGTGCATCTACCTATGCCTCCATCTTGGCCGGAAGTCAGGGTTCAAGTTCTTAAGCTCCCAGTGGGCAGGGAGCCTGTGCTGTAATCCTTTATGTCCAGTACAGTGTCGTCTACTGCAGTTGCCAGAGTCCCGTGTGGCTACTGAGGGCCAGTAGCCGCAGCGGGTCAGACACACCGCTGCTGCCACTCCTGAAGGAGGGTGTGGCTGACACCTCTGCAGTCTGATTGTCTAACGTGCTTCAGCCCTGCACCTGCGGCCAGCTCCACGTGAGGCCAGACACCTGAGCCAGCACCGGTGCTGGCACCTGCTCCCCGCATTTGTCCCGCCTTGGCCGCCACTGCCCCTCCAGACCGCTCGTGCCCAGGCCCTAACCCCTGGCTCAGCACCTCAGCTTTCAGAGCTGCTTCTGGATCCCTTCAGATGCTCTTGTCTGAGTCACTGGCCTTAGCTTCTCGCTCAACTTCGTGCTTGCCTGATTCTGCCATCTCTCAAGTGTGCACAGGCGTTCCCATGTGCCACTAGGACCCTGGGGAGCCCTCCTCCGCAAAGTGGCCCAGGCCTTCCCTCCCTCCCCTCCCCGCTCCCTGGAGCAGTGAAGTTCTGGCTAATTCCTGCCCCCAAGGCCCTTGGGAGTCCCTCTTAGAAGCACCTAGAGTGGGTCTCACAGCCTGGCCTCTGTCAAGGCCTCTCTGCTCCCAGCATCCATCTGCCTCCAGCCTCGCCCTGACAGCCCCCAACCCAGGGCTCTTCTCAAATCTCCCCGAGCTGGTTACCTCTTCCATTACTGGGCTAATAGGCTAATTTCAGAACCCTCAGCCTCTATATAGGCAAACTCTCAAAATTAAGTGCCTAAAATCAACTCTCATCATTTCTTTCAATATTGATATTGCCCAAGGTCATGCAACCCAAGGATTTTTCTGTCTGTGGGAGCCGGATACAGCAGATGGCTGTGGGGTGGCTCTGTTTGTACCCTGTGCCCCGACTCCACTGCCGACACATTCGTAGGGAGAAGATCTCCCCAGGAGACTGTCACCTTTTACTCAAACGCTCTTTCCTCTGTGGCCATTTTCCGGGTGCCAAATATCAAAAGCTCCACCGCTTTTGAATTCACAGAGGCTTCCTGTACTGAAATCTGTAACAAAAGGAGTGTTCAGCCTGAGGAGGAGTGTGTTTCTTTCTTTTATTCCCTCTTCTGGAGGTTACGTTCATTCGCACAGAGTGTTTGGTGTCCTGGAAGGGCTCCGAGGTAGCAGTGAGCGGGATAGTTCCAGAAGGGAGCTGGGTATTTGGCTAGGCAAGTGACCAGCACCCATCTTTCCAACCCATCAGGGAAGAGACGGCAGCTCCCTCTGAGGGCTGCTCCAAGCAGCCACTCGACCTGAGCAGAACATACCGTATTCGTTTCGATCGCTGTCATATGCTCAACCGTCAACTGTGATGTGGACCAGGTGGCTCCCTCATGTTTGGCTCGGGTTGTTCATCTCTTAATAAAATAAGTGGGCCATGCAGAACTGTCACAGATACTGTCAGCAGCCCTTTGACTGCAAGCCAAGGCCAACTGTCGAGCGGAAAGCAAGTGCAGATGCTCGAGTGGAATTCTACCTGACCGAGTCAGGCCTCAGCAGGGTGGGCAAGGCCCTTCCGACTGATCGAGGAATCGACCGATCGTCTGCAGTGCCAGCTGCTCACCACACGCTGTGACACTTTGTGTTGTCGGGCCCCCGGGAGGCGACCCATTGGGAGATTAATCCGTGCACAGGATGAATGAGGCTGTGCAGACAAACCAGTATTTTCCAGATTTCCTGAGCATTCACCTGAGGGGAAGGTAAAGAGTTCTACTACTCCCTGCATTCCATAAAAATCCCCTGGTTTCGGTATCAGTTTTCACTCAGCCCCAACTGCAGAAACATTTTAAAACGGAAACCCTGAGGCATTTCTGAATCGGATCATCAATGCGGACATGTCCCAGTTTGCCACTAGGGGGAGATTCCAACGCAGCACAGGCACCAGGAGGAGCTGTAATTGCAGACCGAACTGCAAAGAAATTGGATTTCTGTGTGTGTGTGCCTTCTAACTAGAAACACAACTCTTCCATACATTGGCTTCGATATGATTTTGTGGTTAGATTTAATTTTGGTGCTGTCAGAGTGACTGTTATATCTCTGTTTCCGGTAACGTACAAAGCCCACACAATTTCTCCGCAGCACAGGGCATTTTTGTTTTTCTGTTATCAAATAGTACATATAATCTGCCCTCCTTCCTGACGCTGAGCCGGTGCCACGCATAGTCCAATGAGTAGGTGGGCGCGTCCCTCCTTTGTGCCGGGAAGTTTCACAAGAGCCGGTGCCCGCCAGCGCGCTCTCCAAACCCTCACCTTCCACTCCAGTCTGACCAGCAGCCTACAGCTGAGCCTCCTCAACACCGAATCTACTGTGTGCATTTATTGCCTTCCCTCTATTAAGTGTATAGCTAAAAAGAAATGGGGGTCATTCTTGCTTTATGAATATATATATTATATATATAATATTTTTTTACTGGTTGAAATCCAGTGAGTAAAACGTAATTGCTTCTAGGAAAGCTTCCAGTGACTCGGAAATGCTTAGTCAAATGCTGAGGCGGTGGAAGGAGCATCACTCTAGACCGAAAAGTCGTGTTGGAATTCCTGCAATACCTCTCACTTGAGGTCCAAGGTTCTTAGTCTAACAGAACCCCCCCGTGCTTCAGGCATCATCAGTTAAACAGGGAGAATAATGCCCACATCCTAGCCCCTAGCACTCTGCAGGCAAAAAGGCATAGCACAGTGATGGGCACATAGTAGGTGCCTTACTCCCTAACTTCACCCCTTGGATCAAGAAGCCTCTTTGCCATCTGGTCATTTTTAAAGACAACCTCTCTAATGCTATTTTTCCTCATATTCTTGAATGGCCTGTTGTTTTGATCAGTGTGAGATAAAGATGCTCTTACAGTGAATGGGGAGTGGACAAATCGCAAAGAGAAAACCATCTGTGAGGAACAGAGAACACGATGTAGTTGTAATAGAAATGGATGGAAACTGCTTCCCAAGCCCGCCAACGGCGCGCCGCCCCTGCCAGCCCCGACTGCCTTCGCGCCGCGGGCTGCTCCTCTGGGCATGCCCACACGCCGGTGGCAACCCAGCAGGGGGGCCTTCATCCTGACTTAATTAGGGTCTTCAGCCTCATCCCCAGAGGACAGATGTGGCAGTGCTTTGGAAGGTGGCATTAAATTAAGGGTCTACTCCCGTGGAACTAAACGATCATTTTACACACTTTTTGGAAGCTCCCAGGATTTGATAAATGACTCCGCGAGCGCCAACAGCCAGGAATTTTTCACCCTTGAAGCCTTGGTTTGCTGGTACCTGGCCACAAATTCCCAACAACAAGATAGCTTTAAGTTCAAGATTTATTTCACTGTCTTCTTGGCTTCCCATTTGGTACAAGACATGCATTCCAATGGAAACACATTGCTAAGTGTGGTTAGGCTACATAGATCTTTATTACCTCGGTTCTGCTGTATTTTGGATTAAGTAGGCTTTTGTGGGCTGGCCTCAGAACTTGGCCATTATGTATAATTTTTAGCTATGAAATGTGAGGCCTGAATTCTAAATGACTGGCTTACCCACTTACTTTCAGAATTACGTTCTTACAAATTGGGAACAGCCAGTCCTTTTGTAAATGGCTGGAACCAGAACTATGGTTCAGGTAAGTAAAGGTCCACAGGAAATCTATTTCCAAGAGGGGCTGATGTGCCTTAGGAAGACAAGTGGGGGCATACTTTGGTTTTTACATCATGAATCAAGGGCAGGGAGCAAAGAAACTTTGAGTAATAGACACTGAACTTCAGGCCAGCCCCAGGGATCAATGCCCATATCTTAGAGAAAAAGAGACACAACAACCAGAGATAAATTACTAAAAGTTATATGCATTGGAGGCAGTGTAACAGGGACGCCGGTACCCTTGATGCGGGCAGAGTGAGAGTCAGTAGCATCAGCAGCACCGTTGACACCAGCGTCCACATGAGGTGTTGCCACTGTGGGCTGGAAGAGGAAGAATGCAGGTGTCATTCTCAAAGTCCCTGGGAGAGACCAGGGAGCACGGGCAAAGCATGGGGACTTCATTAATGACTGGAGTAAACTGTTGCAGGGGTTATTAAGACCAAGCTGGTATGGACTAGGGAACATTTTTACATTAAAAACATTTTAAAGTATGTGTATAATATATATATACATGTGTGTTTTGTGTGTGCATTATATATGTGTTATACATCTTTGTATATGTGTGTACACATATGTTTATACATATACATGTACACACACACACATCACAGCTGATTGTAGCCAGACACCAACGCTGAGGAGTACAGCAAGTAAGAAAGCAGATGGCACCTGAGATGTTCAAAAGTGGAGAGGGGGCCAGGGCACAGGCAGCCACTGCATACTGGCACGTGTCTTGTTCCTGGCATCGTGTCCCCAGCTCCTGAGCCTTTTTTCCTTCTTCTGTCCTTCTGGCTTTTGACTCCAGCTTCCCACAGAGGCTGGCTTTTGTCCGGTTCTGATTTCACATCTGTTCTGGTTTTGCGTCTCTCATTGCTTACACTGGTATCTGACTCAGTCCCTGAGTCTCTCTGCTGTTTCAAGCAGAATTTCCTGAAAGATATTCACAAAATACAGTTCCGAGATTATTTTGGAAACTAGGTATACATAAATTATTCATACAGAGCAGAGATTCTGCCTCTATCCCAATGCCCAACCCCAGGCTTGTATGCAGGAAGTGCCTGATAAATATTTGCAGCTTGAATAGATAGCCAAGCTTGGGGAACTCAGGTTAAAATTAAAAATAGATGTCTTTGATTATTGAACTTTAGTCATTAATATATTAGAAAGGATTGAGAATAAACCTAGACCTAAATCTCATGCCTTATATAAAAATTAATTCAAAATGGATCATGGACTTAAATGTAAAATAGGAACTTTAAATTACATTTAACAGATTTCAGTATAAAAGTAAAACTGTAAAACTTTCAGAAGAAGACATAGGAGAAAATTTTCAGAACCGAGGGCCAGGCAAAGCTTATTAGACATGACACCAGAGGCATAATCCATGAAGAAAAAGCAAATTGGACTTCATCAAAATTTAAAAGCTTTTGTGCTGTGGAAGATCCAATTAAGAGAATGAAAAGACATCCACAGCCTGGAAGTAAATATTTGCAAATCACGTATCTAACAAAAGACTAGAACCTAGAATATAGAAAAAAAAACTCTCAAATTCAATGGGAATAAACAAAAAAAATCCAATTATAAAATGAGCAAAACACATGAACAGACATTTCACCAAAGAGGAGATACAGATGAATAATAAGTACATAAAGAAAGATATCCAGCACCGTTAGCCGTTAGGGAGCTGCAAATTAAAATTGCAATGAAATATCACTGCATACCTGTTAGAACAGCTAAAATAAAAACAATGATAATGTTGGCAAAGATGCAGAGAAACTAGATCCTAGTGGGAATATAAAATGACACATTGGCAGTTTCCTATATCATTAAACATGCAACTACTATACCGAACAAGCACATTATTGAGCATTTATCTTTGAGAAATCAAAATTTATGTTGATACAAAAACCTGTACACAAATGTTCATAACATCTATACTCAGAGTCAGAAACTGGAAACTACCCAAGTGTCCTTCAATGGTTGAATAGTTAAACAAGCTGTGATATGTTATACCACAATTAATACTATGGAGTATTAATTATTCAGCAAT
The DNA here is from genome assembly GCA_028533065.1 of Trachops cirrhosus. Lineage (NCBI taxonomy): Eukaryota > Metazoa > Chordata > Mammalia > Chiroptera > Phyllostomidae > Trachops > Trachops cirrhosus. The sequence goes on along the minus strand of CM052548.1, from coordinate 70,943,143 downwards.
ATAAGGGAATAAGCTATTGATATACACAACAACCTGGACCAACTTGGGGGTATCATGCCAAGTGAAAAGAATTGATCTCAAAAGGTTACACACTGTCTGATTTCATTTGTGTAACATTCCTGACAGGACAAAATTATAAATATGAAGAGCCTATTAGTGGTTGCCAGGAGACAGATGGGGGGCTGTGAACGCAAAGGGGGGTCATAAGAGAGCCCTTCGTGGTGATGGAAAATCCTGTGTCTTCATTGTGGTCATGGTTACATGACTCTATACACAAGATAAAATTGCACAGAACTACAAACACACACACCAATGAATGCATGGAAAAAGTGGGGGAAGCTAAATGAGGCCTGTAGTTAAGTTAATAGAAGTGTGTAAATGTCAACTTCCTGGCTGATATTGTACTACAGCAACATAACTGTGTCCAGGGGAGTAGTTGGGGAAAAAATACACGTGGACAATGTGTACTATTTTGCAACTTCCTGTGAGTCTATCATTCCTTCAAAATAGAAAGGTTTTTTAAAAAAAGAAAGGAGTTAGACTATCCAAGAAAGAGTTTTAACCATAAAACCCTCCGTCTCTGGAGCGTCGGGTAGAGTTAGTGTTCTACAGAACACTTGTTGGGAAGTGTGTGTCTAAGGAACAGGGTTTGGGAACAACTTTGATTGCTCCCATTTTTCTGCCATCCCAGCCCCAGACCTGCCAGGCTTCACCTCCATCGGTGAGAGGGTGTTCTGCAAAGGTTGCATCTCGGTTCATTTCCACTTTTCTGCCTTGGCTCAGCCTGTCCTATCAAGTTTCTGCCCCAACGTGTGTCTGTCTCTGACAATGCCATGGCTCATCCACAGAACCTAATGGGATGTGACACAGATGGCGTGTCAGGAGAGTGACAGCCAAGAGTCTGGAAGAAGCAGCTTCATTGTTCTGATAACCACCTACTCGCAGATGGTATTATGACATGCACAGAAGCTGTGAGTGGATCTGGAAGAAAGAAGCCCTTGTTTCTGGGGCAGCAGATCCGCCGTGTGTGCGTACTTGGGTTGATATCTTTACCTCTGAGGACGCACAACTGAGATCAATGGTGCTTAAATTTCAGTGGCCATAAGACTCACTCGAGGAAGGCCTGTAACTGCTCTGCTACATCAGAATGGGGAGCAGGGGGTGTGCTCACCCAGTGATACTGATGTAGGAGCATCTGGGACCACATTTTCTTTTATGGTATCACTTTTCAAAAAATTATTGGTTGAGAACCTTGCAATCCATATTACATGAAGTATTTAAAACTGATAACCTCTACCCACTCACACCAGTACATATATTTACCAAATTTTTTTATTCCCTTGCATGTCACTCAGAAACAAACCAATATAGGGGTGTGTGTGTGTGTGTTGAAAAATAAAGGGCAAAAATAATTTCCAACTTATTGGAACCTCAACAGCATTTGTGATATTCCCAGGGCTCTGGAAAACAGAGATTTTTATTTTGTTTTGCTTAATCGTGGTCGAGGAACCATTAGAGACAGTTTGAACATTACCTTATGAGCCCTGCAAAAGCCTTTATGAGTGCTTTGAAAGCTGTGTTTTAATTGACCAGAAAGAAATCCTAACAAACACGTCTGACGGACTTGGTAACCGGTTTGCTATTGGATGTTCCGGCTTAGCTTTAGAGGCCCCATCGGAGCCATAACACAAGGACAGCACAGCTTTATGAAAAGGGAACAAAGACTCACTCAGTGACCTGCGGTAATGTAGCAGAGATGCTTCCCAGAGTGAGCATCCCAGACGTGACCTGGATATCTCACTGCGGGTGTCCTTGACTGGACAATGGTGGTCCATGTCACCCTGTTTCCCAACGTTCTTATAAACAATGGGGCAGAATCGAATAAAAAGTGTGATAGGATTTCATAGCCCTTCCAACTACTCCCCCACAACAAGCACTTTTCTGGGTTTCTCTGGGTCTTGTGATCTTGTCATGTAGATTTATATCTCCCAAATAGGGTGTGCAGCACTGATCCACTGGGGCACAGAAGAAAATGTTAGAACTTGTTCTATTTAGTTTTATCTAAACAATAAAGATGGGTCACTTAACTAATACTACTGTATGGTAGGACCCCCACTTTGTCTCTGTGTCCCAAATGCACACATGGGACTTCTCTAGTGCTCCCGGGATCTGAAGACGAGAGAGGAGACTCTCTGAGGAGGTTGATGACAGGCCCTCATTTAGCCATGAGCTGTAAGGTTATTGAAAGATACTAGAATAGGGACATTCTTTAAGTGGAATTATGGATCATGTTCTCCAGATTGAACTAAGTTAATCCTCACAAAATAATCAAGTGGCTTAAAACAGTTTCTTCAAGGAATTTCCTATGTCTTTACCACAACGATCTTCTCACTTAGAAAATGTCCAAACAACCCACAGAGTCCACTGAAGATACCAACAATGCGAATGACAGAATGTCAAGAACATGGAAAGCACTGGCATTTTTCTTACTTCCCGAGTGAGCTCATCTGCCCACACCATGGGGTATTTTACCAGTCGGAGGTGACCTATTGGATTTGAAAAGGAGTCGGCCAATCTGTGAGAAAGTGCCTTTTTCTGAGATGCATGTTATGAAAAGAACCATTTGAAAGTAGATATTTGGAAACGCTTCCATGTTTATGTCATTTTGTTTTTACTGGGGAAAAAATCCATGTGTCACCTATAAAAATACTCATATCCTTATACTTAAAGAAACTATCAAAAATCTGTTGAAAAGTCTTCTGAATGAAGTTTTTGTGTGATTTGAACCTATTGCTAAAAGTACAAAAATGAAACACCTTGTGATTAGTTAGGAAGAGCAACTGATTGACACCCGAGAAGATGAAATTTAGCCGCAGAATTTAAACAAAAACCTTTGGATAGTCAGTGGAGTAGAATGAAAATGCACATCTAAAGGAACATGTCTTCCATCTGGTTCTATGCATCTTTGCAAGAGAAATTTTTCAGCTGCAATAAGCAATAAAGCAAAGTATCAAAGAGAGAAAGAGCAGGGGGCGGGAGGGAACTGAACTTAAAACCTGAATTAGAATCACTGTATCACAAGTGTTAGGCTGGTCAGTGACATGGGCTGTGAAAGAATTCACAAAGAGAAGAAAGTGTAGAGAGTAAAGTTTTTATTCACTCTCCAAGAAAGGAAAGGGGCATGGTGTGGAAAGGGGCACACTGTAGGGGTGGGGATTTGAGCTTTTATTGGATAATAATTGGATTTTTAAAATGGTGGGGGATTGCTGTGCGTGGCCCCTGGGCTGTTGGGGCATTGTAACACTAGGCTGCGGTTTGCTCCGCTGCTATCTTCCGCCTGTAGGGAGCACTTAGTTCTGTTCTTGCTCCCAGTGATTTCCAGTCCCGGGGACAAGCTCAGGAGAGTAAAATGGCAATCATGTTTAGCAAGGTCATAGGCCTACTGGGCAAATGGTGCCACAGTAGAAAATGGGGCTGGCTTTGTCCTTTCAACAAGTATTAAACCAACATATTTTAAATAATAAACTATATTTCATTATACCATTCTCACTAAAAATATTATTAACAAGTTCCATGGTGAGGGCAAAGTTTTGTGAACTTGTTAATAAATCACTTTACAATATGTATACATATTTTGAGACATAAATATGACCTTCGTCTCAAACTTTTAAAAATGATGGAAGTGTGTCAAGAGCCAAAGTAGGTAGAGTGGTCAGATGTGGAGGCAAAAGTAGGGCGTATCCTAAGGAGTGCCTGGGGTGTGATATTTTAAGGTGATAGAATGAGATGCCAAGGTTTTTAATTAAGTCTTTGGAGATGTTTTCAAGGGCTGAGTATAGGTATCCCAAACATCAAGAATCAGGAGTAGAGAAAGACTGTATGAATTGTATAAAAATCTTCACGTGGACCTGAGGAGTGTATATGAGCAGTAGGTGAGAATTCAAGATGTTAGGAAACATTTCTAATCACAAATGCTTTAAAAATAAGGGTGCATCACTAGGTTTTACAGCTTCTATGACTCTGTGCAAAACAATGTACCGCACTGGATGATTTCACCTTGGCCACTGCGTTCATCAGCTCTGGCTGCCACAACAAAAGACCACAAGCTAGGTGTCTTCAAAACAGAAGTTTATTGTCCTGCAGTTCCAGTGGTTAGAAGTTTGAGACCAAGGTGTTGACACGGTTGGTTCTTTCTGGGGGCTGTGAGATACTGAAAACAAAATTCAACTGAGTAAAGTTTAAAGATTGTATTGCCTTTATTCAATGATTCATGAATCAGGCCGCATCCCATCCAGCAGGCAGAAAGGGGCTTTACAAATGAAAGACTTTTATAGGCAGAGGGAGCAGGACCAGGGAAGTTATACCAGGCACAAACAAAAACCAAAACCAAAACCAGGTTGATTATTGCGAGGTTACTTTCCTCACGGGGATGGCAGGGCTGTCTCTGTCAGACCTCACTGGTGCCAGTCAGGAGATTCCTGACTGACTGGTTTGAGATTTCATTTCTGGGAGAGCCAAAGCTGTAATGAAGTTGTCTCAGTCTGGTGACCATGGAGCTTGGCAGAAGCAACCCCATTTGGGGCCTGTTGTCTCATTTTCAACAGAGGGAAGGACCCGTCCCACGTTTCTCCACTGGCTTCTGAGGGCTTGCTGGTGGTCTTTGGTGTTCTTTGTAGATGGCTGTCTTCTTCCTGTGTCTTTACATTGTTTCCCCCTCTACAAGTCTGTCTGTGCCTGAATTTCCCCTTTTTGTAAGGATGCCAGTCACCTGGATCAGAGGCCTCTTCTATTCCTGTATGACCTCATCCTAACTCATTACATTTGCATGATCCTATTCCCCCCGCCCCTCACCCCCAAAATCACATTCTGAGATACTGGAGATTAGGATTTCAACATATGAATGGACAGGAAGGGTATAGTTGAATGCATACAAACCATGGCTATGTAAAAATAAAACCCCCTCCATGATTTCTCATAAAAGTGTGGCTTTGGTCAAGAGCAGGGACTTGCAAAGCTCACAGTTCTGCATTAATATCAAGGGATCACATCCACTCCTACTATCCCATAGGTGGTCTTCATCCTGGCCCCAAGTGCGGTGTGCTCCATGGATGAAAACGGACCAGAGATATTTGGCTGCAACAGCCAGTTATATAATTTACATTCCAGTCCCTGTCCCTAGTCGTGCCTTCCCACGGTTGCTTCCTCTTTTCCATATGTCATGCCCTTTACTCTTCTAAAGCTATAGATAAAAGATTTCAGACCAGGCAGCATTTCAGGGAGTCTGTACTATCTGAAATATCTTCCTAAAAGGACAGTGAAAGGAAGCACTTTAAAGGTCTTATTTCAATAAGATTTCCATTCTGAGCATACTGAAAGTGGGATTGTAAAAAAATTCTTGCCCTTTATTTGCTATCGTTTTCAATATGAACACAGACGTTGTCCTTACCTCAGGGTAGGACAATGCTTTCCTTCAGAAGATGGTGGCTGGGAATACAACGCTGAGACAGCTGTAAATCCTCAGCGTAGGTGATAAACAGAATGTATTCTGACATATTTCATGACCTGTGAGGATGAAAACCTTCCTCAGCCATCAGGTGTTGTGTTTGGTATTCACAGGGATAAATGGTGGTTTGAATAATGAAGAAGGCCTTGGAAACAGCAGCCAATGGGCTCGGGCAGCAAGGGAGGTGACTCAACTTCCACATGTAATTTCCAGCCAGAAAATGCAAGTAGAAAATGTGGACTGACCTGAAATTTATGAACCTAAAGAAACCTTCCTGAAGCATTAAAATAACCCAATCTGAACCCAATACAGACATAGTAGAACTCTAAGCCTCTGGATTGGTGGAAGATGCTTTAAAAATATGTTTATGTCTGAAACTTTGAGGGCGTCTCTGAGGCGATGGGGTGACTAATGGTCACAGGGAGAACCTTTCTCAAAGATAGGAGCCACGCCAGATGTATCTGACCACAGACTGTGACCAGCTGACCGCTTGCACATGCACGATAAACAAGAAGACCTGTTAGGACTCTTCAACCTTGAGATTCTGTCTCTGGACTCTTGGTAGTGGAGACTTTCACAGGCCCAAATACGGCAGACTGAAGCGACTCTGAGCCAGAAATCCCAGCCCTTCCCTCTTCCAGCTCTGCACTAAAGGATTCAGTTCTGGAACTGAAAGAAAATAGGGCAGTCGGCATTCAAAGATATTTATTGAGTACCTGCACTGAATAGAATGAACGGTTTGACATTTCCATAGGAAAAGTAGGGCAGTCCACCCCAGAGAGAAACTCTTGGGTCCATCTTCAGGAGAATAAGAGGAAGTCAAGGCTTTCCAAAACATACTGAAGTGTTAGGAGTTAGAGACATTCAACCACCCAAAACTAGATCGAGTGTAAGCACCTGTATGGATCCTACCACAGGCAGTAGCTTTAGTCACTACCCGCAAGATAATTCAACCCTACAGAAGGGACAGTGTCTTCTTCAGTGCGCCATTTGCAATCAAGAGGGAGCAAAGTGGCAAGTGTGGGGGGTGGGACATTTCCACCTCTTTTCCCTCGTAGTTCTTCCGGCTGATCTGATGATGAAATTGACGTGAGCCAGGTTAACAGGAGAAAATAACCAAATTTAATTATGTGTGTACATACGGGGGTTCCATATGAATATGGGGCTCCATGGCTACTCTGGCAGCTAATCTGGCCCCAAGGCTAATAATATATGCCCTCTTGAGCTAAGAAGAAAGGGGGTGTTGTGTTTTGGGATGTCACGTGAAGGAAAGCGATCCACGTGGAGGCGGAAAGCAAATGTTTGGTAAACGAACATGTGCTGGGCCGTCCTCAAGAATAGGATGCCGAGGGGACTTTGATCGAACGGGCCTTGCTGGGTTCCTCCCTGTTTATCACACTAGTTCATATTAAACGGTAGCTATCTACGAGAACTCCCTTCCCGGAGTAGGTTCTCTTTATACATTTTTTAAGCCATTAGGGAGAAGATCAAAGTTTCTTCTGGAGTCTTTTGTTTCTTGAAAATCATCTGCTTAACTAATCAGTATCTCAAAAAATCCATAGTTGAGGGTGACAAACTCTGCTCCCCCCACAAGTGTTTGTTAGTTGGACTAGTCTATGGAAAATCCAATTTATTTTTTTAATTGTGGTAAAATATACATAACATAAAACTTACCCAGAAGATTTTGACCATTTTGAAGTGCACAATTCAATGGCACTAAGTACATTCAACACCATCGTGTACCTAGCCAGCACCCAAAATTTTCGTTACTTCCAACACCTTGTCATCATCCCAAAGACTCCCCAATTCCTCTAATCCGAAAGAATTAAATGTGCATATTGTCTTACTCTCTCCTCTCCTACTCCAAACACTGCTTCCGTCCTGTGCTGCCTTCTTCCGAGGATCAGCTGTGCTGAGGACAGGTAGTGCCCACCGTGGTAACCACACGGCTGCCCTAGCTGACGTCCTGTGGCCTGTGTGGGCTGGGGCCAGGCTGCATCACGCTGACCAGGAGAGCACACTCAGCCCCTGTGCCGGTACTTTTCTAGGAACACTGCCTCCTCCTCCACATGGCCTGCTGTTATGTGCTAAGATGAGCGCTCGATTAATTTTAACGATGTCATAAACTAGATAATCGGAAAATGAAATGGACCCGTCTGCTTTCAGTCTTAGGGGTTAGCGGTAATGGACGCACAATAAACAAATAGTGCTAAGGCTGAAAAATGACTCCTTCCTCTTGGTCATCTGTCTGGACTGGGCTTTTAAAGCTCCGATGGCTTTGTTTGTTTAGAAGGCAGCAGTAAATCTCTGAAATTAGGATGGACAGAGCGAGAGGGCCAGGGCATCTTGCTCCCGGCCTTGGCTTTTCCACCCCAAGCACTGGGAGTGGCTCACACTGCTTCTGCCTCTCGGGTGGCCTAGGTTCCAGTTCTGTCTGTCCCACTGACACCTGGGATCTTCTCACCTTTAGGTGCTCAGACACCCAACAACACTTGCGTGTTTGTTGTCTTTGGTGGCTCCTCTTTTGTGATAATATTGCAGGTCCATTTTATTCATGTCTGGTAGATAAACTGGGTGGCTGGACTTGTGAGTTCTAGCCTTCATTACTGATGGGAAAACTGAGGCTTGGTGCATTAAGTGACTAACTTTAAAATAACTAATTGTTAAAACCCCAAGCCTTACCTTTTGGCCAATTTATAGCTGCTCCCTCTCCCAGAGGTGGAGCATCAGAAGACCAGTGCTTGGGACTGACTATTGTGAGAACCAGCAGAGGCAATAAACTGACAGCTTGAGACCACGGAACCAGAAACTGGACACAGTGTTCTGGACAATAGAATTCTAGAATTGGAAAAACCGTAAAAGCTTTTTTAGACCAGTGAGTCTCAAACAATTTGTGCTGGTTAAAATAGAGATTCCTAGGCTCTTCCCTAACCTGTGCAGGCAGAATTTCTTGGACGTGGAATCTATAAATCTGTGTTTTTAACAGCTTCCCCATTTATTCTGGCACTGCACCAGGTCTAGGACACAGTGCTCACATTGACCAAACCTCCTGGGGACAACTCACCTGAAAGAACCATGAGACAATCCCTGCCTTGTGCTGGACTCACAGCCCTGTAGATGCAGCCTGGGATGGCATTAGCTTTCCCAGTGATGAGTGTGGAATCATTATTAAGTCTGGGATCAAAGAATATTCACTAGTTCTTTTCTCATGACTCGCCATCATATTTATTCTTGAATCTCTAAAGGCACAACACAAGGATAAGGTTTGAAAACCTAAAGCACAATTTACGCTTAGTCTGCTAACTCTGCCCTTGGTTAACTTTGTCCTTTTTTCTTAAGACCCCTTTCACTGTTACAAATCAGTGGTGTTTCCATTTCATTGTGGGTATCAAGTTATAACACAATCAGGAAATAGGCATTATTCTATAGCACGGGTCATATTTCAATTCGACTCAACAAATATTTAATGAGCAATTAGTTCAGCAAATTATTTAAGTTCTAAGCACTTAATATATAAATATATAATTCATATAAAAGGTAGAACTGATATTTGCCACAAGAGAGATGCAAAGTGTTATACATGTTCCAAAAAAGCAAAATTCCACATCTTATTGAGGGTGGGCTTTTTGGGGAGAGATCCCATTTGAGCTTGGGCTTGAAGTACCAACATCATAGATAGGCTAAGGAAGGCATTTTATATAGAGAAAAATCATGTGAGCCAAATAATGAATACAGGAAGTGTTGAGGGTGGGGGTGGTCACGGAATAGTCAATTTTAAGGCTCAAACGATGAGTTAGGGTTATTGTCTGGAGGGCCTTTGAGCTGAAGAATTTGGATTTTATTTTTCAGAAGTGAGGAGTTGTTAAAAGGCCCTGGAACAGAGCCACGTGGGAAAGCCTGAGGCCAGGGGAGACTAGCGTCATGGGTTCCTGTCCGGGGTTAGGAGGTCATAAAATATTGACACGTCCCAAAAGTTAGAAGTAAGCCACATTAGTTTCCTACGGCTTCTGTAACAAATTCCCACAAACTCTGTGGCTTGAAACAACAGACATTTATTCTGTTATAGTTGTGGGAGTCAGAAGTCCAATATCTGTTTCCCTGGGCCAAAATCGAGGTGGCTGCAGAGGAGAATTTGTCTTTTCCAGTGTCTAGATCTCCATTCCTTGACTCTCCGTCCCTTCTGAAACAAGCATGTGTTATTTTTGTAATTAAAGAAGGAAGAAGCCAAGGAGGGCCGGAAGTGGTGCACTGACGATGAACAGGGAAGGACCAATGGGAAGGACTAATGCAGCGATAAGGTCTCTCAGGTTCGCCAGCCCACAGGACCCCGGGGACGGCGGAGGAGGCCTGGCCCCTCCCGGGCTCGCAGGGCACGGCCAGGACGCCAGCAGGCATCCGGGCGGCAGAAGCGACCTGCGTTTTGCTGTGTATAATGAACACCCGCACTTTGGACCAAAACTTTCAGGAAAAAATCTTTCGTTTTAATTTTTAAATTCAATTATTTATTTATTTATATTTAGAGACCTGTTTTTTGTATTACAAAGGAATTTTAACATTCATTTTTGAACATATTATGGTACAGGGGATTTTATGTAATAAATATTTACAAAGCACAAGAACCGATACAAGGTATTTCAGCCACTACCTCCAAAATTTGGGCAAAAAAGTGTACATTATACATAACAAAATACAGTAGTTTGGGGAGGATGAAGTTTCTTTCAGATGTGATCGTCCTTTTAGGCAAGCCCACTAGTACTTGGCTTTTATGCTGCGTGGTATGAAACGCCCAGAATTTCCATCCAACTAGTCAGTGGCAGGAAATCTCCTTTCACAGACCCAGGACCCTTCGGCAGTTCTGGATTGCCGCTGGAAGGCGCCTCTGCTTCTGCACTCACACAGCCCTGATTTGGGAGTGCGGTTCTAATGAGATGTGGCAATGCTCTCACTCCAGCCCCTCAGCATCCTTGGTGGCTCTGAGACTAATCCCCTGGGAAGTTCTGTTGAAGTTCTGCTTGAAGGTGGAGGTGGGAAGGAATGGTTGGCAGTGGTCTCATTGGGGCCAGGCCAAGGATCTTTCCGACAGCCTGACACAGCTTCTACTCTGTCCCTCCCAGTCCCCTGACCAGGCTGGAGCCTGCTGCCCCACCTCCAATGGCCCCTCCTCCAGCGAGAGTAGTTGAGGAAGTGAGACGGTCAATAGAGGCCTTTGGAGAGAGGCCAGAAAGGGGAGTGGGAGCAGAGGCCGGGGGCCTGTATGTGCAGAGTGCCCATTCTTGACCTCAGTGGAAAACTTTTTTTTCCATAAAGAGGTCTAGACCAAAAGGCAAAAAGCCAGATCTTTCCATCACTGTTAGCGCACACTAGTAAACTGTGAGAATCCCTTCCTTCCCTGGGCCTCCTTTAGACTGGCTTTCCCGGGCTCTCTCCCCAGTCCGGGGCTCTGGCTGCAGAGTGGGGCCCCTTTGAAGGTGAAAAGATACACATTTGTGGGGGGCTCCACCCGCAGGGCCCCCTGGCCGCCACGGATGAGAATAAGTCTACCAAGACAGGATCTGCTTGGGGAGGAAAGGTGGATGATCTCTCCAAGGAGAAGGGCCAAGAGCCTTTTCCTCAATGGGCTTTTATTAGGTTCATTTCACACAGGAATATAGGTAAAGCTCATTAATCATTGTCAGGCAGTAAGGATCAAACAATAGATAGCATGCAAAGAACTATGAGGGCTTATTCTGAGTCAGGGTCTGTTAGCTAAAGGGCTACAAACTTTGAGAAACAAACTCATTTCCTGCTCCGACACTTACCATTTAATTGAGAGTATTCTAAACAAAGCAGGTTTCACAGGATTTTACATATTCTTTCTTAGTCTTGATCACCTGGGGAACCCGCCCTTTCCAGCACAGGGCTGCACCGCCCTCTGTCATTGTTTCAGGCTTAAGTCAGGCGGGGGAAGTAAGGCAGCCAAGAGATTAGAAGACTTGAGAATGAGGACTCAAGCTATGTCAAAGCTGAGGGGCGAGGGTCCGTCACCCCTTTTTGCTATAGCCCCCCAAGTCCTTCCCTGGGGCCTCCCCGTGATCGTGCCTGTCTTAGGTCGTTCTCCTCTTGGGGACTCTTACCCATCATTGGCTAACTGATCAAGCATTGGGGGCCAGGCAGGGTGAAGTAAAAGGAGCAGAAGCCACGCTCCTGCCAGGGAGATAAGCTTTGTCTCCTTAGTGGCTTATGGTCCGAGAGTCGCTCACTCACCCTTGGCCATGATGGGGTTTCAGCTTCTGAAACCAGGCAGGGTGGTTCCCAACACACATTTACAGCCTCTTCTCAAACCTTGCTTTGGTTTTCAAGCGTGTGTAGTGGGCTGAGTAATGGCTCCACCTATCCCTGGAGCATATAAATGTTACCTTTTTTAGAAAAAAGGGGTCTTTGCAGATGTACTTAAGGAACCTGAGATGGAGGAGTATCCTGGATTACCCAGGTGGGCCTTAAATATCATCATAAATGTCTTCCTAAGAGAGAGACAGAGGGAAATGTTACACACACCGACACACTCGTGTGCACTCACACACAGTTGAAGGTGGTGTGACGATGGAGCAGAGAGTGATTCGGAGATGTTTGATCTGTAGACTGGAGCTCTGTGGTCAGCAGAGGAGGAATGCCAACAGCTGTGAGCAACTAGAAGAAGCCAAACACAGCCTCTCCTAGAGCCTCGGGAGGGAGTGCAGCCTGCCGAAACCTGGATTTGGGCTGGTGACACTGATTCAGCCTTCTGGCCTCCAGGACTGTGAGAGGACAAAGTTCTGTTGTTTTAAAACTCCAAGTTTGTGACAGTTTTTCACAACAGCCACAGGAAACTAACACAGGGTTCAAGGCCACCTTAGGCCTGTGCGTCTTAGGACTACTCCCCGAGTCCTCGACAGGTCCCCTCGACACACCCTGCATTTTGTCAGGCTGGCCTTGGGGCTCTCCTGATGAAAGACTCTTCTCCCAGCACCGGTGGTCAAAAAGAGCAATGAGAAAAGTCAAAAGACCCACTTGGTTTTGAGCAAGTCAGGCACTTATCTGAACAATGGTCCCCAATACGATGAGAGCAGGAACCAAGTTTCATTCTTATTGGTCCCTTGGTGGCCAGAATAGTGCCAGCACATCCACAGCACACGCTCAATATTTGTTGAATGAATGATATGGGAGTTATTATTATCCTTCCCTGTGTACCTCATAGGGTTGTTTATTGTGAGGCCTAAATGAGAAATTTTAAAAAGTATTTTGAAAGTTGCGATGCAATAAACAAAAGTTAGGCATGATTAACTGAGAGACATATGTCTCCAAACTGCATATTTGGAGTGAGCAAACCTCAGAGGGACCTGGCTGGCCAGAAGCCCCATCTCCTCTGCACAGATGATGTTAATATGCAGACAGGGACACAGACCGCATTTCCAAGTGTTTAATTTGCTTCAAAATAAATTAGCTAACCAGGAATAGATACTGTTCTTTAAGCAAGTGGTGGCCATTTAATTAATTAAATTGCTCCAACCTATGATTGGATTATATTTAGAAGTTAGATAAAGAGAAGAAATGAGGACAGGAAGAAGGGAGAGTTGAGTTCATTCATATTAAATAGTTTATTTGTGGACTTTCTTGCTAGACTGTTGCTGGACAGAAACAGGAACAGCCCATCTCAGGACCCAGCCCCGCACTCCACCCCCACATTCCCTGAAGCGCAGTGTTATCCTGATGCTCTTTGTACTCAGCTCTATTGTCTGCAAGAATGAGTGAAATTTTGAGGAGGTAGGCCAGAGCACAGTGAGTCTGCAGACTGGAAAATCCAGGAGGAAAGAAATGATCTCTCAAGACAAAATAAGCATGAGTAAGAGTAAGGTTAAGGAGATTGGGAAGCACTCTGGAAGAAAGCCAGTGTTTTTTGTTGAGTAGCCTCATCAATGGGCTACAACTAACAGACAGGTAAAGCTAGGCTTCGAGTGGTATTCCCAGGGGCCCAGATGGTGTGGCTGCCGCAGTTCTGGGGACCAAACCCGAAGGCTCCGACTAGGCCTGTAAGAGATGAAGCCCTGGAGGGTCATCCAGAGACTGGCAGGCCAGGGTCTGAGCTGTTTGCCATCTGCCTGAGACATTCACCAATCACGGATGCTGTGGACCTGAAGCAACGGACGTCCGCTTCAGGAGAAGGAGAAAGATGGAGAGATGTTTCTGAATGCTCTGAATGCTTAGAAATAATGAGAGGATCCAGGAGGGGATGGGAGAAATAATCCAGGAGGAGAGACAAAAAGGAATGAGCCCAGGGAGCTAGAGAGGCAGATAGATTCAGAGGTATTCGGGATTGCTGCTCCTCTGACCGAAGAAGAGGTATTGGCAGCAGGAAACAAAGAGGAGGATTCAAGGGGGCAGCTGGTGCAGAGGACTCCTTCATAACCCCAGGAGGAGAGCGTTACTGGGCTGGTGGCTGAGTCTCTGCGGGCAGGGTGGGGATTGCTGAGCAGAGGCTGTGCTCAGCATAGGGTATGGCGACGGGCAGATGATGCTGTGAAAGCATCTGATACGTCTCTCCTGGCCTGGGATTTTCAGGAAGTGGGCGAGGCATCCTGTTTGAAGCAGCAGGGCTGTCCCAGAATCCTTGCAACCAAACCGGGTCTGGCTTCCTAACAAAGGAGGTGATAGTTAAGAAAACTCGAGACAGAGTAGAGTAGTCAGTAAAACCTACCTCCTGAAATTCTGGGAAAAAATTGTGGTTCTAATTCCATGATGCATTGTGCCTTTCAATAGCCCTAAGGAACTTTTGTTCTCAAAGCTCTGAGATTTGTTTCTTCCAGTTTTTATCACAAGCAAGCATACAGTGACATCCATAATAGGGTACTCAACCCATTACACCTTAGCTTCCCTGAGAATTAGTGCTAGGGAACAAATTCAAATTAATTATCTGGCTACATCATGGCAGGATTAACCTTTAAAGTGGATGCAATCACCATGATTTACATAATCTATTTAATCATTTTTCAATAGAGTTAATATTTAGAAGGCAAGTGGAGAGAAATAAATTACATCTTATAGCTTTTTGCAAACACCAAGCTCAGCTCACAAAAGAATAAAATTAACATTAGCCAAGGTATAAAACATAATCAGGTGCCTGAAGCAATAAATTAGACTACAAGGGTAATTAACAACCCTTCCAGAGTCTTCTTGTTACGTGAATTTACTCAGAAAGTAAATAAACAGTGACACGCACAAGGAGCAGATTTCATTCATCATGCTCCTCTTGGGATCCAAAGGGAGATATCCTGATCTGATCAGACTTTATGAAATATTTGACAGGTATCTTTAATAAATATCGAAACATTTTGTTTAAGGACCTACCAGGGGTATACCTAGCATAGAAAGAACAGTTTGAAAATGAGCCAAAGAGAACTTAATTTTAATCTGAGCATCTAATCATTTTCTTCATTTAGATTCCGTTATGAGCGGGACATGTGTGTTTGATTCTGCTTTCTGAAGAAACAAGGGCCTCACAGCAGAGCAACTAGAATAATCCATTCTCTAGTCTCAAGGACCTGCTGCCTCAGAGCTGTTATTTAAGGAATCCAGAGGAATTCTTGGAGAGTGTGTTTAGGGAGAGATGCCTTATTCAAAGGGAATTTTCTGAATCTAAAAATTCCAAAAATTTAGATTGCCCCAAGGGAATGAGACTAGAAGAGGAGGAATGGGAAAATAAAAACTCTCATCTTGAAAAGGAGTTTACATAAAAATTTAATTTTCAATTAAAAAAAAGTACTCCCTGGGAATTTAGCAAACACAGGGAGAACAACAACAACAACAAAAAAAGACTTCCAGAAGGATACCAGAGCTCCTCTCCGTGTCAGAGGCAGGGTGGAATGTGTAGCGCGGGGTCAGGGGCCTGGGAGTGCAGAAAACTGGCTTCCAGCCCTGACTCTGCCCACAGCGCGAGGCTCCGAGCAGACTCACAGTGCTCTTCTGCGGACCAGGCTCTGCACCTGAAAAGTACCAAGTCCAGCACAGTAATCAAGCACAGCACAGACTCAGTGGAGCCTGTGGTGGAGTTTTAGCGCTACTAGCTGTAAATTAGAGCAAGACATGTAAATCTTTGGCCTCAGTTTTCTCATCTATAAAACAGAAAGATTAGTAGACCCTACCGCAGAGGATTATTGGGGCAATTAAATAAGATAAATGTATAAAGCCCTCAGCATAGTACCTGGCAAATAGTAAGGGTTTGATGAAAAATTGGCTCTTGTTACATTTAATATAGCTCTAAGGTCTCTCCAGCCATATCGTTCTATAATTCTAGTTTTATGATATAAAGATGGAAAACCCACAGTTGAATAAGATTACAAATGAGTGTGTAAACTGTGTCAACTCGTGAAGACATACATACAGGCAATATCAAGTAGGAGAGGGAAGTTGGCGAGAGTGGTCCTCAGGGTGAGTGTGCCGGGGAAAAACAGGCGAGGTGGTTCTGACAAGCAGTGGCAGGAAGTGATCAGTGAAACACTTGAAATGTTATATTATCCTTTTCTCTAAAGTTGTTTGAGAGTTCAATACAGACCTAAATAAGAAGCTGGAACTCTATGAAAAGTGATTTTGCTTCTCCTTTTCTCTGAAATTGTCCCAGATAAGTAGAGATGGCCATTTAGGGTTACAGTTAGCGCTCCAGGGCCCTTGGAAAACCATCCTGCCAAGGTGATGGATCTAGTTGTTTTGTGGCTCCTCCGCAGCTCCTTAC
Source organism: Trachops cirrhosus (assembly GCA_028533065.1). Taxonomy (NCBI): domain Eukaryota; kingdom Metazoa; phylum Chordata; class Mammalia; order Chiroptera; family Phyllostomidae; genus Trachops; species Trachops cirrhosus. Next base: position 70,926,899 of record CM052548.1, on the reverse strand, counting down.
AAAAACGCTTTTCAAAAGAGAAGGATGACCCAATCTCTTCTGGTGAAGCTGGCCAAGCATCTCTGCTCAGAAAATGTTCCAATTAGCTTTCTCCAACTCAGCCTCAAGCACTTTAAGAAACGCCCATAAAGGTAGCCTATTCCATGAATTAAAAGAAGACACTCTTCAACAAACTTTGACTTTTTACTTCTTGAGTTTTAGTGGGAAGAGAGGACTTGCAACTCTACTGTCATTTAGACAGCATTGGAGAATGAGAAATCATACATGAACTGGGTGACAGGCAAGGCCGTCGTCTAAATGACACTTTAGATGCAGGTTCTCAGGTTCCTGACTCCTAAGCTGATGCTTCTACCCCATCCAGAAGGCTTCTGTGTTACACCAGTAATTTTAATAGGAGCTTAATTATTGAGTGTTTTCCCGATGCCAAGCACCCTGCTAAGCACTTTACACACGTATTTCATTTCCACAACGGTTCTATGAAGTAAGTAGTAATATTGCTCCCATTTTACAGATTGAGCTCTGTAATGAGTCATGGTCTGGCATGCAGAGTCACTCACTTCCCCTCCACTCGGTCTCCTGTGTTCCACCTACAAGTGTGACAGTCCAAGGGAACTACTCGTGCACCCCTTCTGGTCAATGGGTAGGAAGCAAAGTGGACAAAGCCCACTTTTAAATCAACATAGTCCTTTAAAGAGATAGCTTGATCTCCTCCTATATGTGTGTGCAGCGCCCCTCAGAGACAATGGGCTGATTCATTTTTCTCTTGTCTGGGTCATTCACAGCACAGAACATCAGATCACATTGGAGGAGATATTTTTTTGTTTCTCTATGTCAGTAATAAATGTTTGTCTTCAGATCAGGAGGCTGGAGTGGGGGAATGAATGCTGGACTTCAGCTTGACTTTATTTTCCTTGTCTGAACCTCAGTGTCCCCCTCTGTGAAATGGGGGGTTCCCATGCTCTCTGAGGACTTGTCAGATCCTCCTTGGGATGTTCCTGTACCTGGGACAGGGCAATTGGAGGAGCCCCAGGGACGGCACTGAGAGCTGCAGAGAGGGCAGATGAAACATACAAAGGACACGTTGACAACCGCATATCCTGTCCAGAGCCAGGCTGACACTGGTCTGTTCATCCATGAGACACTGAGGATGCGCCAAGCTGACCTGTTGATGGGTGACCCAGCGCTCTGCCATCACGAAGTTCACAACCTAGTGGCCAAGTCAGACAAAGAGACTGTTGCTATGAAGCGTGGCAAGTGTCGGGGTGCAGCAGCGCTAGGAGCAACAGGAGACAGATGAGTCTACCCCAGACTGGGGTTTTTCCACCATTTCTAGCTGCACTCCCTGCAATGCTTTCTCACTCTATTTCTGAAATAGCTTCACCAATCAGGAGGAGTTTGAGCACATATCAGCTTCTATCTTCAGGAACATTAATTAAATGACATTAATATATCAAATATGCCCAACTCGAAAGGTTTTGAAATGACCTAGAGGAGAGGTTCCCCACCCTCCCTGGTGAATCATGGGTAACCGAAGGACCTTTCCGTGTGCCATCAGCCCATGAGTCTCTGTCGTGGTCAGCGCTGGCTGTTTCTCGCGTCATTTATTGAGCTCACTTCCAGAACGCTGCCCTTTTTCTTTTTTTTGCTCCATCCCTGCCACTGGGCTGTGTTACACTTTTCACCAGGTGTCCATATTTTGTTGGGAAGATTCCCTGTATCCTTGGGCAAATACCAGGGTACAGACTCAGCACTGACAGAGAGACAAATGATCAGCCACCCGCTTGGATTTAATCAGGAGACTTCATGCCCAAAGCCAGGTGAGAGACTGTGGGTTGCTGAATAATAGTGTTTGGCAACCATCTACAAGTTTCCTAAGTTTACCATTGTTTTTTTCCCCCCCTTTTTTATGGTTGTGCAAGTACAATTGTCTCCATTTCCCCCCACCACTCTCCCTCCCTAAGTTTATCATTCACTATAAAATTTCATGCTTTAATTCTTTTTTCCTAAAATGATCTTTCTAAAGCTTCAAGGGCTCGCTATCCAAGAATCTGTGCTCATGCCCTGTTCTCTGGCCTTACCCTCTCTGTTTCAAAGAACTGTCCCATCCCTTCTTGGCCTCTGCCACTCTGTCCTGAAGACCCCAGTGTTTCCCATCTGCCCTGTCCTCTCATGCTTTGTTCATTTCACTGGCCCGTCCCTGGGCCAGCTCCAGCTCCACTATGTCTTCGTTGAACTCCAGGGACAAGAAGTATGCACATAGCATTCATTCCTCAGGTGAGTTTGTTGTTTGCTTTCAAAGCCCTTCCTGGCAACACCGTCCTCAAGCTGGCCATCCTGGCCATGTAAACCCACATCAGCTGATGGGCCAAACGCTAACCTCTTGGCTTTCTTCCCCCCTCCATTCTCTCTGGGACAGACACCCTCTCCCAGGCTCTGTGGAAACGACTCCTAGACAGGCAACAGCAATGTCTCCTTGCTGTGCTGCTGTTTCCTGCCGCAGGTAAGGCTCAGCAAGAAGCAAAAAAGATTTTGCAGCCAGGAGAATTCTAATCCTGGGCTAAGGATGTTCACATCCCAAATGCACGCGGGGCACGGATTCTGACAGACAGACGACACAGCCAAAGTGGCGGCAACAGAGCTGTTCGCAGTCTGCTGGCTGCGTCCTAGAGCGACGGTGAGAAGCTTTCTGTCAATGCCAGTCCCTCTGATTACACCCCCGAAGCACAGCCACAGCGTGCAATTTCCTTCCAAACAGCATGAGCCTAAGTCTACGTGAAATGAGCTAGATTGCATTCATCAAAGGAGCTTCAGCAACGGTGTGAGCCGTTCCATTTCCTACATTCTGACACAAGCCTTTGAAAGGTTTTGACTAAAAATTCTAACTTAGAGTTTACCTCTCCCCGCCCCACCAGACACACTAATCCGTGTGTGCGCTCACACATACATCTAAATTTGCTCTTGTATACCACCTCCTCTAACCCTGTCTGCTATCTTTTTATTTTAACTTTTTATTTTAGAGAGAGGGGGAGGGAGGGGGAAAGAGAGGAACAAAAACATCAGTGTGAGAGAGAAACATCAATTGGCTGCCTTCTGTATGCACCCCAAGTGGGGACCGAATCTGCAGCCCTGGTATACGCCCTGACCAGAAACTGAACCGGTGACCTTCGGGTCTGTGGATCAACGCCCCACCAACTGATCCACGCTGGCTGGGGTTCTCCATCTTTCTACTTTCTTCTCTGTTTAGATATTTGGGTTTTCCGCCCTCCCCTTTCTTCTTCCTCTTTTCTCTCTGTCTCTCTCTCTTTCCTTCACTCCATTCCTCCTCCTCCCTCCCTCACCCCCTTCCTTCCTTCTCTTTGTCTGCTCCCGCTTTCTGTATGTGCCTCTCTCCCCATACCTCTGCTAATTTTTTTGATGTGTAAAACTGCACAAACCAGAGAGTTCAGCCTACTTCCCTGAAATTATAATGTGGTGGCTTTGTGATGGTAGTGTCATCTACTCCCTCCCTCCACTATGTCCCAGTCTCTCCCTCTAAAGATTTTCTTTAATACGCACTAGATAAGCACCAGCATAGAAATACAGCGGGGGGAAGAAGAGCTCTAACCCAAACTGCGCCGAGCTGAACGCTCCTGTGTTTGCCACAACTTGTCCACACCTTGGATTCTACTGAGCTGACCTTTCGTAGCCTTGGTGCGGCATGGTCCTTACGCCCAAACAGAGGCCTGATGTGCTTTCTAAATTATGAAAGTAAAGTGAGCGTGGTTTGGGGGATTTCGGAGGCTTTATCACACGTTGATTTTTAGAAAATTTGTGTGTACTATAGCTAACATAACATCAACCAGGTCATTGAAATGACCTCCATGCTCTCTTCGGTAATCATGTTATGTGGCCGAGAAGCACCCAAGAAATACCTGTACAAATTCTTTGTGCAACATACTGGGAGTTAAAACAAAACTGTGTCTAAATGTCTCTAAGTATCATATTGGAAGATAATACAGAAATGTGTGTCAATGTCTCAGAATATATTGGAATATTACTCAAAAGTATGTGCAAACGCCAAGAGACCTCAAATGTCATTCATTTCTACCCTTGGGGTTCTGCTGGTTGTAGCAGCGGCCTCTGACAAACCCTGATTGCTATCCTGTCCCCACTGACCCATGTCTTCAGATGCCTTTGCTCTGGGAGGGCCACTCGCTCCTGCTTCCTTTATCTGCCTGGCCACTCACCCTCAGTGGCGCCAGGTCTCAAGCTCGAAGCTCGGTACGTTTGCCATTTTAGCTTCCCTGAGTGTAGATGATGCTTAAATAACTCTGTTCTGCACGCATTTGAAATGAAGACATGTTTTGCACTTGTCCGTGGGGCACAACTGATAGCATCATAAATCTTAAAGGGGCCTCAGAGTTGTCTGCTCCAATCTCTCCTTTGACTAATGAGGAGGGTGACAGGTTTGTCTTCACAGTCTCGATTTATGCTTCCTGTCCTCACGTTGTTATTGATAGCCCCCTCTTTTACTCTCAAATGTATCCTAATGCGGACAGTGCATTTATTGTGTTCCTACAAATGAGAGAAACAACTTATCGGGGGCCAGAACCTGCCCAGGTTTCCAGAGCCTTTTTTTTTAATGATTACACTACTGTGGTGCCCCTTTCATTTTAGAGCCATTTCTCCAGAGCAGTGCTTCCTAACCAAAATCACCTGGAGAACTATTCCAAAATGCAAATGCCTTGGCTCCAATAAACTCTGAGAGCAGGGCCTGGACGTGTGCCTTATGACAGGGTTCCTGAGGTAACCCTGATGAGCACCCCTGATGCTGAGCCACTGTTTAGAGAAAACAGGTGGTTAAGGGAGGTGGCCACGCCTCCCAAACCACGTGGCAACACGTACTGTTTTAGCCCTGACCGGGTAGCTCGGTTGGTTAGAGCATCATGCCGGTATGCCCAAGTTGAGAATTCAGTCTCCAGTCAGAACATATATAAGAAGCAGCCAATAAATGCATAAATAAGTGGAACAATAAAATTGATTTCTCTGTATCTCTTCCTCTCTCTCTCCCCCCCTTTTCCTCCCTTCCTCTCCCTAAAAGAGAAAACAGTAAGATGTACTATTTTAGTGCTACAGTGTTAACGGATGTGGCCAACTATTTGCCAGACTCAAACGCTTCATTATTGACAACTCCTTTCTGTTTCTTGATGTGCTTTGAAATAAGGCTAAACAGAGAGCTAAGAAGCCCAGAGGTGACTTCTATCTTGGGTCTAGCTGTAGAAGACATACAGAAAGACTTCTCTGACCCGTGGAGGTTTCCTTTACTTTGACTTTCAACTTCCTATCGATTACACTGTACAATCAGAGGTCAAAGAGCTAGATGAAAATAGAGTTTCCTCACACTGTAACAGATGAAGATGATAGCCCAAGGGTGGCTTTGAGGTAAGCCGGAAAGCAATGCTGAACACCAGCAACGTGGAGCTGGAGACCAGACAAGATTTAGTAAAAGTCAGGAGTGCCTCTTACATTTTGCCAAGAAGAAAAAAAACAACAACAGCAGAAATAACTCATGCCGCGAAGAAGAAAGTGAACCACAGCTGGAAACCCAAGCGAAGGAAGAGCAGTGATTAATCAGAGCCGAAAACCATCTGCTCTCCTTGGCTGTGGAGCTCACGCCAGCAGCACCGGCTCCAGATGCGGGAAGGTGGACTGGGAGCCAAGAAGGGACAGGGTTCTCTTGTTTAGGGAAGGTGTAAAGATTCGTCTTCTGCAAGACTAGAGCTGTAAAAGTCCATGCTCATTTGCGGAAACATGGGTAGGTCCAGCCCCTGCCACCGACACACACACACACATCTGGAGTGTTTATAGGTTGACTTTCTCTTGTGTCGAGCTTTTGTGTTACAGTTTTTATTTTACAAGTTGGTACCACCCCCTACCTGGACATACAGTTAGTTACATATAAAGAAATGACCAAACATGTTTATCTTCTCTTCCTTCCAAAATCCCAACTAAAGAAATAGTAATTTTAAAAAAGGCATTAACCCATGGGCAAAGAAAATGGAAGAGGGAAGGGAAAAGGGGAAAACAGAGTGAAATGATTCCCACAAATTGGGGGAAGACAGAAAGCAGATGCGGTGCTATGGACTGAATTGGGTCTCCCCCAAATGCATATGTTGAAGCTTAACTCCCAATGTGATGGCCCTTGGGGGCCCATTTATATATAACCACACTGCAGAAAAAGGTAAACAGGTGGAGATGTAAGAAAGAGAAATCCTTACCAACCTTAACGGGGTTCACAGACACCATCTAAAGTCAATGCACCGAGAAAAAGGAGAAAACTCATGTTATGTGGAAAACATGGAGACAGACATCAGATGATTACCTGACAGAGTAATTTCTAGGAGAGAACCCTGGAGGTGGAGAGGGTGGGACAAGGAACTGATGCCCTGCCCAAGGCGAACCTCTTGGTAACGCAAGATTGTTTTAAAAACCAATGAAAGTATAATCATTTAATAAAAACAAAATGTATTTAGAGAAATAGTCACCCTACATCTCAGAGCCTTTGGGTAGTATTGGTGATGGGGTGCGCTGCAGCCAGCTCTGGACAAGGGAGAATATTCACTCAGGAGCTTGCGAAGCCAGGCGAGTGAGCCCGGGGGTGGCCGGGCGCAGGGAGAGGCTCCGGGGCTGCCAGTTGTAGAGAGCACACGTCTAGGTGCCATCCTTCAACCGCAGCCTTTTGAAGTCCCATGGGCTCGCCTTCTCATTATAATCCTAGTCGCCATCATGCCTACACACCTCCTGAAGAAGCAGCAAAGAGAAAACTCATTAGGAAGTCACTGCTTTTGGAGAACATGCTTAGAGGATCTCTGAGTCAGGGAGCCTGGGTTCAAGTGCTTTCTGCCACTCACAGGCTGAAGCCCCAGCCCAAGCACTCAGTGTCCGAGTCTTCTCTGCCCTCTTCCACACAGCAGGCAGACTCCCCATGGTCCCGGTCTCACAGTGTTGCCGTGAGAGTGAAATAATAAAGTGGGAAAGCTCTTTTAAACTGGTAAGTGCTGTGCAACGCTGGGCTTCCCCCACCCCCAGTTTGGCAACGTGTACTCCCCCCACCCCACCTCCCAGGATGTTGACTAGAGGAAGATAACGCAGCTCTCTGGGCTATGGAAAAAATGGCCCGTTATTACCATGACCTAGAAAATTTTCGTAAGGGCCAGAATTACCTGGAAAAGTTGTGGAAAACGGGGACACTCCCACTCCCACAGTGCAGTGAGCTGAGCAGGAGGAGGGCTGAGAGGGCTGAGCCAGGAAGCCATGGAGCCCAGGCTGTCTTGGCAGACAATTGGAGAACCTCACCGCACCTTTCCCCACCTTCACCACTTTTTCAAATACTGGGAGACAGGGCTTTTCGTTTTACCTGCCCATGTTCTTCCTGCTACACTTCCCGGGGTGGCAGGAATGGTTATCTTCTCCCCTCCAACTTGTTTGGTGCAACATAAAACACTGAGGGACCAACAGCAGGCTCCATACCGCTCATCTATGGAAGCTCTGCACATCGAAAAGTGAGACGTCCTGAGACAACACTGACTTGTGCGCTTGTGTGCAGCCTCCTGACACTGACGTTTTGTAGGCAGGTAGGGCAGGAAGACTAGGACAGACACAAAACTCTGAAGTATCTCTCCCTAGCAATTCCTGCAAGGCATGGACAACCTAAGACTTTCTCAAATTTGTTCAGTGTTGAGACGCTTTCTTCATTCCTGTAGCTAATGTGGGCATTGCTGCTTGCAGATGTCTAATGCTTCCTGCAATCATACTTCAGGCAAAACTCAGCAGGAATCCTTAAAGGTGTTTTAACCACCTCACTGCCAAACCAAGGAGAGGACCTCGCCAAGACAGCCCACAAATTAGCCCATTTAGATGTGGGCACAAGGCACGAGCTTTGTAGTGCTTCCCAAATGTATCCTTGATATTTTTCTGAAGAGCAAAGAAGCACATTTATAAGCATGAAAAGCCTGCAATATGGCCCTCAGAGCTGGAATTCCATCAGCAGTTCTGCACCTGCTATTGAACATGGCCTGCAATTTTACGGAATGGATGCCTTGTGATTTGCAGGGAGAAATTCCTTTCATTATGCCACAGGACACAGAGAGCCCTATATGCAGGAGTGCCGGCTGCTTTTAGAGAAGGTGGAATTGTACATATTCTCCCTCCTGTGCATTGATCCCAATTGCTTTAGAGCTTCTCTAGAAGACTAATGTAAGTATACTCACCTATATTAATCAGTGAGACAAGGAAGATAATTAGCTAAAACAGATACAGTCTCTCAGTGATTAAGCACACACCCACACACATACACAACTACGGACTTGACAAGGTCCCTGAATTACATTAGGTGAGTCTTCTTTTCTGTAGCTTTCCCATTGTTTCACAAAAACAGGAAATATGGCTTGTGGAAACATTTATAATGCAGAGAGTGGTCTTGGGTCCAAAAATAGAGAGAATGGTAGTGTTTTTTTATTTTATTTTTTTTTTTTTTACAAAACACTGTACGCCTTCATTAGTGATTCATCCATGTAATTGTTATTTTCAGTGCAGGCGAAGTTCTGGGGTACAGAGATGGCTAAAGCCATGTAAAATGGTACAGTCTCTGCTCTCTGGCTTACGGGCGAGAGACCTGAAGAGGGAGATGAAAAGCAGAGAGGGATGAAGAGACAGAGAGGTCGAGGCAGACAGAAAAACAGAGAAAGAGTAGACAGACATCTTTGGGAGAGAGGTGACCGGGTGGGAGCCACCGAGTGCTTGCTGTGGGACGTCGGCCAGCCCGTTCAATCCGTTTAGACTGTGTTTCCACCCGTTAAAAGCTATGTTTTTTTTTAATGGAGCAGAAGAATTATATAATTAAAAGGATCCTTTCAAGTTCTCTATGCATGAAATTTGATAGGCACATAAGGGAGATGCGAATGAATAGCTAGCTGTCAAGGCTGTGTGCAATATACACGTGTACGGCAAAATGCACATCACTTCTAATGCGGCTCCCAAAGTGGAGAGAGTATGCAAATCTGGGCTAACTTACCTGGTGGTTTTTTTTTAAATGAGTAATGCATAGTAAAAGACAAAAATAATGCAGTGTTCTGGTTCAAGGAGGACCCCCAGTCTGACCTTCCCTTTATTCCAGGTCCGCCACTCACCAGCAATAAGACTTGGAGCGTTTCCTTCTCTGTGCTGTAGTGCTCCTATCTGCGCGTTGCAGCAAGTAATCCTGACTTCATAAGGTGGGTCTGAGACTAAAAATGAGACGATGCACATGAAGGGCTCTCCCCAGTGACTGGCACATAGTGAGCACTCAAGAAATCATAGCTCTTGCAATACTTTAAAAATTCTTTATTTCTGAAATTTCCTGGTCCAGCATATTTTAGTCTCGGGGGTCTAAGCAGAAATACCTTACAAAGAGAAGTGGCACAGAGCCACCTGTGCGTCCGAGGAGGCCTTATGTGGCATATGTGTCTGCTGTGGAATCGAAAATTATTGTTCTCTCTTTTCAAACCCTGTACAGAAACCACGAGATACATCTATGCTTAAAATTCACATTTCCAAATGTTGGTGGCTTGTTTTCTTCTTAGGTGATTACAGCAAGGCTATGAATCAACAATTGATGAGAAGTATGTGTTGTCATTGCTTTTTTTCTCTCCCTACTTGAGCAAATGTATGTTTGGATCTCATCATTTTCAGCCTATGGTCTCTGATAATCCAACATTTAATTGGCTCATCCTCCAAAGAGAACAGTATTCTTTCCTAATACAGTATTTTGCTTGAAAAATACATTTAAATGACTCACTGTAGCTAATGACACATTTTAGCTGAAATAAGAACTTTCATAATAACCTAGAAAGCATGTAAGCAGGCTATCTCAATGATATTTTTTGGCAGGACTTTCCCTAAAGCAATAAATCTTAAATTGTTATTACAGGTATATACTATTTTCCTTTAAAGTGTGTAATAACATTTTTTCCATGGATTTACTCCAAAAGATTTTTGTAAGCATAATCCACACAGACTAAAGGGATTTTTTAAAAGATTAACTTTTAAGGCGCTCTTGAGATTTGCATAAATCGTCCCTGGTGATAAATTCCTGCTCACCTATTCTGTTTCCCTCTCTAAAATTTGGAGCCATCCCTCTCATCTATATCTTTTACATTTCCAGTCATTTTTACACAGGGTTAGGTAATGAAATTACAAAGAACTTATTCCATTGAAATTTCCCTGAGATATTTTTCATTCTCAGGACAAATTGTTTTAGGTGCGTATATTACCCACTTGCACAAAAGAGCAAGATGAATTTTTCTTCAAAAGAAAATAGGTTGCACGCATCTTTAACTTGTGATTTTAATTAGAATAAGCAATAGCATGCTTTTGAAATACTAGACAAATAGCCCTGTGTGCTGCTTATTTCACTTTGACCATTGTATGGGGACTAGCAGGTGGATTTGTATGGATGTGGGTATCCATTGCATATGCATTAATACCTGCCATGCCAGCGGTAGGGCGCCCAGACTAGGTTAGGAAGATGTGGTCTCTCCTCCAAAGAGCTCACAACTAGTCAGGGAGAGGGGAGAGGCTGCAGAAGAAGGGATGCCCCTGGAGCTGAGCTTTGTAGGAGAAAGAGGAGTTTGCCAGGGAGAGGAGAGATGCAGTGACATTCCAACAAGTGGAACAGCTTGAATCAAAGATTTAAGAGTGAAAAATTGCTTGATAGTTTCAGGAAATGATGAAGTGAGTACACATTGCAAGAGGGCAGTTGTCATTCCTGAACCAAGGTGGGACTTTGCTTGCAAATTGGTAAAAGCAGGGACTGCTTCTGCACCTTTTGGCCTATTTCCAAATCCTACTTCTTGGGCCACCTGGGCCCAGATTTCCTGGTCCTTCAGCACCAGGTGGATGGCTTCGAACCCATCTAGTAGATCCTCGGGGTCACCTTCTTCCCAAACTTTCCCATGTCATAAAGATAGAGGTGGCTTACCCACTCCTCCGGCCGTGGGAGCAGAGTGACGTGGTGGTGAAGAGCATGCAGTCTGCAAGTCACTTCTGCGCTTCCTGTGTGACCTTCAGCGACTGACTTCACTTCTTTTGCCCTAATTTCCTCACCTGTAAAATGAAGATTAAAAGGTGACAACCTCATAAAGTCATTGCAAGGATTAAATGTGATAAAGTGTGTAATGATTTAGGTAAGTGTTTGGCACATAGGAAGGGCTCAGTAATTTAGCTCTTGCTTATTAATGTTATATACTAACCCTAACCCTAACCCCTCCACAACAACTTCCTCATTGTCTGTAAAAATAAGATGCTATTAACAGGGGTTTTGTTTTGTTTGTTTTTGCTTCATTTACTTCTAAGGTCAAAAGCTTGTATCTGCTGCTTTCAGCCTAATGAGGGACCTCCACAGCCTGGTGGTCAAAGTCCCCCCATTCCTCCACGCATTCCCACTATTAACCTTGTTACATTTGGCTTTGGCTACATGTAACCTAATACCCTTTCCCTTTTTCATCTAATCACGTGATGTAAAGAACACTCAGACAATAATACCATCTGAGTCTCCTCTTTGACCTTTTCCCACAAGTTCTCCGCAAGCTTGGGGCAGCTGACAGGTAAACATTTCTCGATACATAAGGACACCGCACATCTCTTTCTCACTGGGTCCCTTTGAAAAACAGCACATTTGTCCCATCTCCATAGTAAAATTCTGAGTGTCATCTCATAGGTTGAGGCAATCAACTCCCGAGATAGTATTTTTATGTCATATCCACGTGCAAGGCCCTGCATGTTGGCAAACACCATACATGTCAAGTGCTCCAAGTACTGTTTCTGCCTCGCCACCTCCCATCCTTCAGTGTTTCCCCAAAAGAATTTTCTAACAAACCCTAGTTCTCTGCATTTGGGGAGTTTATCTCGTCCTCCGTTACATCCGATCTAAAGTCTTCTTAAACCAACTGGCTATTTTCCAAGCAAGCAGCTTCTTCTCTTTTATCACACCTACCCAAAGGGTCATTAATGTATTTTAATGTGTACTTCATAAATCAAAATTTAACATCGCACAAGCTTTGCACAGCTAATCGTCTCACCTTTAAAGTTGCAATAATATCTGTATTTCCGAGTCCTTTCCTTTGGTATTATTACAGCAATGATAACGTAATGGGTAACATTTGTTTTGGCTCGTGCATTACATCAACAACTGAACTAAGCATTTCATAAACATCAATTCCTATAATATACATTGCATGAGAGTCCTATGACATAGGCACTATCATTGTTTTCATTTTATAACAAAGGAACTGATGCTTAGTGGCTATGCAATTTGCCTGAGATCATGAAAGTAGGAAGTGTCAGCACAAGGACCTAAGTCCAGATCTGTCCCAATACGAGGCCTTAATTATTAGCATATTAGGCATTTCTTAAAAATGCTATTAACCACTAGATTCTACTGCCCTGATCAAAGATGCTTCAGAATACAGAGTTATCTTATGTACTCTAACTCTCACGTGTAGGAGACTAAGTTATTATCCTGTTTCCCACCGGCCCTGTACGCACAGCCTGGGGGGCCTCACAATGGTTTAGCACGTTCTTTCTGCCTCTGGACTCTGAGGTGGGCCATGTGACCTGCTTTGACCTGTGACATGCAGGTCAAGTGACAGACTTGGGCCTTGTATTAATTTACTGAGGCTGCTGGAACAAATTACTATGAACGTTGAGGCTTAAAGCAACAGAAATCTGTTCTTACACAATTTTGGAGACCAGAAGCTCAAAGTCAAGGTGTGGGCAGGGGTGGCTCCTTCTTGCCAGCTCAGAGAGAGACTGTGTCCCATGTTTCTCTCTGAACTTCTGGTGGCTGCTGGCAACCCTTGGGGCTCCTTGGTTGTATCAGCATAACTCCAAGCTTGGCCTCCATCATCATATGGCCTTCCCCTGGGTGTCTGCATCCAAATTCCTCTGAAGAGGAACACCAGTTTATAAGAACACCAGTCACTGGATTAGGGCCACCCTAATCCAGTGTGACTGTGTCTAAATTTGATTGCATGTGCAAAGACCCTATTTTCAAAGAAGGTCACATTCATGGGTGGGACACAGATTAGGACTTCAACGTATCACCTGGGGCTCACAAATTAACCCACAACAGGTTTTAGAAGGCATGTGGGTTTTCTGCCTGGTCCCTGATACTTCTGCCATCTCCGGAAAAAGTTACCCTGGTCACTTCTGCCTTTTACTCCAGGCCCAAATAAACACCAGATGGGCCCACAGCTCCAAACAGAGCCTCGGGGCTGGTCCAGCCTCGGGGAGCCCCCTTTCCTACCCTCAGACCCTGAGAAAACTTGATTGTTGTTGAAATCCACTGTGTTTTGAGGTGGTTTTACGGCAGCATTTTTGTGGCAATACCTAATCAAAGCAGTAAATGCCCTGCCTATTAAAAAAAAGCTAATTAAAAGATACAATGTGAAGGAAAAACCCACTTGCAATAGCAACAAAAGCCATAAAACACCTAGCTTTCTTACCCTTCAGCAGATCTTGGTCATATGAACTTCATACAATTCAGAGAAGACCGTTTTCTAATTTAAAATATTATTTGGGTTCCCCCTAGAGATTCATTCGAGAAGTAATGTGAACCTCTGTGCATGCAGGAATGAGGAGGACAAAAGGAGCTAGAGATTAAAAAAAAAAAAAAACAACGTATCCCTACCCTTAAGTTGCTCGTGATCTATTGGATGTAAGAACCACTGCGGATGAATGGGATAAGCAATTTCCCATGGTAAATATGCCTAGGTATTTTGCCCTCAGCAGCGTATCTGAGAAACAACAGTGGCTGTAGAGTTGCCTGGCCACTTCACGAGGAGGGAAAGCGAGCCCACGTGCCCCTGAAGGCTGGACGTCAGTGCCTCGGCTTTTCATTTTAATGGGCCACGGGAGTTCCAGCGCACGGTAGGCTTCCCCACCAAAGTGACTCTCTCACTTTCTCATCTCGTGCAGCCCCTTCCTCTCGTCACGTGCTTCCCAGTCCTGACTCGGCCCACGCTTCTCCGAGGGAGATTTTCACACTGACAATTAGAGTTCATGTACTTATAGAGCTCTGTTTTCCCAGCGGTTCATCCCATCTGAGACCAACATCCCTTTTGAAGTCTGGAGAATTTGAAGTTTGAAACTGGAATAACTCCCAGAGAACAGAGCCTCAAGGAATAAAACTTTAGAATGAGCTTAAGATCATTAGTGCTCTTTTTCCTCCGTGCACAAAGAGTATTTCTTTGGAAGACGTTTGGTGCTGAAAGTCATTCATGGTCACGGATAAAATCCTCATTAATCAAAGTATGAATCCAATTCTTAGTGAGCTGTTCTCATCTCTATTAGATGTGTGGTTTGCAGAAATTTGGACTACCTTACTCCTTAACAGAAAGTGGTCACACTCTACAGTGTTGAAGTATGAGTCACCGGAGCACCTATTCATTACATCAAATCCCTGGGCAATCTTGCATGAGTCATTCTTCAACATTGAGAATTTCTAATTCAGTCAACAAAATAGCAATTGAATTGTTCGTCTTTCGCTACCAATTACTCATTTTGAAAATGACATGTACCCATAGTATTCAGTTGATCCATGACTCTACCAAACCCACGTTAGAACAATTTGTTCTTTTAAATGAGCTAGAAAAGTTACATTAAATCAGGTACAATCCTATTGTTTCTCCGGCAGACAGCTGCCTAGGAAATGCACTCTGTACAGTTGTTTATTGTTTCAGAATTTGCTATTGTAGGAGGACAGGCACATTTGCAACACTGTGGAGGGATGGGTGGAAACGTTATGGTTTTAGGTCACTTATTAAGCTCTCAAGCATCAGTTTATTCATCTGTGTAATGAAAATAATGTAGCCTGCCCATTTTGCAAGATGATTGTGAAAAGCAATTCAAGCTGATAAAAGTATAAGCAGTACCTACAATGCCCAACACTGTTTGATAGCTATTACTGGAAACCTAAAGGTAAACAAGTATGTATTACTTCTTGACCAATGCTTATTTAATGCTAAAATAATTTATATAAGTTCTTAAAATCTCTACAAGTACAAAGTAGTAATGATGGTCATGGTAGTAAGCTCGGAAAGTCAAAAGTGGAAGGGGACTTGGAAATTCTGTTAAGCTACTGCCCCACCCCCAGTTTTTAACAAACTGAGTTCCAGAGAGATAAATAACATATAAGGATGTACAGTTGGTGGAATCAAATATTTGTTGTCAAAATACTCTAATATATAAGCAGATTGCTAGAAACTCAAATAGTAAGAGCTCATATAGTCAACTGTAATTTAGATAATTCTGGAGGGAGAATTGAAGACATTTTTGGCTCTATTTAACGTTGCAGGTAACAGCACAGACTCAGGAATCAGACTGATGGATTTGGATTCTGGCTCTACCACGTACTAGGCAGTGATCTTGGGCGAGTCACTCCACTTTTCAGCATCTCATTTCTTCATCTATAACATGATGATATAGCAGCCCCAAACTCCACAGGATTATTGAGAAGACTAAATGAGTTAATATGTGAAGGACTCAGAACAGAGCGTGGCACGTGACAAGCTCTCGGGAGCTGTCATCTACTAATCCAATGTAAGTCAATGAAGGCTCACATGGGTCCTTCGGTTTGGAAGAGGGATGCCTAAGGAAGGGATGACAGGGGACGAGTGACACAGGAGACCAAAGGGCAGCCCTCAGAGCAGTGGATGCCTTCAATATTTCTTTCTGCACAAACCAAACCAGAGCTGTTACCTTTAGGCTATTCCTTTACTTTCACAAAGGTGTCAGCATTTCAGTGTCATGTGTGAGTGCCCAGGCAGAGCCCAAGCCTGTCGCTCCAGGACTGCAGCAGTTTGAGGAGGAGAGGCTGTCTCTGTACCAAGACACAGGCATTGATCCCCCCTCATTAACAATTCATTAACCTCCTCTGCCCAATGGGACCTGGACTGACGGTCAGCAGACAAAGCCTGGGAGTGTTGTTTGGTTTACACACTGATCACTCAGTGAGTATACGAGGTTTTCTAACCTCAGCAGAACACAACAGGCACTGCCAACCCTAGGTTAGGGCCACTCTGGGACAATTGGCCATTTCTCAGCCTCTCCTGATAGGCAGGGATGAAGCAAGGGCAAGGTCAAAGTAGAAGGCTGTGTGGGCTGTAACCTAGTCAACGGAATGGACACAGCTGGAGACAAAGCATGTCAGCATAGAGGTGTGGTCAGTGTAGGACAAAGCTGCGTCCAAGACGAAGAGGAAGCTGTGCACGCCC
This sequence comes from Trachops cirrhosus, assembly GCA_028533065.1. Classification (NCBI taxonomy): domain Eukaryota; kingdom Metazoa; phylum Chordata; class Mammalia; order Chiroptera; family Phyllostomidae; genus Trachops; species Trachops cirrhosus. The sequence goes on along the minus strand of CM052548.1, from coordinate 70,910,610 downwards.
AGGTCTGTCCCAGAGCAGGTGACCTGTCCCCAGAATTCGGTGCTTCTGATCCCTCTAGCTATATCCTTTAGTGGAGACTGAAGCTTCCGACTTGGTTTAACACTCCAGTCCGACAGCCAGCTCCCCCTCCTCGCTCTGATCCCAGGCTCACCTGGCTGTCTTCCCTTGATAATCTGACTTCCCGTGCAGATTCCACCACAGGCAGAGAAGGTGCTTGAAACTGAATGCTTTCCTGATTTCCTGGCTGATTGGACTTGTCACTGTAAATTAATAAAATGGCATTTCAATGTACATATCTGTCTTGTGAACTTGGTCAGTATGACGGAGGGCCCGATCGACTGGTCGCACCGCAGTGTGCTGACAAATCCAATTTTCTCAGTTTCTGAACCTGAAAAACTCAGAGCCAGACCTTGGACTGTGGTTAAATCACCAAGGTAAATTCCCCTTTGAAGTATCCAGCTGAGGGGCAGACGACTTTCCCTCTTCCACTGCACAAATTTCTCTCCTGGACTTTAATCTTTCAGGATGAACACTCTGTGTCCAATGCCCACCCAGTGACGGATGCCATGGTAACAAACAGGAGATGGGAAGTCTGCCCCTACTCCCAGCTATCAATGTTTTGACATATCTACAAAAGCAGCTAATCACATCATAATTCTAATGAGCATGTGATTTTTTTATGTTTTACTCATATCTTCCATGTGCAACTTTCGGTTATAATTTGTTTATAACCTGACCTTTCCTAAGCCCATCAGACAGTGTGGTGTAGGTCATGTTCTCACCAAACCCAGGGGTGCAGAGAGGCAGCCCTCAACCCCTGCCCCTCAGTCTATCCTGGACGTCCTCTGAGGGGATGTCACCTGTGCTCACAGCCCTCTCCTCTGGATTCTTTTAAAATGTTGGCTGCCCACGGGTCACTTTCAAGAGAGCATGGCCTTTTCCATCGCCATGGCTTTTGGTAACACAGCAAAGCACGAGATCTCTTCTTCCAAGAGGACTGTCTCCGGGAGTTTGCAAAGCTGTTCTTTGGCCCCTCAAGATGACAAACGGCATGAGGTTCCCTCAAGTCATCTTTGTAACCCTAGAAACACTCATTTGGAGTGTGGAAATGGGTGACACCCTTTCCCCCAGGCGTGGGCTGCATCATCCCCTCTGGGTCCCCGGGCAGCACTGCCTGTGCCCAGAATCTTACAAAGTCCTCAGGGAAGCAGCTCTCATGTGCAGCCTACAGCCCCTCCTGAAGATACACCTACAAGAATACAAAAATACACAAGCATAAGGTGAGTCATTATTTGTGGTGGCCAGTTATGGGTAGTACCTAAGTGCCCAAGCATAGTGGTTTGGGGAAATAGTATAGAACATGCACGCAATGGAAAAAAATAGGAAAGATCTTTATAACCTTACATGAAGCGATTTCCAAGAGAAAGTGTTAAATGAAAAAAGCAAAATGCAAAAGACTTTATAGAGTACAGTACCTTTTCCTGTAAGAAACAAGGGGAAACCAGAGAACCTACAAAATGTGCTGGTTTTTGAAAAAACAACACACGAAAAGGATGAACCACAAAGCGATAAAATTTGTTACCTCCAAGAAATAGGGGAAATGGACAGAAAGGCTAAGAGAAGGAATGAATCATTAATGAGCCGGTCTCTTTCATATAGGCGTGACTTTTGAACGCATGTCCACAAATAAAAAAATTATCAAGATGGGGGAAAATCAAACACAATGCAAGCAGGAATAAGTGATCCCAAGAGTATTACAAATGGAAAACAGAACCACACCAAAGGGGCAAAATCGAATGAATTAATGCAGGGAACAGCCAAACACAGTGCTTGGATTCCATGTCCTCAGTCTAGGGCAGAAGCCGGTAAACAAAGGTTAAAGGTAGAGTTTTGTTTTTGTTGTTGTTGTTGTCTTTAGTCATGTGGAAATGGAAATTCTTTAACTACTTACGTGTCTTGTAGGATTGAGCAAAAGAATACATGTGACGACATTTTAGGAACTCAGATCTTCACTGTGGAAGAAGGAAGATCAGAAGTGCAGAAAGGACCAAGGCCAGGAAGAACTCTACGGGCTTCGGTCAGCACTGTTTAACGTATCAGTGCAAACTCAGGATTTTCGATCATTTATAAGAGGAGGGCAAGGCTTACTTAAAGTTGTATGCGCTTTTATATGTACAATAAAAACTTAAAGTTTTATATTTTATATATATATTATACCTCTATATAAAGCCCTGTGTCTACCAAGGGCTTTTCCCTCTTCTTGTTCTCATTCACTGTGAACAATGCTCTTAAAGAAAAGGCAATATTTTATATTCTCCTCAGCTTTCTCTTGACTAGCTAAATCTCTTCTCTCACTGATACCTTTATGTCATTTTATCTTACAGATTTATTTTGAGGTAGGTAAGAAATGAGAAATTTTTTCCCAGTTGACAAATAAAAAAAGGAAACACTGGCAGTGCTAGGGAGAGAACCCTCTTGCCAGGAATTAGGCAGCGGAGAGGGCAGGCTTATGTGGATTTTGCAGGACGCTGTGGTTTCCTGGAGACCGCAGGGACTTGGTGGCGGCCTGGAGTAGGATGTGAGCCCAAGAATAGAGGAAGCTCAGGGTTTTTATGAGCAGCCTTGCTGCTGTAATGAGCTGACCACTTCCTGCACTGTGCCCAGGAGCATCAGGGGTCCCATGAAATAGACAGAGCCCAGAACTCAGCCTTTTGGCTCTTATTCTGTCCCAGAGGTCATCCTGCCTCTTCTGCATAATAACACCACACAATGATAATTATAATGATTTGCCTCCATCCTTCTTGGACTCATTTCCATTTAGTTAAAAATGCACTTCCCTAACGATTCATTTATCAGCCTGTTCCTGTACTCAATCACACCCACCCCCCACAAACTATTTGAAATTAATTGTTATCCAACAAAGCCCAAACCTCCCATACTCCCATATTATTGCATGCCTTTCCATTTCCTTAAGTTATAGCAATAATTAAACTGAACTTTAATTAAGTAAGCCCTACCCTCCTCTCCTAACAGTCCCATGCAGGCAATTTCCTTCAGGTAATTTCCTTCATTTCCATACGATCACTCGTGCCCACTGGGGTTAGAGGTGCAGACGTGCAGGCCGAGGATGAGGCTTGATGTTGTCTTTGGATGCTGATCAACCCACCTTGGCAACATTTGCAATCTCTACCACTCCATCAAATCTAGATTCTCATTTTCTCCCTCCCGAATCTCTTCTTTTGGGGAGGTAGGAAAGAAAGCTCTTCTGCCGGTTTCCAGCTGAAATGTAATCAGCCCATAAAGCTTCAGACCCAGGGAAGAATAGCTATTTATAGCTCTTGCTATTGTTCACATCAGAAATATGATAGATTGGAAGATGCGACTTCTGAGTGCCTTACATGAAACACCATATCGTGGAAATTCTCTGGTCCCTATCAAGTTACAGAAAATAGGGGGCATCCAGTATGACTCTGCTCCACACCAACTTTGCAAATAGAAAGTGCTAGTATGTTTTTCAGACCTGAGTGTCCTAACCCAATATAACCGGGGAGATCTCTAGGTCTGAATTTCATTCGTCGGAAGGTTAGCAAGGCTGAGTCCAGGCCCCAGTTAAGCCCCTGCCTCATTGGGCATTTGTACCCAGTCTACTGGAGATCCAGCCCAGTAACTGTAAGACTGACCGTGATGGTTCCCCCAGAACTGAGGGGTTTCTTGAAATCTGGGACTTTCAATGCAAGAACCAGGACAATCCAAGAAAACTGGGGCAGTTGGTCACCAGAGGACAGGTCCCAAAGGGAAAGGTACATCTTCTAATGTTTTGTGTCCAAAGTAGCCTAGTAGCTTTGGCTGGGCCTGAACAATTATTGGCACTGAATTATACTGAAGGATTAGGGACTTCCAATCTAGAGCTCGGCCCCAATGACAGGAAATTCCTTTCTCCCCATTTGGAGAGTGGGTACTCCTTAAACCGACAGCAGCATCCCTGTTTTCAGGGGCGGTTCCATTCTGACTGAAGGAGAGGCAGTAACTCGGTAAGATCCCTGCTCCTGGCACCCAAAAGAAGGGCTGGAAAGATTTATGAGAGAGTCCAGAGGGTCTACAGTTGAGGAGGACGTGTTGGAGGATCAATGCAGAGCTCCAAACTCTGTGTGGATTTGATAGTAAGGTTATGTCATTTTCCCCAAGGTCACAAAATAAAGTGATCTTTTTAATCATTGCATTATATTTCTTCTCATAAGCTATTCTGTTTGTGTTAAGGTACAGGTTTCCAGGCCCATCCTTAAGTAATAAATTTGGAGTGAGATCTAGTCATCTACATTCTTAAAAATAGCCTAAATGATTCTGATGCAGGGAGAGCAGTATCTCAGTGATCAAGAAACGTCCTGAACCCAATGGGCATGCGGGTGCCTGCGGTGACACTGGAGATTCTGGACAGGGAGTGTGTCTACAGCAGCAGTTCCGGTTCCGGACCCCATCCAATGACCTGTCCACTCTGGCAATGGACTCTTCTATCCCTTCAAGATTGACCTGTGAATGGAGTAGGTCTGCAAATGAATGGTCTTGACAGAGCTGGCAGAGGAGGGGCTAACGACATCTTTCTTCAGCAGGCCTGGGATTTTGCTGGAAAGAGGAAATTGCAAGAACAGAATGCTAAGGTGCATTGCTGAGCAGGAGCTGCTAAAGTGCCCGAAGTAGTCCGGGACCATGACTTTTAATCCTTGGAGACGAGGTGGTCGTCTGAGCCGGAAAGTGGTGGTAACATACATGAAGTGTCTAAAACGCAAAGAAGATATGTTGGCATGCCTAGCATGATTTTCAGTCAAACACAGAATCAGCCCCAAAGCCAGATGGTTAGGCCAGATATGTGGTCTGCGCAGTCCCATCTGGAAAACAAACAAAACAGAAAAATGCGGACTGCTCTTTCTGTCACCCTGGGAGGATTTGAGGTTCTTAGAAAAAAGGTCTCTTGCTTTAAATGGAATTCTCATTCCTTGGCTCTTCCCCGAAGTCAGCGTTTTGCATTTCATGAGTGGCAGATCAGAATCACTGTGCTTTGAACAATCGATTGTGGTCCTCTGGGTGTTTGTGGTGCTGAAGCATGTGAGTGTGTGTGTGTGTGAGAGAGAGACAGAGAGAAAGAGAGAAAGACAGAAAGAGAGAGAGAGAGAAAGAGAGAGAGAGAGAGTGAGAGAGAGAGAGAGAGAAGGAACAATAGCTTAATAGCTCGTGTGAAGGCTTCCTATGCTGGGGCTATGGGTGTAGGTACAGCTCAAAGGTTTCTTCCCCAGAAGTAATCACAGTATGCATTTCAGCGTCTCTTTAATGTGCCCGAGTTCTGGAAGCTGAATTTCTCCTGTGGAGGAGAGCAGAGCCTGTTATCTTTCCCCAAACTACAGGCGAGTTATAGCCTTGGAGAATTGATGGAAATCATACAGGCTTTTGTTTCTTTCTGCTACCCTTGTTCGCGGAGATTTTTCCATAATGTGGCCGCACCACACCAGGCAGACTGCTGTTCCTGATCAAAACGTCCTGGATTCTCTGGGCAGAGTGTGCACCTGCCAGCCAGGTTGTAGAGTGTGAGATAATGAAGCAAAATTAACATCATATCCACGTTCTTTCTTCTCCTAACAGGCTCTGCAGCTAGCTCTTCCTGCTGGGCTTTTTTCCCCTTTTTCTTTGTGATTTTGAAAGGAAAAAAAAAGAAAAGGAAGAACAATTAGGGACATCATTTTAAGGTGTGTGTGTCTGATGGAGCCCTTTTAAGTGATACTCAGAAGCACTGGATTCTCACAACTCCTTGTGCCCTGGGTTGGTCTGGCCCAGATTTCTTGTTTCAATGGCATCCATTCTTTAGCTGGGCTGTTGTGTCCTGGTCTCTTCTCCAGTGACAATAAACAGGGGATAAAACATTTCCCTTCTTTTTTTTCTTTTTGTCTTTATTTTAAGGGCAATTTTCCTAATTCCTTTATTCAAGCACAGAAAAGAATTCTTGTTCATCAATGGCCCTGCTTGACTAAGGCTAACCACAGGCGGATGTATGGACAGATCTTAAAGCTGGTAGCCTGAAACTTCTTACCCATAGTAGGTGAGCCCCTGGGTAAAAATACGACACAAAATCCTGAACTTTTTAACAGACTACAATAGCATTTAAAAAGATTCCATATAAAAATAACCCTTCCAAGACTGATTCCTACAGGTAAGTGCTTACAGATCATTCAGTAAAATGAAAGATTGGTGGAAAATTCATTGGAGAAGAACAATTCATTTGAAGAGAAATTTAAAGTCAACCTGTCAGAACAGTAAAAAATTAATATGTCTCAGAAATGTAAGTAAATCTTTAGATTATAATGAAGTTCTCCACTAAAATAACACTTCATACACAGAAATTTAAACCATATTTTTTTAAAAGCTAGATTCTAATGAAATTTGATTAATCATGTGATTAAATTAGAGGCCTATCTTTAAGTACAAGAAATGAGCTAATATCACCATCCTATTACTTTCAAATGAAGATATAAATGCAAATTAGCTCATTATCAGGCAGAAAGGGGAAAGAATGCTCCTTTTCATTAAAAAAAGGCAGTCACAAAGAAACCATACAAAACTCCATAATATTTTTTTTTCTTTTTTCAACTCCTTGATAATCCAATAAATTCAAAATTGTATCATAATGTTCTAATTTGTATTCCTCTATCCATGGAGTAAAACCTCTATATATTAATGGTCATTCAGATTTTCTCCTCTGTGAATAGCCCCAAATTATTATTATTACGGTCACCTTCTTTGTTATTTGTTAGCAGTAATTTCTATATTATTGTTCCATGCTGTCCTGTATAGCTGCTGCTAGCTACTCGTGACTACTGAACTCCTGAATTGTGGTTAGTCTGAACTGAGATGTGCTCAAAGTGTAAGTTAGACTTCCAAACAAGTACAAAAAAAGAATATAAAATATCTCCTTAATAATTTTCTCTTGATTACATGTTGAAATGATAACATTTAGGATATACTGGGTTAAATGGAATGTATTATTAAAATTAACCTAGTTTCTTTTTATGAGTGGCTGCTAGGACCTTTTTCAAAATCTACTCTTTAATGTTGTTACTAGAAAATTGAACAATACCTACCTGGTGGAAGCAAATGGTGGAATAGAAAGCTCCAGACCCTCCTTCACCCACAGAAACACTGGTTTAACAGCTATACATGGATCAATTCCCTATGCAAGAAATCCAGAAAACAGTTTCGGGGTTCCTGCACCCCAATCAATTGGGTAACAGAAGAAATGGGTAAATTCCTCGAACATTCGCCCTACCAACACAGAGTCATGCAAATACAAAGCCTGCGACAGAGCCGTGAGTAAAGAGATACAATCGCTCATCAAAAACCTCCCAGTAAAGAAACGTGAGGGTCCAAATGGTTTCACTGGAGCATTCTGCCACACATTTTTAAAAAAATTAATGTCAGTATTTCTCAAATTCTCCCCAAAAATTAAAGAAGAAGGAACATTTCCCAACTCATGTAATGAGGCTTGCATCACTCTGATACCAAGCCCAGACAAAGACACTACAAGAAGACAAAAGTACAGGCTAGTATGTCTGATGAATATAGATATAAAAAACCGTCAACAAAATACTAGCAAATTTAATTCAACAGCACATTTAAAGGATTATAAACCATGACCAGTGAGATTTAGCCCTGGGGTGGAAGGATGGTTCAACATATGCAACTCAATTAATGAGATACACCACATTATCAGAACAAAGGACAAAATTACGTGATCAATTCAACAAATGCAGTAAAATCATTTGGAAAGATTCAACACCCTTTCATACTAAAAACACTTAACAAACTAGGAGTAAAAGAAAATTACTTCAACATATATAAAGTCTGCAACTAACATCATATTCAATGATTAAAAGACCTAAAAGGTTTTCCTCTAAAATCACAAGACAAGGATATCCACTCTTACCACCTCTATTCAACATGGTGCTACAAGTCCCACAAGAGCAATCAGGCAAGAAAAAGAAGCAAAAGCCATCCAAATAAAAAAAAAAAAAAGAATAAGCAAAAGTACCTCTGCAGATGACATGACCTTATACATAGAAAACCCTAAGAATTCCACACAAGAAAACTGTTAGAACTAGCAAATGAAGTCAGCAAAGTTATAGGATACAAAATCAACATACAAGTCAGTTTCATTTCTATATACAAACAATAAGCAATTCAAAAAAATAAATTAAGAAAACAATCTCATTTACAATAGCATCCAAAAAAAAGAATAAAATACTTGGGCTAAACTTAACCAAGGGGTGAAAGACTTATACACTGAAAACTACGAAACATTGCTGAAAGAAATTAAACAAAGCACAAATAAATGGAAAGACATCTGTAGAATTTTTTTAAATCCTAAAATCATATGGAATTACAAAGAACCCCAAATAGCCCAGACAATCTTTAAAAGAAAGGACGAAGCTGGAAGCCTCACAAGTTCTGACTTCAAAACATATTGCAAAGCTGCAGTAATCAAAACAATATGGTACTAACAGAAAGAGGATAAAGTAAAGGAACAGAATAGAGAGCCCAGAGATAAATCCAGACATATATGACTAAATGAACTTCAACCAAGGTACCAGCACAACACAAAGGGAAAAAAATAGTCTCTTCAACAAATGGTTTTGCGGAAACTGGCTATCCATGAGCAAAAGAATATAATTGGACACATCTTACATCATACAGAAAATAAATTCAAATTGGATTAAAGGCTTATAAGACCTGAAACTATAAAACTCTTAAAAGGAAACCTAGGGATAAAGTTTTATAATATGGGGCTCAGCAAAAAATTTCTTAATATGATACCAAAATTATAAGCAACAGAAGCAGATAGAGAGAGAGAGATTAGTCTCTTCTTCTAAGGACACTAATCGGAAATTCTGTCGAAGGTCTATTGCCATGGGGAAGCACCGTTGTAACCCTCTTCAGTGACTTGAATAATATGACATGTATACAACTCAACTCGCAACTATTTTCCACTGCTCAGTTCAGTTCAGTTCAATCCAGCAAATATTTGTTTTCTTTCCCCAGTTGTATCATTTCTTACGGAAGTGATACCTTACAGATGTCTGTTCTGATGTTTTTACATTCTTATCATATGACACTTTGCTTGGCTTCTTGAAGCTCATCTGGGGCAACGGTAGTACCCACTTCATCCAACTATGATTGATGTACCCAAATCTCCACCAGCTGGAAAAAGAAGGAGTGTTTCAAATATTAATGTAAAGTTCACCACACTATACTGCTGCCAGCAATATTCTCATATCCAGCTTTCCAAGACCCCAGGGTAATATCTTCAATTGAGCATAAAACATGATATACTCAAGTTTGAATGTGACTGTAAATAACAGAAAATTACTACAATGACTTAGGCAAATAAAGGTTGTTTAAAAAAAAAAAAAAAAAACCCAGCAAGCCCTGAGTTGGGCAAGAAGGCCTAGCTGGGCTCTGAGAGATGTCATCAAGCAACCAGACTACTGGTCCCAAGGTGGCTGCTGCATCTCCAGGAATCACGTCACTCTCAAGGGGAAATGGCAAAGCATCATCTGTCCCTTTCTTTTGTTTTTTCAGACACAAAGAAGCTTTCCTAGAAATCCCTACATGAGAGTGCCCCTTAGGTCTCAAGATATTAGCCAGAGCTGGTTAACATGGCAACTCTTCTCTGCAAGAAAGGAAGGAACTGGGGAAACTGAGGAACACGTTCGTCACCCACCTGAGGCTGGACTCATGGCTGCTCCAAACAAACCTAGGTTTGGTTATGCTAACAGGTTGGTCAAACATGAAGCAAACATTCATGGTGATGTTAATGGATTCTCAAGTCCAGAGGAAATGAGGTCAAGGTAACCTTAAAGGGTCAGGGAGAAGAACCCGCCACCTGTACTCCCAGCTCCAGTCCCAAGCATGGGATGAGCAGGTGGCTTTACCTATTCTTGAACTCAGTGAAATATGAGAAAGGTTTCCAAACTTTGATTTGGTCAGTAAGAACATCTTCATGTGTGCCCACATTTTAAAAATAGATTCTATTGTCTGCAAAAAGCTTTGGGACGCTCTCGTCGCACAAGGCGCAGAGAACTTCCAATGGGCCTGCCTGTGCCAGGGCGCGTGCGTCCTGCTCCGAGCAGCTGTGGAGCTGGCCTGCGAAGGCGGTGCCGCCGGCGTCCTGCTGCGGAGAGGCTTCGGGTGATTCAAATTACTGAAATGTCTGGGAGCATTTTCATTACCCTCACTGACAATTAGCTTTAATGGCAAAATAAAATAATTAAACTGTAAGTCTGGAACACATAGCTTTGCTGTTGCTGTTGTAAAAGAAAGTCAGTGGCATATAGAACAGCAAGTGTGCCAAGTCTAGGGCCCTTTTGTACACACCCAAGGGCTCTGGAGCTAAGATTACAGTGATAAGCAAGGAAAAATACAGTCACTAAATTCATTAGCGGAACTAACATTCTACGTGTGGCATTCAAGCTACTGCTTTACAGATTATCTAAGATAATTCATAGAAAATGCCCTACAATAATGAGTGGTATTTTAGTAACTTCTTTGCCAGCATGCATGGCAAAGAACACTAGTATTTAATACTCACTTTTTTGTTTTTGCTCCTTAGAAGGCAATTTGTCAGCAGCTTATCTATATTTAACATCATTGCTTGTTGACTTTGTCAAAGTTAATGGAACTGTAATTTGCCTCTCAGTCACTGTCTTAGAATTAGAGAACACTGAAACTGGGAAGGATCTCAATCATTGTTTCTCAATGGAGAAATGGTTATAATCTTGATCAGAGTATGTTTTCTTGTGGTGGGGGACTCAACCCCACATTGCATGGCATTTGTCACCCCTCGTCTTTGGGCACTAAATGTCAATCGCACCCCTCAGTCATTTTGATGACCCCCGTATACTCCCACATCTTCCCAAATATTCCTTAAGGACACAGGCCATAGACTGAGATCCAGTACACATCTTAAAGGTACAGATGTCTAAAGTAAGAGGCTCAGTAGCCCACCTCATGTAGTGATTTGTGATAGAGGCAACACTGGAACCCAGGACTGGAACAGAGTCTGGGAACCGTCACAACAGATTTTCACTGCCATATAACAGAAAGTTAATAACGTCCTCCCTATGCACAATAGTGATCTAATCCATATTTGCTAGATAATGGAGAATCCAGTTCAAAGCCAATGTGATTCATTAGCAGATGGTCATCTATGACAAATGGCATCCTTAATAAATAAATAAGGGAAAGTAGTTTGCATCTGGGCTCTAGTCAAATATTAACCGGAGAGGCCTTGTATTGCCAGCAGGGTCAGACAAAGGGCAAGGGCGTTTTGCTCGAGGATGTTTGGGGTAAGGGTAAAGTCGCAGCGTTTCCATGCACAAGGCAGCTGGCGGCCCACACGTGCATTTCAGGTGATGGCTGTGCTCACAGAGCCTGCAGAAAAGACCCAAAAATATTTTCAGTAATACTTTCCTACTTCTCTTTGCCAAACAAGACTTTATCTTGTAGTATTCCCCACACAATATGTTTATCAAACATTCTATTTTTCTTTTAGTCACTCCACAACAGTGAGTACCACAGAGTACCCGTAACGGGACCGTCGCTATTCTAAGTGGTGGAGTAGAGCTGAAAACGATCGATGGCTCACAGAAACGTGTAGATGTGTGGCCTAAAAACCAGGTTCAAACCTCAACTCCGTCACTCTTTAGCTCTGTAACTTGATCACATTCCACCTCTGAGCTTCAGTCTCTCATTTTTAAAAGTGGGGGAATGCTTACCTTCTAGGGTTATTATAGGAATTAAATAAAAAATTATGTGAAAACTCCACACAGTGTCTGGCACATAAACTTCCTTCTGTTTCTGACAGTCCTGTGTTCTCATGATAGCTTTGCCCATTCTCTCAGCTAAGACTGAGTGAGACCACGGTTTCCTTATCTGCAAAGCCTCATCAGCGGGTAAGAGCGGACTCAAAGGGACATTAGGAGGTTCGAGTGATTTGACAGGAAAGTAAAAAGAGATTCACATGGATCTTAATTCAATTTTTATACTTGCTTGAAACTATGATTTAAGAGCACATTCACCATAATATGCTTAACTGGCTTCAGCATATTAGCATTGGGCACAGAATTTGAATAACACAGATTTAAATAACACAGATTTAATTTTCATAATGGCATGTGCTCTGCATTATTTTTAAAGAACTAATCTTTACATGCTTTTTGACAAGATAATGATATTCTCATAAGGGCCACTTATATTGCTGCAACTTTTACTCACACAAGAAATATTCCTTTCTTGCTCTTTTAAAAACATATATTGTAACTAAATCCACTTTTAAGATCCTATGATGTCACAATTATCAATATAATTGTTTTACGGTGAAAGAAAATAACACTGGGAACCATGTAAAATTAACTCGGCACCATAAAAAGGCCGAATATTGTGGAGTCCAACTTGGGTTCAAATCCCAACCTTTCCATTGGCCAGCAGTGGAACCTTAGAAAGCTCATTGAAAAGCTCTGATATTTCCTCAGTTCTAACATGTATATCTCACAAGGCTAGTATGAGGATTAAATCAAATACTGTCTGTGGAACTCATAACAGGATAAAATACTCGGCGAAGATTCATTTCAATTTCTAATAGCTGGTTTGAGTCTTTGAATAAGAAATACCATGTCGTCCTTCTTAGTCTTGCTAACTCCTACCCATTTTCCAAGACTCTGACCTTCTCTGGGCAGCTTCTGACCACTGCCAGCACACTTGCTGACTCCTGGATGGTCTAGGCCTGTCTTCTGGTACAGTCCTCACTCTCCGTGCTCACCTGTCTCAAATCACCAATTGGTTGCCGTGCTTTACCTGTTCGCTCTGCCTCTAAACTGGAAGAGCTCAGACCAGGCCAGAAACTGCTTCTCACCCTAATATTCTAGTTCTCCGCACGTCATAGGTGTTAAACATATACTTGATGTCTAAAGTTGAAAGAAATAAACACACACAAATTTCTATAAAACCACACCCCACAAGTGTTAAAACGATGCTTTCCCCAGCTCCTGTGAGAGCTGCAGTCTTATCACTGAAGCACAGAACTTTGAAGTCATTTGATAACGGCGTTAGCGGTGCCAAAACGCAAATCAAAAGAATCTCTAGAGGGTTGTTTTCCTCACGATTTTGAAAGCCAGGGTCCAAACTCTGAGGTCTTAGAGCAAGAAATGATAGCTCTTTGAGGACAAGAAAGAGGTCGTTTCCCTGTGCTTCCTTCTGCAGCATTCTACGAGGCCATTTCTTCCCCCAAGTAAATACAAGAGATAAAAGCAATGGAACAGTATATTTAAATTATTATTCATTTGAGGTTCTCCTGAAAGTGACGTGATTGTATCTATGGATAATCCTGTCTGAACCTGTTATCCCTCTCGTTACTTATCTCTGCGTCTCTGGCCCCTGCTTGGTTTTCTCTCGGGTCAGGGCAGCCAGACAGGCCTCTGAGGATGGTCTGCTGTCTTTGTGTGAAAGGCACTGAGGGAAAAGGGAAGAGAAGGTATCTGTTACTAATTTATTCTGCCAGCCTTTATGTGTTTTGCATACATTATTTCCCTTAATCTTTTTAAAAGCCCTGTGAGGTAGCTAAGCAGTTTATTATCTTAGTCTTACAGATACAGGCCCAAAAGACTCAGATATTTGGTAACTTGCCCAAGGTCACAGAGACTGTACGAAGCTCTCAGTGCCATATGGATCTCCCACACAAGGAGATTTCTCCGCAAGAGAAGTCAAGTTGCACGCAGCACATGGGCTGGGTCTCTCATTTGTTCACCAGCTTTGGGGTCACACAAAATGATGGAGTGCCAGGCATAGAATACCCTGAGCGAATCTACAATCTGCCTGCAAGTTAGTTACTTAATCTCTTTAAGGTTCAGTTTTCTTATCTGAAAATGAAGATTATGAAAAGGCTCGCCTCACAGAACTGTTTGGAAGATAAAACAAGATAGTTCTTGTGCTCCACACGGTGCAACTCCGCCAGTACAGCGTGTTTAAATGTGCTTCGACTGACGGAGCCGTCCCAGTTCAGTGGGAGAGCCAGTGCCGTAATCAGCCCCCTAAGCAATGGTGAGCCTGTTTAACAGTGTTACAAATCAGGTTCCACCTGAGGGAGTAGGGAAGGCTCCCTGGAGGTGGTGATGTTCGAGCTGAGTCTTACAGGATCTGTCTTATTTCTCTGGTTTGGGGCAGAAATGGTGTGAGGTGTTGTGTCGCAGGCATAGGGAACTCTGTTAATAAGACTTAGAACGAGACAATGTGTAGCCAATAAGAGTCAACTGTGGGGTGCGTAGAGAGGATGGCAGGAGATCCAGCTAGAGCTGTAGGTAAGGGTCAGTGTGGAGGGGCTGGCAGGCCAGGCTCCCGAGTCTGGGCTTCAGTCTTTAAGCAGTGGAGAGTCACGGCAACTTCCTAAGCAGGGGGAGCCACGTGTTCTCATTCACCTATTGGTGAGAAAACTGGGGAGCTCACCTGGACCATGGACCAGAAGACAGAGCCGGAGGCAGGAAGACCGCTGTGACTCTCCAGAACACAAGGGCTGAACGAGAGAGCGGGAAGGGAGTAGGGCTCCAGTCTGACAGGAGGGACCGTGGGTGGCAGTGACTCAGGCCTATTGCTCATTTCCCCAGGGCAATGCTGTTTTGTGGTCCATCCTCTTTTGCAGAATCAAATGTCTTATAATTTTAAGGCAGTACTTCAGAATCTGAGAAGTGAGAAGGCTCCAAATATGGGAAACAAATAAAAGATAAAGGTCGTTTTTGTGGGAATTGCAGCATCACGATGTTATTTGGGCTGGAAGGCTTTCTACCTCACTCAAAGCATACCTTCAAGAAGACTTTGAAGTGTAAACAGTTATTGGATGGTCCTTCGGGAAATGCGCTGTGACTATCATATTGCCATTTTCCCATGGCTCTGCATGCTAGCGTTCTTCTGGTTAGTGTATCAGCCAAAATCGGGAAAGAGAATACAGAGTGAGGGGGTATACTCAAGAGTGACTTTACCAGCTTTGTCCCCAAAATACAAATGGCAGGATTAGCATGAATGTCCCAGCACCGGGTGCAACCAAACTCACTGAGGTTCTTAATGTCCAAGGATATGTCTGCATTTCAAAGGTAGAAGACATTTGTTTGCAGATGTTTATTGTAGACTGAGAGATAAAATGCTAAGAGCACAGAAGCTTTAAAAAGGCTGTGGAATGAAAATTTTAGCCCAAGACTTGGTTAGGAACTGAGGGGGAAATACATGATAAATAAACATTCAAAGGGTAATTTAGGATATTTCTCATAGAGAAATGGTAAGCTGTTTGATGAATGGTATTAGAAACTTAAGCTGGTCATGTAGAAAAAAACCCCTCCAGATTCTTACATACTCATTAATCCAAAATAGACTGCAAATAAAAAACAAAAATACTAAAACAAACATTTTTAAAGTGTTCTTCTAAAAAGAAGCTGTTGTGATGTTGGAATGAGGAAGACATTTCTAAGCATAAATATACCTAAAGGTCATAAAGTAAAAAAAGATGGATAAATTTGACAATATAACAAGTAAAATATTTCATAAATATATATTAATAAAGTCAAAAAACCAACTGGAGTACAACAGCATTTGCAACACCTAGGACCACCCCTCACCTGGCCTCCACACCTCAATTAGTGGGAGCTAAAAACCTCTCTACAACACGAAATGCTCACGGCAAAGCTCCCTCTTCCAGCAACTTCGCCCCCAGCCCCCTACCTCCACCCTCGCAGCCTACCACTCCCTACCATTAACTGCTTTGAGATCGTCAAAACTAATCTCCATCCTGACCTTTATCCCTGGTTATCACTCTGGGCTTTATCAAAAGCCCAGATTTCTCTTAATATCTGCACCCTCACTCCCACTTGGCCCGCACATCCTGCTTCGGATCCCGCACCTCACCCATCCCTCGTTTCCGAAACTGTTTCACTGTGTTGTCACTCGAAAGCAGATCTCAATATGCTTGACTTCTCCTCCGAGCATTCCCATCAGCTTCTTACTCTAACTACAGCCTGGCTGGTCCTGAACATCGCGCTTCCTCACCGGCTTGTCAGGGGCATCTGTGGCCTCTCCTCTCTCCCTTAATCCCTAGACCTGGGAAACCAGCTTCTCACTGGCATGACCAAGCCATCAGTTCTAGCTCTCTCTCCCCAACTTCAGAAGTCACGTACTAAGACTGACCCTCTTTGTTTACAGTCATTCATTGGCCCAGACTAATCCCCTCCGCTTCTTCAAGATTCAAGTCTCGGTTCACTCTCATTCTGTTCAACACTCTTCCCGTCATAGTTCTTCATGATTTCAACATATGCAGAGATCAGCCTTGTGACATCCTGGCACGGGGTTCTTTGGCCTCATTTCCTCCAATGATATTGTTTCTCCTCTTATCTCAGCTACTGATTCTCTCATAATCAAACATTTCATTACCGGTAACTGCAACCTCTGTGTGGTTCAATATCAGGCATTCTGCCCTCTGACCACCTGGTTCTGTATTTCAGCTGGTTTTCTCTGGTGTCCTGTCTTAAGCAAGTATTTGACTCTTACCACAGAGGTAAAGAAGAGCATGAAGCCTGCTGTCTCCACTAACCTTAGGTTTTTAATTCCTTACTTACCATAAATTCCATGTCCCATCATTATAACCACGAGCTTGCATCTATCTTCAACTCTCCTGTCCCCTCCCATTTCTTCAAACTCATCTGGTGCTAAGAACAGAATTGTGTCTCCCCAAAAACGTATACTGAAGCTCTAAAGCCCAGATGTGAGTGTATTTGGAGAAGGGGCATTTAAAGAGGTACGTAAAGTTAAATGAGATCAAAAGAATGGGCTCCCAGTCCAATAGGACTGGTGTCCTTGTAAGAAGTGAAGAGACACGATGGATGCATGGGCACAGAGGAAAGGACCTGTGGGGACATGGTGAGAAGGCCACCATCTGCAAGCCAAGAAGAGAGGTGTCAGATTAAACCAACCTTGATGGTACCTTGATCTTTTGGACATCCAGCCTCCAAAAACTGTGGGAAAATAAAATCCTGTTGTTTAAGCCACCTGCCTGTGGTATTTGTTGTAGCAGCACTAGCAAACTAATACATCTGGGGAAAAGCCCAGCCTCAGTTAAATCCCCTATTCCCCCCCGTATAGCAGTGCAGTTAAATTTCGCTGCAGTGGCAACAAAAACCACTCAAACTTGCTGACTGGTCTTACATTAAACTAAGACTAATAATGTGAAGTGGGTCACATGGGCATTTCAGGCCATCATTCTACATGTCCTTAGTCCATTTACTCTCCCACTCTCAGACACAGCTATTTGGCCCCTTCACCTCCCTCCTCGAATCCCCAGGACCTCCTCCCTGACCCACACCTTCAGTGAATGATGTTGCTTCCTATCTTGCTGGCAGAATAGCAAGGAACAGTCTATAGTGAGTGTGTGTGTCCGTTACACATCTCTGGAAGGCTATATAAGAAGCAGGTAATAATTATATTTTCTAGAGAGTATATAATATAAATAATTATATTTTCCAGGGGGTTGAGGAAAGGGAATTCTTTTGTTGTTTCATTCTTTTCTTTGGTTGTTTATTTATTTATTTATTTATTTATTTTAGAGATCAGAGAAGGAAGGAGAAAGAGAGGGGGAGAAACATCACCTGGTTGCCTCTCACATACCCCCAACCAAGGATCTGGCCTGAAACCCAGGCATGTGCCCTGACTGGGAATCAAACTGGCAACCCTTCGGTTCATAGGCTGATGCTCAATCCACTGAGCCACACCAGCCAAGTCTGTTTTATTTTATTCTATAATGTTTACTTTTCATGACATGGATGACTATTTTATTTTTTCAGAAGAAAAATACCTTAAAAGGCAATGGTCATGTTCATTCCCTTTTGCAATTTCAATATGGTGTGTGTTGGAATAGATTTACACACACACGCAGCACATTTTATGCAGTGCATGGGGTTAAAGCAATTTCATGTCAGTTAATGGATCCAGTTTTTTGTTTATTTGTTTAAAAGCTTCATTCAAAAGACAAAAACAACGTGACAGGATGGCTGATTAACTGGTCCTCACCCCACTCATGCACATATGTAAATTTAATCATGAAAAGAAGTCATTCAGACCATTTGTCTGGCATTTTAAAGACAAAGCAACCAATCAATAAACCACTTCTCAGTTCTTTGTGTATGTGTGTGCATGGGTGTGATTTCTTTTTAAACAAGAAGTACTATGTTTCAAGATTTAGATAGATAAGTCTATTTAATCTTCCATGTGCCTACTTATTGTCCAGAGCTGGATTAGGTCCTCTAAGTAAAAAAACTAAGTGTCTCCCTCAAAATGCGCACATTCTTTGAAAAGGTGAGAAGAACAATATAAACACAAAAGAAATTGTCAGGAAAGACATAACGGAAAAATGAAGACTTGAGAGGCCCCAAGCAGAAATCAAGCCACATAACCAAAGCGTGATGTCTTTCTTCTAAGAGCTGGCCTTTGAAATCATGATTTTAACGGTTCATATACTCTAGTAAATTATGACAAATCAGAAATGCTTCGATTAAAATGGACCCCTGGGGCAAAACTCCTTACCAAACCAATTAGAATTCAAATTGACAGCAGAATACACAAGGAGAAGAAAATAGCTGATACCAATGCAACACTGCTTTATAAAGATAATTAACTTTTATTTATTCAGATGTAAAAAGATACCCTACACTGAAAAATAGTGTCTACGTGGAAATGCTGCTACAGATGCAAGCCTTTCAGGAGATCCCCTCCCTGCAGTTCACCCTTCCTGAATTATTATGCCCGTTACCAACCCCATGTCTAAATCAGAAAATTACTGAAATGCAAATTGAACAGAACAATTTATCTGTGACTGAAAATATCTGAGTTAATAGAGCTCCACTGATGAGATCTAAACAAGATCAGGAAATAGCAACACCTAATTTACAATGGTATTATTTAGCAACAAATTAACCACAGGTGATGTATAGCACGAAAATCATATACAAACAGCAGAACAGAGCGGAGGAAAAGTGAGGAGTTACCCAGAATGTGCTTTGTTAAAAGAGAAAGGGGGCATGGTACCATCCCAGTAGTGCTCGATACACAGTCAAAACATCACGCTGGTGAAAGTAATTAAGCTAACACATTAAAAATCACGTTTCCCTTTCTTGACCCACTCCACATGTGCAAATAAGTAAGCCAGCTTGTGTGTGTGCGTGATTTAAGGTCTCTGGAAAGATTTCCACAGAAAAATATTCTCTATCAAACCGCCATGGTTCCTGAAATGGGCATCATTAAAAATTTAAGAATTTAAAATCTTTTCATCTCCAAGATTTCCCTATTAAATCTTAGAGAAAAAAAGTGATTCTTCCTTAGATGATATAGCAGTTGAAATGATGTATCCTAAGAGGATTGAAATGTGTAGAGAAAAGAGACCTCAGTTGTGCGACTACACCTTTTCCTCCAAATTTAGAGATGAGTAGATAGGGGTCCAAAGATGTGTTCCAAGGTCCCAAAGCTAACCACTGGCTGAACTGGAACTGAACTCCAGTGGTTCTAATTCCCAATCACATGCCCTTTCCCTATTTTTGGCCTCGGTTTCTTTCCAAGGCTCTATAAGATTCCTGGGTAAGAAACAGGAATTGTGTAGGCCTGTTGCCAGAAAGAAAAAGGGAAAGCTCAAGTAACCTTACTAACTTCACAATTTTGCCTAGACAGGCTGTGTTAAGAACAATTGAGTTTGGGTTTGTATTTTTTTCCCCTTCAACTTGAGAGCTGACCAAAGAAGGCTGGAATCGAAGCTCGGCCTGGGAAGGCCAATTTTTAATCATGTTATTGGGTGTAGGTGATTTTAGTTGACAGTCCCTACAGGATAAAATCCAAAAGTTAACACTATTTACTGTTTTCTGTACCCATTTACTAAACTCTGTACCCGTGTAACATTAACTCTTCATTGCCCCCTCCCCCTGCCTCTGGCCACTTCTCCTTTCGGTCTGTGAATTTGATAAGGTATCTCAAACAAGCAGAACCAAAGCGTATCTCTCCTTTTGTGGCGGCCTTGTTTCTTTAACACAACGTCCTCACGGATCCTCCACATCGTATAGCACGTTTCAGAATGTTCTTCCTTCGTAAGGTCGAGTGAAATTCTGTTGTAGTGTACATACCGTAGGTGGCTTTTCCATTCATCAATCAATGGACACATGGGTTGTTTCCACATTTTGGTTATTGGGATAATGCTGCTATGAACATTCATATACAAATATCTGTTTGATTCCCCACTTTCAGTGCTTTTGGTCACGTGTCCAGAAGTGAAATTGCCGGGCCCTATGGTCATTCTACATTTAGCTTTTTGAAGACCTGCCAAGCGCATCGTTTTGTGTTCCCACCAGCAATGTATGCGGGCTATAAATTCCCCATGTCCTCACCAACACTTGTTATTTTGCACGTTTTTGATTATAGCCGTCCTCGTAAGTCCGAAGTGGTGTCTCACTGTGGAATAAAGCAGTGGTTTGAGAGGCTCGATGCTGAGCGGGGCTGTGCGGCTGCAGGCTCTCGGGGTAACGGGTTCTACCGGAAAGACGTACAGCAGGGCAGATATTTCACTGCCTTAATCCAAGCGAATTTTTACTTTCTCATCATCAAGGACACAGTAGAGAGAAAAAGAGAGTTGCAAATTAAAACTCTTCTACTCGACATTTCAAACCACATAAATGCAATGCTAAGAAAGACAGAGACTGTGCTGTGGCCACACCAGCATGAGACTGATGGCCACTGAGATTTGGAGGACCATCTACTTTACCATGAACTAACAGGGTGGCTTAGCTGAATCATTAGCTTCTCCTGGGTTTTTCATTTCATCCTCTACCAAACGGAGTTAACAATATGACCCACTCAATAATCGTGTTATTAGACTGTTTAAGGGGGTAGTATCTGAGAAAGCCTTCAAATTCCAACATGCCTTTCCAACTCTTGGCATTACTATCACGACCTCTTACTCTTCTCTGAACAGCAATCGGAGACCAAAGGCATTGCTCCGACTGCAAGACCATTCATTCGTCCTTACATGTTCACTGAGGCTCACAAACGCTTTCCCCTTAACCCTCTGCTGTAAAATCGGGCCAGAGTCTGGGCAGAACCCACCTCCAGTGTCCTCCTCCCTAAAACCTCTTCTGCTCTGCTGAGGGTTTATCTGACCCAGTTAGACTTTATTTTCATGGATAAAGATATGGTTGGTAATCTCTTAATATTTCAGCCTTTCTCTTTTAAGTGGAAGGAATGGGTAGTGAGCCTGTGAGCCCGAAATGCCAACTGTGCAATTTACATCCATCACTGCATAATTAGCAATTAGCCGACACAACAAAGGGAGCTCCTGCTACGAATACCTCTCCACACAATCCAGACAGGGAGATCAGGTTTATTTTTTCCTTTCAAAGTGCGAACTGGGAACCATCCAAGCATTTAGCAAGAATAAAGTACATTTAAATGATAACGGGAGGCCATATGCAACACAGTCAGGGCATCTTCAGGGACCTCACTTTCATTGAGATTCAGGTTCCCGAGCCCTGGTTGTTGACTCCGCAAAGAAGGATTTAAGATATTTTTTAAATGAAGATGGGGTATTATTCTGGGTAATGAGTTCAGACCCTAGGCTACAGTTAGCAGCTGATAAGGAGACTTTCAAGCTGATGGATAATAGCTAAGAGGGGACCCGACTGGCCCTTTCACGCTTCTTCAAAGCAAAAAGCCAAGTGGAGCGGCCGCTTGCTGGCGTGAAAGGTAAAGTAGTGAAAGGGAAAGTAGACCGGCATGACCAATGCATCCTTTGGCTTTGCCATTAGGGTAATAATCACTCTGCCCCGTAATTTTCCTGCCACTGTAGGAACTATAAATGGCATTCAGTGAGGCCACAAATTGCTATGGAACGCTGTGCAGGAGGGAAATTCTCTCGTTGTGTAAATGGATGGATTCCCACCCTCAAATTACGGGCCTCTCTCTGACAAAATGATGTGGGAGCCTTGTTATTGCCTGCTGGGTTGTGTAAAATCTGACTAATTTTGCAGGGGGCAAAAATAGCTTTTTCTATCTTATGTTTCCTTCTTAGGGGGGTTGCCAATTTTTGGTCACACTAGTGGGCTGAAGGAGTGAAGGAGTGGTTGTTTTCTTCTTCTTTTTCTTCCTTTTTTTTGGGGGGGAATGATCATCTCCAGAATAGGCAGTCTAAGAAAAGAAAGTAGGTTTCCCACAGAGTAATGAGATGAAAAGTACATTGTTGTAGTCTTTCCTCCGTGATTCTAGACCTAAAGCCTCCAAAGTGCCCCCGTCGCCCCACATGCATGAAGATCCACTGTTAGGAGTGTGCTTGGAGACTCACTCTGTCTAGGCAGGCTTTCCTGAAGTACCTGGGGAGGCTGAACGTGTCCTTCTCTGCTCCCACACTGCCTTGCTCGGGAGTCTAAAGTAGTTCAGCTCTCTTCCCTCCAACCACTCAGGTCTCCCCACTGAACTGTGATGGCCTGGAGGCCAGAAACTCTTCCCTTCAACCTGCTTCCTCAGGGCAGCCACAGCACCAGGTTCTTAACAACCGTGCTGGTTCTAAATAAATGTTTGTAGTTGGATGTGTCCTCTAAATCATAATTTACCCGATCTTTTTAAAGAGGCAATTTAAACATAGTTTTAAGATACTGGTTATAAAAAACAATTGGTAGGTTCGCTTCATAACTCTCTATGGTATGTCTCCCCTGGGCCGGGCAACCGGGCACCCAGAGGGTGCGCAGAGAGCCGAGACACTGCTTCTGTCCTCAGGAGGTCCCAGCCCTGGAGGGGGGACAGACTCGAGGAGGGATCTGTATGAGGCTAAAATGGAGAAATCAAGAGCCGTGGAAGCACAGTGGGAGTGACCGACTCTGTTGGGGACCATGCGAGAAAACTCCACAGCGACCGTGACCTTTAAAAGCGGTCTTGACAAATGGTCAAATGTGGCAGGCACAGGAAGATACAGGCATGCTAGGGGAAAGGAACAGCTTCTGAAAATAAAAGTTCCAAGTCTGAAAGGGCTGAGAAGAACGCATGTTTAGAGCTGTGCTCCTGCCGTCCCGACTTGTGTGTGCCCCCACCCCCCACCCCGACACGTGGTGGGCTTTCCAAACGAATCTCTTCCAGGGCCGGCCAACAGGGATTTTCTTGGTGTGGGGAGACAAAGGGAGTCAACATGTACAAACTCCCAGTAATAAAATAAATGCCGTGAGGTTGTACTATATAGCGTGGTGACCTAGTGTGGTGATAGCGTAGTTAATAACACGTATGGCACATTTCTAACTTTGAAAAATTCTCATCACAAGAAAAAAAATCTGGTGGCTATATATGGTGATGAATGTTAACTAGACTTATTGTGGTGATCACTTTGTAATATCCAATCATTTGTTCACCTGAAGCTAATATATTCTATGTCAATTAGGCCTCTATTTAGAAAAAGAAAAAGGAATCTCTTTATCAGTATTGGCACTATTCTCCAAAGGACATGGAAAGCCTCTCTCCTTGGCTACGAGTGGGTCCCCTGAGTGACTAGTTTCTGGCTGCTTATTTGTAGAATGAGAGTCTTCTAACGAGAGGAGCCTTTAGGAACATCCTAACCCAGCACCTCTGCCTCCCTCCCCTCCCTCAGAGCTGACACTGAGCTCCAGAGATGCCTGGAGTCAAGTTCTGGAGCATCTCCCGGGAGCAGTGTTAGAGAGAACCTTCCCGGTCAGAGAATGAGAATGTAGCCTAAGTGCCTACCAGTGGGAGCCAAGGCAGTATCTTGTGTTCTGCCATTTTATCACCTGTTCCTCTGTGCGAAGTGCCCCCCACCCCCACCCCACAAGGCCCTGAGGACTGGACCAGGTACAGGATAATTGTGTGCTAGCACTGCACACTTAGAAATCCTAGGTAGCTTATTCTTTTAAATCAAGCCAAGTTTAAATATGTTTCTGAATTGCATCTTTTAACTGCAGTCATCCTGGATTAAGTATCCTGGAGGGAATATATTCAGCTGACTTGCATTGTAGACAAAGATACACCAGTGGGCTATACATCAACTTTAAGAGACTTTGACCTACGAAAGTCCTGATTCAACTGCTGTATTACAAGTTTCTCTTACCCCTTTGGGTTCCCTCTTGTCAGTCTTGACAGGGTTTCCATGTTCTTATCTACCTCTTCACTGTCCGAGGCCTCCACGGGGCCCCTCACCCAGCACTGACCTCCCTGCCATCTAGACCAGCGGTTTCCCAACCTGGAGGGACAGGAGAACCGCCTGGGAAATTTGATTTTGTCTGTGTTTATTTCAATTCCAGGGCAGAGTATTGGTATATTTTAAAATCCCAGACAATTCCATTGTGTAGCCAACTTTGAGAAGCACTGTTCTAGACAGTGGGGGTTTTTTTTTTAAGCTATAGAACTCTTCGTTTTTTAAGCTATAGAACATTTATGCAAAAACCCAAAGTGTAAAAGAAACTGGAGCCGAGTTTCATTGGCTGATGAAGTGAGAGCTGGAAGGAAACACAGATCCATAGGAGACACCGTACAGCTGTCCATAAACCACACTCCACCTTCATGGACACCTCTCCACCCCGTGAAAATGTGCCTTTTCTGAAAGCTACACCATTAAACCAGGGGCCCACACACACTTTCCGTAAAGGGCCAGTGAGTGAATATCTCAGGCTTTGCAAGCCATAGGACCTCTCAACACTGCTGCTGAGCAGGAAAGCAACCATAGACCATCAAACTAATGTGTGTGGCAGTGTCCAAATACAACCTCATTGACAAAAGCAGGTTGTGAACTGGGTTTGACAGGCCAACCATGGTTTACTGACTTCTGTTTTAAAGGATTGCCCCGCCCAGATGATTGATTGCTAATCTAACAAATGAAATATATTTATATTTTACTTCTGTCCAAGTTAAATATGTGCTAAGTTATGTGTGCGTTCACTGGAGCCCTCTGCTAACAGCCCATAACACCAAGAATTGGTTTTCCTAGATGGTTTTTGGTTGAATTAAATGAAGGGAGTGAATATTTAGTGGGAGGGTAAAAGGTTTATGCAATGGGTTTATCTGGGATGATAGCCACTCAATCTGTAGTCCCTTCTTCTGAACAGGAGTTTAAAGAGCATGGACGTGAAGACCCTCCACATACCTGGAAGTCCCTGGCAGGGGCGGCACTGATTTGGGAGAGTGGTATCTCTAATAATCTTGCCCCCTTGGTCAGACCATCACAATGTCATGTTGGGGTAAAAATGTCTTGCCGAAGTCTGCCATGTTTGCTTGTAAGCGTCTGTGCTAGGGCCTCTCCTCCCTGGAGGATCACAGGCAGCTGTGCTCAGAACAAAAGCTGAGCAGCAGCTCCAGGAAGTCCGCAGATGCTCCTTCCGTGGAGGCCACATTCGCTGACAGGTGGGCTTCTCCGAGTCTGGGGATCTGATTTTGCCTCGCAACAGTTCCACGGGTGCATTTACCTTTGCGCTGTCTGGCTCGGCATTGCATTTCTTTTGGGCCACGTTCAAAATCGACTTGTCCTCCTCAGCTGACAAAACCACACTCTGTTCCCTGGCCCTGCTGCTCCTGAAATGGCAGAGCTCACTTAATTAAGAGCATTTTAAACACACACACACACACACACACACACACACACACACACATTCTTTTTATTGCTTTCAGATTTAAATTGACTTGACACTCACTTCTCTTTCTTACACAAAAAAGCCCTGATTTTTTCATCTATAGCTATCTGTAAATCAGAAATGAAAATAAAGGTTGCAACTAGTTAAAGATATCAGTGCTGAAGTATATAGGGAGATGTGTGCTGATACTTGCAATTTCCTTTGAAATACAACAAAAAGCTGAGTTAGATTGATGGATGGATGAGAGGATGGATAAATGTGCAATAAAATAAGTAGAGTAAAATGTTAATGGTAGAACGTAGATGGTAGATATTGAACGTTTATTATAAAATTCTTTCAACATTGCTGTGTATTTGAAATTTTCATAATAAAATGTTAAAAATAGTAAGTGTTGGAATATTCAAAAATAATTTCTGCATATGAATTATGTCAGTGCTTGATTCAAGACTTGAAAACTTGGACCAATATGTAAGAACCGCTCTGCGTGGAGTGATAAATATGAGTAATGCTGTTACCAAGGAGGCTGATTGATTCAAATATTTCATCCCATCATTGTGGCTGAGAAATCCTGTTAAACACAAGCACTAAATGAAGTGCTCTGGGACTGGCATCATTCATTCTCATTTTTCTCTTTCTCCCCTTTGGATCACAGGTGGCCAGACCTGGATTCACCATCATAGTTCTTGGTCATACTCTCGTTATTGGCCTATGCATGGCCCACATCTATTTATTTATTACGTAGTCATTTGTATTAAGCACTTGCAAACTCACCATCCAGAATAAAAGCCAGGATCTTGAAAACCCACATCCAACCCAATGGTTTCCCCATCCCATCCCAAATTCATCCTGAATTCTATTATCATCATTCCCATGTATGTGTGTGTGTTCTTGGTATAGCCATGTAGTCCTTTAAAAATACTTTAAAATTGTGTATAGCTTTATAAAAAGGGTATGTTCATTTTGATCAGTGTTGATTTTTTCCACTTCATATTATATTGCAGAGATTCAAAACTGTTCCAAACTTGCTATGGTTCACTTGTTTGATTACTGTGTAATATTCCATTCTGTGAACCTACCATTCATTTGCTCTCTTCAGTTACAGTTCTTTGTTTTCAAGTTTTAGTATTATGAGCATCTTTATACATATTTCCTGCTGTATTTGTGCAAGAACTTTTCTGGGCTATATGCCTAGGAGTGGAATTGCTAGGCATCAAGACGTGTTAAGGTTCAATTTGGGGTGCCAATGCCAAATTGTGTTCCAAAATGGTCGCGCCCAGGTGTACTCCGCTCTGTGCCGTGGTCTCTATCCTTAGACATCACTTGATCCAGTGGAATACAAGAAAAACTAATGAAATGATTCAATATCATACATACATAAATAGAGTGACTGATGGAATGGAAGCTTCCAGATATGCGTCTTAGTGATGAAGAGGAAGTGATAAATGGATTTGTCCGTCCCTCTCAAAGGACAGTCATTGGAATTACATCCCAATAGATACTTGTTTTTCTCCTCCTACTCCTGCTTTCTTAATTTTAAAATTGTTTGTACTATTGTGAGTCTCTTGAGTTCCTCCCCATCTTAGAGGCTACGGAAACCGTAGCCTGTTTAACCTGTTATTCCTTGGCAAAATCAAAAGACCCCCCCCAACAGTTATTCTCTTCTACACAAAAAAACCCCCTCCACACCTTTTCCAATAGTCATTTGTCCTTCCCTCTCTGTCAATTTTCTTCCAATTGCTGAGTGGCCTTGCTGTTGGAGGTCAGAGTAGCAATTAATTCACGGTGCTATTCAGCATCCAGAGCTCGTACTTGGGCGTCTTGAACAGTTAAAAAAATCCCTTCAGAAAACAAATTGGGGCAATTCACTTTATAGCTAATCAAAGTCCGGTAGGGCTGTTGGCATTCAGTTGGTGTTTAGTGTGCCTCCTCTCTGGACAGCCACCCCGGAAACGGATGGTCTTGGGCAGCGCAACTGTGATGGGCCTGTGACGGGCCTGTGACCCACCCGTGAAGAGCTTTCACGCATTTATTTTGCATATCAGCTCAACCAGACAGGGGAGAAACCTGCTGCCTCTCCTGTGGGTGCGAGGGTCACCTCAGGTTTCCCGACAGCCAGCTCTCAGTATGCTGCTCCCGCCTGCCAGTAAGCTCCTATACCAAGGCAGCTTTATCAGAGAGTGAGTTTCATTATGCATCGTCCACTGGGGACCCTACTAGGAGCAGTAAATTCATTTCACTGTGCTAGTCTCTGGACTATTAAAGCATTTTAGTCCTGATTCTCCTTTAACCTCCCATGAGCCAAATATTCACTCTGACACAATGCTATTCATTACAAAGGGAAGATGACTTTGACTCTGCATCTCTCCCATATAACACAATGAAGACACTTTGTCCTGGATTCACCTGCAGCCTGGCGGTATTATGGATAAAAACATGCCAAGCCAGGCAGTCTGTTCTCCAAATGGATTAAAATTACTTTTAGCTAGCTATGCCCTGCTTAGATGAAGAGTAGCTTGGGGGGGGAATGGTTTTCTGTTCATTTTTAATATCCTGACCAATATACTGCTGAAGGGAGGATGATCAGAAAAAAAAAAAGAATGAAATGGGAAGATGAAACATCATTGGAATATAAAGAAGATCTAATCCCTTTCACTTTTTTTTTAGCCACATATGTTTTTCCCTGCCCTTGTCCCCATGCTGAGAGTTAGCAAATGGACAGGGGAGCTCGGCGGAGTTAGCTGGGCACACGGTAGGTCTTAAAAAGATCTTGCTGTCTGATTGGTTTGAGCAGAAATTACAGCTATGTCTGATTTATCTTGTAAGTCAGCTTCTAGTCCAAACCCTGCCTGTGACACTCACCAGCACTGAGTAGATTTATTAACCTCTGGAGTCCTCTTTTCTCATCTACAGAATAGGAGAAAGACTCCCTCCATCATAGGTTTATTGTGAGGACAAAACGAAATAACATATACACATTGCCTAGTCCACTAGGACTAGGCGAAAAATACAGTCAGAAAAAAATGACATTTCCTTTTCTTTGTCCTCCTTCCTGCGTAGGAGAGACGAACAAGAACACAGAGCTAGGTTGTGGCGTCTCAGAGAGAAAGCTTTGTCACACCTATTCGACTTCAGAGAATGGAACCTCTCTTCTGCTTGCATTGAAGAAACTCAAGTGAATGACCGCAGAAAATCTGATCTCTGAGTCTGCGGTAGGAATGAGGTTGCAGATATTCCAGATAACAACTGAGAGAGGAATGTCTTTGTGGCTGGAAGATGGGACAGCTCTGCTTCCCAGGACACCGGCTTGTGCTGGTCTTGGGTGTGACCAATCACACTGTCCTCTTTATGTGTCCTGGGCTGCACAGCTGTGTTTTTGGTACCACCCCAGCCCTGGCTTCATCTTAATCCTCCCCGTCACTTTCTTTCTATTTCAGCCCCACTCCTCTTAACTTTTCTGCTTACTGTCTGCATCATTGTGTGCTACGTGCCTTCGAAAGCCACTGTCTGTCCCTTTGTGCCCTCTCTGATTTCTTTGTTGAGTAATGAAAACTCAGCTCTCCTGCCTTTCTCCCTCTGATCTGCACCGGGCTCTTCATTTACATGCCTGATGGGAACACTGGAGGCTTGTCAGCTCTTCCAGCGACGGTCCTGCCTCAGGGACACAGGAGGGTGTGTTGTTTCGATCCCAGAATAAGGAGAAATTGGGGCTGAACTTTCCAGACTCTAGGAAAAAAAAAAAACCTTATCAGCCAGGCACACAGGAGCCAAGTTATTCATCTTCTCACTTGTCTGTCCAAGTAAAGACATTGTTTTATAAATAATTATTTTTCTAGAAATGTTCCCATCTACTCTCTTTTAAATAGAATGACTTAAAAATACCTGGTATCATTAACCCTGAGGAGCTCCTCGGAGAATGTGTGGAATCCATCAAAAAAAAAACAAAAACAAAAACAAAAACAAAAAACAACCCACCTATCTTTTAATTCCTTCTTAAACTCTGCAATTACTTCTGAAGGACCCCACTAGAATATTATGATTGAGGCAAATGAGGACTGGATAAGGACAAATAAGAGGTTTTCCACTTAAAGTTGTGTATCTGTGCCACAGTATGTTCAAATAGCCCATCAATTTTTAACTGACTGGGAAATTTTCCAAGAACTGCACCAAAACATACAACACCAGAAGGCACTCACCCAAACAGGTTCTATTTATTGAATGTTGTTTACTATCTCTTGGCACCTTTGTGTTTTTAGATAGTGTTTGGAAGTCTCCCTAACGTATACACTGTCAAAAGGAGAGATCTCTGTTTGGATTTCTCAAATAAAAGACTAACAGAATCCCAAAGGCAAGTGTGCTAACTTCACATTCTTAGAGAGATCAAAGAGAGCTAACAATCCGCAGGCTCATCCATGTTGCGTCCCTTCAATCTGTTGAATCAGCTCAGGACTCTGATTTAGCGGTAAGGGTTAGACCTGTAAGGCCACAGTACAAGATGATGAAATCCAAAGCTTAGAATATTGTGAGGGTGAACTGAAGAAGAGAGGTTAGTAGAAAAGGCAATTTATGGTTTTTCAGATGGGTGTTGGTGTAGTCCGTTCTTGGCAGCACTGGAAATTTCTTTTTATTCTAAAATCCTTTGTTTTGTTATCCTAATAGGTAAGAGGAGTTGAGAAAGAATAAGAAATAGAGGAAATTTTATTCTGTATGCCTCAGAATTTTCTTTAACTGCATGCAAATATAAAAACCTGGCTTTCAAAAACATACACAACTGAGTAGTCTCTGGGTGCAAAATTGTGAACCCATCAGGTCTGTGTATTGATTTCTTTTTTGCAATGAGCATTTTGTTGAAACTTCACTTTCAAAAGAATGAGAATGAGACAATGGAATGAAGAAAAGAGGTTGGGAAAAACCGGTCTGCTGAGATCTCATGAATAGCTGGATATGGCCCTAATTATGCACCACAGTCACAGAGATGGCGACAAATATCACTGTGCTAAAGGTGACAGAGCACAGCAGCCATTGCACTGAACCATGTGGGCACCTGCACAGAACAGCAATTTAATGCATGCCCGTGTCTTTAGCAGGGGCTGCTTAGGTGGCTGTTGCCACCAAAGTCACTGAGAAACTCAGATGTCTACTCTTATGTCAAGCCAGAGGCACGTGGAGGAATTCAGGCTACTCAGTGGAAGGTACAGAAGGCAGGGACGGGCCGATTCTCGGTGCGGGTATCCACCAGCATCTTTTGCATTTCCTCACCACCAACCCTCCTCACAACCTGGGAGGAGGTCCCTGTGGAGCTCTTAGGACACTGGATGCAACATTACACAGGAAATGGTGCCAGCCAAGCAATCAAATGGCTTGTTCCATATTAACCCTCATTTCCCGAACAGACAATGAAGGCCCAGGGAGGTGAAAGTACTTCCCTAAATCTACCTGAAGCAGGGCAATGGCTGAAAATATACTAAAAGCTGTGAGTTACAGATTCCAGTCCTCTGGTTAAGCATTCAAAAGGGCCGTCCCTACTCCAATAAGAGTACCTTAGAAGGAATAATCCCATAAAGTGGGTCAATAAAATCTCAATGACTTTTATTGTAACACAGCAATTTTTAACCAGTGTGCTGCAAGGATTTTTAAAACATACTGCCTGACTACTTACTTAGGGGCACTGACCTGCTTTCCCTTAAATTGTCAAAAAAAAATGACAACCCAACAATAGCTATCTGATGTGAATAAATCAAAATTATACCTATTTTTGTCAGATCAGCAAAAAATACACTTTTGGGTGTGCCGCAGATTTTTAGAAGTTAGTTTATGTGTGCCTCGAGATGAAAAGCGTTGAAAATCGCTGTTCGAACACATGGAAGCGTGTGTGGAAAAGATTTCCGTGGTTTTTCACAGGAGAGAAAACACATGAGAGCATGTTGAACTATTTAAAGGGAAAATACTTCACAAATCAGGAGTCTAATTACTGTTTGTTGTAATACTTCCTCACTCGCATTTCCAAGAAACAGGAGACCCTTTAAGCTCAAGGGTCTGCAGAAGGAGGCACCGAGCGCGGGTTGTGTCTAGAAGACTGGAGAATTGGGGCTTCATCTTCCGTTGGTGACAGTTCACAAGGAACCACCGCATCGTTGCTATGTCATCTGAAGATCTATATCCCAAAGATAACAACTATCACGTACTTGATGATCAGCGCATCGAATTCCGCAACGGCTTCCACATGCACCTGCTCTGTGCTCCGCTTCACAGCGAGTGACAACACGGAGACAAACGCTCGTGCGGTCGCCATCACCGTCTCCTGCCTTATTCCTCATCATGTGAGCAGCAGACCTAAGAAAGACTTACATTTTGCTTTCACACTTCCCCTGAGGAGCGAATTTCACTAGAAACAGAGTTGCATCAACAAAAGCAGTGTTGTACGAAGGTATTCAGAACCCGCTCAGCCTGCGGGGCCTACGGGCCTTCGTTAGCATTCAGATTGCGGTCTCCGCTCCTAACAAGCGCTCCTCCGCCCTGCCCCAGGTAATAATTGTAGTTCTTCACTCGCTTTCAATTCATTTGTCCTTGGAGGGTAATAGGACAGCCAGGTTAGCAGCCGTAGAATCTAACCTCACAATTGTACTCACCTATGGTCTTACCAGCCTCTCTTAGAAATCACTTTTGTAAGGAAAAAAATTATGATTGTCTCCAAATCCTGGAGTTTAGGAAATGAGCAGTGAGGGACGCAGCCAACCTAGACGTAAAGATTGCTTTCTAAATGACACGAGTGAGGAGCTAAAGCATTCTCCTCTTTGCTGGGGGCCAACACATACTTACAAAGCATTTTTAGGTGACATGACTGGGACAGATGTGATTAAAGAATACATAAAACCACACCCTTCCCTTGAGTTTGTTATTCTTGGTTGATTCTAACCCGTTGTCTCTCCTTTTTCTGCTTCTAGTTCAGAAGTGTGTCTAACGATGATATGAACAAGGCGCCCCCTGAAACCCATAGAACACTGACCCCGTGGGAGATTTGAGAGATTGAGCTGATGCCGTCTTTGAAGCAGCAGCTCCAAATATTATGAAGGAACCAGCATTTTTAAAGGTTATTTATTTATTTGTTCGTTTGTTTTTAGAGAGAGGGGAAGGGAGGGAGAAAGAGAGGGAGAGAAACAACGATGTGGGAGAGAAGCATCGATCGGTTGGCTTCTTGTACGCGCAGGACGATGCCCAGCCCACTGAGCCACGCGGTCAGGGCAGGAACCACCATTTTTGAGCACGTCCTGTATGCCAGGCTTTGTGCTGGTAGTTTACATTTACTGTCTTATTTAATATTCACAACAACCTGCTGCTATCGATTTTTATCTCCCTTGATTACAGAGTAGAATTTGAGGTTTACAGATGTTAAGTCATCTGTCCCAGACCACACAGCCAGCAAGTGGTGGAGCCAGATTCCAAACCGGTAGCTCAGAGCACGTCCTTTTTATGACTTCATGCAACTCTTCAGCAAGCGACCACTGCCCTCTCCCCTCCCCACCAAACCACACTCTGCGGGGAGCTGGAGGACCGTTCAGCCGCTGCAGCGGGTTAGGAGGCTGCGCAGTAAGATCTGTATCTCCGGGCGCTGTGACCCACATACTGGACAAAGCTCTAAACCATTGACCCAACATTCAAAGCTGAGAAATTGCAGAGGAGAGTAACCCCTTCCGGGCCCTTGGCAAAGCCAAATCCAAAAGACATACTCATGGTTTCGATCAGAGCCCATTACAGAGGGGAGGAACAGTTACAGGAATTACGGGATGTGTTGAGCAGAAAGACCAGCCGTTCATTGGGTCAGACTGTGCTCGCAGGAGGAAAACAACTGCTGAGCAAAGCTGAATGAGTCTAGAGTCAGAACAGAGAGATCCAAGCTGGCCAGAGCCAGTGGTCAGCTGCTCTGGTGAGTTCCCCAGGGAGCAGCAGCTTTGTGAAGTAACCACTTCAAACCCTGGCCTTCCCTGACCTTAGTTTTGAATGTGCCTCCCCTAGTAGGCTGAGAAGCTGCATGGGTCCTCCCTGGGCTTGGTGACACTAGAGAAAGCTGGATAGGGAGGTCTAGGTTAGTTTAAACCTTTGTGTCCCCAAGGTCAAGCCTAGATCGGAGGAGGGACTCAATAAATATTTGTGGAAGGAAAGAAGAAGTGAATAGACCAGACTCAGTACCACTAACAAGTCATTCAAAACAAGTCCAGGGCCCAGGGCTGTGTGTCAGGAAAGGACAGAAGAAGCCATAGCCGCACTCCCAGCTGTGGCATGGCAGCCATCGTAATAGGGGATGTGCCTGAGGACTCAGTCACCAGGAGATGTGGACGGAGGGACTCTTCATTCACAAGGACAAGCTGGGGCGTGAGATTAAAAAGTCAGGCATTAGAAAGTGTGGAAAGAAAAAGGGATACATCCTACCTCCAAGGAAGTGGAGAATTATTTAGGAACTTAATCGCCAAGGCACAGGAAAGAGGAGAGACCAGGGCACCAGGATATGGAGGCATCGAGGAGAGCAGGATGAGTAAGCCAAGGTCCTGGCTGAGATGTTCCCTGGACTGGCACCATTGTCCATCTTAGGGTAACCTTGAACTTGCAGGAGGGGGTTTGTACTCTTCACAGAGCACAGGGAATGCTCGAGGTGCAGCAGGCCTGCAAACCTGACAGATTATTGCACATCCTTCTGGTGGCTGGTTACCAGGGTTCTCATTCTGCCCCCTGAATAGCTGAGGTGTTAGAGTAAGTGCTTATTGGTTTGGTAAAAAATCTGCCTCCCCTGCTCAGTTTTTTGAAGAGAGGAAGGACAAAAAGCATTGAAGAACTCTTTGTTACCTGGAGGACTAAGGCGGAGGGGCCTGGTTCTTTTAGAAGGGAGAAGGGAGCTAGAAGGGAGCATGGTGACCCTGAAGGGAGAAGCATCAAGCTCCATCTCAATAATACCTGTCAGCCCAGTCCCCAGCCGCATCCTTCTGCACCCAGGATGGGGTTGTGTGCCCCTTCTTGGCATCTTCTGCTATTCCTAGCTCAGTATATTTTGTATATTTTTTACAATTGCCAGAATACTTCATTTTTAATTCTATAAACCATACAATCCAATAGAGTAGATACCATGTCTATTTTTTTCAGCTTTGTATCCCCAGAACCCAGGTCTGTGCCTGTGATGATCAATAAGTAACTGTTGGACAGATGGATGGATGACTGCATCAATGAATGAATATCAAGAATCGATCTCCAATTTCAACCACGGGGGAAAACATTAAAAGAAAAAGACATAGGGATAGTGTTGCTTCTAAGTTTCTCCTTCAACAGCCCCTGAGGGCTGCAGCGTAGCAACGTATAATCTCTCTCGACACAGAGGTTGGGGCCAGAAGTCAGAAAATTACAAGAAAAGAATAGGTGTCAAGACGAATGCTCTAATGTCACAGTAATTTCTAGGTCACTTGCAAATGACTACCGTTAATAAGGACAAGCTTTTATCGGGCCCTTTCTATGTTCAGAGTGCTTTACGATCATTAATTTGTTATTTCTCACAACATTGCTATGAGGTAGATCATCATTATTATCGCATTACAGATGCACTGAGGATGTCAAGTTGGATTTAATTGACCCAAGAATGTAGCTATTTTTAGTAGTTCATTTGCCCCTCTGCTTTCTGGTCTTAAAAATCTATCGATGCTGCCTAGAGGGTGATACTGCTAAAGTGCAATTTAGAAAGAAACATTGAGACAACCACAGAGGATCACAGGAGCAGAGTAGGTACTAAATTTCTGAAAGGTAAGAGGTGCCGGAGAGAAGCTTTGATGTATTTTAGAAGAGCATGCATTAGCTTCTAACCATTTTCTAAAAAATGACTTTTCTCTGAGGTTACCGCCACCTTGAAAATATGGTGTAGTTTAACATGCATAGGTTTGAAAGCAGTTTGCACAATTTAGCCTCACGAAACTGAGCCTGGTTTCCTATCAGTGATATATCTGAGTCCCAGGACCAAATTACTTTGTGTATGTGAGAGCTACCTGGGATTAGACATCCACTCCAAGGACTAAAACAAGCAGGTTCACACGCTGAAAACTGTGTTGTCCGAGAAGCTGGTGAATCTGTGGAGCAGCATTTCCTTCATTGGAAGAGTGTGTCTCCAGACTCAAGGAGATTGCTCTAGCTGTCTGTCTGCAGGATGTGGGTGCTTCCTCTCTCCATTGTCTGGCCTTCCATTCGTCCCCCGTGAAACCTTCCCAACAAGCACTGAGCCTGTCCTTGTTGTGCATTGATCTGAGAGACTCCTAACCCCCAGTACCTCAAAATGTGACCTTATTTAGAAATGGGGTCTTGCAGAGATAATCAGGTTGAACTGAGGTTATTAAGGCAGACCCAGTATGATGATATCCTTACAAAAAGGGGAAATATGAATACAGAGACAGACCTGGGAAGAAGAAGATGGCCATCTGATGACAGAGTCATTTACAAGCCAAGGGACACCAAAGATTGTCAGCCAACCACCAAATGCTAGGAAGGGGCAAGAAAGGATCCTACCCCTCTGGCTTTCAGAGGCCGCACGGCCCAGCCAAGGCATGGATTTCAGACTTCTGCCTCCAGAATTGTGAAACAACACACTTCTGCTTTTCAAAGCCCCTCAGGGTGTAGTGATTTGTCTGGCAAGCTTGAGAGGCTACCACAGTCCTAATAATAGATCATCTCAAGAAGAGATGAAAATGCCCTCCAAAAAATAAGGTTTTTATATGGACAAACTATGTCCTTAGTTTGTGAGGTGACGGTCATATGAAAACACTTTGGTCACCCACGAGACGATGGGGAAGAGGTGAGTGGCATGACACAGCCCGTCACCACTGCAGAGAGGGTTTTAAATGCACATCCCACTAGTGTCCATCACAATTTTTAAAACACAGCAAATTAAGCCCTGAATATGTAGACAAAAAGAAATAGCAGTAGGGATTAATAAAACAGAAAATATAAAAACAAGAAAATCAACAACAAAAGTTGGTTCTTCGGAAAACACATTTAAAGGTGACAAATATTTAGTACAATTAATAAGAAAATGAGAAATAAGACACAAATTGTGAATATCGAAATGAAAAAGAGACATTACTACAGATTAAACAGATGTTTAAAAGCTTATATTATAAGCTTATGTTAACACTGTCAATAAATTGACAATTTAGACAAAATGTACACATCCAAAGAAGAACACAATTTAATAAAGTGACAGGAAAATAAATGTAAAATTTCAAACATACATCTATTGAGACATGGAATCTGAATTAAAATCCTTTCACAAAAAAATAAAAATAAAAAACACCTAGATAGCCCTGCCCACAAATTCACCCATACATAACTAATGATGGAATAACACCATCAGAACAAACTCTGACACAGGAGAGCAGAGGCGCTTCCCAACTCATTTTGTGAGGCCGGCATAATACAAATTGGCACAACCGCTCTAGGCAACTGTTCGGCTGTGCCTACTACAGCTAAGTACACACGTGCTCTGTGACCCAGTGATTTCACTCCTAGGTATATACCCAACAGTGATGCATACATGCAGGTGCCAAATACACACACAAGAGTATTTATAGTAACATACTCGTAATAGCCAAAAAACACGTAAAAACCCTGTGTCCGTCAAAATAAAATGAATAAATTGGAACACAATATAGTGATGAAAACAAACCAACTATAATTATACACACTGACACCGATAAACCCCACAAATGCATGTTGAGCGAAAGAAGCTAGGCATGAAAGAGCACATACTGTGTGATTCCGTTTACACAGACTTGAAAAACAGGAAAAACTAATCCCAGGTGAGTGAAGCCGGGGGGCAGAGTGAGCGGGAGAAGGTCTGCAGAGACTTGCGGGAATGTCGGTGGTGGTCTATATTGATTTGGGGGCGGTTACACTGGTATGTTTGTTTTGAAAATTAGTCAAGCTTTACACTTAAGGTTTGTACTTATTGGTTTGTATATTTCAATACAAAGTTTGATCGAAAGAATGAATATCGATTACCCACCGCGGTTCTTACAAAACCACAGAACTTTAAAATCTGATGGATTCTTAGATTGGGGGTCACAGGGGAATGACTGACTCACCCTTGATAAAGAGGTGGCTAGAAATGTGGCTGGGAGGATAATTCAGGCCACACTGTGACATTCTTTCAATGCAATGCCAAGGACTTCAGAATTTATTCAGCAGACCGTAAAGTCAGTTGTGGTTATGTGAGGCAATGTGACTAGATTAATGCTTATAGAAAAATTCTTATAGCAATATATGAAATAAATTGAAAATTGGAGAGAAACCACAGAGAGACTAGATAAGACAGTCACAATGATGAGAAAGGAATGACAGCCTGAGGTGGCAAAGAACCCAAACATGTGTTTTGCTTGTGTTCATCCGTCTGCCCTTTATCGAGGCCTGCTGAGCAGAGGAGCACAGACCCACAAACACCGGCTACACTGGGGGAGCGGCGGTCTCTCCGTCTCAGGAGCATCTTCACTGGCCACCACCTGCCTGGGGGGGCGGACCCCCGGAGGAGCTGCTGTCAGACCATTTTTATTCTGACGAGTTCCTGGGTGCTAGTTCTTGTCATGCTTCACATCTCAGGGCACATCCAAGCGTGAAATTTCCTGTGATGTTAAAAAGAAAAAGTTATGTTATCTGTTCAAAAATCACAGGACAGAAACTGCAAGCGGCACAGATCTGAGGACTACAAAGTTGGATCAACGATTTTTGACACTAGCTGCTTTACCTGCACCGTGTAGTCCGATAAGATAGACTGGAAATGCTGAACAGTAACAGGAACGCAGCAGCTTGTTTGTGGTTTTATCTGTAAGCAGACTGCTCTTCCAGTCCTGTGGGCATCAGACATCCCCGCCGCCCCTCACCCCCGCCATGGTTCATGGACAACGTATACTCGAATCTCCACAGCATCCAGCAGAGAGAAAAGGCCCTCCTCCTTTTTTCTTTCTGTCTTTCTATCTAACGTGCATGAAATGAGGGTATATGCAGAAAAGAGCTAGCACAGCAGGCCTGGACTGCTCTCCTTGAAAAGCCTGGCTGCAAGATGGGCCCTTGGCTGGCATCTGGGAATGAAATTTCGAGAATGTCCCAATGTTAATGGGTCAGAGTGGCTCACTGTGTCTAAACTGTTTGTACAAACTATATGGTCTATCCTTGTATTAGTCAGGGTTCTGCAGAAAACAGAACCAATGTGATGTGTGTGTGTGCGTGCGTGCGCACGCATCTGGGGGGGGTGGATTTATTTAAGGAATTGGCTTACGCTGCTATGGAATCGAGCAAGTCCAAAATCTGCAGGATGGGCCAGCAGACTGGAGATTCAGGAAGAGCCAACGTTGCAGTTCAAGTCCAAAGGTCATCTGCTGGCAGGATTTCTTTTACTGAAGCCCACAACCCACAAGGCCCACCCATATTATGGAGGGTATTCTGTTTCACTCAAAGTCCATTAGTTTAACTGTAAATCCCATCCAAAAAGCACACTCACAGAAACATCCAGAACAACGTTTGACCAAATAAATATCTGGGTGCCGTGGCCCAGTCAAGCTGACACATAAAATTAACCAGCACAGTGCTGACCACCTGCTTTCCTGCTGGCAGGCTGGGTGCACGGTTCGTGCAGGCAGAGCTGCTGCGATCAGCTCCCAGTAGAACCTTGGGCACCGTGTTTCTCATGAGCTTCCCTGGCAGACGACAGGTAACAAGTGTTGTCACAACTTGTCGTCAGGGGAATTCAGCACATCCTGGGCAGTGCCACCGAGCGCAGACCTCTGGAAGCTTGCCTCTGGTTTCCCACAGACTGCATCCCACTTGCCTCTTCCCTTTGCCAACTGTGCTTTGCATCCTTTTGCTGTAATAAATCATGACTGTGAGTGTGACTAGACAGTCCCGTGAGTTTTCCTAGTGAATCATCAAACTTGGGGTGAACTTGGGGACCCCCAATGCAGAGTATTGTAAGAGTCCATCTTATTCCCCTTTCCCCCTGCAATATCGAAAGGCATAATACAAGTGAATCACATATTGTATCAAAAGAACACTATAATTAATAACATTAAAAGACCTCAAGAGGAACTAGTAATTATATAGTATTTTGAAATATGAAGTGCTACATAAATACTAGGCAACAATAGACAAGTTCTACTTCTCCATGAATTCCAAAGAACATTTCCACAGATTTTCACAGGACACAATCTTAATTATGTATGTCCAGCAAGAATCGATGTAAACCTTTTAAATAGATCTAGAATGTTTTTAGTGAGAAGGGTAGGTACAGAAATCCATTAACCGAAGGGGAAAATGTTTGGGAACTATTTAATGAAATCTCAAACCTAATAGGTTTTGAAATCAGCTTATTAGAGTTATAAGGAAATATTTCATGTATAACGATCTCTAGGTTTTGCTTAATAGTCATACTAATTAACTTCTCAAATTCAATGAAAGTGTAGGACATTTATGTATGTTCAGTACTTGACAAATAAATTACGTTAATTACATATTCATGTAGCCAGTATAATTCTTCTCAGTCTATTAAGCAAGAGTTCTTTAAGATAATTATTCTTTTAAAAATATATTAAGTGTATAAAATGACTGCTACTGGTCAGCAGTTTTGAGGCTCCATGATGATATATACATAAACAAGCATTTCCTAAATCTTTGGTGAGACTTAACACCCTCTGGGGTCCTGCTCTCATAAGCTGTAACATCCAGATACACCCTCTGGTGGGTTTGAAGGCGTTAGGTGACCTAGTCCGGGGAGTTTTTATTTGAGGGCTGCCTTGGCTTCCTTCCCCTGCTGCTGCGTGGAGAAGAAGGTAACATATCAAAACCCCAGAACAAGGTACTATATCGAGTTCTTCAAAAAGTTGAATGGAATGACCATACAACCCAGCAATCCCACTTCCACAGCAGATGACTTCCCACAAGCCCAGTACCTAAGAAGGGATTGAAAGCACACACCAAGCACGTACTACCCAACTTCGTATCACAGGCAAGGCTGGCGTTCGATCACTTGATGTGCACGATCTAAGGCAGTGATTCTCAGATCATCTCCACCTGGGAACTTGTTAAGACTGCACCTTATTTGATGTCAACAACAAAAAACAAACAACTTGATTCCAAAATGGGCAAAAGACTTCTGTAGTCATTTCTCAAATATGTACATGCACAACATGTCACCAATAGGCACATGGAAAGATACTCAACATCATTAGCTGTAGTGTAAGTGTCTGACATTACTAAGCTTTTGTTTGCTGAGGCCTCCATGTCAAAGGCATCCATCTCGAATAAACTAATTGCCAGCTACTAGCAAATGAACCAGATAAGGAACCAGGGCATTCCATCCATGAAGGACCTTTTTAAGAAAGCCCTGGGCGGTCTAGGTAACTGACCACTTGAGTGCTCTTCCTTTTCCCTTCCAGTGCCCTGGTTCCCTCTCTTACAGTTTAAATTTACTAGTAAACGGTGAACTCACAAAAACCCTAGACATCTTACTCTCAGACGCTAATAAAAGCAGAGCCCCAACCCTGAGCTTGCTCTCACTCTCTCTGCCCATGACCTTACTGTGTACCTCCAAGACCTGTGAGTAATAAATATTGTTCTTTCAAGTTCCCTCATGGTTTTAAACAGGGGCCCCAGGGAGAAATGTCTGCAACGTTCCCTACCAGCGAGGAGCACTTTGGGCGAGGGTCACAGGCATCTCTAACCTCCAGCACGACCTTCAGAAGGCTTGGGACCCATGGAGCACTCGGTGGGTCATTGAGTAAATGCAAATCAAAGCCACAATGAGATGCCACTTCACACCCATTAGAATGGACATTTAAAAAGAAAAACAGCAAGTATTGGTGAGAAATTGGAGCTGTTGTGCCTTGCTGGTGGGAATGTAGGTAGGGTAGCCACTGTGGAAGATGATATGGGAGTTCCTCAAAGACTTAAACAGAATGACCACGTGACCCACTTTCAGGTGTATATGCAAAAGAACTGAAAGCAGGGACTCGAACAGATACTTGTGCCCCCGTGGTCACAGCAGCATTACTCACAGCAGCCAAAAGGTAGAAATGACCCTAATGTCCATCAAGGGACAAAAGGATAAATAAAATATGGCATTTTGTAATGAAAAATTATTCAGTTTTAATAAGGAATGAAATTCTGATGCATGATACAACATGGATGAACTTTGAACATAGTGTGCATAGTAAGCCAGACATGAAAGGATAAATACTGCGTAATTCTACTTATATAAGGTACCTAGAGCAGGTAGATTTATAGAGGCAGGAAGTGTAATAGAGATTACCAGGGGCTGGGGGGAAGGTCAGACATGGGAAGTTATTGTTTAATGGATACAGAGTTTCTGTTCAGGATGATGAAAATGGGAAATTAATAGTGGTGATGGTTATATAACATTATGAATACACTTAATTGCATGGGTAAAATGATACATTCTGTTATATGTATGTTCCTGGGGCAGCTGGGCGCTAGAGAGCACCAGGGTGGGTATGGCTTCCTCCAAGTGCCCAAGCTGTACCCGTGTCTCTGGTTTTCTCATCTGCGTGATGGTTTTCAGTCTCTCTCTCTCTCTCTCTCCTCTCTCTCTCTCTCACTCTCTCTCTCTGTCTCTCTGTCTCTCTGTTCTGTCCTCCCAGCAACTAATGTTATGTGCTAAAAAAAAATCAAGTTAAAAAAATGCAAATTCTTGGGCCACCCCAGACCTACTGAATCAGAAACTCTGGGGACAGTGCTCTTCCTCTGTGTTTAATAAGCCCTCCAGGTGATTCTGGTGCATTCTGGAGTTTGAGAGCCACTGATTCAGAGGGATCTGAAGTTGGTGTCAAGGCAGTGACCAGAGGGGAGAGGGGAGGGAATTCCAGGGGAGAAGGGAAGGGTTTACAGGAACAAATATAGAGGACATATAGACAAAACTACGGGGCTTGGAAATGGAAGGGAGGAGGGGAGGGATGGGTGGGTGGGATGGAATGGGAATAAAAGATAGAAACTGTACCGAATAATCTAAAATAAAAAAATTAAAAATTAAAAAAAGGCTAGAATAATGGAGGCAAGATAAAATCTACCAAGAAACAAAGACTGCGTACTGCTAATTATCGTGCTCATGAAAATACGGAGAGCAAACGCCGTGTGCCTAAGGGGATGGGGTGGCAGTGGTGGTGAACGGAACTCCATCTTGCTAAATTTTGTGTAATTTCAAATAACCAAGAAATACCAACGTGGGAAATAGTGCTATCAAAGTGGTTTCTTCAAAACCAAGGATCAAAATATGACAAACTCCCTCCCATGGCCTAAGCTTGTCCAACAAAGGTGTTAATCACCTGTATGCGCAGTTCATCGTGAGCACCCTCTCGTGGGGCTGGGGGGTCAATAGGAGGAGGTGATAGCGCCAAAGCCCAGAAGCCTGTACCTTCTGGGGGGAGTGCCCAGGGGGATCTGGCTCTAATAAAGAAACTATTTGGCAGAAGACAGACAAGGGAGGCCACTACCCAGAGATGCCACAGGACTCTGAGAGGGGCGGGGGATTATCCTGGCTTCTTCCTTCCTTCTTCCCTTCTAGAAGTGTCTCCCACTGACTGAGCCCCACATGGGGCACGGGAGCAAGGTAGCCTGGGAAAGAGCAAGGGAAGTAGCTGATCTGAGATCAAACTGGCGGTTGATGGGCAAATGCGCCATGAACAAGGCCTCCTTCTACTGGAAAGAATGCCACACTCAGAAACAAAACATGCAGACTCGGGGCCATCTCTCCCATTTACGATCTGAAGGAACTTGAACAAAGCAGTTCCCCGTTCCCAGCCTCAGGTTCTTTCCTGCAAATTAGGGGTAGTTTTATGTGATCAACCTCCCAGGGATGTAATTATCAAGAGGAAGGATGCGTGTGCACATGCTTGTCAATTACGAACCGTCACGTAAACACGGTGGCATTATTGCTGAAACCAGCGCCAAGCCTCTGAGGAAATTGCCATCCACCACGAGACAGCGGAATCAAGGCGCCACCGTCAACTTCAAAAGGAGAACCAGAATGCTACTCCTCTCCTTTCTGACATCGCTCCATCCCTCCAAACCTGAACTTGGAAAGCCAGGCTGGTTTAACAACGGCATAACTCACAGCATGAAGCGCTCTTTAATTTTGTTGTCAAAGAAGCGCTGGCTGGCGATGTTGGGAGCTGGTTTCTGGACTGGGACCCAAACGTCTAAGCTCAGGACACGCACCACTGCTATGGGACACAGCAGGTAACTCTTTATTCTTAGCTATAAAATTAAGAGTTCGGACACTATACCCAAAGTACTTCTGGCTCTAACATTCCATGTCTTCCAGTGAATACTATAATTTTTTATTTAGAAAAGCTGTGCTGTGATTGAAACAAAGCCACCAAAACTGTGAAATGAGGACCTTCATGGCATTAGCCTCTCCGTGCTAATGACAACTTTTGGGAAGTTCCATATTGGTATGGAAGTATGTTAAGAAGGAAGACAGCTGACACAGTTGCTGTGACTGTGCTTGTATATCTTCCCATTTTATTTTCCAAATTGAATCATTAGACTCAGGCAGCCCATCAGCAGGTGGCGCTTCCTAATCAGGGGCCGTCTTGTAGGACTGCCAGGGCCTGGCTGCAGCAGGCTTAGCCACGTGGGCAAGGCCAAAGGCTGGAGACAACCATCCCAGGCCTTCTCAACACCGAAGGACAGTGGAGTCTGATCTTAGCCACATGGATGAGTTCTCACTGTTCCAGCGGCAGGAGGGAAAAACTGATTAGCAGGCAAAAACAACTCCAGGAGATGGAGAGAGTATTTGGCAAGGAGAAACCTAGGGAAAGTCTGGACTTCTTAATCACTTGGCAAGTGAAAGGGTATAAATTTGGGTGCAAATATTTGACCATATTCCACAGTCACAACTGGGT
This sequence comes from Trachops cirrhosus, assembly GCA_028533065.1. Lineage (NCBI taxonomy): Eukaryota > Metazoa > Chordata > Mammalia > Chiroptera > Phyllostomidae > Trachops > Trachops cirrhosus. The sequence goes on along the minus strand of CM052548.1, from coordinate 70,865,966 downwards.
AAAGCTAAGACTCTTGTGCTAAAAAGGGAAATAACAGTGAGATGTGGTTTCCAGTGAGTATTTTTTCTACTATCCTCTTACACATGCTTGTTTTCTGTGGCCCTTGTAATAAATCATAGCAGGAAAAGAGTCTCTGCAACTGATTCAGTAATATCTGACTATCCCTAGCAATGCTCCTTGGAAGCCAGGCATTCTGATGAAAGTAAAACTGGAAAGAACACAGGAAGAACACAGACTTCAAGTCAGACACTCCGAGGTGGTGGGCCCTAAGGGGGTTCCATGGAGGTCTTTGGCCCATTTTTTTAACTGGGTTTTTTTTGGGTGCTGAGTTTTGTAAGTTCTTTTTAAATTTTAGATATTAACCCCTTATCAGATGTATTGGTAAATATGTTCTCCAATTCAACAGGCTGTCTTTTAATTTGTTGATTAATCTTTTGCTGCGCTCAAACTTTTTAGCTTGATGTAGTCCCATTTGTTGATTTTTTCTTTTGATTCCCTTGTGTGAGGAGATGTATTAGAAAAAATATTGCCACAAGCAATGTCTGAGATTGTACTGTCTATATTTCCTTCTAGGATTTTGATAGTTTTGTATCTAACATTTGTCTTTAATCCATTTTGAATTTATTCTTGACTGTGGTATAAGAAAGCGGTCTGGTTTCATTTCTCTGCATGTATCTGCCCAATTTTCCCAACACCATTTATTGAATAAACTGTCTTAATACATGTCACTATCACTTTGGAGTGCCCGCTTCCTCTAACGATGGCCACCCGCCAGAGATGACCTCTGGGTCTCCTCCACCTCTCCGAGTCCGAACAGTGATGATTATAAATTCCCCAATGTTAATCAGGCTTAAAATAGTAAGTCAGCCAAATCAATACAAGCTTGGTACAATTAGAGTTGAGCACCTCTTTTCGTGCTTGAGAAAAACCATAATGATGCCCTTGCTCTTTAGAAAGAGTTGGCTGAAGTCTAAAGATTTTCAATAGGTTCAAATCTCCACAGAGATTTGCTTCTCAGAGGGCCAAAAGAAAAACGATAAAAAGAACTTATTGATGAGAACTTTAGAGATAATTATCCACGTTAGTCACATTTTATCCATTTTCTTTCACTGCCCTTTTTCTTAAAAACTCAAAAGGGAATGCAATACAATATTCTGGAACAAAGGAACGTGTCCCTCTGTGAAGTGTAAGTACACTTGAGATATAGATTCAAATGACTTAGCTGTAACTGCCAGCTGATGTTCAAATATTGTCCGACCAAGGTGCTGAGATGACACTCTATAAAGACAAGGGTCACTGGTGTCCATGAGAATGTCTCCCTGAGTGACCTTGGGTTGACATAGAACTCTCCCGAGAGAGTCTGTGGCAGGACCCTGGGCATCCTGCTTACCGAGTGCAAGCAGCCACGCCGCATTCCGTCTGCCTCTGGAAGCACAGGAGACCTGGGGCGCAGGGGGCAGCTCCCCTGATGCTTAGAATGCCATTAGTACCACTTACCATTTATAATAAAATCTGGGCAATCAAGTGATGGTGCTTTATGAATACACACTGCATCTAACTGCCTGATTAGTATTAATTGGATGTCTATGATGTTTTCATTGTTGTACAAAACAACAGAACTACAATTATTAAGGGTGTGATTCCATGAAGCTTTCAATGTAGTGCAGTGATATCTATTTGCAAGCCTCTACATGTGACAGCCCATATGCAATTTAATAACCTGTATGGCCCAGCCACCAATCAGTCAAATAGATGTCAGTCAACAGCAATGGATGAAGCCTTCTGACTGCTTTTCAGCTGAACATCAGCCCTGCTTACATTGGATAATAGACAAAAGACTCTGGCTGCATTATCGTAACTCTAGCATAGACATATTACCAACCCCAGAACCCAATGAGAAGACCAAATCATCTTGAGACCTTGAACCCTAAGAGTAAAAGGATCTACAGAGGTAGTTGCAGAATAGTCAAACAAGGGATGGAAGAAAGGGGTTTAAATGTTATCTTGAAGGCCCCTGTGAACTTTTGAAAGGACAGAATCTTTTATCAGAGAGAGAGAAGCCTCACTGTAGCAACAGCGATTTAGATCGTGTATACTTTACCTTAGCACATATTTCGGCAAAACAATTTAAAGAGATTGAATTCTATCATTAGAGAAAGAACTCTTTCTTTGTAGTGAAGAAGTTTAAACTATACTTAATCTCCAAATACAATGAGAAAAATCATATTTCAGCCTATACTGTGTACAACTGAAAATGTGCTAACCCTTTCCTTAGAAGAGGATGCCAAGTCCTTGGATGATTCAGTTCCTTCTTCCCCTTGAAAACTTAAAGTGTAACTTAAATACTCTGATAAAAAGCTAACTATTCTGAATTAATACGTCTTATGTTATATAATAAGGGGATAAGAGAGAGACAAAAACATATAGATTCATTAAAAAATAAGGAAGAAATACATGTAATATTTAAGTCCTAAGTTCTACAGTTGGTATTTATGTTCTTCTATCACCCACTCCATACTTTTATTACCCACAGCAAGCACCTCAGCTGGTCATGGTTCTTTGCCTGGCAGGGTGACCCAAACTTTCAGTTCTGGAGGGTCTGGGCCATTAGTGGTCTTCCTGTTATAGTTTCCCAAGGCATGGTAGTTCTGATTTTCCCTAATGGATCTTGTGTAGTACAGACGTACTCTTTCTTATCCCCATTCTGTGGTGGCCGTTCAATTTCCCTTGGTAATTAGAATCAGTCACCCCAGCCAGTACAGCAGCTCCCTTCTTCGCCTGCTAATTCAGAGGCATGAGGAACCAAAAGACGGCCAGGGGGCAGTCTTAACTGTCAGTTCAATGAAATCATTAATGTGTCTTCTGGTGGAAGCGTTCCTTGCTTTGAAACTAAGACTTCTAGACCAGTGGAGCATAAGACCTCAGGGATAGGAGGCAAAACGTTTGCTAGTGGGTCACTAGTGATAACAGTGAATGGTACCATTTCAATTTCCAGCCCTTAATTCTTGGAGCTGTGAGTCCTGACCACAGGAGAAACACCACCATATATGAGACACTAAGTTAGAGTGTACACATCCTTTCAGAGAACAATGCCTCAGCCTTGCCGAGTACTGATACCTAGCTTGTGCTACACCCGAGTGTCTTCCAAAGGCCATTTTCATGTTCTATCAAGCCACCTGTTCTAGGATGATGGAGAACACGGAAGACCAGTGAATTCCATAAAAATGGGCCCATTGCCACACATCACTTGCTGTGAAAGTGGTTTCTTGACCAGAAGCAATGCTTACTACAATGCTTATACCATGATAGTGGATAAGGCATTCTGTAAGTCCACAGATGTTAGTTTTGGCAGAGGCACTACATGCAAGAAAGGCAAATCCATGTCTAGGGTAAGTGTCTATTCCAATAAGAACAAAACACTGCTCATTCCATGATGGAGTGGTGCAACATAATCAACATACCACCACGCAGCTGGCTGACCGCCCCAGAGAATGGTACCATGCTGGGGACTTCATTTTGGTGTCAGATATTGACAGGCTGGTCACACAGCAGTGATGATAACCACATCAGCATTGGTGTGTGGAAGTTCACGTTGCTGAGCCCAGGCATACCTCCATCCCTGCCACCACGACCACTTGGTTCATGAGTCCATTGGATGATGACAAAGAGAGGCTGGAGCAAAGGCTGACTGGTGTCCACAGAATGAATCATTCCACCCATTTGATTATTAAAATCTGCCTCCACGGAGGACACTGTTTTGTGAGTATTCACATGGGACACAAGCATCTTTACATTTTTCCACCTGTTTAGAGAGATCGATAGATATATTCCTTCTCAAGGAAGCTTTGGCACTAATTTTTGAGTGATTCCTTTCAGGTCCCTAACTATCCAACCAAGGCTGGCCACAGCCCTTGAATTGGTACACAATTGCACAGGTAGCTATTTTTTCTTCCAAACAAAATGAACAATCTAGTGCACAGCTTAAACTTCTGCTTAACGGGAGGGTTTCCCTTTACCACTGTCCTTCAGGGATGTCCCAGAAAGGGACTGTAGTGCTGTGGCTGTACACTTTCAGGTGGTGCCTGCATATCGTGCAGAACCATCTGTAAATTAGGCACAAAACTCTTTGTCAGCTAACTGACTGTAGGCCATTAACTGTGGGCTGGGAGACAGGTGTGTGTAGGAATGAGAGCCATGGACACTTAGATCCTAGCGTAAGGCTAAGTTCCTTGTGTAACTTACTTTGTGCTTGCAGGGCCTGCTCAAGCCCCATCTCGTACATGCCTCTTCCATTTGATCAGGGAGCATGTTGCGCACACCCAACTTTACGGTTTTGTGGGTCAGCTAACACTAACTCAGGATGAGCAGCTCGTGTTACGTGGCAACTTGCTGAGCCATGCGTAAGCGTTCAGTCTCTACCAGGACCCGACAGCACATAATTATCCACAGAGGATGATATAGGACTTTGCTCCAAAACCATCAGGGTCTGTGCTGCAATTCACACAGAGGGGCCTGCCAAAGGCTCCAAAGAACATCCCTTTCTGGCACCTTGCACAGCATCCTGGACTTGATGCAGGGCATTTTCTTCTTCTGGACCCAGTTCTAATTCAGGCCAGAGTCATGCACTCTTAGGGTATGTCTCCTTCGAAACTCAAGGAAACCCACTAGGCATTGTGCCTCTTTTTGACTGTAGAAGGGACAGGACGCAACAACTTGCCCTTCACTTGAGATGAGAGATCTTGACATGGCCCAAAGTACGGGATGATGTGAACCCCGGCCCGCGGGGTCCATGTGTTGTGGATGCAAGAGACAAATTCACACGGACTACAGAAGTCCTGTGGAGAAAAAAGGACAGCACGGCCGCTCTCTTAGTGAGAGAGAGGGCCCCAACCCCTGCCTGGACAGGCTTTCATTGCTTTTCTGGGTACATTACATCAAGGATGATCCCCATTTACTATGCACAGGTTCACTGTAGGTGATTACCTTTTACAGATAACAAAGGAAAGAATGTTGCTAATTATTTCAAAGAGAAGGAATGTTGCAGAGCAAGGGGAAAAGTGCTAGAACTGGTTACACTCCATACTTGGGAGGTTTAGCACAGATTTTAGGAAGTTACTTTAGAGATATGCAGTAAACATTTGTGGCCTCAATTCAGGGTGAGGGAGTTTTAGCAAAAGCAAGCCTCCAAGCGACCTAGATACAATGCAGGCCTGATTCCCCACGGGAGAACCTATCCATGGGTGTGGGTCCTATGTGCTGACCTCGCTCCCCACTGGCCTTTCCTAGTGGGGGCTGGGCTACATTCCCCACACCACACGGATAGGTTCCTTATAATGGGATACCTAGACATTTCACTGATGTGGAAGGCCCCTGAATTTTTGTCATATTTATTTCCTACCCTCTGACATGCAAATATTACATTACTAAGGCTACAGTAATTTTTAATTCTTGTGCACTAGGTCCAATCAGCATGCTATCATCAATGTGATGGGCTGGTGTGATGTCTTATGGAAGGGAAAGGCATTCAAGATCTCTGTGGACTAAATTATCACCTGAGGACAGGAAGTTGATACACCCCTGAGCCTGGACAATGTTAACCCCATTACGGGTGTCTTAGTGAGTATGTCTCCCAGGTAATAACAACAGCTGACATTTACATAGCATTTATCATGTACCAGCAGCTGTTCTAAGTACTTGGCATATTAACTAATTTATGTGTCCTAATGACTCTTAATATCCCTACCTTGCAGATGGGTTTACAGAGAGGTTAAATGATTTCTCCTGGATTACTCAATGTTTAATTCTGAGCAACAACATCAAAATAAAGACAAGATATGAAGGAGTAGGCAATACTAAGAAAAACTGCACAAAACACCACTTAAACAGCTTTTAGTCATTTATTTCCTTCAACAAGCCAAACAACCACAAGCAAGCAAGAGGAGACAGCAGGTGGAAGGCACAGCACCACGTGTTCAGGTACTGACTAGTGCCTCTCACTGTGTGGCTGGCCCTTATTCCCAGCCGGTAGGTCTGGTGGTCTCTGCTCACAGAGGTCTGTGCTCCAACCTTTACCAGGGGTAAGAGCTTCCCCTTGGGTCAGTATGTGGCACCCTTCAACACGCAGGCAGCTTTTGGGATCATCGTTCATCATGGCTTGGTGGACTTAATAAACCCGAGATTCTACCAGTGAACCTGGATCTGGAGCAGATTAATGAGAAGTATATGGATGAGCCCTGGCCGGTGTAGCTCAGTGGGTTGAGTGCGGGCTCTGCGAACCAAAATATAGTGGTTCGATTCCCAGTCAGGGCACATGCCTAGGTTGCAGGCCAGTTCCCAGCAGGGGACCCATGAGAGGCAGAGAGGCAACCATACATTGATATTTCTCTTCCTCTCTCCTTCCCTCCCCCTCTAAAGATAAATAAATAAAATTTAAAAAAAAAAAAAAAGAAGTATATGGATGAAATAACCACGCCGAGTCTAAGAGAGATATGAAAACCGCGCAAGTTTATGATCGTGTGACTTACAAAGTGTGTCCATATAACCCCCTCAGGGAAAAACCAACATCATGACACGCTCCAGAGCGCTATGTGCTCACCTTTTTAAACCACTTGGACGTGACTTTTCTGAAAACATTTTTGAAAATAAGAGACTATTGTGATTCTTGGAGATATAAGACACTGTATATAATATTAACTTTTCAGGTGAGAAAACAATTAAACCTGATCTTTCTTTTCTTAAGATTCTTGTTACATGTAAAATCGTGGATATTTATTCTCCGTCACTATCTTTTTCATGGAGGAAGTTGGGAGGAGACAGCTATCAATAGTGGCTATGAGTTCCTAGTAACACTATGCCGTATAAGAGAACAAAACTAACACTCGAGGCAGTGCTTTTGAAACACCTAGAGCTTTTAATCCTCATGACATGCTACAATAAAATCAGAATTTTGGAATGCCAGAGCTGAAGCACGTCTACCAAGATTAGCAAGAAGACTAATAATCTTCAGAGATGTGACTCCAGCTCAGGCTTGCTGGACTCCAGGCTTTGCTTTCTTCACTGGGGTATCATGCATTCCTCATGGAATTGCGCTGAGCTGTAGACGATTAGGTAATGTATCTCCTTTGTGTTTAGAGCTCAACATTAATCCATATAAACCTAAACCTTATAAATACTTAATGTTAAGTACTTTTCCTACTTGCTTCTGGAGGGGAAAACAGCAATTTCTAATTGATGGACTGCCATTTCCAGACAGTTTGCTGATAGTTTCAGGCAATCCAGCCTTTTTATCTCTATGCAGCAGAAATTTTCTTATTTTACACCAGTAAACAGACACAATAGATGCATTGTAAATCAGGGTGAACATTGTTACTTCTTGTGATCTGTGAGTAATTGGCTAATGGGGGACCAGATGAAGTATTCCTATGCCTCCCCAAGGCGAGTCACAAACATCTGAGGTTTTATGTTGAGTCACCCCCACTCCTTAGTGCTACCCTGCGCTGTGCATTGATTTAAGACTCAAAACCAGGAGAGTGTGTGTTGTGGACAAATTTTAGTTGCACTGATGGAGTTTTCCTAACAGCCACACATTTGGCAATTTATGAACAATGACACAAATTTATGAAACAGATGGATAATGTTAGAGCTATAATCTGTAAACCTCTATTAGATGACAATAAATGTCACTCATAACATTATGTTCCTTACCTTGTATTTAGATGGTAGTCTTAAATAAACTTACCTATTTATTTAGATGGGAATATTAACATTACACTTATGAGGGGGACCCGAAGTTACACTTTGAAACCTGGAATTTTCTTGAGGGTGGGCCCTTTGTAGTACAGGCTTCCCTGGCTAGGTGAGTGAGTGTTCTAGGAACCCATCTGTATCACTGTACCAGCTGGCATTGTTGTGAGAGGCTGCATTTGGCTTCAGCCAATTTTTTTTGAAGATTCTTTCACAGCATTTGCCCATTTCATGATGGGTGATTTACAAGCACACCTGCCCACACCATGCTGAGTATTTAGCAGTTTTTCACCAAAAACAGCATGACCCATGTGCCCCACCCTTCCTTTTCACCCAATCTGGTCCTGAATGACTTTTTGTCTCCCTGGATGAAAAATCTCCTCAAAGGGAGACATTTTGCTGATGTGGAAGAGGTGAAACAAAAACGGCAGAAGCATCAAAATCGGTGAGTTCAAAAACTGTTCTGAGCAGTGGAAAAAACATCTCAATAGGTTATTGCATCAAAGGGAGAGTACTTAGAAGGTGACTAGAATTTAAACATGTAAGAATAAACACAGCATTTTCATAAATAAATTCTGTTTTTTGGGTCCCCACTCACATTATATTAAAGGTAAGTGAAAAACAATTTATCACCTGGTTTAATATTCTTGTGGTAGATTTCTACTTAATCCATCTAGATCTTGTGTTTCCTTAAGACACAGAATTTCCATGTGTCCATTCTATTGGAATAATGCTGTTTGTCTAAACTTCCACAACACCTAGTTTGCTATTGAATAGGAGACAGGAAATGGAGGCCTCATTGAGATTATCCTATGCACTGCAAATCTTTTTTGTTGGCAGACAAAAAAGTAGGTATAGGCAGAGGAAAAAGCAGTTGCTGAAGAATGGCATCTGAGGATGAGTGATGAACAGCAGTGAGGTTTTTATCTGTTTGGGAGGGGGTGGGCAAGAGAGGTGACAGGAGTGGAGAGGGCAGATTAAGCTAGAAAGAATTAAAAAGAAAGGAATATACAAGTATTTGAGTCGAACTTAAGGTGAAAATAAAAGTACAACGATAACAGAAAAAATTCTAATTTTAATAATTAACATCTATTCAACTACTGACTTGATTTTGCAAAGAGGAACCACAGACACGGAATAGTTCAATAGATTGCTGAAATTTACATAGCTAGTAAATGACAGGGCTTGAATTCCAATTGTAGCAATCAGAACCACTATTTTCAAAGGGAAAATTACGAAAGCATACAGAGTGAGAAAACTGAAAGAGAGGGGATATAGAGACCAAGGGGCTAAATGGGGAAGGGAAGGGAGCAAAGACTGCATGAAAAAAAGATTACCAGTGGGCTGATTATAGTTATGCTTTATTAACGGACACAACGCTTTGCATATGTTAGCTCATTGAATGCCGTTAACAATTCTGTGAAGTACCTTCCATTTTTCAGACGGAAACTCTTGCTAGATGAAAAACGACATTCTCTTCTTGCACTGAGTTACACCAGAATAGCAGGCTCCGGTACAAGGTAAGGAAGACTAAAGGAGACTTGACAGCAGAACGGAGCAGGGCAAGGTAAGCAAGCTGAGAGAGAGAAATGCAGAAAAGCTTCCCATTTAAGTAGTGACTGGTTCCAGCATTCAAATTTCCCCCGCCGGCCCGCCTAGGGGTCACAAAGCCCGCCCCTTAGCCACAAGACCACGCCCCCTTCCGCGGCTGTTCTCTGAGCTCCCAATACTTCCCTCCTTCCCTTTGACCCCTCCCACTTCGCCAAGCATCATTTCCTGTGCGCTGGATGCTAATTGGCCCAGCAGTCGGAAGTGAGGGCGGGCGGAGCGGCCGTTGCCGCAGTGACAGTGCTGGGGGAGTCCGAAGATGGCGGCGTCGCGTCGCTCTCAGCATCATCACCACCATCATCAACAACAGCTCCAGCCCGCCCCAGGGGCTTCGGCGCCGCCGCCACCACCTCCCCCACCACTCAGCCCCGGCCTGGCCCCGGGGACCACCCCAGCCTCCCCCACAGCGGGTGGCCTGGCCCCCTTTACCTCCCCGCGGCACGGCCTAGCGCTGCCGGAGGGGGATGGCAGTCGGGATCCGCCCGACAGGCCCCGATCCCCGGACCCTGTTGACAGTACCAGCTGTTGCAATACCACCAGCACAATCTGTACCGTCGCCGCCGCTCCCGTGGTCCCAGCGGTCTCTCCTTCATCAGCTGTCGGGGTCCCTCCCAACCCAGCCGGTGGTGGCAATAACAATTCACCGTCGTCCTCTTCTTCCCCGACTTCTTCCTCATCTTCTTCTCCGTCCTCCCCTGGATCGAGCTTGGCAGAGAGCCCCGAGGCAGCCGGAGTTAGCACGACAGCAACAGTGGGGCCTGGGGCAGCGGGACCTGGGCCGGGGGTCCCAGCAGTGAGCGGGGCCCTACGGGAACTGTTGGAGGCCTGCCGCAATGGGGACGTGTCCCGGGTAAAGAGGTTGGTGGACGCAGCAAACGTGAATGCTAAGGACATGGCCGGCCGGAAATCTTCCCCCCTGCACTTCGCTGCAGGTCAGAGACTTTTGAGTTGCTTTTTAAGGGTTTTGGTGTTGGGGACGGGGCTCCGGGTAAAGAAGGAAAACAAGTTATTATGAAGGAACAAAATGGGGGCGTGGTTATGGTTCTTTAACACCTCACCGGAAGGCTAGATGGAGGTTCCTTTCATTGATAGTGCCTGGGTGACGGGGGCGTGGTAGGGGAACGTGGGAATCCATTCCTTTTGGTGTTTGCACAGTGTTACTTCTAACTCCCAAATCCCCATAGTGGTAGTCTCTGGGTGTATACGTAAACATTTTCAGTTCCGAGTGTGTAGGAATAAAGTTATATTTGGGCAGTGTTAGAATAGTTTTGTCATGTGTTTGCTAGTTTATTTCGTCTTTAAAACTAAAGTATGTCCCCTGAGTACTAGAACAAAAGAAGTTGAATGTAACTCAACAAGTGTTTAAGGACCTATCATAGTCTTAGTAAGCCAGTGAAAAACAAAAAATAAAGTTTATGAAACTTCCCCTTTCTCAAGTTTACAGTCTGGGTGGATCCAAATATCGCTATTTAAAACAACTGGAGAATATTTCGATGCATTATGTGATAACAAGAAGTACAGGCTTTGAAGTTCTGGACACTGCTCTGTGTCAGTTGTCTAACATAGTTCGGATCATCTCAGTTGCCTCTGTTTCTCATGGCGAAAATTATGTACTAAGGTTGTGTGGGTAATTAGAAGCATTTGGCACATAAATTCTCTAGAAAAAGTGCTAATCCCTAAATCCTTAACCACACACTTTTGCCTTTGTCCTTTTTTTTTCTTTTAGCACTAATTGACTATTTTCTTTTAAAAACTTAAAATAGTAAAAATATTTTATGTTTTTATAAAATACAGAAAACAAAGGACATACTCCCACTGCCTTGATAGTCACTATTGACATATTTAAAAAGTTACAGTGTTATATACGTCAGAAATATTATGTTAGAAATGGACATTATATATACATTATGTCCTAAGTTTACATAGGACAAAGATATGCAAACTTAAAAAGCACCACACGCAAACATCGAAGACAGTAAGTCAGAGATGCCCTCTGTTAAGTTTCTTGATGTGTGTCTAATATATGTCATGCCTTCAGTTTAATGGTAAAACATTTAAGAACTTATGATATGTGTTATTTAAATTTACCACAACTTGAAAGGTATTATTGTCCTCATTTTACAGATGACAACAGTCAAGTGTATGTACTGTTTAAATCAGTCCAAATTCAAGAAGTAGTGTAACTGGATTTGAACTAAAAACAGTTTGATTTTAGAGCTTGTGAGATCAAGATTAAACTATTATAACCTATTCCTGGGTTAATGTCACTTTTAGTTTTTATATTTGTGATGAAGAGTTTTTGCTTTCCAAGTTTTGGGGGAAGTAATTGCAACACATGTTTTAAGAGTACATTCACACATTTTTATTGCAACCTATACTTAGAAACATTTTACATTGTCACACACACAAACTGAACCAAAAGTTTCAGGAAACATTACTTTTCCTTACTGCATGTGCTGTACTCTGATATTTTATATCCTGTTCCATTTCATTTTTTACACATTCTGTTTGTGATTCATCACCTGGCCCCGATCAACAATGCGAGAAACACAGGAAATTTTTGTTAGATTACTAGATCCAATCTTGATAAGTAGACAGTACTATTCAGAATGTAATGAGTTGAATCATAACTGGGCTATCATCTAACTAGACATTTCCTCAAGGATATTGATTATTTTAGCTGAAATAGCATCTTTTTTAGGTCAAATGAAAGGTCTATGACTGATGTTGTAAATTAACCGAGGTTGTTTATTTTTGCATACTTTATTCCAAATTTGACTATTTTAACATATTGTTTACACATCTTGTGACTCTTCAGCATTGTAAGTAATCACAGAGGATCATTTATTTGTGTGATCATGAATTTTTGTAGGATTAGCCACACATAAAGTAGAGTGTCTCCCAAATCACTTCTTTTGTTTGCCACAGTAGTTAACTTTGTATTGTTTTCGAGTTTTCTGTGTACCCAGATAAGCTATGAAGACAAGCTAGAGTCTTGTAATTTTTGTTGTAATTATGAGAACCTAACTTTGAACTGGTTTTTACAGAAAAAAAAATTAGTTCAGTTGTGGAAAACAGACAGAACAAAAACAGGAAAACTCACCGTGGTGTAAATACAACACCCTGTAGTGAGTTTACCATACTTCGTGTTTGTGGGCACAGCATTGAAACTTTGTTAAATCTAGTCTTCTCCATCATGTGTAGGCTGAGTGGTTAAAAATCATTCTCAGTTGACTGTTAGTTGGTTCGAATGCCAGTCTTTGAATTGTCATGGAGTAGCTGTTTTAAAGATGGAAATTGGTACCGTCGTATGGAAAAGTTTCAAACCTGTACTTCATTTTTTCACAAGTATTTTATTCCTTATCACAGATTAAGTGTTAGGCACTGACATGATTTTGAAATGGCAAATAGTCCGTACCCTTATGGAGCTTGCAGTCTACAGGGGGAAGTAAACAAGAACAACAACAAACCCCACCCCACTCAGTGTGCAACCTAAAGTGATAGGAAAAGTACATTACACTCTGTTCAGCAGATAACAGGGACTCTGGTCCTGGTTTTAGAGCATAAGGAAGTCTCCCTAGGTGGAGATTGTTCAGCAGGGATTTAAAAGATGAGTCCAAGCTAGCTAGACATAGAAAATTGGAAGGAAGAATGTTAATTAATGGCTTTTTTTTTTCATTTTAAAATGAGTTTAAAGTTCTATAGAATGAAATGAAACTATTTTTAAAGCTCCCAGAAATGATGTGAAGTCATATTTAAGCCCTTTTGACTTTTTAAAAATATTATCGTAAGAGTAACCAAAATTCTTTCCAGCAGCACAATTAAGAATCCTTTCTATCCCAGTTTGGAATGTGATAATTATTTGTTTAACATGTGGCTTAGAGACAATGTTATTAATGGAATTACCCTATCCACATTTAGAAACACAATCTTCAGTTTCCATTGTTGATAAGTTCTCAAAATACTATTTACAATGCCTTCTTACAGAGGGCTCTATCAAAATGAACCAGTCTTAACATTGTTGACAAGAGTTTATGTAAGACTTTCTCTTCTACAGATAAGATCCTTGACCCTGCTTTTCTATTGTTCAGAGGACAACAGTCAAAACTTTATAAATAGTATCAATTTGGAACAATGATATCATCTTAGTTTCGTGCCCAGTAGTGACATACTTCTGTTAGAGGACTCTGATGAGGTCTCTTTTTAAAGAAAAGTTTAGGTGAGATCTTATTCAAAGAAGCTTTTAACAAAGCATTGAATTCTGGGATTTCGTAGTATTTATTTTAAATTGAATGTACTTTGAAATGGGCTTCCTGGTAGCTCATTAGCAGATGACTTGGGTTAGGATGTGCAATGCGAGGTATTTCAGCATCAAAACCAGCGAAGCTTGTAGGGCAGTGGTTTGCCTTCTTTTCACTCGGATGCCCCCCCTCCCCCCCCCCTCCCCCGGCAGCACACGTTTAACCGCATGGACGGCGCCTGACTCACGCCTGTCCCTCCTGTTTTTGCAGCCTGACCCTGCTTGTCTCTTTTTCCTTATCACTGTACAAGTGTAGTCCCTACTGAAAAAACACACAGTGTCCTCTAAACCCCGGGCACACCGGTGTGTAGGGAAAGGAGTCCGAGCGCCGAGTCCAGGGGTAGGAGGGAATCTTTCTGTCCTTTTTGTCGTCTGGCAAGTCGTTGCTTCTACTTTTAAGTCAGTGTTGTGGCTCAGGATTTAAGATGAGTCTAATTTGGTGATAGAAGAAAAGGAACTAGATTCATAAATATCTTCCCAGGCTTAAAATTGGTGGCTACAGCTTGGACTCTCTGTTAGTGTTTTCTTAAAACCCACAGTTTACTTTAGGTACCACTCAGCAAACTGGTACTGAAGAGAATGCCCACATTCTGATAAAGGACGGCAGTGAAAACCTGAAGCTGGCATATTTGATGGTGGATATTGAACATGTTTCTTTAACGGCTGGAAAATGAATGTTGTGCACACTAACCACTTCTGTGCAACCCTGTCAAGAAAAAGAAATACAAGGCACAAGTGTCTCTATTTGCAGATCTCATGATTCTTTAATGAAAATCCTAAAGAATCTACAAAAGAGCTAATTAATTCTGTGGGGTTAATATAGAAATTTATCATAAAGCAAACATTTGAAAAATAAAAATTTTCAAAATCTATTACAATACATCAATATACATTTTTTAAAAATTAGGAATAACAAATGTCATGCAAGTCCCCTACACTAAAATTACCCCAAAAAAAAAGAAAGAAGGAAGGAAAAGAAGGCCTATCCCCACTCATTTTCACAGCCAGAAGTTATATGGGGACTTCTCTTCCTGGCACTGGACCCCTCGCTCCTTGGGGGAACTGCAGCCAAGATATCCCTCCCAATTGTTACCCACCGCACGTGGGTGTGGGGACCAGCCTGGTGTGTGTCTCTGCCCCTCCTACCAGTCTCGGTGTGGCTTCTTTGATTCCCTCGTTGTGGGACTTGCATTCAGCCAGATTTCAGGTGGTTCTGAGTGATGGTGGTCCTGAGTTTAGTTGTAAAACAATTTTGACGTGGTTGTGGGAGAAGGCGAGTACTGCGGGTACCTGCACTGCCGTCCTCAGCCATCTTGACCGGAAGTTGCCTGGTAAGTGCTCTTGAAAAGAGTAAGTGTTCTGCAGGTGTTGGTTACAGTGTAAAGAAATCAAAGTAGTTGATACTGTTGGGCAGATCGCATACTTTATGTCTTATGTCTTATATTTATGTGTATATGTATTTCTTATTCCTTATATTCTTTTACTTTCAACTTGTCTGTGTCTTCATATTTAAAGTGTGTCTGTTATAGGCAGTATATATTTGGAGGTTGCTTTTCTAGCTCTTCTGATAATCTGTCTCTTTTCATCTCACCCATTAACTTACATTGATAACCTCAAATTCAAATTCAGGGTTTTTACTTAATCTTTTCAGTATTATATCTGTACATCATTTTTTTCATACCTAGATTTCTGGTTCTCAAGGGCCTAGAGGATTATAGAATCAGAATTTTACATAATCACTCATTTACTTTATGCACAAATAATCTCAGAATAATAATACAGACATTAAAATGATTACTGAAAACAGTTGAAAATGTTTTGCACATGCTGTACTCCTTTTTGCCTCATTATTCTTGCTCCATTAGGGGATGTAGCTATTACATGCTTTCTCCGACAAATCTCATTGTTTTAGTCCTACACGTATATGTGTGGTAGAGAGTCCCCAAGCATGGCTACCACATAACCCCTGTGTGTGTATACTGTACCACTGCTCAACAGGTGGGTCTTGTTTCTCTCCCTTGTATTTGAGTTGGTCTTGTGATTTGCTAGGGTGGCAGGAATGTGGCAGAAGTTATGCTGTGTAACACCTGAACCTTGAGAGATCCGAAATACTCACTGTCATGCATTGGGACCTCTCTCTTTTGCAATCCAGCCACCATGCTTTGAGGAAGATTGTGGCTTGAGAGGTAAGGCTGGTCAGCAGTCCAC
Organism: Trachops cirrhosus; assembly: GCA_028533065.1. NCBI lineage: Eukaryota > Metazoa > Chordata > Mammalia > Chiroptera > Phyllostomidae > Trachops > Trachops cirrhosus. The sequence goes on along the minus strand of CM052548.1, from coordinate 70,850,107 downwards.
AGTGATGCTCTCAGCCCGTGCCCACTGCCTGCTGAGTGAGTGAACCGCCTTGGATACTCAGCCTCATCAAGCGCCAGATGCCTGAGTTCAGTTAATGCATGGTACCACCAGCAATAAAAGTGGTTGTTACTTTAAGCCACTAAAGTTTGGAATGGTTTGTTATACAGCAGTGGATACCTGAAATCATTAACTATTTCTGTTGCTAATACCACTATTCGTTATATTGATGTCTCTGTAATTTTGATGGTCTGTCACTTGATCTTTCGAGTTGACTCAGGATTATGTCCTGGAAACAGTATTTCCTGAAAAATTTTCAGTGTCACTCCGTTGCCTTATTTTTGGAAGTCAGTTTGGCTGAATGTAAAACCTTTGGTTCTCATATTCTTTCCTGAGTATTTAAAAAGTTACTCCATTTTAGTAAAAAGTGTAAATATTGAAAGTCTAATGATTATCTGATTTTCTTTCCCTCGGTCGTTTCCGGGTTGTCCAAAGGATTCTTTTTCCTCTTTCACTTAAGTCCAAGTATTCTGATAATTTAGTCTACGTTTATTTTCTCAGATAATATGATGTGCCACTTTCTTTACACACAAGGGTCGTTTCGGATCTTTTATTTTGTAAGTCTAATTGAGTTATAGTTTTTAGTATTCATCATTTTTCCTTGGTTTTATGTATATTGAAAACTTGTCTGTCTTCTAAATTTGTTCCTTGCTCTTTCTTTGTGATAACAGATACATAACATAAAATTGACCATTTTAACCATTTTTAAGTGTACACTTCAGTGCCATTAAGTGCATTCACAGTGCTGTACAGCCATCATTGCCGTCCGTTTTTACAACTTTTCATTGTCCTAAATAGGAAGTCTGTGCCCATTTAAATAACTGCCCATTCTCACCTCCCCCGCCCCCAGCCACTAATAACTGTCACTTACTCTTGAAACCTTAAAAAAAATGTATCTTCAGTTACTTTTGCTTTTCAAAAAATTTCTCCTTTTACCTTCCATTTCTCTTACTGTAGTAGTTGGGGAATTTTTTTCTGTAAATGGCCAGACAGTAAATATTTCAGGCTTGGTGCCCTGCATGGTCAAGAACCCCACTGCGCTTTTGTACCATGTCAGTTGGTTGTGTTCCAGTCCAACTTTATTTGTAAAAACAGGTGATGGCCACATTTGGCGCATGGCGCATGGTTTGCTGATCCCTGTCATCAGGCATTACCTGTGGTATTTTTTTCATTTTTGTTTTCCTTCTTTAGTCTTTCATTCTGAAATGAGTCTTTCTTTTAATTACTTCCTGTGTTCTACCATCTTATTTCTAATTCAGGTGTATGCTCTTTTTTCATAACTTGTATCATTTTTCATATTGTCTTTTAGCTAGTTTTGAAATAGTAAATTGTAAGTCTCTCTGTTTTGTGGACATTTTCTTCTGTTATGTATTGTCTGTTACATATATTGGACCCCAGTTGTCTATTGGGGTCCAATTCTGCTCAAATTCTCATAAGAACTTTGCATGGCATTTGACCTCAATATTTTTCCATTGCCCATTTTTAAAGAAATTAATTGCTAAATAATTTCCGGGACAAAAATAGAGGTCTGAGATGTTGACGGTGACTCTGCTTGTCCTACCTTCTGATGTTGGACATGCAGCGCTGACCTAGAACAGACGAAGTCTCCCAATAAGGTTTGCAGGACCATCTCTTACAGTAGTATGTAAATTATGAAACGTCGCTATTCATATCTCAGTTTGTGTTAGCCCCGGTGCCACTTTCAAGGGCACCTTAATCAGAAGTTCTGATAAGGACGTTTTACAGATAACATGATTTCCTCACAGCCTTGTTACATAGGAGTCTTTTTTTTTTTTTTTTTGACAAATTTAGTCTGGTCACCTGCCTTCTTTTCTCTCCTTTGGGGCATTTCCTTCCTTTCAGACCTGAGGTGATTCTTTGGCAGTTAAAAGGCCAGAGAAATACATCTAGGGGATAGAAGCCATATCATAGAGGGTGATACCGTGAGCATAAATATGTTGAAAAATGGAATCTTAAGCTTGGAGCCCAGGAGGAGAAAACAATCAATGTAAATGATGCTAAGAAAATGTATTTCATTGTAGTGTTAGGTTTTAGAAAGGAGTAAACATCTTTATAAGGATGAAATGCCGGAAAACGCACTAGAGTGGCTTGTTCTTAAGGGTATGTAATAGCCTGCTTTTGCTTCGTGGACAAAGAAATCCTTTGGGTAGTTGATTGTAAAATACGCAGTAGATAAATTGAAAACATGAGTGCCTCTTAAATTCTCATTTTCCCCCTATTTCAGGGTCCTTGAAATTACTTTGGCCTGTGTTTACTCTTCTGATAGAAACTCTCAGGAAAGTTAGGGGGACTTAATGACTTGTATCATCAATGCAGATCATCATAAGAATTCAGTAGGGTGGGTTTTTTTTTAAATTTCTGCCAAAGCCTAGGTGCATCATTTGATTTCAAGTAATAGATGCAAGTTCTGAGTGTTTTGTTTTTGTATGCCTACTGGGTTTTCCTTTAAGGCTTCATTGGCGCTCTAAGACTGCTTTTCCTAACTGCAGTTGCTGGGTTCTTTGTCAGTGGAAACTGATTTGCTTGTGTGTTCAGGTATCTATCTGTGTGTAGATGAGCCAGCAGCGTGAGCTTCGACACTTTTTCTTTTGAGGCTGTTTTCTCAAAAAACTATTTTCTGTGTCAGCTCCCTATTCAATTTAGACTAGTGATTTTTTAAAATTGCAAAGTAAAGGGGAAATAAAGTGATGTAAAGTTTCCCTTCCCTCTTGCCTTTTTGATAGAATAAACTAAACTAATGGTTAGTGACAGCTGTTTGTTGGTTTCTTGGGACTAGCAACGTTTTTTGTCCTGTGATGGATTTCAAAAGAAAGTAAAGAGATATTTGGGGGTTAGCAGATGGTTTTTATTAACTATAAACTAAAAGATAATGTTTTGAATTTACTGATTGACCAAAAATCCTTAAAGCTGAAGCCCCTTGTATCATCAAGTACAGTTTAAAAATAACCTAAACCTCCGGATGCTTAGCTAATGCCCAGTGATAATGCTTTTGAAAACCTGGAATATGTGTGTGTATAACTAGACACTGAAAAGATGCCTTCATTCTGATGTGTTCACCAGCCATGAAAAGCGTTTTGATATTCTCATCTGTCTTGTTCAATAAGATGCGCAGTTCTTCGTTTCCAAAAGCTCAGGTGGTTCTCATGTTCACTGTGGAAATTTGTTATTTTAGAAAGAAGTAACATGGGATTGTGGTTAATGAACACATTTAACTCTTTGTTCCTAATGTCTTAAGAAGTGATGCTGACTTACACTTTACAACATCATTGAGGGAAATTATTCTCATTTGGGGAAAAAAGAACTTTTGGGCTAATTAAAAAACTTATAGCAAGCTATCAAAAACTTGGCTATCTCTCTACACATGCACACACACACACACAAATCCACAAAGATTTAACAGTAGGAAAGTGTAACTGTTGCCCTATTGGAATTTTTTGAAAACTGATAAAACAGAGGTATGTAATAAGAGTCAGTATTTAATTCAGTGAATTGTTTATAGTATGTGCTTTATAAATATTTGAGTAAGTGGAACTTTGTAAGTTCTGATTTCTGATCTTCTGATTTTCTTATATATGTAAATAATCTTACATATTAGCCAGCCGTTTGTCATTAAAGTGCCTTCACCGCTCCATTGGCTTATATGTGAATGAACTTCGTTTTGATAGTGTTACTAAATGAGTGTAAAAACTGACAAAAATAGCAACAGCTGCCTTAGAGTGTGTTCCCTATGTAATTTTATTTAATCCCGACAGCAACTATATGAGATATGAGTATGAGATATTTTAAGGGTGAAGAAACAGACTTAGAGATCAGTGTCTTGTCCAAGGTCACATAGCTGTTAAGTGATGGAGGCAGATTTAAACCCATGTCTGGCTGTCCTAAAATCACTGGGCCCATGCTACTCAGAAAGATGATAGCAATGAGAAATAATTTTTGAGTCATTTTTTAATTTGATAGTTACTGCTTTCTCACATTTGTTTTCTGAAAATAAAAGTAAATGAACAAATTTTGGAAAGCACGGTAAAAGTAGCCCATCATCTCACTACCCCAAGGCAAGCAGGTCACGTGGTCTTCTTGGCACATCTCCCCCAGCAATTACCAGCATGTCGGAATCTGATTTTTTGATCAATTGCTTCATAACCATACAGCGTGATTGAGAGTAATCTGTCTTTGAAAACCTTACAGTTTAATGGAAGAGGACATTTTGGCAACTCCTTTATTTAAAAGACTACTTAAAATTGTTAGAAATATTGAAGATAAGATGCTGTGTATTTTGACTCATGCAAGCAGTCAAGAAAACAGTAAACAAAACAGAGAGAGTCACAACAGTTTGAAAATACATAATGACCTGACTTGACCCTTAAAAATAGTTAAGCTGGTAAATTTTGTGTTACAAATATGTTACCACAATTAAAAATTTTTAAATGGGGGGACCCGTCATTGTAGGCATTTTGGTTTTCCTATTGTCCCAGAACGAACTCAATTCTTAATATTACCAACATGAAATGAGAAATAGCTTATTCAGTGGAGTGAATCTTCGTGATATGTTGAAGATACCCTTTTATCTCTTCTGTTAATTCACATTTCTGGGAGTAAATGTGATCCTTCATTGGCAGTATGAAACCACATATTAATAGAGTGTTTATAGAAATTGAAAGGAATTTATGCAACTTGCTTAATCAGTAGTCACTAGGACAATTCTGGTGTGTTTCTCTCCTTTGGTCTGTTTCTCAGGAATCTGGCTTGAACCCTAATATTTTATAGTAGTTAAGTAACAACTCATTAAATGTAAGTACTATAAGCACCAAGAAGATGAGAATTATTTCCTGTTCCTGAGAAAGTTTGTAGTTAAAATGCAGTGGTTCTCAAATTTGTCAGTCTCTGAACTCTTTTGCACTCTTAAAAATAATTGATAGAGCTTTTTTGTTTATGTGGATTATGTCTATGGAGATTTATCATGTTAGGAATTAAAACTGAGAAATTAAAATTTAACGATAATAAACTCTGTGTCAACCGATGGTTCTTGGTGCCAATTTCACACCAACAGTAATCCCCAGTTTGGGATGAAGTGAAGAAGGAAACTATTCAGTGCAAACAGCTCATGTGATCTAGCACAGCTGTGAGAACAGCTTAACAGTGTTACAGCTCAATTAAGAGACAGCATGGCTATAGAACAGCATGGCTACAAGGTGGCCTTCTGGGGGGCGAGGCCCCTCTTTGGCTTGACAGCTCTGCTGTGGTCTGCTCCACCTGCTTTGCTCTGCCCTATGCCAGTCTGCTCCACTGACTGTGGTCCCGTGAGACATGTTTGGTTGTTTCAACCTTTGATTTTTCAGTTCCAGCCAGGGATACACAGTCTTTGGTGGAAAGGGAAAGTGTGCTCACGCCAGAGAGGAGCTGATGTATATTGGCAGAAGTCCCCAATCCCAGTCTCTGATTGGTTCATCCTCATGCAAATGAGGACTCTAAATCCTTGCAGTATGATTGGTCCAAAAGGCACTGCCCTGATTGGTCAGGATGGAGCCACTTTGCTTTTTTGGTAAAATTGCTGATGGGGGTGGGGTATAGCTGTGCAGCTCTGATTGGATGGGGAAAGCCTCAATCCTGTTGGTTGAAATACAATTCCAGGAATTCCTTTATAAGGGATTGCTTAATTGGCAGGGATTTACTGCAGGCAGGCTGCTCAGTGTGGGAGGCCAGAAGTTCACTGCAGGCTTCTCCCTGAAGCATGGCTTGTGTGAGAGGCCCCTGTTTATAACTGACTGCTAGGCTCTCTTTTTTAAATTTGACTCCAGTTAGCTACCAGGAGCCCTTCTTGGTATGTATCTTCTTTCTTAGGGTCCACATGTGTTAGAGGTATATCGCACTTTTAATGAAAAGTATTTTCTAAAACAAAGATTAATGAAAAGAGGTATTATTTGACACTTTGTAAGTCACTGTAATGTCTCTGACTTAATAGAAGAACAGGTGAATTTTCATTGCTTCTGCATGCCATTTGTTGTGCTTTATTATTTATTTGGATTGATGTGTCTGAAGGTAATTCTGCTTTAAATCTTGAATAACTATGTAGTTGGAAAGTGAAGAAATCTTTTCATAGCATTTTGAGATAACCTCAGATTTGTTTTCTTTGATGCTACACCCAAAGTTGATAAATAGCATTTTCCTAAAGGTTAGTGGAATATGGACTCTGAAGCCATATCAATAAGTTTTTCATACTCCGTTATGCTAAAATTCACTGGCCTATCTTGCATGAATGGACCTTATACCTATAAGCATGTTTTGGTCATTTCAAAAATATTAATTCACTGAGTTCTGCACATCTTCCAAATGTTGACACATTTCACTTTTATATAATAAACACATTTGTTAATGTCATCACCAGTCTTATCACAAAAGTATTTAAGTATTGGGAAATTGTTAAGCTCATGGTGTCAGATGCCATTTAAAGAAATTCTCATTTTTATTTGAAAGCTCAAATTTTGTCATTGGGAACAAATGTTACCTGCTGTTTTCCTTGAGGTTACAGGCTCACTTTGTTCATTCTCGAAAAAATGTCTGTCACACACAGATCAGACTGAGCTCCAACAAGTGCATAGGTTTTGTTCCTCAAGACAACCGTATTTGGTATGCAGAAGTGATTAGTGTGTATTTCTCATTTTGCCACAAGAATATTAAAGAGATATGTACTCAAGGGTTGGCATTTAATAACACCAATAATATTTACATTTTCAAGAAGGATATTCTGAAACTGGGGGCTTTTTTTTTTTTTTAACTGTGAGAACCTGGTGTTAAAGAATACAATGACTCATATTATAGTCTGGTGCCACTGTCTTCGTTTGTGCCAACTTTTATTACCATTGCTTTTGTATCATCAGGAATACCACGCGCGCATTTTCCAGATGATTGACACATGATATAAAAGCAAGCATTGTCTTGACAGTGAAAAAGGCAAAATCATCTTAGTATTACTTTATAAGTAGTTTTGACCTTAGATCCCCACACTTTGGAAGCTGTTGAGCTAATGTGAGTGGTTCTTAATTTTGTTAACATTCTTTTGAGAATCAATAAAAGGTATAGACATTTTCTCCAGAAAAATATACTGAAACACCAAATTTTATATATAATTTTCAGATGATTATAGACTTTCAGAAGCATGAGAGCTGTAGTTTTCAAACAGTCTGGTAGGCTACTGTCCCAAAATTTCTCGTTCTGTTGTTCTGGAATAGCATCTGAGAATTTGCATTTTTAACAAGTTCCATCAGCATGCTGATGCTCACTTTGAGAGCAGTGATTCTTAACCCTGGTCTAATTAGATCCAATCCCACAGGTAGGGGTAGGGCTTTTATTTATTTTTTTAACTCAATCAATTAATTAATTACTTTTTGGAGAAAGGGGAAGGGAGGGAGAAGGAGAGGGAGAAAAGCATCGATGTGCGAGAGAAATATCCGTCAGTTGCCTCTTGAGCACTGTCCACCAGGGACCTGGCCCACCGCCCAGGCGAATGCCCTGCCTGACCGGGAGTCGAACCTCGGCAGTTCTCAGGCCAGCACGCGATCCACTGAGCCAAACCAGCCAGGGCCTTTCATTTATTTTTTTAAAACTCCTCTGGTGATTTTAACATATAGACAGGGTTGAGGATCGTTGCTTGAGGATATAGGGAACCCAGGTTAAGACTCCCACGTCAAGTGAGATGAAGAACATATGTATTTGTACAACCTTTTATGATTTAGGAAGTATTTTGGATAATTATTACTTACTATTTATAAGCTTACATGGTAGTTATTATCTCAGAGGAAAAACCTGGCTTGGTATTCACGAAGTTGTAGAGTTATAGGAACTCTGGGCTTTGAGTCTGTGAAATGAACTAAAATTGCGGTAAGTTTTTAAGACAGTGCTATACATCTATTCCTAGAGTGTTTGAATGTAGATACGTGTTACCAAAATTGCTTTGCTGAAAGGTTCTACTAATATGTATCCCTTGGCAACACCAGCCATTATCATAATTTCCTTTTAAAACACACCATATATACAGAAGTGTGCACAAATCCTAAGTGTGTGACTAGGTGAGTTTACAAAGTGAATACAGCTGGGTAAGTGGTGCCCAGATCAGGAATCAGATCATTATCAGTGATCCAGAAGCCCCTCTCTGTGTCTTCAGTCACTACATCACTGCTCCTCTGAGATTAATTTTGTCTGCTTTTAAATGTGGTATAAATTGTATAGTATATATTATTTTGCCTGAGATTCATCTATGTTGTACAGTTGTAGTTTGTTCATTTTCATTGTTACTTAAAATTTCATTGTGTGCATTTATCCATTCTGTTGTCAGTGAACATTTGGGTAGTTTCCATATGTTGACTATTATGAATAGTGCTCCCATGAGCATTTTTGTACATGTCTCCAAATGTCATTACTTAAAATATAGTTCCTAGCTTTTTGATTTTAAAATAACCAGTCTTCATGTTTTGTTTTGTTTATAGATTTTATTTATTTAATTTTTTTAGAGAGAGGGGAAAGGAAGGAGAAAGAGGGAAAAACACCAGTGTGCGGTTGCCTCTCATGTGCCCCCTACTGGGGACCTGGCCCACAACCAAGGCCTGTGCCCTGACTAGGAATCAAACCAGTGACCCTTTTGTTTGCAGGCCTGCACTCAATCCACTGAGCCACACCAGCCAGGCCCAGTGTTCATGTTTCAATATGTATTTGTCTAATTACACCTGTAGTGGTAACTGATTTTACTTTTTAAAATAATTGATATTTACTTTATTTGTGAATTCTCTTTTTTCTCTACACTTTTTTTCTTTCACCTTTTGTTGTTATTCTTCTCTATCATTACAAATATTTTTCTGGTTTGTTTTTTTAATTTTATCTACAGACTTTTCAAATCTGTTGCCTTTAAAATTTTCTTCTTTCTTCTTCTATTTTATATGCAGAATTTTTTTCATCCTGAGGTCATGCACATCTGCCTAGAATTTTTATATTACCATTTTAACATTTTTGAGCCTTAATATATTTTGAATTTATTTTGCTGTATATTGAGAAGTAAGGGTTTCAAAAAATTGGGGGGTTTCCCCCCTCTAAGCAGGGGGAACTAATTTTTCCTTGAACTAATTTTTCAATAATAAGTACAACCATTAAAATAAAAAAGAAAGGTAGAATATTTTCAGCTGTAGCTGAAAGCAAAAGTATTTATTAGGAGACATTTTGCTTTTTCCCTTTGACATCTCGTGTTGGGATTACTTCATTGTGCTAATTAATTACACCCTCTCTGCCAACACAGCAGGAGTGACTTCTGCAGTAAATTCTATGCTGAAATGAAGGGGGGGTGGACTGAAAACTGGGCGTGGAATTTTATGAGCCCTTTCAGATTCTGCCGCTCTAATTTCTCGGATTGATGTAGACACAGCTATTTATCTACATGTTGCCGTTTTCTTTACTGATCTCCTAGTTCACATAGCAGAAATTTTTACTAGGCCACCTGGGTAGGGAACAGCCATAGCCTCCCCACTGACAGATAGAATCTAAAGGAATTTTCGTTATGATGCGTTGTGTTTGAGGATGATCCTATTTCTCTTCCTGATTTTTGTGGCAGGAAGTTCGTTGTTTGCATGTTGTTGCTTCTTTCAGCATCTTCATTACAGTCTCTCTGAGCCGTCCTGAAGTTCTCTTAGGTACTTGAGTATATAATATGTTTCTCACCTGTTGACATTTGGATATACTGTATCTTGTCCTCCTTGAAATATTTATCCCTATTCTTTGTCTTGTTAACTGCTTATTCTTTAGATCTTAGCTCAAAATATTACTTTATCAGGGAAGCTTTCCTATCCCGGGCTCAGTTAAGTTTACATTGCTGGGTACCTTTTGTAGCCTATGTATTGTATAACTATTTGTTAGAAGGTTTGTTGTTCAGTGTTCCTTGAAACAGCAATAGATTTCTACTGAATTGATTCATGGTATATAGATATATATATACACATGCACACACTACTGAATTCATTTTTTTTTTAAATCCTCACCTGAGGACATTTTTTCATTGCTTTAGAGAGAGAGGATTAGGGGTTGTGGAGCGAGAGAGAGAGAGAAAGAAATGTCATGTGAGGGAAGCATCGATTGGTTGCCTTCTCGTATGTGCTCTGACCTGGGAAGAACGCGCATCCCGAGTATGTCCCGTGACGGGAGTCGCACCCATGACCTTTTGGTCCACAGGCTGACGCTCCCTCTAACTGAGCCACACTGGCCAGGGCACCGTTGAATTCCTTTTTCTTCATGCTCAAGTGTTCTTGTGAGAATACTTTCAACTAGGGTCTTACTGTGTTTTGCTTTGAGATTTTACATGTCTGAGATTATTTTAATTGTACTCTTACTTGTAAATAAAAAGTTAGCTAGATATGAAATTAAGCATCCAAATGCTTTTTCTTAGAACTGTGATGGCTGACTTCAGTCTGAACTCAGGCGATTCCTGATATTTTTAGATGATCTGTGGTTTCTTTCTAAATGATTTAGAAATTTCATAGCCTTTAATATTATTAGACTTCACTACAATGTATCTGTTTATCCTGTTTTGTACTTCATGGACTCTTATTAATGTACAGTTTACATTTTCCTTTAATTGTGAGAAGTCCTTTAGTTACTTCTGTATGTTCCCTCTCTTCTGTCCTCTCTCTCTCCTGACTTTTCTCCTTCTCTCCTTCTGTTATTTCAATCCCTTTCAGATACTTTGTGGGAGATACTTTCTTCAACCTGACTTTCTCAGGGATTTATTCTTTTTCCATTACTGTTCAATCAGTTCATTGTATTTTTATTTGTCCTGTTATATTTTTCACGACAATATTTCCAGTTGGTTTTATTTCATAGATTTTTCTCGTGTCATGTTTTTAATATTCTCCACTTTTCCCCCTAGCAACATTTAATTTGCCAATTTTAAATGTCTTTTTTGGTCTATTAATTCTGCTTTCGTTTTGCTGTTCTGTCATGGTGCCTGCGCTCCGTAGACACATCATTATTTTCCACTCCGGGTTTGTGTTCCCTTAGAACCAACAGCTCTTTGGGCCAGTGTCGCATTTGTAAGGGAGGATGGGTTTTGATGGGCATTGGTTTTTGTGGGTGGTAAAAGCCCGTTTGCTAGGTTTTGGTCCTTTAGAGTTGAGACACACCAGGACACACGTCAGGATGGAGGGGATCTGGCTGGTGGTTTTTGCTGAGCACGCCCTGGTTGCCCAGGATTTCCCCGACCCTTTGTAAGTGCGGTCACCTTCCTTGCGAATGCCTAACTGGGTGTCTGCCTGTATTTTACTTCCCACCCCTGGCAAGTTTTAATTGCCTTGCCGTTTCCCCTCTTCTTTTGGCTAGAGCACCGCTGGAAATACTGCCTTCACATTCCACAGTAGCATAGTGGGCAGTGTGACGATGTTGAGGGGTGAAGCCCTTCCTCTGGCCTGTCCTCTGTCTAGGGTACCTGATCTTCAGCTCTTAAGCTGATGTTTCTTTTCACAGTGGCAGCCAGCCTTTTCTTCCTTCCTCCCCTAGGAGGAGCGATTTCTTACAGTGCTGGGATTTTTGTTGTTGTTCTGCTTTTGTTTTTGCTTTTTTTAGCTGAAATTTGGGATTCCTCTCTTACCCTTTTTTGCTTCTGGTGATTTCTTGGTGCGTTTGGGGAAGGCACACATTCTTGACAATATGAGGTCTGTCTGGAAAAAATCCAGCTATTGTTAATATAACGAGAATGGCTTGTGCAACATTGATACAGCCTGACAGCCAAGGAGAGTGGGCTGGAAGGCACATGAGTGAACAGTGACAACTTCACTGTACTAGTCATTGGGGGTGCTAGACACCATTGAGTGAGCATGTGTACTGTGTGGCCATCACATTCAAAATGACTGAATAGGTCAACAAATTTGCATCAAATTTTGCATTGAGCTTGAACATTCCTCTGTGAAAACTATTCAAATGATTCAGAATGCTTTTGGGGGCAACGCAGTGAGTGCAGCGCAAGTGAAAACATGGCACAAATGCTTCAAAGATGGTCGAGAATCTGCTGAAAGTGATCCACGTTCTGGAAGGCCTGCAGCAAGCAGAGCACCTGGGAATGTTGAACGGGTATGGGCTGCAGTCGACAAAGATCAGGGACCCAGGTGGCTCAGCACCCCTACAGCCCACATTGGGTGCCCTGCAACTTCTGGGTTTTCTCAAAACTAAAATCACCTTTGAAAGGGAAGAGATTTCAGACTATTAATGAGATTCTGGAAAATACCACAGAGCAGCTGATGGTGATTGGGAGAACTGTGTGAGGTCCCAAGGTGCCTTCTTTGAAGGGGACTGAGGCGTCATTGTGCTGTGTACAATGTTTCTTGTATCTTGTATCTTCTTCAATAAATGTGTCTCTTTTAAGTGCAAACATTTTCCTTTCTTAATCAGTTTTTGTGAAATGGAAAAATTAATCTGTCAGAGTCTGCCTTTGACAAATGAAAAACATGCAACTTCATTGACTTTATAGAAGTCGTTTTGTAGTTTGCTTTCTGAGCTGTTATTTTAGGAACAACGAGGAATACACTCCCTGTTGCTCAACAGTGACTCCCGATCCAACGAAGTATAAAGTGGTGCTTTATTGAAAGGCTAATGTAGTTAGAGTTGGAATTAGACGAGGAAGCAACAATGACTTTGATTATTAAAGAGAAAATGTATTTTTCTTTGTCACAGAACATTTATTACAAAATAAGCAGGAATCCGTTGCTGGGTGTCTGTGGTTCTGTGTGCATCGGACTGCACGACTTTAACCCAGTGTGTGGAAAACCCCTTTTAAAGAATGTCACGAGGTTTTCCCCGACCCCCAGGGTAGAGAAACTGTGGTATATACTTTTCTCCATTTGGTGCAGTAAATTGAGTGCTTGAGAAGGCTTCAGAAGGTAGGCCTGTACGAGAAAGCCAGTAGAAAATCACGCTGAGATAGGTCTGCTCTGCTAGGCACCCCTCTCTAATTTTGAGGCTGCCTCCTGCACATCAGAGAAGATAACAGTTTGATTAAGATATTCAGTAAAATTATAAATTCCTGTGTTTAATGGACCTTTAGAGACACTCAGATATCTGGGACTACCGGTCTTAAATTAGTGAATGATGAAAGAAAAACAGCTTAAGGTTGTCGTTAAAAGGGAGTTTTTATTTTGTTTGTTTTATTTGAATGGAAGTGAATTAATAATGCCTAAGAAAGTAAGTAGGACATTCTGATATTTTAGATTCTAGTTTTTCCTGATGTTTTTAGAGAGAATGAGCCAGTCACATGTGTCACCAAGTACCTTTTCCATCTTTCCCAACTTACCTTCTCTGATTTCCTTTATATCTGGAGAGTAGGTTAACATGTATAAGACTTCATGAGGTTTTTTTCCCCAGGCAATCCCAAATGTATTTTACTTTCACTTTAAGTATCTTTGGGGTATAATATTTTTATATTTAAGGGGAAATTAAAAATAAATATAGGAGATAATACACATTTTCTCACTGGATGGATAAGTACAGGCCAATAGATTTAGCAGTTCAAATGATGTACTGAGGTGGTGGCTTCGCTGACAGTTCAATCAGAGTGAAAAATGCCTTTAAGCTGGGACTTTGCTACCATAAATAAAAACATCACTTTAAAATACTGCAAATACTTTAGGTTTTTCTTCTTTTATTAAATTTTAGAAGTGGTAGTTGTTAGTTACTAGATTTAATATTGGCCAGCGTTGTTCCTCTGAAGCTTTAATTTTAGGCAATGAAATGCCGAATATAAGCGAAAGTTTTCTGTCTCTAAACTCAGACCAGGTGAATAGATATCAATGGCTTTACATTTGATATTGAAACATTTTTAAATGGCCTTAATTGAAACTCTAGCATTATAATAAGGAAAATCGTTAAGTATATTGGGGTTAGGTTATGTGCTATGAATTCAGTTTTTTTCTCATAATGCCAGCAACAATACTTTCTACATAGTATATTTTAAAATTTCTTTGAATATGTAAAATAGTGCAGTTCTTTCTAACACAGTCTTCAGGACAAAGAAGGTGCTGGAATTTACAAAATAGGTTTATGTTACTTAGTTGAGTAGTTGGAGAAGAACAATTTATCAGGGTGAACTTTTTATTGCTACTTTCTCGCCCTGACCCTTCCCCCAATGGCATCTCCATAAACTGAGTTGCTTAAGCCAGAAACCTGGGAGTCAGTCGTTTTGTCTTTAAAACCTATCCCAGTTTTCTCTGTTTCTGACCCACGGACACTGCCACCATCAATTCTTGCCTAGACTGTAGCAAATATTTTTTTAATCTTTTTCTCTGATTTTGCTCTTAATCCTCTCCAATCTATTTTTAAGTAATTTCTCTTATAAATGTTTTTCTAAGTACTTAAAATAAAATCCAAACTTTTTACTCATGAGTTACAAAGTTGTGGCAGATACTGTTGGTCATCCAGCCAAAATTTATTTTCTCCCTTAATCTTAATCCCAGATCTTAAATTTAGTTTAGGCAACAATGTGCCCAGCTATAAAAGACTTGATTTTCCAGACTTTTTGGTTAGCTGGACAGATGACACACTTTTGGCTAATGAGAAAGTTGTAGGTGGAAGTAATCTGGAGAGGCTTCCTTAATAATAAATAACAAGGCCAAGAGAAAGCCTCTTCCTCCCTTTGCCCTCTCCCTTGTCGTGTATGGAACCTGAATTAAATCAGCTTGGAGGAGCTGTAGCTCTCTTTTGTGAAGTGGAAGTGACAAGCAAGTGGAAAAAAGCTCATACATGTTAAGGATGCCAAAGTGGAAAGATTTTTAAATGGTATTAAGATACCATTGTTGAACCATTGTACCAGCCTGGATTGCTTTGACAAGACCAGTTGTCTGGGACGTGTGACTCTCCACGTTTTCTTTAAGCTGTCACCATTTTAGTGTTCCGTTATTTGCACCTGAGCATGTTCCTGACTGACACAAAGACCCTGGATGACCTAGCCCTTGCCCGTCTTTCTGACCTCATCACTGTGCTGGAGCCGGATCAGCCAGCAGACAAACCCCTGCTCCAACCCAGACTCCTTACTTAGGACTCAGAAGTTCTGTGTGGCCTGGCTTTCCCAACCTCCCCTAGTGTGCCACTGCCCTCTCCATCTCCAAAGCACCAAAAACACCGAAATACCCAATAATACCTGATAAACATGTGCAGGATGTTAATGGAGAAAAACACAAAATAGAAGAACTTAACAGACCAGAATTGAAGGAGAGGTATATTATATACATGGATTAGAAGACAGTATTGTAAATTTGTCTGCTTTCCAGGATTAATTCTAATTAGTGAGTTTTTGAAAACAGCTTCTAACAGGTTTCTTCATGGAACTTTAAGATACTCATATTGAACATCCAAAAGCAGTAATAGCCAAGATAATTTTTTGAGAGTAACGAAGTGGATTAACACTCCCCCACTCAATAGCTGGTCTGACTTTGAAGTTAAACTATTAGGTAAACTGACCAAAGAGAAAAGATATGGAAAACACTAAAGTCCCTAACTCACATCGAACAAGTAGATTAAAGATCTAAACGTGAAAAGCAAAATTATAAAAGTAATGTAGAAGGAAATGTAGCAATAGGAAAGATGTCTTAAAGATCATGTAGGAAGCACAGACCTTGCAGGGAAAGATTGATAAATTTTACTCTGTTAAAGTTTAAAATTTGTATGAAATCACATTGTAAACAGAGTTTAAAGACAAGCCGTAAATGGAGAGAATACTCATATATTTATAATGCATATAACCAACACAGCATTGGTATTCAGAATATATAAAGAACTCCTATGAAACAATAAGAAAAAGACAAACAGAAAATTGGGTTAAGACAGTGAACCATTAGCTAACAGGTGAAACTTGAATAGTCAGTAAACATGTGAACAGATGATTATGTCCGTTTGCGTGGATTCAGCTATAAGTATTCCAAAACTCATCTAACAGAAATCTAAAGCCGAGGACGTTTATTTCCTGCTTGCCAGGTCTAGAGGGAGGAAGTTCAGTGTTGGTTCAGCACTCTGTGAACGCTGTAGGCTTCTGTGTCAGCATTTTCATAGTTCTGTTGACCTTCCCAACATGCTATCAGCAGCTCCAAATGTCATAACCTTATATGAGAATTTTCTAAAAGTATAGGGGAGAGAGAAGACAGGGGCCTTTGTCCTCCACATACCTTCTCTTAGTGGGGAGCGAAATCTTTCCAGAAGCTTCTAGACTTTTCCTTCTGTCTCATTGCTAGTTACAGACAGAGGGGAACAAGTCACCTTTCTAGTGTAAATTAATCAAGATTCACTCCCTAAACTGAGGAAAGGATTACCTTCTTTTACCATATTAATTTCTGTCTCATTCCTGAGCAAAACTGAGTTTGCCAGAAAGAAGAGGGGATATATGCTGTAATTGTTAGCCTGTCACCAATATAGGTTGAACCAAATGATATTGATGATATAATATGAGTATATAATATATTCTAATAACATGAGCTGTGCAATATATAATATACAAATATATTAATATCAAATACATAGAAAATGTAAATATAATTAAGCAGTATATATAAGTATGTAAACTTAATGTGTTTAAAAACATGAAAAGTATAAAAATATGCTGAGGTGTAAAAACATTGACTAATGTAATGGTATGTCTGGAGAAGAAAGATAACTAGGATTAAGAGATTCAATTGTATTTATTTCATTTGCAAAAAAAATGCAAATATCTGAACTAAAACTGTCAATAACATTCTTATTTTTTGCCTCTGCTTTTAAAGCTTATAAATTATATTAATGTACTCAGGATGGGGAAATGAGTATTCTCAAGCATTTTGCTTGAAAATGGAAATTGATAGACTGTATGAGAGAATATTTTGGACAAAGAAAGAGATCTAAGTTTAATTGTCAAAATGTTCATGATACTTATCTGATTTTCTTTCAGTATTTCTGATATTTTCATAGTTGGAAAACCTTCAGATCTGTTTTGTTTTTGTACTTTAAAAATGTAAAATTAAAAGCTGCTTACGTACCATTCAGGTCTACTTTTCATGAAGTGAACATTGTGCACTCACGTCCTCATGTAGTCAGCAGATACATTATTGAGTGCGCATCAGGCACTGTTCTAGGTGCTGGAAACACAAACAGCTCCTGAGACCATCAGGGGACCTCTGTTCACGGAACAGCTTGAAAGGGGAGAGACGTAGAAGGCAAATGCACAAATAAATGAACGAGGCATTTTCAGGTAGTGATTAAGTACAGAAGGAAAGGAAAACTGAATGATACTGAAAACAATGACGGAACGGTGGGTGTGAGCGTGTGACTTTAGATAGGTTGGGTGGCCAGACTGTCTCTGAGTTGGATGAAAGACGGAGCTAGACACGTGAGGGTCTGTGTCCCAGGTCTTCAGACAGAGCACACAGCAAGGGCAAAGTCCCTTAGGCTGAAAGGACTTTGTCATACTCAGGGACTAGAAAGTGAAAGGGTGAGTGAAACTTAATGGGAGGCAGGAGAGGTGAGAAGGGCCAGCTCACATAAAGCCCTGCAGGTCATAGGAGTTCGTATTAATATTTTACTGTCTGTGTCCTGGGAACCCATTGCAGAACCTCAAGCCGGGATCTATGCCCTGAAAAGACCACTCTGCCTGCTCTGAAAGGATGAAGTGTAGGGCAGCAGATGTGAAAGCGGAGAGAGACCAGTTCGAAGGTTATATGAACACGTGGGAATGCAGGCATTTGAAATTACATAACCAGAACACTAGTAAGAAGTATGACAATTTTTAGGCAGAAAGGGGGAGGGGGAGAGCACCACATGACCTGAGGCAGCATGAGGACTAGGTGAGCACTGACAAAGGCATGAAACACTGTGAAAGGACGACATTATGGAAGTCAGAGGGCAGCAACATCGGGCAGTGGCCAGCACAACCAGGATTTTAGTGAGGTCAGCAGAGAAGGG
>CM052548.1:70762268-70831589 GCA_028533065.1 Trachops cirrhosus | reverse complement strand
CCCTTCTCTGCTGACCTCACTAAAATCCTGGTTGTGCTGGCCACTGCCCGATGTTGCTGCCCTCTGACTTCCATAATGTCGTCCTTTCACGGTGTTTCATGCCTTTGTCAGTGCTCACCTAGTCCTCATGCTGCCTCAGGTCATGTGGTGCTCTCCCCCTCCCCTTTTCTGCCTAAAAATTGTCATACTTCTTACTAGTGTTCTGGTTATGTAATTTCAAATGCCTGCATTCCCATTCGTCCGTCCTGTTGTTTCCTCAGACTCAGTAAATCCAAGCTGGAATTGTTTCACTTAGCCATCTGTCTCATTCAGTTTGGCCACCAGCCCTAAGAGGAGATAGTTTGATATTATCTTTAGTTCTTTGTTTGTAAATAACTTGTAAACAGACTATCACCGAATATTTCTGGCACCCATACATTTTTCCCCAGTTTCCCTAATGTAATGTTGAGTCTTGTGATTCGGTTTTCAGTAGTATTTAAATAACCTTTATCTCTTAAAATACAGAGGTGGATTTTATATGTTTGATTTTGCCTTGTGAAGCATGAGGGAAAGTGAATGCTGGCGCTGTTGCCCAGCACATAGAGGTATTGAATAAATATATGTGTCCTTTGAATGAACTGCCCAAAGTCCAAAGAAAGAGCTTTGTCATTTCTAAGTTTCGTGAAATGAGAGCCTATTTGAATGTTAGCTTTTTTTAAAACCTTTTTTAGGAGATAGCACTTCAGTTCTTATTTGTTGATACTGTTAAAGGAATTCTTCTGGATCTTTTTACAAAATCGATTTGATGTATAAGATAGTTCCCCTCTTTATTTTCAGGGTTTGGAAGGAAGGACGTCGTGGAACATTTACTGCAGATGGGTGCTAACGTGCATGCCCGTGATGACGGAGGTCTCATCCCACTACATAACGCCTGCTCTTTCGGCCATGCTGAGGTTGTGAGTCTGTTACTGTGCCAAGGAGCCGATCCGAATGCCAGGGATAACTGGAACTATACTCCTCTGCATGAAGCTGCTATTAAAGGGAAGATCGATGTGTGTATTGGTAAGTGTTATTTGAGGATATCTAAATTGTGAGATCAACCTGACTGTATAAAATCTTAAGTAAAGGTTACTATTTTCTCTTGTGTTTTTATTGTGGTGAAGTAGTGTTCCCTTAGGATAATAACTAGAGAGGGTTTTATTACTTCTTATTCTTAGAAGCAATCATTTTTCCATCAAAAGCAAAATAAAGAGATGGTAATCTAAAGTTGGTTAAGAAAAAGATTCATAACATTAACTCTCCAAATGCAAGTCAGATGCTAGCTGGTGTGGAACTAAATTTTGATAGATTACTGTTATCAAATTTAGTTAATATACAGTCTCTGAGAGACAGCGAATTTTCTATCCTAGTTTCAGTGAGAGCCATTATAAAGCACAAATTCTTAACTGAATTTGATGACATATCTGGAAGCTTTAGTTTGATTCTAAGAAAGTTATCTCGTACTAACGCAAAGCCTTTCTCTTTATGTTGCTAAAATTGAACACCAACTATTTTAATAGGACTGGAAAGCTTTGAGTGAGTAGTTCAAATACAGTAGTTCAAAGCTTAATAGTTTCATCATGTGCCACAGTCTAGAGGAAAAGCAATTTCAAACAGAATTGAACTTTTCAACCATTGTAAGTATCGAGATTATATGGGACTGTATTTAATCAGCATTTCTTTCTCTTTTATATATCTGAAATATGTAAACTTTAGATTTTGCTCTATTGAATAACATTTTTCATTTTAAAAACCTAAAAGAAGCTTCTAGAGGACAAGCATAGTTTCTCTTGCATGTATCATCTTCAAAGTCAAGGTGGTGGGCGCTTGTTTGGCCCACGGCAAGTTGGTTTCCATAATTGTCTGCCTGGACCATTTAGTCAGTTATCTTTATGATAAAACTCAAATATGTATGTCATTTTCAAAGATAGAATGTCGGTGCCATTAAGATTTTCTCCCTCTTAATAGCCATTTTTTACAGACTTTAACATTTCTTGGTTTTTCTCAGATTATTGCAATGCTTCACATACAATGTTTTTATCACGTTTCTGTGGTTGTCCTTTGTCACACTAACATCCATTGGCATGACCATTTGGTACCCTGTCCTTTTTGATTGTTGACATCTTCCATTTCAGTGGATTCTCCCATTGCTTCCTAAGTCTCTCACTGAAACAGCCGTATCTTGGACTAAGTCCTTACCTAAAATTGCCCTGAAAAGCTTGAGATTGAGTTATTTGTGGTAAGTTACTGTGTAATAACTACTGTGGGACTTGATTTGCATTCTTATCTAATCTTCTAGACTTTCAGCTTCCTTACCTTCATCCCTTACTGCTTTACCTTGTTATACACGTTGGAGTTTTCTGTTGTTAGTCCTAGAACTTTATACAGCGTTCACCTTGCAGTATTCTCCTTTCTATGCTTCCATGTTCTATTTTCTTACCTGTACCTCTCTGAATTTTTTATTCTATTAGTGCTTTTAATATCTTACTGAAATTAATATGCCTCTCCTTTTCCTTCCTCCGTACCCACTTCCAAAGTATAAAATACATATGTTCCTTTTATCCTGGTCCTGTTGAGATAAAGGACAAGATGTGGGATTTGAATTTTTCAAGGGTGGATTCCCATAGTCCTCTAGTCCTGTAGCCCTCAGTAGGCTTTGGCACATGTGGCCCTCCTTCCGTGTAAGTTCTTATGCTGTGCTGTAAAAGTCGAGGGAAGGAGAAGGGCTCCTTTGAAACTATAATCAAAATTTAATTGAGGCTATACCTACTATTGAAGCATGTAACACCGTTATCATGGGAAACGAGTGGTTGTAGACCCTTCTGCGCACTTAATTAGCTTTCAGGAACCTATTAATTTTATCCTTAGGTGCACTGAAACCTCTGGTAGCTTATGTATCATACTTTCTGAATTTGAGTGTAATTAGGAACCCTGAAATGTTTCTATTAGGCATATTTCCACTTTGGGACAACTGGGTAAAAGAATTGAAAGCCTTGTGCCCCTCACCCCTTTCCTGTGAATAATGATTTTGAGAGATCACTATGCAAACTTCAATTTAAAAAGGTTTTTGATTAGATGGTGAAATGCTGGCTTGGTTATTTTTAGATTAATCACATCTCTATACAGAATAGTGAATACATTTGGTATTTATGAAGGTAGAGCCGAGCCGCATTGCCACTGGCAGGGTGGGCTGCTGCAAAGCACAGTGCTCTGGACTCATATCCAGACCCCACCAACTACCAGCAGTATGTGAGATCAGGGGCTGCTTCCTTAACCTCGGTGTTCCGTCGCCTGTGAAACGGGAATACTGCGCACACTTCACACGGCTCTTGGGAGGGTCGGCACGATGACAGATGTAAAGGAAAGTACTTAGAGTACCTGGTTTGGTGAACGTTACATAAATATCGATTGCCATTATTACTACTATTATGGCTAAAATCTCAACCTAAATTATTGCTGCTGTGTGATACAGACTTCTAGTTTCTCCTGTTTACCCTTTATTGACATTTTTTAAAAATATCAATTTAAAAGTCTAAAGAGCCATGTTACTTTCATAGATGCTATTTAGTTACCATCGAAAAGAACAAAATATACCTGAGATTATTTTTAAAAATACTCTAAATGCTGGAGTTCATTATGGCAAAGTTGATGATGTAATTTTATATCACATTTAACAAATCCAATTTACTTTAGAAATCAACATTTTCTGCCTTTAGATTGTATTCATTTCTCCTACTCCCAGATATAATGTCTTTTCTGAAAATATGTCATGATTTTTTGAGACTCTCCGGGTGTTAGTGCTTTCAGATTCCATTTTAAAAGCAAATTGTAGATACATCTTTCACAAAATTATCTGGTATAAGATCTGGGAGTTATAATGGACATGTGTTATTATTTTTTCTCCTTAAATTTGGCTGCTTAGTGTCCACCTTCGTTGCTGACTTGGGAGATGTGAACGAGCGCCGTCGTGGGGAGGGCTGCAGAAGCTGTGCGCGCAGACCTTCCTCCCTTCTCCCCCCTGGCGGTCAGGACGGCCCTCAGGTGGTCAGCCAGACACACCCTTCCGTGGTGTGGAATTTTGAGTGCAAAGTCTCAGAGATATTAAGGAATCATTCATAGCAGCAGCTTTTTTGCAAAAGGGTTGGCAGTGGCCTGCCCATAATGTTCCTGCTGAAATAACGTGCTCCCTTCTACTTGCTCTACAGCTTTTAATTTACTTTCTGAGATTGGTCCTCCACCCTCCTATCAGTTCTGTTTAGGTAGACACAGTTGGTTTCTGATATTTCCAGATGCGTATAACTGATGGAGAGATCTTGAAAAGATAACTAAATGGAAGTTCTGTTATGGGACCTTGAAACTAGTAAAGAAATCTCTCGAATCTTTATATAAAAATTCCCACTGCCTTCACACTATTTACGTGTGTACCACACTCCCATCTCTCCTTATACTCTGTGGTTCTTGAGGGAGAAGAGAATAGAGCATGTTTTCTTTGGAGATTTCTGGGTTCCTCAGCAGGGAACACAGAGCTCGCTGGCTTCCACAGCAAACAGTCCCAAAGAATAATCGAGATGCCTGCTCTTCTAACACCTGTGGGATTTTCAGTGTTTGGAACACCCCAGCATCTAGACTTGAAGTCCAGAAAGCCTAATGAAAATAACAGCCTTTGTCAGCCAGAGAGGAAGATCGAGTGACAGTCAGAATACACATCCAGAACTGCTTAAAGGGGTCAGATGGACACCTGAATGAAGAGATCAAAATGAAAGGGTCCCCCGGGGAAACTAAAGGTCGTATGGAAGAAACTTCCTGGGACCGGAAAACATCTCATTGTTTTCTAAAGTAAAAAATTCAATCAGTGATTTAAAGAAAGAACATATTAGTAGTCGGGAAAATCATATGTGAGAAATATTCCCCAGCACATATGATTCCCATATGTAAGTATATGGGAATCACAAAGGAAAAGGTAAGTAAACCTAAGAAATCTAAACCTAAAATTTTTTATTTTAAAGCTTTATGTGTGGATGAGAGTTCCAGAGGGAAAAAATAACTGATGGAAGAGACTAGTAACAATTAAACAAATGATAAGCAGAGAAAAACCCAGGTCTTCAGATTGAAAAGGCTGATGGAGTTCCATGGCGTCTCGATGAGAAGACACAGTGTGGGAGATGGATGGATTTTCCCTGTGGAAAGAATAAGTTGTAGGAGACCATTCTGCGTGGCATGGGCCCAGCTCCCACTCGGAGATGCACAGGACCCGCACCCACGGATAGGTTCACCCATGGGGAATCAGGCCTGCAATGTGCTTAGGCTGCTATGAGTCTTGCTTTTTGCTAAAACTCCCTCACCCTGAATTGAGGACATTTACTGCAAAGTAAGTTCCTAAAATCCATGCTAAACCTTCCAAGGATGAGTGTAACCAGTTCAACCACTTTTGCCTTTTCATTTGCAAAGATCCCTCTTCTGTGATGTGATTAGTGGCATTGGCTCCTTTGTTTTCTGTAAAAGGCAACCACCTAAAGCATGCACAGTAAATGAGGACCATCATGTAATGTGCCGAGGGATAGAAATAAAGGCCTGTCATGGTGGAGGCCATGGCTTTTGCTCCTCTTGAGAGAAAAGCCATTCTGTCCCTTTTCCTCCATCAGACTCGGTAGTCCGTGTGAATGTCTCATTTCATCCATAATGGCTTGGACACTGCGGGCCAGTGTCTGCATCAATAAGTTGCCTACTAGGGGGCAGAAAGGAGGTGGAAGACTTTCCGTTTACAATTTTGAAAGCTTGAAGACAGTGGAATGCCTTCTAAAAGACTCCTGGAAGAGAAGCATTAAACTGTAATTCTCTTGATAAAGAGCAGTTCTTCAGCTTTTGGGGTATAAGAAAGACTGAATAGAGCCAGTGCCATTATTTCAGGAAAACGAAGTTTCTGCCACTTGCTTTCTCTCTCTTTCTCTCCCTTTCAGGTAATTCTGGGTTTCCTTTGACTTCTACGGAGAGACTAAGGGGATCCTTACTTGGGAGCCCAAAATTCAAACTGCTACTTAAAGTCTAACAATTAGAACTTTAAAAAGAAATAGGTTCATTTCCACACTCAATAGCATTATGTCATACTGCTTAGAATCAAAGAGTCCCAAGTCTTTGAACAAATTACTTGTTCTCTTGTAATTATTAAAATGTGGGTTATAACTGTACTTCCTGTAGGTGTTAAGAGGATTAGATGAGAGAATGCAAGTGAAGCACCTTAGTGGAATTTCTGTGTGGACAGTGCTATCATAAATTCTTGACCCCCCCTGCTTGTCTGGGATCTCTTTACTCTGTAGCACTGATTACCTGAAATTATATATCTGCTCCATTATGCATTTGTTTGCTTGTTTTTTGATCTCTCGGTACTCTTCCCACTCTGCCTGGAGAGAAACGCAGGACCCCTGCCCACCTGGTTTTCGGTGTAAGGCACCGCCGGGTCTGTACCGAGTGAGATGCGTGCTCAGTGCCAGAACCCCCATGCTTCTGTTCTGCATTTCCCTGATGAATACGGTGGTCAGGCACCATTTCATGTCCTTTTTTGTGGTCATTTGCATACATTTTTTCGAGAAATGTCTGTTTCTGTACCTTGTCAATATTTTAAAATTGGGTTGTCTTTTTATTATTGTGTTGTAAGAGTTTTTACAAACTATATTCTAGATATAAGTTTCTTACCAGATAAATGATTTGCAAATATTTTCTCCCATTCTGTATTGACTTACCACTTTCTTGGTAATGGCCTTTAAAGAAAAAAGTGTTTCGTTTTGGTAATTTGATTGACAGCATTAAAAAAGCTGCTTTTTCTTCTTTAGTTTTGCTTGGTGTCATCAATTTGAGAATCCATGGCCTGGTCCCAGGTTGCGAAGATTTAACCCTGTGTTTTTTTTCTGAGAGTTTTACAGTTTTAGCTCTATTTTTAGACCTCCGATCCACAGGAAGTTAGTATTTGTGTGTGATGTGAGATAAGGGGTCTGGCTTCATTCTTCTGCAGGTGCCTATCCAGCTTTTCCATAGTTTTCCATAACGCTCCTTTATAATCTTTTCGGTTTCTATAAACTTGGTTTTCACGTACCCCTTTCATGTGTGGTTGTAGTGAGTCCTTTTTTCCTCCGGATCTGTTTGAGCTAAAATGTCAGAGTGTGTTACTGCGCACATCACAGTTCATTCCTGTTTCTCCTGTACGGTGTTCATGTGGAGGTGGCACCGTTGGCGGATGTCGGGCTGTTTCCAGTTCTGACCGTTATGGAGAGGGCTTCTACCAACACTGGTTTTTAGGTCTTGGTGTGAACACATTGTTTCATTTCTCTTGAGTGCGTGCCTAAGAGTGTAGTTGCTGAGTAGAATGATACGTGTGTGTTGACCTTAATGCAGAAGCTCTGATGTTTGAGTATGCCGAGCATATTCTTAGGTACTTACTGGTGGTTTGTGCGTATGCTTTGGGCTGTCTCGGTTCAGGTCTGTTGCCCTTCTTTTGGTGGTGTTGCTGAGCTGAGAGGGTGTTGAATGGGCGCGGGGTTTCGTTGGATGTGTGTATTGGGAGTGGTTTCTCCCAGCCTGTGCTTTGACTTCTGTGTTCTCAGTGCTGTCTTTAGACAGACAAAGGTTTTTAATATTGGTGAAATCCAGTCTGTCAGTTAAAATACAGATGTGTTTGCTGCCCCACCATTGGAATAATAAGATCTCTATTAGATGATTATTTTTAGGTTAAAACGTTTCTAGTGAAATAAGATTATGGTTTTAACTACATTCAGAAATTCAGGAAAGCAAGTTTTGGTTTAAGGGTCTCTGAAGTACCTTACAGCAACTTGTCTAGGATATATTTTTTAATTAAAACGAAAGAATAAGCTACTTTATGATGAAAAGTGGAATATATTGTGTGGCTTATTTTTCAAAATTTAAGAGTGAAAACCAGGTAGACCTTTGTTTAATTAGAAAATAATTACCTAAAATGCATAGTTATTTCCAAGATAACGTTATTTGCTCCTCCAGTTTGGAAGGATATTTTTAGCATTTAGGGAAATAGGTTATTTTTAATGCTTATTGCCTGATCATTCCATAAAGGAGCACTCATTAATTCCTAATAGTTAAACATTTTTTTGATTTATGTTTTCCCTTTGCTTTCTGAGGTCAAAGGACACATGTCCTTTGACCTATTTCTTCATATCATTGACTTGGGTGGGATTTTCATAACTTTCCATAGTTCCACAGTATTGAGACAGTCTCTCACGCTATCAGGTGAAGCGTGAACTAGAACATGCTCCAGATCAGTGCCTTGTTATACGCCCCATAGTGCTCTGCTTAGATCTTACTCGTTTCTTTTTGCCGGGTCAATTGTTCTCTGTGGTAGGGAAGTAACAATAATCTTACTCATTTAGTATTCTCGTGGTCTCTCACTGATACCTCGTTGTGTACTCGAGGAATGTACATGGACTGACAAATTCACAAGATGGCAGCTCAGTTCTCTCTGGTTTTTTGTTTGTTTGCATTAGTCTGTGTTAGTGTAGATAAGGAAGCTAAGTAATTTTCTACTTAGGTGATATTCTGAGGTTCTTTTATTTTAAAGTAATATGAATTTGCTGTATGTCCAACGCTCCTGTATTCATATACAAATATAAAACACGTTTTATAGTTAGATATAAGTTGTGTTACATTATTTGCCGTTTGTCAAGTCATTACTATTCTTCATTAGGGTAAGTTGTTGAATATTGATTCCAGTCATGCATTGATTTCTGGTTACAGTAGATTTTTTAAAAAGATTTTATTTATTTATTTTTAGAAAGAGGAAGGGAGGAAGAAAGAGAGGGAGAGAGACATCAATGTGCAATACATACATTGATAGGTTGTCTTTCACATGCCCCCAACTGGGGACCTGGCCTGCAACCCAGACATGTGTCCTGACTGGGAATCGAACCGGCGACCTCTCGGTTCGCTGGCCCGCGCTCAGTCCACTGAGCCACACCAGCCAGGGCTACAATGGATTTTTTAAAATAGAATGGATAGTCAAACATTTTTTATTGTGATTGAAGATTAAACCCATGAGTTGCTCCTGGCAGGAACTGAGAAGTTGAGTGAGGTAGGGAGGAAAACGAGAGAACAATGTGACGCTTGTAAACTTACCCAGAATTGCTGTGGACAGATGACACACGATGAATGTTTTCCCATGAGGCAGCTCAAAGCACTTAGCCAAATAATTTCACTGATACTTTTACTCTATGCACGATGCAAATGATTCAGATTCCCTACCATTTACCAGTGAAGAAAAGAGAAAGCTGTTTGCTACAGTCTGTAGAGCAAATACAGAGTTGTTATAATAGAAATGTTTTCCTGATTAAAAACTGAAAGTTCTCTCTGCTTAGTGGGATTTAAGAGTACATTTATTTAAGCATAAAAAGTTCATTCTTTAAGTCTGTCAAACAGATTGTTCTTTATTCTTAGTTTAGCTTTTTAGATCATCTAATATTTAAATTTTAAAATTTTAACTAATTTACAGTGATAGATTATCTTTACCTAGCTTTACAAAAAAAAAATAAAAGTAAAAATAAAAACAAAATCCTAAAATAATCTACCTGCTAAAACTTAAACCAAGTTTTTATTTTTATAACAGTCTTAAAGTAACATCCCTTTCATAATTTCCTTGTAAATCCATTTTATATACCTGCTTTCTATTTATGAATAGAAAGATCTATTTACCTTCTTTGTACAAATTCTGTGCTGATTTAAGTCACCTGGTCACTCCTAGGGTTACTTGTCCTCGGCTATATTAGAAGTCCTGGAACCTGGCGCAGCCTGGGAGTGGGTGGGGGCAGAGGGCGGGGGCAGTGTTGGACTCCCGCTGGTATGTTCTTACCTGCTGTGATTTTAAATGCAGTATAGTGGAGATGAACAATTTTCTGGTTCTGTCTTAATATTATTACAACTAATAGATATTCATTAAGGAGAAATGAGAAAATACAACTGTCACATGTTGTATGTCTGTTTAGACATATAGCATCCTATCCAATTTGATAGCCATTAAGTGAAAGTTAAAATTTTAAAAATTAAAAATTTAGTTCTTCGGTAAGACTAGCCACATTCCAAGGGCTTATTAACCATATGTGGCTCTTAGTTATCTTATTACAGAGTTTAGATAGAGAAATCTCCATCATTACAGAAAGTCCTGTTAGGCATTGTATCTGTGTACACAGTTCTTTTTAAAATCAAACCAAGATCATTCCATGCATACTGTTTGCTTCTCATTTTTTCACATTGTGTTGAGAACATACTTCATTATCAGTGAATATTTTTCTATCTAATCTCATTTTTAAGTGCATTAGAAATAACCATTATTTTTTTTAACTAGTGACCCACTTTAGGCCATTTAGACTGTTTCTGATTTTTTACTATTGTTTTAGAAACACTGTAGGGAATATCCCTTTCATTGAATATATGTTTAAACCTTAATCAGCATGAATTCTGGAAAGCCGCAGCTTCTTAATCAGAACTAGAGAAATTGTCGCCGTTAGAGAACCCAGCATTAGGGCTTTCGATTTGAGGGTCAGGGTCAGGGTCAGGGTCAGGGTCCGGGTTATTTGCTCTGTCACATGATCCATGAGTCATCCATGAATTTGCTAGGTTAAGAAAAGTCATTTCCCACACCTTCCTTACCTTTTGCAAATTTCATTGAAAATTCAGCAGAACCTTGAGAATTTTATTCATTTGCTTTTGTTTCATTGTTGTTTCATTTCCCTCTTCCTGCCACAATACCTCCCTTTTGCATTTTTAACAGCAGTTTTTCATGTAAAAACTAAATCGCGATCTTTTTTAAAAAAAAGTCTCAGTGTAGCATTTTCATAAAAAAGTTCAAGTTGGCAAAAATCCACATCCGTATACTTGAAAAGGAGAAGACAATGACAGTGATTTTTTCCCTCCGAAATGACCCCCCACCGACACAGCACCGTTATCTCGATAACTTGCCCTCTTCTGCAGCTGTTTTCAAGAAGGTTAGAGCATTTGTGCATTTACCTGATAAATTCAGGGCTCCTCGAGTAGGCGTTCTGGATAATGGTGGCAAGTGTCTATGTTGAGTTTTATGTCTGTACATTGCATTTTATTAACATTCCCAGAAAAGCACCAGCAGGAATACCTTTATTCTCCTAAGGTCTTAAGAAATATGTGAAAGGTGCTTAATTTGGGGAGGAGGGGTGTTAAAAAAACAAGAACAAAATAAAAAGCACATTCATTTTCTTTGCTTGTTGCTCAATCTGTTCAGTAAAGGAAGTATTTATACATTTGCATTCACTTCTAGGCTAACCGCGATAGTTGAGAACAACCCCCGGGTGTCAGGGAGATCCTGGCTTAAGTTCAGGGTTGTGTGGACTGGTGTCTGAGGCATGTGGCTCCTGCAGCCCAGTCATTTCTCGCTTTCCATGGTTATCGTGTCACCCGAAACTGGTCGCACATTAGGACCGCGTCCTCACTTTGTGCAGGTCTGTGGTCACTGGGATTCCAGAGGCAGGTCCAGGTTGACAGAGACTTACGGGTCCTTCCCACTCCTCCTTCTCAGCTGACCAAAGAAGAAAGTTGTAAAGTATTATAATTGCAGTTGCAGGCTTTAAAGTAATGTTACTACTTTCTTTGTTCTTTGAATTATTGAAATCTGTTACTGTCTTTTTAAAATGGGGTGGGTGTTAGACTTTTTAATCTGTAAACAGATGAATTTAATCTGTAAACAGGATGAAGAAAGTAGCGCTCACTGTGAGTTGTTTGTCCTGCCCTCAGATGTGACAATATAAATAAGACATCACGAAAGCCCAATGTGTGTCTAAATGTTTATTTTGTATCAAACCTAAAAATTTCAAAATTTGCTGTCACATAAATAATCATGGTTGGCGATAAAGGGAATATATTTTATTTTGCCTGGTTGGGGCACAGTCTTGAGTGTTGGTCTTTTGAAAGAGTATGTTTAAGCATGAGGATTGAGGGAACAAGAGCCGGGAATATGGAAATATTCTAGTGGGTTGCCTGAAATGGAACTCTAGCTGTCATGGACTTTCTCCATGTCATTTCCCCCGAGTCATGGTTTCCCACCTTCCCACAGAGGGTTGTTTGGTGAGAGATGAGGAAGAGGACATTGGTCATTGGAGGCGTGATAAGGTATTTATGACCAGTGCGTGCCTTTCAGAATTCACATGGGGGAGAAACTTGAATCTTACAGTTCTGGGGGTGACCTTGGCTTGTACTTGTGTAGTATGATAAGATAGAAAGTCAATGCTTGGCTTTAGAATTAAGTATGAATTCCATTTTGTGATTTAAAAACTGATCTTGCACGAATAATTTAGTTGCTTTGAACCTCATTCTCATTTATAAAGTGAGCATCCTGCCCACTGCGTCAGGTTGTTATATGAAGCCAGTAAAGGAATCAGCAGGAAGAGCCCCAGTAAATGCGTGTTTCCCTCCACTCTCTTGTCCCCCGGGTGGCAGCAGCAAGGTGTTCTCATGGATCCGTTTTGTATTCTCACTCAGAGGAAGCCGAATGGCTGACCGAGTGGCACTCACGTCGGGTACCCTGCTGTCTGTTACCATCGATGGGAATTAGCGTTGCATCCTTTGTAATTTTGTAAACTTGAATTCTGATTTGGTAAGACATGAAATCAGCCTTTTTCCCGTTGCAATTAGGTGTTTTAACCTAGTCAGTGGAGATGTTGCAGATAGGATAACGGAAGATTAATAGCGTAACTTGAACATTTTCCCCATAGATATTTCAGTAGCGGGAGTATGAAGTTCTAGTGATTGGCCGTGGCTGAGTGTAGTGTCTGAAAGTGAAGAGGTATGAATAATGACTGTCTTTTAAAGCAAATTAATTATGAGCAAATAGTTCTCCAAGCTGCCAGAGGGCATGTATGTATCATAGTTGCTGTTTCTGAAAATTGTAACGCACTAGGAATGAGAGACGTGAAAGCCGAGGAGGAATTGTGTTAAAAGAAAAAGGCGTCTTTTTCTCCTCAGCGTGGGGGAAAGGAACTGAGGTGGGCTATAAAAAAATGTGACTGAATACTGTCATTAAGAATAGCTGCTAATTTATTGAATCCAAAGAAAAAACTAAATTTTAAAAAATAATTTGGTAAATTTCCCAAGGAATGAAAATTTGAGAGATATTCTTTGTCTCCTTCAGAATAAAAGTATAATTTGTTTGTCTGGTGTAAAGTAAGACTCAAGTTTTATGTTTTTCTTTTTTCTTTTTCTTTTTTATGTAGATAACCAGTTGTTTCAGCATGATTTGATGAAAAGGCTATTTTTTCTACCATTGAATTACCTTGCCTCTTTTGCAAAAAAAATACGTTGGCCATACCTGTGTTGGTCTATTTCCTGTTCCATTGCTCTAAATATCTATTCTTATTGCAATAATACACTTTCAGTTACTATAGCTTTATATTAAATCTTAAGTAGCATGATTCCTTCATCTTTTCAGGTCAAGAATTGCACTTGGTTCTTAGACTATTTCTCTCTCTTACTTCTTCATGCCTTAAGTTCTTTAATTATTTGAACTTATTTATGATAGTCGCTTATAGTCTTTGTCTCTTAAGTCCAACATCTGGGCCATCTTGGATATGATTTGTTTCTACTGCTTTCCATTGTCATTCTTGACTGTGGGTCACACTTTCCCTTTCCTTTATAAGTCTCATAGTTTCGTGATTAACAGGCATTGCAGAGACTCTGCAATGGTGTTGCTTTCACTTCCTTCTGAAAAATGTTTACTCTCGTTCCAGCAGAGGTCAGCTGCTGGCCGATCACCCTGGGCTTCTGGAGGTTCGGTTTCATGCTTCATTGCATTTTGTGGAAAGCCCAAGATGTTCCCCAAATTTCTGTAACATAGCGATTCCTTGATATTTTGCTTTGAAACTCATCTTACTTGCTAAAATGTCTGTAGAACTGGGTCCTTTGTGTGATTCAATTTTTAAAATCTAGTCAAATGAATATGTCTATACTCTTAAAGAGTGAGACGCCTTTGAAATACTTGGAAAACATTTTAACATAAACATAGCTTCTTTCAAAATTGTTCATTGTGAGGAACAGTTTTAGACCATTAGTGTAGCTCTAAAATTCACATAACAAAGAACTGACAATATTTTAAAGTGAAAACTATACTAAAAACCCATTTTGATAATTTACCTAATACACTTGCTACATTTTCAGTTTAGGAAGTTCACTGATTTTATTCTATCTTATTAAATCAGTTAATAATGTTCCTGTACGTTAAGTGCATTTTATTATGTTGCACTTTGGATATTTCTAGGAATTTAACAGGACGAAGCTTTGCATATATAAAAGTATGAATTAAAATGATGCGAATGCTTAAATTTAATAGTTTTGAAGAATTAACTGAAACAGTTTTAGTGTCCGCTGCATTGGTCACAGGCTGAAGGCGTGCTTTCTGGCTCACTGTAGCTAAACGTTGGCACCAGAAATAGGAGAATCACATGGCCTTCTTGCCATAAGCTCTTTTGAGAATGACATTCTGAATATTGTTATCCTACCTTAGTTTTAACGATCTATTTTTACACCAGCTGCTATATTTTCTCTGTCCTTCTCACATCAAAAGGAGATAAATGGATGTGAGATACACCAGTAGAACAACTGGATAGAGCCAAGTTGTTGAGATTTGAGGTCTGATAATGGCCTAATTGGAACAAGGAGATAGTGCAAGAAGATATTGAATGCCCACAGTAGTTTTGAATTTATGTACCGAATGTTACTCAGATCTTAATTTCCTTGTTTTTCTTTCAGACTTTACTCTGTATGTTGTTTGTATGTTTTGGAAATTTTGCTTCAGACATTTGTGCTACTTTAAAAGAAGGACCTCTTTTATATTAGGGTGCCGTCAATGTACATTGAAAGAAGAATTTCTAATTATGTGATGTATTAGTAGTCACATTTCATTATTCCCTTCAGTAGCTAAGAACTCTGAAAGCACATGTTGACGCAGCCAGAAAAAGGAGTCCTGCGTGCCACCCCTTCAAGGACATGCTGACACTCCTGAAAGCCTTTGTTGTTACCTTTGCTCGCGTATGTGCTGTTCTTCTGGTATTGGAAGACACCTTTTTTAAAAAAAGAACGTAGATCACAGTGCTTCAGGTTTTTGGCTGTAACTCTAAAAGCATTACTAGGGGTTTGAGGCCTCCCCTAGACGTCTAGAAATCATGTACCTGGGCCAGCTCCTTCCCTTCAGAGATCTGGGAACCGAGGCCCAGAGAATTTCCAGGGGCCCTGGCAGAGCGTATCCCCCATCTTTGGTGGAGAACCAGCTTTCTTCCTACCCAATTCATGACAGGCCGCTTTGGAAGCTATAATAAAAATGAAGTACAAGAAAAGGAATTCTAAAATGACATGCATGGTTCTGAATGCTTCCTCTTATTTTCCGTGGTTATCTCAGTGTGGACGATCACAGAGTGTTCTGGAACCAGGACAGTCCGCAGACTTCACTTGGTCCGTCGCTGCCCGGGGCCGGACTTGGCAGGCTATGGCCCACGGGCCAATTCGGACTCACTGGTTCTTTGTATGTCCCGTGAGCTAAGAATTGTTTCTACATCTCTAAGTGATGTTTAAAATTCACAATAATAATGTTTTGTGACACATGAAAATTATATATGACTCATTTTTCAAGGAGTTTAAATAAAATTTTTTTGGAACACAGCCACACACATTCTTTTAAGTATTGTCTGTGGCCGCTTTTTCCCTGTAAGGCTGGGGCTGAGGCAGGGACGAGTCATTGGGATGACACTGTACGGTCTCCAAAGCCTAATGTACTTACTGCCTGGCCCTTTACAGGATATGGGAAGGTCTGAGGGTCTGGCGTTCGGACAAAGTTAGCAGTTAGCAGTAGAGTTAAGAGTACAAACAGGGCCTACATTTTTTAAAATGTGTTTTAAAAATTACTATTATCTGATACATGTTTTGCCACTTTTGTTCTTATTTAATCCTGTTAGTAATATTCTTTTATAAAAGTTAGATAAGTTTAGATCCCTCTGGTCTAGTTTTAGATAACTTTCTTGCTCCTAAAACTCAACTCTATTTTGAGACTGTTTTTTCTTTAACTCATATCTGGTGAATTAAAAATTGTTAAATATTTCCTAATGCGCATTTTATTATCACGTTAATATAACACCCTCTGGTTCAGAAAATTCATCTTCTTCTTCCTTATTGTCACATTTCTCCGCAGTGGATGTTTCTGTGTGTTCAGGTCCAATGCAAGAGTTAGGTATGACTCAGAAAGGTTTAGAAAACAGATTATTTCTAGTCAAAAAACGTTTCTTTAAAAACAACCCAAGTAAAGAAACTGCAACTAAACTTTAGTGGCAGATTTCTATTGCAAAATAGCAGACATAATAGGTGGAGTGCCGATTACAACAAAAAAGATCGGGGTTTTCAGTGACTTTTGGAGGCACAAGATGCGGTCCGTGCTTCGCCTCTACCCCTCATTCAGCTGCAGGATAAAAGCTCCCATCATATTATTGTGAAGCCTTGGTCAGTGAACATACTGCTTTTTTTCTTGATGTATGCAGTAAAAAACTCTGTTTTTCATGGTCGCAGTTAATTCTTTGTATGTGATCTCTCAGCGATATATTGCTATAAAATAGAGCAAGAGCTGTCAGCTCTACACTTGATACAAGAGTCTGCTTCATGATATGGACCCTTTAAAAGCCAGATCTTCAGGTGGGGATTTCTTCCTGGAATAAAAAAATACTGCTGTGAACGTTTATTCATTATGATGAAAGAGTACATACAGTTTGGTATTGTGGTATGATGCTGCTCTCTCCTTGTTATATTTTACTCCACTTATTCTTGGGTCAGTTTATAAACATCTGTAAAATAATTATGTTCTTGCTTAATTAAGAATAAAATAATATAGAAAGTTTTGGCAAAATCTCACTGTATCTTTTCAAACCGTGGCTAATTTTTATCATCTCAAATCCGAGAGTGCCAGTGATTTAATGCAAGAGCTGCCGATCAACAGTGCCCTGCAGCTGTGTCCTGATTCTAGGTGGGCTGCTCCTTTGTGCCTTATGACAGAGCCATTGACGAGGTGGCTTATGCATTAGAGAAGGAGGGAGAGCTTCATGACAGCAGGACTTATGAGGATTGTCTTCCAAATATTCCGAAAGAATGTGTATGTTTTAGCATAGAACTGTTAATGAATGAAAATTTGGGACTCATGAGCAGATGATTTTGGACATTATATAACATATTTTTAAGTCCTTATTTGAATTAAGTTTCTGCTTTGTTTTAAATTTATGTCCTGTTCTCTTCAGGAGTGCACAAAATCTTAACTATTTGAGCTATTAGAATAGCTTGTGGTTGACCTTTGCTTACTTGACTAGTTTTTTTTATTGTAGTTTTTTTTATTGTTGTTCAAGTACAGTTGTCTCCATATTCCCCCCATCCTTCCCCCCAACTCCAGCCATCCCCACCTCTTACCCTTGATCCTACCCCCCTTTGGCCTTGTCCATGGGTCCTTTATGAACTAGTATTTACTATATTTATTAGTTTAACTGTTGGCTGGGTAGTGTTACTACAACACCTGTCATCTCCCCCCACTCCCATACCAGATGTATTTGAGAAATGTTTTAGATTGATCAATTATTATATCTGGATTTTACTTAAGCATTGATTGTCTTTAGGGAGCCCCTGTATCTAAGAATTCTCTATCGCTACTTTTTACCCAATATAGCATGTTCAATATTTATTCCTTAGCATACGTTATAGTGATTGAGTTTCTGTTTCTAAACATTTTTGATGGAGAGAATTATTGTAGAAGGCAGTTCTTTGCAGCTCGACTGCGGGGGACCAGAGTTGCATGCATTGCTGTGTCTGTGAAACTTCTTGGAAGCAAGCCAGTATGTTAGGGTGAGAGATTTATATGTAAGCGGTGAGCCACTAAAAGGCTCGCACAGTATTACAACTCCTCTTAGGAGAGGAAGTGTTAGGAAATTCAGCTGTAGAGCAGCAGCAGCAACAAGCAGCCACAGTGGTAGTAAAGATAGGGCCGGTTCAGGGCTAGCCGGTTAGCGAACCGCACGGTGCCAGGCAGTGAGCACACAGCTTCCCATCCTGCTGCCTGGAGGCAGCAGACCCAGACTGACTGTTGCAAGATTTTCCTGGTTTCATGGTTATGATGTTCAGTCATGTGATACTACTGTACCATAAGTTGCCAACTTTGCTGTACTCTAGAGAGGATCCTTTGCTGCAGTGCTTTTTCCCCCCGTTCTTTCTCTTTCTTTCTGCTTTTTTTTTCTTGAAAGAGAAAAACACTGTGCAATGTATGTGTATGCCTACACCATGCCGAGACGACACTTCCCAGTAAATAATCTTTGTGTCCCCGAGGTAAGATACTGTTTCTGCTTTCCCTGCACAGTGCTGCTGCAGCACGGAGCTGATCCAAACATTCGGAACACTGATGGGAAGTCAGCCCTGGACCTGGCAGATCCTTCCGCAAAAGCTGTGCTCACAGGTAAGCAAACGGAGAGCTACCACGTTATTTTATCTATGGCACTACTGGCTTGATTTTAGAAAATCTTTATGCTCTGAATTTCATTTGTTTCTATTGATTAAGCTCAATGAATATATATTGCCATTATCTCTACTTCATTATTGATTTGATACATTAACAGTCTCATTAATGCTATGCTTGCTCTTATAAGCATTAAGCAATAAGATTGTTTACTTAGAATTTCTGAGAATTATAGCCTTAAATGATAGTATACATTATTCACTCACGTTTTAGTCATTTCTTGTGGTTTAGATCATAATTTTCTTGTACCTCATCTTCTGAGTTGGTTCTTTTGAAGACCTTCACCGTGGAGCAAGCAAGGGCATTTGGTTTACTTCATAAAAGTAGTTTGATTGGAAGGACAACCTGCTGCCGTATTACTCAGACCGATAGTTAAATAAAATATGATGCTGCTCTCTCCTTGCCACACCATTTATATTTCTATCTGTCTTCTCGCTTTGCCATGTTACCTAAGTGCTTTTTAACTGAGGCAGTGTATTACCTTTTCACTTCAGATAATGAACATTTTTGCCTTAAGTATTGTTTTTATTAAGACAAATGTCAAGAACCAGCAAAGAGGAAATGATCTCTCATAATAGTATAGAAAATAATGCTGTAAGTAATATGGTATTGAAAACTGTTTTCATTGATCCTCATTCTCAAAATGCTGCATTGGATCTATTTTTGTTTTTATTCTCAGCATCTGAGTCCTGCTGCCTTTGCCTCCTTTTACTTAACTGACCTTTGCGATTCGGCGCCGTTGTCACTGCAGTGCCCGGAGTATTGTTTTAAGTGCGTGCGTGCAAGCAAATGACTGAACTTCCTTTCAGTGTGCCCGTGTTTGAAGAAAATAAATCTTCTGTTCACTTTAAGTTTAGCATCCATACTGTGCATTTTTAACAGAGATTATGAGGTGAATGGAAAGCATTTATATACAGAAAGCTTTTAAAATATGCAGAATTCTGGTTAATTATTCTGTATAGAAAGACAGCTTCCTTCCTGCCTTGTGAATATAATCTCTGCTAAATCAGAGTAATACGATTTCTCTCAATTAAAAGGTTAGGTGATTGGGATGCTGAATCAAGATAACATACACTAGGAGAATAAAGCTGTTTTAAAGCAGTGTAGATAAGAAGAAATGTAAATACAAGTATAAAATTTTAAATAATGAAATTGGAATACAGAGCCTCAGGCCTGCTCAGGCTCTGCAGCTTTTACATGTCATCCTTTAACTGAGCCCTGGGCAGCAACAGCAACCTCGGGCAGTCCCTGGCGAAAGGAGGGATGTGGTTCACGGTGACAGAGGGAGGTTCTAAATACCGACCGACACCATCTCTCTGTCTCAGTGTCCTCCCTCTGACCTTTGCTTCTCTTCAGCCTTCAGCTCCTGCCTTGTCCATTTGCTAGATTCATTTAATGCAACGCTGCTTTTAGACCCACCTGCATTTTTCCTAAAGATGGAGTTTTAAATACAAGTTCATTGAACACAAGAAGCTGCCTCCTAATTCGGAATGGACTACAGGGACATTATATTGGTTGTTGATGGTTTCAGACAGAGTGGAGGCGTAACAGCTCTGGAGGCTGAAGATCCCTGGAGAACAGACAATGTCTGTGTGTTAAACTTGACTTGAAGAGCGTCTAGCGCTGTGCCTTGCTTAATTAGATACAGAAGATATAATTCTTCTTGGTTGTGATATTGTTCATTAATTATTCTTTTCAAGAATATTTACTGTTTTTGGAAATGGCATACAACTTTTCCGTTATGATTTAAAAGAAAAGCATTCTAGAACATTCTAGTAATAGTAGTTAACTTTGTGGAAAATATAAGCCACTGATATTTATACATTCGTGTTATATAATGCAGTGAAATATGTTTCCAAATGTTTTTCTGCCCATTGCAGGTTCTCTTCTAAGCAATTATTTGGAATTACAGTGGAAGTATTTTTTCTGAAGCTAAATTTAGAAGATTAAGCATTGATAAAGAGGGAATGTTTTGAAAGGAATGACTTAGAGTTATTAGAGATCGTTCTGGGTGATGTGTCATTATTTTTATGGCAGATGCAGTTGTAGTACCATTACCTTGAGATTGAAGTTTCTGTTCTTAATTTTTTTCCTTTTTTGCTAAAGATGACTTTACAGTATTTTTTTACATATTACTACTATGCATAAGCCAAAACTATGTAAAGTTATATATGTATATTCATTAAAGGAAATTGGCAAAGTGAAAATCTCTTTTTACAGAATATTTTAAAATATGTAATTGAGTAATACCCTCTTCTGCATAAAGAATGCATGGATTTTTACAAAGCTGTACAAAACAACTCTTATAGTTAAGGGACACCAGCAAACAGCCTTTTGCTTTGGAGAGTCCATCTAGGTATTTGGAAGAGAATAATTAATTGGAGAGATTTATGAAACTCTGACATGCTTGGAAGAAATCTTGAGGGTTTTTTGTTGTTGTTTGATTGATTTTTTCATTGTTGTTAATGACTCTGAAGTTCTGGGCAGTCAACTGAAGGACTTAGAGGTGGTTTTGATTGTTTTTTAGGAAGCAAGGGCATAAAAAGTCTAAAACAGCTTATGTAAACTTTATTGAAGAACAGTTTTGGTGTGTTACAATTATGGCTTTTAATATTTTTTTGGCCTCCCCACCAGTTATAATAAATTATACTTATTGTGGAAATTAAGGAAAATATGAAAAGTAAAAATGATTTGTAACTCTACCACCTAGAGAGAACATTTTGGGTACAGTTTATTTATAATTTTCTAAGCACACACACCCTGCATTCTTCTTTCTCTTTAGTGAAATCAACCTTGTGTGTTACATATTGCTAAATAATCTTTTTCATTTTTTAAAAGATTTTATTTATTTACTTTTAGAGAGAGGGGAGGGGAAGGAGAGGAGAGGGAGGGAAACGTCGACATGTGAGAGAATCGTTGCACAGTCCCAAACGGGGACTGGCCTGCAGCACAGCCATGTGCCCTGACTGGGAATCGAACCGGCAACCTCTCACTTTGCGGGACAGTGCCCAACCAACTAAGCCACACTGGTCAGGACCTTTCTAATGTTTTAATCCTAATCTAAGGACATGATTATTGATTTTAGAGAGAGGAGAAAGGAGGGGGAGAGAAAAACAGCGATGTGAGAGAGAAGCATCAATCCATTGCCTCTTCTGTGTGCCCTGACCAGGGGCTAAACCCCCAGCCTAGGCATGTGTCCTGACCAGGAATCAAACCCATGACCTTTTGGTTTTTGGGATGACGCTCTAACCAACTGAGCCATACCAGCCAGGGCCTTAATAATCTTTTTCTAAAAAACAGTTACATGTATATTCTTAAAAGGCATTAAGTATTCTTCTGCAACATGAATTTATGATCTTTAATAATATCCTATAGATATATTTCAGGTTTTTTTAGGCAATCCTCTAGTGTTTACCGTTAAGGTAGGTTGTTTTCTTCTTTGTTGATTTGTCATTTTATCACTTCCATGGGAAGTGTACTTCTTTACCATATTCAGTCTTAGCATCCACACATGTTGTATGTCCGTTCCTGGCTGGCATGTGTAAGGGTTTGGAGAACAAGGCACTTCCCTCTAGGGGCTGCAGTGCTTGTGGTGTTATCCTGGGAGAGCCACACTGAAGTTAAAGGTGGTTGACGAAGGGAATGCTTACTGAGGACGGTAAGGATGCAGAGGTGTTTGTTAATCAGCCGGGGGCACAGTGGGAGGTTGGGTCAGGAGAAGAGGTGACAACAGATTAAGTCTGAGGATAGGGGACCAAAGCAGAACCAGGGGTGACAGGGATAGAAACTGGCTGAGTTTACATGGTCACAAGGTTGTCATGTCATTGGTCCCAGCAGTTTCTTAATAGATTTGGGGGTACAGGAGTATAGAAGAAGGGTATATTTGCACCAATGTGTCTCAAGAATAAGCTTCATCTGGTTTCAGTGCACTTCTGAGGACGTCCTAATCTGTGATTGATGGGCTGGCTGCTAGGCTTTCCAGACAGAATCAGCTGTGGCTCAGGCTAGAGGCTGTGTTGAGGGGCCTGGTGCATGCTTGCTGAGCCTTCTATATTTTGTGTTAAATCAACAAAATCTATCTGGAATCCTACCTCTTTTTTTCTTCTCCAGTGCTTCCTGCTTCTTTTCAGGTAAAACCAAAGTCTTCAACATGACCAGACTTAAATGATCTGACCCTACCTGTGTCTGTTTGACTGCTAGGTTTTGCTCAATCCAAAGTCAGATTTCTTTCTATTTCTTTTACACGCTGCATCTAACCTGCCGGTAATTTTGGCCTACCGTACTTTGAGATCTCTACTCCTACTACTTCTTACCAGCTTCACTGCTTTGGCCCTAGTACACACCTTCATCGTGGTGGGTTTTTTATTTATTTATTTCTAGTTTTTAGGGGGAGGATGCGAGAGGGAGGGAGGGAGCAATAGAGAGAGAAACATCGATGTGTTACTCCATTTATTTATGCATTCATTGATTGCTTCTCGTATGTGCGCTGACTGAGGATTGAACTTGCAGCCTTGGTGTTTGGGATGAGCTACTGGGCCAGGGCCCTCTTTCTTTCATGATAGCAGTAGCCTCATAATGGGTCTCTGTGCCTCCACTTACACTTCTCTCAGTTCTCACTGTAGATGAAGTGGTCTTTCTAAAGCGTGATCTGCCCTACGATTAGAAAACTCTTTAATATATTGTCATTACCCCTGAGTAAAATCGGAACTCTCTAACCAGCCACTACCATGATCTGGCACCTGCTTTATACATAGCTCTGATCTACTGCTCTATTTGTCCTTGATCTCTTTGCTTCAAGTACAGCTGGATACTTGCTGTTCCTCAAACAGAGGAAGCCCATTTCTGTGTCTAGATTAACACGTGCTATTTACTGAAACCGGAACACTGCCCCAGAGCTTCAAGTGATTTATCAGTTTCACCTCCGCTCAAAGACTTACTCCTCAGAGGTGTCTCTTGTCCTCAGTCCCATTAGCTTACTTTGTTTTTTCATGGGTTTATTGATATCTGAATTGGCA
Organism: Trachops cirrhosus; assembly: GCA_028533065.1. Lineage (NCBI taxonomy): Eukaryota > Metazoa > Chordata > Mammalia > Chiroptera > Phyllostomidae > Trachops > Trachops cirrhosus. The sequence goes on along the minus strand of CM052548.1, from coordinate 70,807,997 downwards.
TCATTTTTTAATTTTTGTTTGTTTGCCCCAATAGAATGAAAGGTCACAAGTACTTGGACTTTTATCTGTCTTGCTTACTTCATAATGCCTAAAACTTAAACAAATACATAAATGATCAAGTAAACAAATGCATCTCGGGTCTGATTACTGCTAACAAAGCACCATATTTTCCAGGTCCTACAAATACTAATAGCCAGTAATTTTTTGACGTCTCATGCCATATTGTAATAGTCTGTTAAGTTTTCTACTTTCTAAAAATTGTTTTGATTTTGCTGATAGTCATGTACACCTCTTAAAACAGTGCATTAAAAATATTTTGTAATTGGTATGATGGGTGAGGTATGTACTGAGCCTTTTATCAACAGATTTCTTGGATAGTTCCTTTGAGAACTTGTCAATTCTGAAAAGATCACACTTCCTGCAGCTGTGGACTTCCAGGTCTCAAACCAGGACCTATTTTTACTCTTCTCTTGACATCATTGTTCTTTTAATGCATTGTTTTGCGCATTAGCTGTATACTACAGTGCGGCATATTGCCTATCATGTATAGTACCTTTTTTCTATCACCCTACATGGTTAAAGACAGATTTCTCATGCTTTTAATTTGAACTCTAAGAATTACTTTGTAAGTTATTAGGAAGCCTAATAGTACAGCATTCTTCCTAGAAAATAAGCCATAAGAGGAAATACCTTAGTTTTTAAGAAAAGCTATATGTTTATTCACCTCAATTTTATTATTTTTATGATAGGTGAATTCCTTATTTTAAAAATATCCCCTTTAGTATTAGATCAAGAAAGTGAAGACTTGTCATTGCAATAAAATGGTGTGAATTCTCTTTTTAAAGACAGGTTGAAAATGTTAATCCCTTAACTAATTTTTAAGAAAATTTTATTAATGGCTTGATTTGTCTATAATTTTGGATATGAATAGAAAAAGTTAGTATTTTGTTATTAAAAGTTATTGAAACAATTTTTTAACCCTTAAAAATATGAAGATAATTTAGAAGAAGACTAAAGAACTAGTAACCTTTTTTATTTTTTTAAGATTTTATTTGTTTACTTTTTGAGAGAGGTGAAGGGAGGGAGAAAGAGAGGGAGAGAAACATCTGTGTGTGAGAGATACATCCGTCAGTTCCCTCTCGCAGGCCCCCAAGCATATGCCCCGACTGGGAATCAAACCAGAAACCTTTCGGTTCCCAGGCTGGCACTCAATCCACTGAGCCACACCAGCCAGGGCTGATGTAGTACCTTTTTTAAAAGACCATATCTAACTAGTTCACATTGATTTTAATTTTAAACTGTTATTTGCATTTTGAATAAGCAGATTAAAGGATACTTGAAGCTAGTTAGTTTCTTTTTAGCACCTACTTAATTTGTTTAGTAGTTATTATTGAATTGTTTTTTAGATAATACAGCAAGTTAAACTTCCCTTGAGAAGGCAGCTTTATGTAAAATATAGCAATAATAATAATAATAATAACAACAACAACAACTGACAACAACGGAGTGCTCCTGTGAGCCAAGCACTGCTCCAAGGGCGCTGACCCCTCATGAGAACGCTGGGAGGTGCCTGCCATCATTATGCCACCTTTGCAGGTGCGGATGTGGAGTTACTTTTACAGATTCACAGTCATTACGAGGAATCATTGGGGTTTGAACTCGAGCAGTTTGGCCCCAGGATCAGTGCTCTTACAGACACAGAGTCAGACTTTTTACTTACTGACTTAGAAGGACGTAGTATGACACACATTTAAAAAATTGGACTGACACGTGAGCTCAGGGCGTGAGTCCAATCTGTTAATACAGCATTCTGCTGGTCCCCTCGCTTAAAAGGTTACTCCTTAAAAAATAGAAAATTTAACTGATTAATATTACCTGCACAATTTATCATACTATGATAATAAAATTAATTGAGTAATAAATTGATTTATCCAACTTTATAAATGTTATTCTTATGTCTTTACTCGTGTCAGGAGGCTTGAATGACATTCATTTGAAAAATTAATAAAAAATATTTAGAATCTGTAAGGAAAGATGTAATATTCAAAATGTTTGAACTATTCATAGGTAAGAGGCAGCTCAGTAATGTCTTACATGAGTTAGAGACAGAGAAAGAGACACACACAGAGAAAGAGATACACCATATTTTGCCATGTATAACGCGTAGTTTTGCACAAAGTTTTGAGGGAAAAATAAGGATGCGCATTTTACATAGGAAGTACTAATTCTGTATCTATAAACATATAGAAATGTTTTTAATTCTTTTATTTATGCTTAATGATTAAAGGTATAACTATAAAAAGCAGTAATAATAGCCATATGCAAAATAATACCCTGGAATATGATAATCAGTTTTGTTTCCTAATATAAGTAAATTAATTAATTAAAAAATTAAAATGAAAGATTTTTTCCCTGAAAGTTTCAACTAAAAACGTGGGTGTGCAATTTACATGGGAGTGCATTATGCACAGCAAAATATGGTGTGTGTGTGTGTGTGTGTGTGTGTGTGTGTGTGTGTGTGGAGTGGTAGGGAATGGAAATGCTTTCTGTTTAGATAACCTACCACTCTATTTCAAATCTTCCCATCAACCCTTTTGTATAATTAAAGCCAACAGGCTTACATCATTAAAACCAGCATGATATTTCAGTTCATCAAAAATGACTTATTCGTGAAGCATAATAACTTATTAGTGTATACCCTGAGAGCAGCTGTCGCTTTTCCCTATCAACCATTGCAATCTTATAGCATAGTCATTGCAGTTCATATGAGAGCTTCACCTACAACCAAATAGCTATTTTAAAGGGATTTTAAAATTTTTTTAATAAAAACGATTAGTTACTTTCTTAAAATAGCACATGTGACATTAGAGTTCAGTAGTGATTTGATATTGTAAGGGTTAATAGCTCTATTCAAAATTTTTATTGAAACTTTTTTTTGCTATATTTGTATATATACATACAATTTTAAGCAATAATACAGAGAGAGTCTCCTATACCCTCTCTGCATTATTTTCCCTTAGTGATAATGTCTTGCAAAACTGTAATATGGTATCAGAACCAGGATATTGACATTGATACAACCAAGATACCAAACATTTCCATCAAGACAAATATTATTCTGTAGTTTTTCCTACTTTTATCTATTTTGGTGTTAGAGTAATGCTGGCTTCATAGAGTGAGTTAGGAAGTGTGTCCCATCTTTTATTTTCTGGAAGAGATGATTTTTTTTCTTAAATCTTTTGTCAAATTCACCAGTGAAAATATCTGGGCACTTTCTTTTTTGGGAAGATTATTATTGATTCAATTTGTTTATAGATATAGAGGTAATTAGGTTATATGTTTCTCCTTGTGTGAGTTTGGTAGTTCATGTCTTTAAGGATTAGGTCAATTTCATCTAAGTTGTCCAGTTTCTGTATGTAGAGTTGTTAGTCTTCCTTTGTTAGGCAGCTTTTGATGTCTGTAGGATCTGTAGTGTCATGGCCCTTGTTTCATTATTCATAATTGGTAATTTGTGTTTTCTCCTCTGTGTTATGTGTTGCCTAGAAGTTTGTTGATTTTATCAGTTTTTTCAAAGAATCAATTCTTTATTTCATTGTTTTCTGTTTTTAATTTTATTGATTTCTGTTTTTATGTTTATTATCATCTTCTGCTTACTTTGTTTCATTCTTTTTCTAGGTTCTTGAGGTGGTAGCTTAGAAAATTGGAATTTTTTGCTTTCTAAACATAAACATAAAATATTTGTTTAGTGTGTTTGTTTTCCAAACATAAAATATGTATGTTTAGTGTTACAAATTTCCCTTTTAGTACTACTTTAATTGTATTCCACAAGTTTTGTTATGTTCTATATTTATTTTCATTGAGTTCAATGTATTCTTTTTATCAATTCTCTGATGCTTCCTTTTTATCCCATGGATTATTTAGTAGAAGCATTTCATTTAAACTCTATGTTTGGAGGTTTTTCTGTCACATTTTTGATACTGCTTTCTAGTTTGATTCCATTGTGGTTGGACAGCACTCTTCATGTTTTCAGTCCTTTTCAACAAAAACAAAATTTTTATTTCCCAGAATGGGTTCCATTTCAGTATATGTCCAAATGAAAAGAATGTGTTTGGGCTGTTGTTGGATGGAGTGTTCCGTAGTGTCCATTAGATCTTGTTGGTTGAGCTGTGGTGGAGCTCTGTGTCCTTGCTGACTTTCCCCACGTGGCCTCCACTGATACCGTGGGGTGGGAGGATGGCTGAGCTCTTCACCACTGGGCTGTAGCAAAAGGCTGCCTCAGCCCACGGTCCGACATTGTGGTCAGGAAGGGCTCGTTCTTACCTGGCAGAGACAAAAGTTCCTTCTCCCAGTGAATTTGCAGATCAGGGCTCATCACTAGACCTCACTGCATAGATGAGGAAGGGTCACAGGTTTTTTTATGTTTGTTTTTGGGGGTTTTCATAGTCTTTGACCGGAATAGGCTAGGCATCATCTACAGGTTTTCTGTCTTGCTAGGCTGTCAGTTTTCTGCTCCTTTGTCTAGAGAGAGCAGGGCTGTTGTTGTTGTCGTTGTCTTTACCTGTTGGCATTTACGGGTTGCCAGCTTCTTCAGCTGCTCAGGTCTTGGCAGCACACCACCATATTGTTCCTTGGGGTACCAAGATCCCTAACTGGTCTGCCCTTTTCTGTGCCCTTTGAGTGTCTTCTTATGTTTATTTCATATATAATGTTCAGGTTTTTTGGGTGTACTTAGTGGGAAGAACAGGGAAAAGTATATCTACTCCATTTTCCTAGAAGTTTTGAAATTATTTTTAATGTCATTACTGTGTAAAATCAGTATTATGGGTGCGGATACTCTGAGGATTTAACATCCAGTGAAACTGTGTGAAGAGCAGGAATTTTTGTGGCATATCTGTGTTTTGAAATCTACTTGCTAATTCAGAAATACGGATTTAACTTCTAGAAGTATGTTAATATTTTACAAATTCAAAACATAAAATTAAATAAAGGATGGGAGAAAACCCCTAAAATTTGAATGCAGGCAGGAACAAATGAACCATCCGCATTTAGAATAGACTTTCCGTGAAGAGTGAAGGCTGTGTTTCCCCGGCTGGAGCTGAAACACTGAAGATGTCTTGCTGGAACCGAGTGGAACCGAGCAGAGCAGAGCATTGCGGACTGGGACTGCCTAACTGAATGGAATACTACCCAGCTGTAAAGAAGAAGGAAATCTTACCCTTTGGGTTAGCACGGATGAACCTGGAGAATATTATGCTGAGTAAAATAAGCCAGTCAGAGAAAGACAAATGCCTTATGATCTCACTCGTGGAATCTAATAAACAAAATAAACTGATGAACAAAATAGAAACAGACTCTTAGAAAACAAACTGACAGCTGTTAGACGGGGACAGGTAAAGAGGCGGGGTGAAAAAGGTGAAGGGGTTAAGGTTAAAAAATCTCATAGACATCAGTGTGGTGATTCCCAGAGGGAAAGAGGGGTGGGGGGGAGTATAAGATCACAGAGGGAGATAAATGGTGATGGAAGGAGACTTGACTTGGGGTGGTAAACATCCAGTATAATATATACAGATGATGCCCTGGCTGGTGTGGCTCAGTGGATTGGGCGCTGCCCTGTGAGCCAAAGGGTCACTGGTTCGATTCCCAGTCAGAGCACATGCCTGGGTTGCAGGCCAGGTCCCCATTAGGGGGCATGTAAGAGGCAGCCACACATTGATGTTTCTCTCCCTCTCTTTCTCCCTCCCTTTCCCTTTCTAAAAACAAATAAATAAAATCTTTCAACATATATATACAGATGGTGTGTTATGGAATTGTACACCAAAAAATAATTTTGTTAAGTAATGTCACCCCCGTCAACTCAATTTGGAAAAAGAGAGAGAGGAGAGCCCTGGCCTCGGGGCCTCCTGGGAGCAGAGGACGGGCCATCGTGGGGCCGGTGCGCACGCGCCCCAGGGTCAGGCTGTCTCCACCGCCGTGTTGTAATGCCGTCAGGCTCTCGGTGCTAAACTGTCCTTCTTCGCTGCACCCCAAGGTGAGAGTTTCTTTTGGCATTTGACTTGGCACCAGTGACCTTCGGTTAACATTCCATGGCACCCAAGTGACTGTGAAGCGACCACCTGATCTCCTGACGCCATCCTGAAATCAACTTGGCTGGTGCCTGAACAGCCCCTATTCTCTAGTTGTCTCCCTGGCAGCACCTAAGGATCTCGGGGACTGTGGGTTGTGACTCACTGAATTCAATTTGAGATTAATTGAATCTTTACAAATACCCTGCTGGTTCAGTATTATTATTACTGTTGCTGTTGTTGTTGTTATTATCCCTAGAGTTCAGAGAGGATAAATGTGCTCTCCTGGTCAGACAGCCTTTGAATGAGAAACCCAAATTAAGTAACGCTATACTCCCTTTGGATAAGCCTGTTTTTCAGCCTCACACAAGCCCTCACTATTTGTAGAAGCAAAGGCAGAACGGAGCTGTTGGAATGACACTTGTTCAGAAGCCTTCAGTCTTGGGTACAGGTGCAGTGAGAGGATGAGCGTGTGAGCCTCTCAGCGACAGAATTAATATCTGTCTTTTTTATGGGAACACTGAGTATGTGATTCAGAATTGCGGCAAGTGGGGTCACCATGTTTGCCTTTGGTCACAGTACCAGCTGGAAGAATAGGCCATGACCGGAACTTCTTAGAAGGTGGAAAGCGGTGGTAAGTTCAATAGGATGGCCAACACCACAATGTACCCAAACCAATGTACCACTCTGTACATATTAATAACCAAGACAGGTTTACTCCTTCAAACACACAGTTGTGCCAGACAAGCACCATTTTGAAAAAGCAAGTACTATAGATAAACAGACCATTTCAAACCCGCTGAATCCTCTGGACACAAATTATAGACACGCAGTGCGTAACACTTACGATGTAGTCACTTGTCACACACTGGCCAGCTCAACATACAGGCAATTGGATGCACAGTAGTAGCTCGAGACACACCAACTCTGGGCATCTTGATGTTCTTGCCCAGATAACACAGGCATGTACTAGGAATCAGTGCCCACTCCAACTTAGCTAGGAAGAGGGGAGCCAAACTGGAATTTCTCTGAGCCCATATCAGACCAGTTTATAAATTCTTTATTTTTAAAGCATATAGCAGGCATTGTTTCCCACCTTGAATGGGTGGGTGGATCGTAACATTGGAGATCCATTCGAGTTGATACCCACAGGTCCCATGAATGGCTAGTGTTCCCCCCTGGACTCGGGAGATCTGCAGAATGGGGAGTGACCAGAGAACGGATCTCTGGATTGTGTCCCCACCCCCAGAACTAGCTCTAGATCAGCCCCTCCCTGATTTTTGAGATAATCCAGACCCCTCCCTGGTGACGCCAAGGCTGTTGTATTCCTGGGGGGTGGAGCCATGTCCTCAGGTACCTGGGCCGCTCTGGTGGTTCTCCTTTTCTGTCCCCAAGTGGTTCCATGGATCTTGGGATAGACTTGTCCTGCCACTTCCTGACAGAATGGGAGAGCCTTTCGGTGGGAGTTTTCTCCTTTTCCTTTCCCTTCCTAAGGGCATCAGCCTGGTGTTCGGGGACTCTCTGGGCTCCATTCTGTTCACTTATATTGTCTTCACTCGGTCAGGCTGACACCAAGGGTCTGGCTCCGGGACCTTCCGCGGTCTCTGTGACGGGGCCGCTGGCCGTCTCCCCTCCTGCGTCCACGCTCACGCTGAGCACAGAGTATTTGCGTGAAGCGTGTTGTTGGACTCCTTCCCCACCAGCATAAGCAAGAGAGGTGGCCCCAGACACCTCAGCGACCATGGGAAGGCTTCTGACACTGACTTGGTCTTGGTCCCCTTCTCCGTGGAGCTCCATGGCCTGTGAGGAGAGGAGAAACGGGGAAGTAGAGAAGAAAATCAGTGAGACTAGAAAGGGCTGTCACTGGTCTTGAAGAGCTTATCGATAGAAGAGCCTTTAAAGTCACCAAGTGCAGTCTCCCGGTGGATGCAGGAACCCCCCTGCGGCACACCCACAAGGGTCACTGCAGTTTCGCTGGGACATTTCCAGTCCCTCCCCCGGGGAGGGTCTGAGTGCGCTTGTGCTGTACGCAGTTGTCTCAGCAAAGAGTGCATAAAGCTCTGTATACAGTCTCCCTTTAGGGAGCTCGAACAGAGACCCCTAGAGGGAGACTGCTCGGCAATGAGCGATGTCCGTTTCACATTCCGGGTAGCTACTAACATTGTGCGCCTGTGTGCAAAGCATGTTGCAGTGCCACAGCTTTATGCAAAAATCAGTTCATGGCTCAGATAAGGGAAGGACTTTCTCATAGTTAAAAGCGTCCCACAACAGATCAGACTGCCTGAGTCCACAGTAGCAGGCAAGTGTTCCAGAACAGACTGGACGGTGAAGATGCTGGTGACAGCTCTGCAACATCAGGTACGGGGTCAGAGGAGCTGACGTCTAAGGGACCTCAGATATGCAGAAGCACTCAGGACCTCCCCAATGTCAGGGCCTCCACACAGGGGCTCATCTGGCCTGAGCCCTCCCACATGCAGTGTTTCCCCCATCAGCCTAGCGGGGCAGCCTGAGAGCTTTCGGTCACTCTCCTGAAGCACTCTCATCCCCTCTCTGTCTCTGCAAAAACTTACCGCTGGACTCTTCCTGTCCTCTGCCTCCAACGCAGGCAGGTCCGCCATGCCACAAGCTGGTACGGCGTGGGTACTGCTGTAAGCCTCCACGGGCGGTCTCAGGGAGAACACCAGGTCTTCCCAGTGTGCAAACAGATCTCCTTTTGCATCTGAAACAGGGCATAATTGTAGGTAAAAGGAGAGGCCAGTGGCCAGCTTCAAGTGGAGCTGTTTGTTCTCATGACTATAGACAGACAACTTTACAAACTTCAGAGGAAGCAGCCTGGTCAGCTCCAAGCTCTTGGCCGACTTGAGTCCCCTTCCCTGGGTGTGTCGGTCATGTTTGGCACCGATCGCACAGCTGACAGCCGGTCGTGCCAGCAGCATGACATCAGGTATTACGAGGTTGGGACTGGTGTATGCGATGCCCAGAGTGACCATTTGCACACTGTTGTGCACATCGATCACTTCTCCTCTTTTGCTGATCTGGATGAAGTCGCTCTCAAACATGGGGCTGTGCTTGAACATGGCAAACTCGCCCTTGCGCAGCTGCCGCTGCAGCTTCCCCATGGAGCCGTGGAACATGGGCAGCATGTGGCTGCTCTGGGCGCTGCCCTGCCATAGTGTCGTGTTGCTACCCGTGTCTGTCTTTCATTAAGACCACTGCACGTCCTGCCCGAACCTCCACCTTGGTCTCCGCCGCAGCCCCTCACAGGCTGCCTTTAAGCTTTTGCTGTCCATTGTGACCTGCAGTCCGCTGTCACACACAGCACTGTGTCCTCATCTCCACAGCTCTCCCTGCAGGGACAGCGTCCTCCTGCAAACCGCCACCCCACAAAGGTGCAGAGAATACCAAATTACGATGTGTTTTCACATAGCTACCACAGGCAATGATATGTAAATGGCTAGCACTGTTAGGTGACAAATACTTACAGCTTTAAGAATGGAATGTATTTTTGAGCTTTTGCTTAAAGTCGTGTAGTTAGCATGGAATCCCTGTGAATCGTTAAGTCCAGTCACCCAGCTAGAATGCCCAACAGGGAAAGCTTCCCTGAGCCTCTCCTTATCTCTCTCAAGCCTGCACGTAGTTGTAGGCGTCTGCAGACTGTTTTCCCAGCACCTCAGTGACTGGGTTTCTCGTTTATGTCTAGAAATACGGAGTTCGCTGTCTGTTGCCTATAAGGGAACAAATAACTAAACTGCATTAAGAGTTTAATAAGTTAAACTTGAATTAATATGTAAGATAAATTTTGCCTTTATTTTTCAATAAGAGGTTTTTATCTCAGTGCGGGGGGAGAATAAATAACCACGGTGAAAGAAATAAAGAACTAATCCAAGTAACTTTTGAACACACTCCTTGAACTTCATACCTAACTCTAGAAAGGGAAAAGGGCAATTTCACACGAAGTTGAAATTCTTTTTGTCAAGCTGTTTTGCAATGCTGTGGTGTAGTAACTCTGAAACTATTCTATGTATATTGTAAAATTCAGTAAATGTGTTGGGAGCCAAGAGTCTTAGTATTCCACACAAACGTGGAATAGAGGAAAACCTCGTAGAGTTGGGTTGAAGCTGTAGATATCAGAACCCTGGGGAGGAAATCTCCTGGGTCTGCTGCAGAAAAGGCTAGAAGCAGTGTCTCCCCGGCGCCCTCCCCCCCAGTAGCAATGCAGCGTACCTGGTTCCCAGATGTTTTCTGTGCATTATTCCTGTACAGGCTATTGAAAGAGACCCGCGGTGTGGCGGGGGCGGGGGGGATGACTGATATCAGGGCTAGGACAGGGAAGCTGCAAGATGAGCCTGAAATATCTTGTGCTAGAAAGCGAGGAAGAGATCAATAACATAATGGAGTAATGTCAAAAGGGCATCATAGGAGTCAGCTTGGAGGGGATCCCACTGGCCAAATTTGGGATGCTTTGACCATCAAAATAAATAATGATGGTAATGCCGAGTAAACCCATGAGATAAAATAGATAAATATGTACATGCAGTGATGATGAATGAACGAATGAATGAGAGCTTCTTTCTTCTGTAGAATGCCCACTGATAAATGTGGAGAGGCTATTGGAGTTGGAAAATCACCATGACAGTGAAGACTGGTTAAGACAAGACTTAGTGAACGCTCAATCTCAAGGACCAAATTTGATGAGGAGCAGTGTATTTGCATGGTTCTCAGCCTGTTTCTTCATAGATTGATTATTGGGGAAAACAGTAACTGTTGTGTGAAAACTGACAATACCTTTATTGGGGAGGCAGAATTACCATTACCAGTGAGAGTCAAGTGACCCTATGTGCTCACAGGTGTACTGCCTGGGAAGGTCTTACATTCTAGTCCAGCCAGGGATACAGAACTAAATCTCAGAGGAAACATAAGACAAACACGAGTTTAAGCACATTCAACACAATAATTGTCCTGTATTTTTTCGAAAATATCAGTGTCTTGAAAGAAAAATCAGTGTCTTTAATTTGGAATACTTGCTTAGGAAGTATTCCAAATTAAAGGAGATTAAAGAGACGTGGCAACTAAATGCAGAATGCATGATCCTTTACAGGAAAATGCTGTAAAAAGTATTATTAGACCATAACAAAACTGAAATATTTACTCTGTGTTACATAAAATCAACAATGTTAAATTTCCTGAATTTAATTATTGTACAGTGCTTACAGGAGAAAATATCCTTGTTTTTTGGAAATCAACACAGAAGTAATAAAAGGCAAAGAAAACAATGCATTTCTTTGCTTAAGAAATACACAATAAACTGAGTGTTCCAGTTGGGTAAGCATATATTCACTTCAGTTTTTGAGGATGCATTGTCTTAGTAGGCATTAGGTAGGTACTAAGTAATTCCCAGGAAGCTTTTTAACCATATTAGCCGTCTTAGCTTTATGCATCTGACTGTGAGCAGTATTTTCTCTTCTCAGGGGAAGGAGGAGCCTGACTTTCAGTGTCAGTAATTTAGAGTATCTTAAAACTGTACATTTGCTCATCGTCCTCAGACAGCTTCTGCTGTGGACACTGAAGGTCGCCTGAACTGACAGCCTGGCTGGGCATAGAGAAGAATACAGTGAATCACATGCTCACTCGAGTCTTTTTAAATGAAGGTGGAGGTTGTATAATTATCTGAAGTGACTGTGAGTTTTCCTATATGTGGGGAATTTTAAAATTAGTTTTTGGATTAATTAGACAGGAACTCATTGCTGGGTAAGGAATGCTTTACAAATAGGCTGCGCATTGATTTGAAGATTATCAAAACTTTATTTACTCCAGTTTGTATCATTTCTTTTCTTCCTGAAGAAGAGTAACATTCTGTGTATTGGTTTTTATTTGTGTTTTTTCCCTCTGGTTTTTTTCTTTGTGGGGAAAAATTCATTGCTCTTTATAATTCTAGCTATATGTATTTGGTTTCAGTGTTTGGAAATAGGCCCCAGGTGAGTGAAAAAGAATCTTTTTCTCTGTTGATGTTCTAAGCTTTCCATATGTTGTTGTTCTATTATTCTATTACCCTCCATTGCACTGAAAGTGAATGATGTATTGCTTATGACAGGACATAAAAATGGCTCTTGTTTTTAAGAAGTTATTAGAATGCCAGTGGCAATAACAGACAGACATGGCAGAATATCCTTTTCTCCAGAAGAGCAACAATTTTTTGAATTTGTTTGCAAAATAGGTCTTTTATTTTTAAAACCTAATACAGGAAAACAAAATAACCACTTGCCTATGCTCTTCGTAAAACAAAAACATGCCAAGTAGAAATATTAATAATGATTTATAAAAGAGAAGGCTAGCTAAGAATACAGAGGGGAAAGAAACTCAATTAAACCTAGAAGCATTATTTTAATTATTTTGGTATACTACTATACCAAAAGTTTGTGGTTTTACTCATTCCTTTCTCTTAAGGTTCTATTTTTATACATGTTTGTCTCGATATTTTACTTCTTAATCAGGGAACTTGTTTAAAGGACTAGTGCTTCATAGAAGGTTCTTGGATTCCTTCACACTTCCCTGTATTTATTCAGTACCTTAATCGCAGCTCTCATGTGAATGCCACTAATTCTCTCCATAATTAAAGCGTGGTTTGGGGCGAATGCCATGCTTAAACATTGTCGGTGATGCTTTGAATTATGGCAGGTTTCAGACCTAAAGAACTGCTAACCTCATGGAGAAGAAAATAGCCACGATCATACAGCCATGTCCATATATACGTGCACACACACACACACACATTTTACTTGATCACTTTTTTTTTCAGAACAAAGGAATTGTGTTGAATGGTATTGAATGTGATAGTTTAGATATTTTGTTTCAGAAAGAAAAGAGAATGGAAAAGATTATGTCATATATTTTTCACTTTAGGTCCTTATGTGATATTTTTCAGAGACAAATGGTTAAACAAAAGTTGAGATGATATTTTTAAACACGGTTTGACCAGAGAATGAAAATAAAGATAGCCACCCCTAAGTAACATTTGACAATGCGAAGCGGGAAATTCTTTTCAGTGTGCTACAAGAAAGGAGATTGGAATATTGTTTGGAATGGAAAAAAGTGGGAAGATGCTGCATAGAAAGCCCCACAGGAGAAATCACTGTACACACATTGTAAAATCGGTGCTCAGTTTACAGGGCTAAAGAACACTTAAAAGAATGGATGATTGCAAAAAATTTATAAACTTAATTAAAAGAGATGGAAACGGGGTGGGATGACCTGCAAATTTTACTCATGAAGAACAAAGTGAGTGAAGTCCTTAGGAAGCTACAGAAATTGCAGAAAGACTTAAATTTACGAAATGAATGCCTTCCGACAGAGTTTTTCCTCAGAACAAGTGGTTGTGTTACCCACTTCTATTACCAAGTTAACTTTCTTCCTATGAAGCTGAGTTGAAAATATTTCTAGACTTTTATCATCACTCTACCGATAGGTTTGCCATTGTCCAGTAATGTGGTCTGATTAAGTCTGAATGTTCTCAATGTTGTTATTTAAAGCAAATCCAAATACTGCCTCATCAGTGCTTGAAGTTTAACATTCAGGAACACTGGGGGTGGGGTGTGTGTGTGTGTGTGTGTGTGTGTGTGTGTGTGTGTGTGTGTTTAGATAGACCTGTCTTTAATTGGTCTAAAAGCCAATTAGGCTTTCAGAGTTACCCGTGTTTACAAGCTGTAAGTTGCTCAGACACAGCAAAACATCCTATCAAACAGTTCCTATTGGTAGGATGTCAGGGTGGCTTTGTTTTGATTTTGACAAGTCATTTCTCTGTTGGCTAAAAAAAATAAAATAAGAAGAAAGAAACTTTCTTTTTAGTTGAAATAATGAAATATATGGTCACTTTAAAATACACTACATAGTTGTTTTTCTTTCCTCTGTATAATCTTGCTCATTTAGTCTTTTATTTATATGGCTTTCTGGATTTTTCCTTGGTATTTTTCAATGAAAGATCTTACTTTTTTTATCATGTAGGAAAATATATATTTACTACATTTTATGTGTTTAATGCAGGTTAATAACTTTTATATTTATCTCTGATTTAATTAAGTGGATTCATTAACCACGGAGGCTCTTCCTCAGAAACCACCATGAATTCCCAGTGTCATAGGTGGGGGATTTGGGTTCTCGTGAGTGCATTACTGTGAGTGGTGCATTTGAGAATGTGCAGAAGCAAAACGACTTCTTTGAGTACTTGTAGTCCCTATGCTTAGTATCTTTCATTCATTTTCCCTTAAGACACTGATTTCTACATATGTGTTTCAGTAAACTAAATATCTCAACACAATCAGGAAAGTTCAGGGGTAATGGGAGATTTACTTTTATTTGCTCAACAGATGATAATTGCAGAAAAGCATCATGGACCTTTGTAAATTTTTCCCATTACATTTGAGCTCCTTAGCTGAAAAGTGATATTCTTACATTGTGACCATGCCAAGGTTATGTTTATCCTTAAATACAAGGCTACACTATTTGAGTTATTTATTGGAGGATTGTTCTCTTACCCCTGAGCATTTTTAATTAGACTATAATATTGGAAAGTAAATAAATTACTGCCTGACTGGATCCATTATATTCAAGAATCTGTCTTTGGTTATTAGTGACTGAGAATTAAATTGGCATACTAAGAGCGCTCCAAGACAGGTTCATTGTTTTTTTAAAAATTTATGAATTTGTACTCAGGAATAATTTTTTCATTATCAATTAAATGTTCTTTTTGAGAAAGAAAATAGCGCCTTGTATACGGGAACTGTTGTGATAGCTGGGCCAGACCAAAAGGTCATTGCGAACTCACAAAATATCAAACATCGTCATCTGGCTAGCGCGAGAGACAGCTGCTTTTTTTGTTTTAACCCAGTCATAGAATTGGCCCCATTTTCCGGCAGCGTCCAATCTAGAATAAACCTCTGCTTCCTTGGGCCCTCCGAACAAGTCTCAAATGCTAGCGCAGAGCCTTTCTGATACCCTCCTACAGAGTTGCCCCCCTTCCCCCTGGAATGTGCTCTCCCTCACTGTTCAACTCCAGGTGTGTTTTTGGTGGCCTTTGACCGGAAAGCATTGACGCTTTCCTTATAGATACTTCTTAAGATAAAAAATTATTTTTCCAGCATTCAGGAGTTGAATGCTTTGTGACCTTTCTGGACTGGCAACAGATAGTCTAAGGTGGTGGCAGATGGGCCGGAATAATGTCATCCTTCATAAACATGGCCAGCCATGAACTAGCCAGGGGTAATTTGTCAGACAGTTCCTATATGTATAAAATGTCTTTTAATGTTATCCTTGAAATAAGACTTTGTTTAATTAGTTTAAAATATGGAGCACCATTTTTTTCTGTCTTTTTTTAGCTCTTTCTCATTGGGTTTTTTCTGGAGACATTTTAATTCACTATTTAAAATGAATTAATAGCACCTTTAGTGAAAATGTGTTAACTCTTTCTAGCATATGAATCTTGGTTTATACTTGCAAAGAAAATACTATTAAATCAACAAAAATTCATGTAAACTCACATCGAAACATAGAAAATTCATTATTTTACCTTAGTTGGAGAACCTATCATAATAGCAACCTGACTAAAATTATATAAGTACTATGTACTTCTTTATATCCTGTTGTCATAAAGTAGCTGATTATACTATACTCCCATTAATAGTAAGAAAAGATGAATATTTTGTCTATTTTTATATATAAATTTTAAGTCAGTGAAAGGAAAACGCAGATCAAGTAAAACCCAAAATCTGCTTTATTAAAATAATTTAATATGAGAAATTGTTCAGATAGGTTCACATTACCCATATTTTGAAGTCACTTATAGACTCTTGGGAAGTCCATTTTTACTAAAAATTTATTCATTAGACATAGTCTTGAAAAGAAATAGAATTTTGGGGCAACACCACATCACACACGTTAGGGTGGCTACTATGAAAATAAAATAAATAAAATAAATAAATGTTAGTGACAACGTGGACAAATTGGAACTCTCATGCACCAGTGGTGGGAATGCAAAGTGGTGCGGCTGCTATGGAAAACAGTATGGAGGTTTCTCAAAAATAAAAATAGAAATACTGTGATTCAGCAATTCAACTTCTGGGTGTATATTCAAAAGAATTGAAAGCAGAAACTCTTACGAGATAGTTGTACAGTCACATTCATAGGCGTATATTAGCAAGAGCCAAAGTGTGGAAGCAACCCATGGGTCTGTTGAGAGAAGAATGGATAAACAAATTGTGCTGTATACTAAAATGTAGTTTTATTCATTCTTATAAAACCTCACCACTTGAATTAGTCCAGTATTCTCCTGGAGAAAGAGGAAAATCAACAAGCTCTTTGCATAACATAAATGGCTATATGCTTGATTAGTTTATTGATTGCTATAAAATTTTTTTCTTCCCACAGTAATTCAATTAGATAGGTTCTGTAAAGCTAACAAGCTGTATATACAGCAAGCCAAACTTTGTACAGGAATGTGTGTGTGTGTGTGTGTGTGTGTGTGTGTGTTCTATCTGGAAAAAGCCCAACCATCGTTAATATAATAAGAATGGTATTCACAACACTGTTGATGCACCTGGCACCCCAGGAGAGTGGACTGGAATACACCTGTGTGAACAATGATGACTTCACTGTACTAGTCAATGGGGTTGGTAGACGCCTTTGAGTGAGCATGTGTACTGTGTGGCCATTGCATTCAAAAGGACTGAGTGAGTAGAGCAACGAATCTGCATCAGATTTTGCGTTAAGCTTGAATATTCCTCTGTGGAAACTATTAGGATGATTCAGAAGGCCACAGCTATGGGCAAATGGTGGTGATTGGCAGCTTCATCAAGACAACATGCTCACTCATGCATCATCTGGTAAAACATCAAACCACCCAGGTGACTCAGTCCCCGTACAGCCCGGATTTGGTGACCTGCACTTCTGGCTTTTCCCAAAACTGTAATCACCTGTGAAAGGGAAGAGATTTCAGACAATCGATGACTCAGAAAAATACGACAGGACAGCTGATGGCAATTGGAAGAACAGTTGAGGTCCCAAGGTGCCTACTTTGAAGAAGACTAATGTCATGTCCTATTTACAATGTTTCTTTGTATCTTCTTCAATTACTGTCTCTATTTTTCATACCACATGGCTGGGTACTTTCTGGGTCAATGTAGTTTGTTTATAATTTTTTTACTGAATTAAAAGTGAGTAATTTTTTGACTGAATTGAAATTTTCAGCAATTTCAAATCGCCACACCAAGCTTTGTGTTTATTTATCCTGATTTCCTTATAATGTTGTTTTCTAAATCTATATCCTAATGCTATCCTGTTGGTTTTTTTCAGGAATTTTTTATGTAATCTTGTAATACTTCATTTTTAGTTGTAAACCTAAGTACAGTATGCTCCTCCATTGTTATCATGGAGCTTTCGCTAGATAAGACCTTCTTTTTAAGACATCTATGCAGTTCCAGGATGGGAAAGTGAAGTGGGTATTCTTTTTTTAATTAAAATGGAGATGAAAGAACGAATATCAAATACGGTCCCTGACTTCTAGGAGCCCAAGTTGGGCAAGCAAGAACAGACCCCAAATGATCTTTTGTGCAACATAGAAAGTGTTACAGAGCACAGAGGAAGGGGCAGTTGATTCTTAGAAATGACTAAAGCCAAGAACTCAGCATTTTCTGCTCCTGGTTTGTTCTGTTTAGGCTTGAGGCTTAGTATTTTTGGTCTAACATTTTTGTGTATTTTCCCATTTAGAATATTTTGTTTTTCCATACTTTTTTTGCTCAACAGTGTTAAAAGAATATTGCCTTACATGATATTACTCAGTTTCACTCTCCAGTTGCTTCTGGGTCGTCATCTAAAAGCTTGACACAAAATAAATGAAATGAACAAACTAAGCAAAAGAAAAATATGCAGTTCTTCTCCAGCTTGTTCTCAACAACAGTACCATTCTACCAAACACACAGCACTTTCCTCCGCGTCCATCCGGAGGCATCAGGAGATCGGAATCATTGTGCCGTGAACACAGGAAACTGCCGTCTGGAGTGGGGGTGAGAGGGTGCCTGCCTGTGTGCGTGCACTGGTTTGCTCGTTTGGGGCTTTTTTTTTTTTTTTTTTTTATGTTCAAGCTTGTATAATCTTGGAAGCTTTTCCTGAAGATGCTAGTAGGCAGTAACTTATTTAACTTGAGTTCCAAGAGTGCCCTTTCTCTGGTTTTCCTCCTAAGGTATTAATTAATATCTTGTTAATGAAGAACCAAGATATCTCCAATCTGCAAATCATAGTTTTTTGTGCTTCATTTAGTGTTTCCTCTGTCGGGCACACTAGAGGTGTGTACACCTACTCACACAGAGGCCTGGGCCATCAGTGACTAGCAGACCCAATCCCGAAAGCAGGCTGGCGATGTCCTTATTAAGAAAGTAACAGTTAGAAGAAAGGACTGTGGGCCACATTTACAGCTGTGGCATGGCCTTACGTCGTTTTCTGTGGCCTTGTCCGTGTCCTGTTAGAAACAGTCATTGTCAGGAGGGCTGACTTACACTTCTTCAGTGTTTAACATAGTGCTCATCCGAGATTAATTTTAGATTTAGTTTCTCTCAAACCTCATGCTTTAAAACACTGACTACTTACTTGCATATTAACCTTTAGTAAAGTTTCTTAAGGATTCCTACATTGCAGGGTTGGTACATTTTGAAATCTAAAGTTAAAAATAAAACATGAAATATAGTAACAATTCATATTTTTCATTATGGCTTATCATTACTGATACATGGAAATACTCAAAGCTGTTAGAAGTCAGTAGGTCACCAACTAGTAAATTAAGAAATATTGAATATCTGTATGATGGGAACTTATTACCAATACATACATCTTTCCTTTTAAATGAGGTTTTCTCTCTAGTGAGGAAACAGATTTGCCCCTTGTAAGGTTCCATCAGTCTCAATAAGGTTCTATCTTTTTTGGTAAAGAGGAGAATGGAAAGTTCACCTGCAGGATTTTTCTAATTACCTTCCTCTGAATAGCTTTTGCCTTTTCTAGGAAATTATTTAAAACTCTCTTTTTTTCCCCCACGATTTTATTAATGTAGCATACATCCATTTTTATTCTTTTCATCGTAACTACAACATTCTAAAGACCCAGCAAAATTTTTAGGACAGTAAGATCAAATGTCACCCCCCCCCATTTTCATTATATAAAAGCTATTTTGTTATAAAGTTTTCTCATAAAGGGTCTTGGACAAATCTGTTTTCTTACATTTTTAAATCATTAGGTTTTTTAAATTAAAATTCTTTCACTGAAGTTAATGAAAAAAGTTCCATTTCCATGGTTGTTTATAGGGAGAAATAATAAACAATTGCTGGCAAATCAAATGCTTTAAAATTTGAAAATCATTATTGTTATCACATCATTATTATCTCATGTTGGAGGTTTACTATGAGTCAAGCATTATTGGCTTTTCTATTTACATTATCCCCTGTGCTCAGAGCAATCCATGAGATAAGCATTATCTTTCTCGTTTTACAATGAGGAACATGAAGCTCAGAGGAGGGTTAAATGATTTGCTCAGACTCCTCGTGTGGCTGGGTAGTAGCAGATCCAGGATTCATTCCAAACGTCTGGCACGAGAGGCGATGCTCCTTGTTATGAGTAAGCACCGATTCCCAAGCCAGCCCCAGGGCCTCTCCTCCATGATCACGTGCGTGCACTCCTCTTCGTAATGGTAGTATTAAAACACAAAGTTGAACTGAGTAAATTCGAGGCTCAAACTGTCTTTATTCAACGGTCATGTGCCAAGCAGCATCCCATTAGCAGATAGAAAGGAGCTCCCAAAAGCTGTGTAAAATGAAAACCTTTTATAAGCTGAAGGGGGCAAGAAAAGGAAGCTTCTAGCTGAAAAGTGGATTGTTTCAGGCAAGGTCATCTTTCTGTGGGGCTTGGAAGGAGTTTGTTGGGCACATTACCTCCGTAGTGCCAACTGGGTAATTCCAGATTGACCGGTTGAACATCCCATTCCTGGGAGAGGCTGAAAGCTGCAATTAGGTTCGGCATTAAGTCTGGGTCTGATGATGTGGGCTTAGCACAAGTGACTCCATTTTGGGCCTGTTGTCTCTCTTCAATAACAGTCATAAAGTTACAAGAAGAACAGGATTAAAAACAGTGGTAATACACCATCCTGAGTTAGAGCTCTTTAGCTTCTCTTTTTAATGTAAGTCTGTTCAGTTATTATTATTATTATTATTATTAGCCCATATTATTTAATACCAAAGATTACTGTAAAAATCCCAGAGTCAAATGTTTTTGCCAAAAGACTTTGTTCTTGGGTCAAATTATTTTTGAGTGAGGTACTTCTTATATAATGTGCATTATAAAGGGACTTCTGAATTACATAAAAATAAATGTGAACATTATTTTAAAAAACAATATGAAGCAAATAAAATCGAATTAAATCATATTAGGGTTAAATTATTTAGAATCTACCTAAGGCCATTTTTTTATTTAAAAAGTAGGATGGAGGCTTTAGCTGCCAAAGATAGGTTTGAATTTGATAGTGTTTTAAAAGGTGAAAAAGGGGAAGGGTTTACAGGAACAAGTATAAAGGACCCATGAACAAAAACTAGGGGGGTGGGAATGGGGGGGAGGTGGGGAGGGTTGGGGGGGTGGGCTGGGATGGGAATAAAAGGCAGAAAACTGTATTTGAACAATAATTAAAATAAAAGGTGAAATGGGAGGAACTTAAAGGGAATATAACAGAGCACATTGTAAACACTCATGAGTCAAATTACTATTATTAAACGGACAAAAATATGTTTGTTGGTTAAGGGTACTGACCATATAAAGGCAAAGACATGTGTGATAATCAGGGTCTGCTGGATTCAGAGACTCAAACTGTATCACGTACCTGACTGTCGCTGGTTCTTTAACCCACCCACCGTGGTGTTGATCCACTTTCTGAGCATTCCTCTGCTGTCTTCTCTGCGCCCTTCCCCTGACAGTTAACACCTGCTCCTTCCTGCATTCTTCCTGCTCTTTCACGGTCTTCTCTGTTCTTTCTGTTGCCTCCTCCACTGCCCAGTGGCTTCAGCCTCTCTGTCCCCATTTTCTGTCTGTGTGTTTTTGTTTTCTTAGGCTCTTCATGTGTTTAAAGCACCTGACTATTGGCAGCTCTGGGGATACGACACTACAGCTTTTACTAGTTTTCTCATGTAATATGAGGGCTCTTCCCCAACTGTATAGTGAAAAGTCTGAAGGAAGAACTCTGAGTTGCGTGGGGCACATATCTGTACCTGGACCAGTCACTGGTCTGTGGCTGGAATATGATGGCTGGTCAGGGGTGGAGCAGGATTCCGTGACTGAGAACTCTACCAAAATCACATAACTGCCGTAAAGGAAGGGCAGTTCCCCAAAACAAGGGAGAGAGTGCTCCCTTACCAGACGAAGGGTTTAACGGGCATCTGGGGAGACAAAAATAGCATGTCTACTGTGCTTTTGTACTTAGATTTATATTTTCCCTAGTTCTAACTTAGTACTAATAGCTAAAAATAGAATATTCCTTATGTAAAAAAACATGATTTTCTAAAAAATTAAATTTTAATTCCTTTGCAGTTGAAAAGGAGGTATGAATGTGGGCCCTCGGAATTTCATTGGAATCTTTCTTTCAGAATACACAAATACGTTTTTATTAATAAAGAGTAGTTTTTAAATTATTGCCAACTTAAACAAAAAGAGTAGCTGCCTTCTTTAGATGTTCACTGTATATTCTTTTAAACAGCTTATTCTCCAAAACAAGGTCACGCCAGGTAGAATTCTATTTGTTGCTTTACAGTCTATGATCCTAGGTGTTAAATTTCACATGCCCTGTTGAAGAAAATTCTTTATTCTTCGCAGCTTCTAGAGAATGCCTTAGAAGGTATAATCAATCTATTTTCCACTTAGGGAGCAACAGTATTTGAGAGGCAGCATTCATTGTAGTTAAAAATCCTCCCATCTGCCATAAGTACACTCAGCTCTGATAGGCACAATACTGTGTCCTCAAAGATATCCACATGGGAATCCCCAGAACTTGTGAGTGTTGCCCTAAGGCGTAAAAGGAACTTAGCTGATGTGATTAAGTTAAGGATCTTGAGATGGGAGATTATTTTAAGTTATCTGGGTAGGCCCCGTAAAATCGCAAGGGTCCTTACAGAGAGAATGAAAGAGGGTCAGACAGAGAAAGAGATATGGTGTGGAAGCTGAGGTCGTAGGGATGCGGGGCCGTGAGCCAAGGAATGTGGGCATCTGCTAGACGCAAGAAAAAGCAAGGAAATGGACTCTCCTTAGAGCCTCCAGAAGAAATGCAGCCCTGATGATCCATTTTAAACTTCCGACCTCCAAAATTGTAAGAGAGTAAAATTGCACTTTAAACCATTACATTGCTAGTAGTTTGTTACAACAACATAAGTAACCAAATGCATTGACTGTGTGACCTTCTATTGTTCAGATTTCTCATCTGTACAGTGGATGTGATAATAGAACAAAAGCATTATTTGAGAATTAAATGAGTTCATTCAGGGAAAGTGCCTGTCAAGTAAGATTTTATGTATAATGTCATATGTGAACTAAATTTAGAGACCTGTGGTTGGATCTATTGAAGAATAGTAAGAGTGCATGCATGTGTAGTTGAAGCCCAAATTTATAATTAACAAGTATACAGCTATCTCATGAAAGTCACACAAATAATCATGGATCTGGAAGGAGCCTTAGATTTAGAGGTTACCTAATCAAATCCATCACCCCTTAAAGATTCTATATTTCATTTCTGTGCTATATATAGCCTTACGAGCTGTCTCCATCGTTAGTCCTTGTGGGACAACTTCAATGGTTAGGAATATTTCCCCCATTTGTTAAGCCAAATATAGTAACTTCTTTTTGGATCTCCATTGTATATGGATGGCTGAGCATTTTTCTTTTTCAGCGCTTTCTCTGAAATACTAATAGTAACAGTTAGAACCCTTCCTGTAATGGTAATCACCTCTACTACTTCAGTCTTTTTTTTTTTTTTTAAAGATTTTATTTATTTATCTTCAGAGGGGAAGGGAAGGAGAGAGGGAGAGAAATATCAATGTATGGTTGCTTCCTGTGCATTCCCTGTTGGGAACTGGCCTGCAACCCAGGCATGTGCCCTGACTGGGAATCGAACCGTGATCTCTTGGTTCACAGGCCCGCGCTTAATCCACTAAGCTACACCAGCCAGGGCTTACTACTTCAGTCTTTTATACCGTAGACTAAATAACCTCGTTCCCCATTCTTTTATTCTGATAGAACATAAGTTTCCATTTACTTTTTTGTAAATTCGTCACATTGATTCACTGCGCTTCCTGTCAAACCATCTTCAATGTAGTTTCATCTGGGCTAGACTTAAAGGCATTTTTAGTCTTGATTTATATATTTGAACAATTGACTTTTTTTAAATCCTCACCCAAGAACATGCTTACTGATTTTAGAGGTGGGGAAGGCAGAGAGGGACAGAGGAAGAGATTGAAGTGGGAGAGAAACATTCATCGGTTGCCTCTCCTAAGTGCCCTGATCAGGGACCAAACCCACAACGCAGGCGTGTGCCTGACCAGAAATCAAACCCGTGACCTTTTGGTTCACAGGGCAGTGCTCTGACCAACTGAGCCACACCGGCCAGGGCCAGTGTCTTTTTTTGTTTTTTTAAATTCTAATAACAGGACTTTATATTTAATCCTCATTGTTTATGTTCTCATAATGCGCATCGTCATTTGCCATCATTTTGTATCCTAAACTCAGGTTCCTCAAGACCAGATTTTGTTCTTTTCATGGATAGCCAGCTGTTCCTTTTCTTCAAATTTCCGTTGCTTTTAAGTAAGTCAGCAGGAAAAATGATGAGTTCACCAAGTTTTTTGGTCCCATGCCTAGGACTTCAGAGTCACTAGATGCGGTCTGTATTTCTTTTCGTAAATTTGTTCGTCTCTACAAGGTTCCATAAAAGTGACTAGTGGCATGCTTGACATGTTGTCTAAGCATCCTCTCAGTCACTGCCTGGCGCACACGTTTGGGTGGGCAGCCCTATGGAAAGCTCCTGCTGCCTCTAGGAGTCATCAATCACCACCCCTGGTCTTCCTTCTCTGGGTACTGTTGCGTGGTGCAAGGATTCTTCAGGCCTTAATACCTGTGAATTCTCATCAGTGTTGAATGTTTCTTTCCCTTGATTACCTACTGAGAAAAGCGTAATTTTGCATTATTTTCTGGTCGTTAATGCTCAGTACTTACGTTTTAGTTACCGCTGAGTCTCTGGGCTTCTTGGTGTCTACCTCATAAACTTTATTATTGGATTCTTTTCCCCTTCCTAACCTCATTCCTGCCTTTACTTTACTATTCTCCTTCTCTCCTACGTCTTCCTTTATCCCCTTCTTTCCCTTTTCTTCTCTCTCCACTCATGCCTCCCCTCCTACCAAGTACTGTTCAGAAGTCATGTTCTGAATCTCAGAAGTTCCCTGTGCCTTGGAGCGCCCTCTTATGTCACACAGAGAATTTACTGACTTGAGTGACAGTGTTTGCTAAGTTTTCTATGTCCTTTATTTATTATGTCCTTTCAGCACATAATTTTAGGTGTGCACTGTTCCCTAGTGAGGAGGCACTGGCCACAGGTGGCACTTGAACTTGTGAGATGGCCCTAGTGCCACATTGGAAATAATATTTTATATATGTTGGGTTGAGTAAAGTATATTATTAAAAATTAGTGTCTTCTGTCTCTTAACCTTTTTAAACATGGTTACTAGAAAATTTAAAATTAACTATGTGCCTTGCATTATATTTCTACTGGACAGAATTTTTAGACACTGTAAATTAAAGGAAATACACAAAGAGGTTAACATAAAGGAAGAGATAAAAATGAATTTCACACTAAAAAATAATAAAATGCATGGCATTCTGCAGCCGTTTTACACGTATGTAACTGTCGCTACACATCTTCCCAGTCCCAGAGAGCTGGCTGTGTTATTTCGCAATCTGACGGAGGTTTACAGTAACCGACTCCGATTTGTCAGATAAGGTGAAATTATACTCAGAATCATCTATATTTGAATGCATAGAAATGTGTAATATATTTTAGAAAGAAACTCCATCGCGAGCAGAGGAATTAAACCAAGTTAGCAGTTCTGGTGAAAACGGGGCCCTTCAGAGTGGTTCAGTCACTGAGTGTTCCAAGAGAGTTCGTGTTTGTGGCGCAGTTTTTTAATAAGGCCGAGTGGTGTGTGATTTTTATGTGACAGTAGTTGAAATATTCATGAGAGGAAAATAAGTCCATCAAACAGTACAAATACCAAAATACTCAAAAGCACATTTTCCCCTTCCACTGTGTTTCTTACTATTTGATGTGAAGTAATGTATTTGTATTAAAATCATTATTTCAAAAAGAATTCATTTTCTTAAACCAGTATACAGATTTATCTCTTTATTCAAGAAACTTGTATGTAGCAGCTGCAATCTCTGTCTTTGGTCATCTCAGTTTAAAAATGGCAGCAAACATTTCTTACAGGCAGATTCTGCAATAAAGTCATGGATGATGCAAAACTAAAACCTAGCCCTGCAGAAGCGGTTGTTAGCCATCAGTGTCTGAACATCATGGGAAGGTTGTGTGCGTGCAGGGATGTGTATCTCAGGTTAGTGTGAGCAGCTCTCCAAAAAAGATAAAAGGGACAAGAGAGTTCTGAATAATCATCTACCAAAAAGATAACATCAAGCATGGAAAATTTTATAAGTCTGATTTTTGCCCTCGAAGAAATAATAAGGAGGCACACGAAGAAGACGAACGTCGACTCGGATTTCATGCTGTAACTATTCCATCATCTTCTACATGTTTCCGATGGGAATGGTGCTGGCCTATTTGCTAGGTATTTAAAATGAGAAGGAACTGGACTCTAACACTGATACTAAAGGATGGGGTTAAGTAGATTTCAGATAAGCAAATTAAAATGGACAGTTGACTTGTGGTTTCATGCCCTCCCTACCTGGGGGATGCTTCCCGGTAAGATAATTTTAAGACGATCTGAATTGAACATCGTCTACTTCTATTTCTCCTGTTTGCCAGTTCAATTAAAAACATTTTCCCAATTTATATTTAGATGGACTTGAAACAGCAAAATACTACAAAATAATTTTTTAAAAATATGTAAATATGTGCTGTTCGTTTTCTCAACCTTAAAATATTTCTTGATATTTTCCTGAAATAATAAATATCCTCGCATATCTTTTTCTCAACTAATCAAAATAAGGAAAGTAATTTATGAAGAAAGTTAAAATCAACACCATTGCGATAGTACAATAAATAAATAGCCCATTCGATTAACTTTATAATAAAAAATTGTGAAGTAAATTAAGTGAATGTTCAACAGTATTGGGTTTTTTAAAAGCTCATATTAAGTGCAAAAAAGGCAGAACCTGGCTTTCCCGACATTGTATCTTAATAGCTTTCTTTTTAGTCTCTTAGATAAAATATCCTAGTTCCCGACACAGCGTCATAGTCGTGCCCTAACAGTAAAAAAATCATCGAGGAGCATTGAGTGAGGGGAATGTTCCCTGTAGATGAGCTGTGAACCCTCAGTGTCTGTCTTGAGGTTGGCTATACTAGAATCACAGACCATTCAAAACTAATAACTAAATAAACTAGCTATATTATTTAAATAGCTTATTTTACCTTATTGGGCATTTCTCAGTATATGAAGTCTGAATTTGTGGTGATATATCCAGTAAGTGCAAGCTGAATCAACAAAATGTTGCTACTTGATTATGTTCAGAAAGATCATTGGGCAAAGTATTCATCTAAGATCTAGATATAAATATTTTAAATTTTACCATTAGTTTATAGCTTTGTCACATGATACCCCGGTCACCCCTGTAGCTAACACATCAGATTACAAGCTCTGCTGCATTTTGATCCGTTAAATGCCTTCTCTCCGCTTGACGCTCTTTCCATTCTTACTGTCACCACTTACTGTCCTTTTCCCTCTCACAGTCCTCCCAGTTTCTAGGTCTTAATCGACTGAGTTACCAGGTTAAGTTCAGTTTTAATTAGCTTACTACCCTGCTCAAAAAAAAAAAGACTCCCTATTCCTATGCCTTGCAAAGTAATGTTAAACTCTACAACCTAATATTCAAGATCCTTTAAAATATAGGGCAAATTTATTTTTTAAAATTATTATTCATTGTCCCCCATTCCATTTCACCTCCCCAACATGGACTATAAATTTGACCTCAGTCAGTTTTCCCCAAATATATCTTGCATTTTTCTGAATTTCTTTGCTCATGTAGATTATTATCCAAACTCCAATGCATTGCCACGTGTTAAAATCATGCCCGAAAGTGCATGGCCAACCATATATGTGATTTACTTTATGAAATCACTACATATCATTCCAATGAAAAAACACTTGTCAAAGGGCATATATTTCTGTTCGAGCTTTGCCATTACATAGTTTTAAAATTTTAGGCAAGTTATTTACCTATTCTGGGTTTTAACTGAATCGTGTATAAAATAAGGATATCAAGCCAAGTTTATCTAGTCAAGCCTGTTCTAAGACTATATTTAGAATTAGTATAAGTCAGAGGTTTTAAAAAACAAAACAAAACAAAACAAAACAGAGATTCTTAACCTATGGTAAGTTTATGGTCCAAAACGTCTGTAAAAATTCTAAAACTGCAGGCAAAAAACTGAGTTTATATTCAACTGTTCAAAGTATTTTCTTTCTTGGAATAGTCTAAAACTGCTCTCATTAGCTCCTTAAAGTGGTTCATGATCCAAGAAAGGAACTGTCATTTCCCTTACGTTCACAGAGACATCCGCTCTGTGGCAGGCTCTGTGGCAGCCCCTACAGTAAATACCTAGACAAGAACATAGTGCTTAACTCCATATCTTCCGAAAGTGGTCCTCAGCCACTCCTCCTCCACACACCTGACAGATAACGTTTCCACGGCTGATACAGCTCCACCAGCAAAAGGCAGCCCTGTAGCTGCTAAATGCTCAAGATGTTCTGTGGGTGTGGTGCCACTCGTGGTGTGCAAGCTCTGATTCCATCACCTTTTCTCCTGCTGGTTCGAGATTCAGTACGTGGTGCAGTAGCAGTAGCTGTATTATGCTTGGCATTTTGTAGATAGTGAAAATATATTTGTTAAATGAATAAATAAATGATGTTACTGAAGGGAGAACTAGTAAATGAATGTCATTTTAACGAAAGAATGAGAGTGTGAATGAAAGAGATTAT
The DNA here is from genome assembly GCA_028533065.1 of Trachops cirrhosus. Classification (NCBI taxonomy): domain Eukaryota; kingdom Metazoa; phylum Chordata; class Mammalia; order Chiroptera; family Phyllostomidae; genus Trachops; species Trachops cirrhosus. Next base: position 70,779,676 of record CM052548.1, on the reverse strand, counting down.
GCCTAGGGTAATACCATTAATCAGACTTCACTAAAGTCAATTAACTCTAACCCTGAATAAAAGATTTAGTGACACTTTTGGGAAGATAGAAGAAAAAAATAAGCATTTGCAGCTGAAGAGGTCATAATTGGTGCTTCTCGAGAAGACCAAAATTGCAAAGTTGCCACATCTTTCAGAGACTGTAAACCAAGGACAAAATAATCAAAGAATAAAATGCAATCACATACAGTAATCACAATGAAGATATGCCAGTCCTTACATCATTCAAAGATGGTCACTTGGACTTTGCGTTAGCCTTTGCTTCCTTCATTCCTTATAGTTGATATAGGAAGCAGGGCTTGACAGTGCACGTAGGCATCTCATTGACACTGGGCCCTCAGCAGGCTGATGCAGTGAGGAGCCAGGCACACTGATTAAGCAAGGACTGCAGGAAGGTAATTTCCTTTTCACAGATAATGGTACAGTTCCTGTACAGCAAAATATACTTTGTTCATATATTCTCATAGCTCTGAGATTACAGGTCCTATATACCAGACAGTTCCTGGAATGAAGAGATCAAATGTGTATATATTTCCTGTTTAAAAAAATATATATATATAAGAGAGAGAACAAATGAGAAATGAAGAACTAAAAGGTATGCAAGTGAGCTGAATGGCCCCCACAAGAGGCACCATTGGGATTTCTAGCTCAGAGGTTGTAGCAGTACTGTCTTATTTCTCAACAGTCATTTTTTTCTTTTGTTTTAATTCCTTTCTATAGGTGGAATGTCCATAATCCAGAATTAAGAATTTTTAAATATTTAAATATTTAAAAAGGCATAACTTGCCAGTTTTCTTGTAAAGTTAAACATACACGTACCATACAATCCAACCCCCCACTACTAGGTATTTTCCTAAGGTAAATGAAAATATATGTCCATACAAAATTCTGTCTGAATTTTTATAGTCGCTTTATCCATAATCACCAGAAGTTGGAAACAACCCAAATGTCTAGATAAGCAATTTCCGGTATAGTTAGTTAACGGAATACCACTTAACAGTCAAAAGGGACAAATACTTACCAGTCCAACGACATGAATGAATCTCAAAACGTTTACGTCACATTCTATAAAATGTTAAACTCCAGGGACATCAGATCAGTGGTTGCCATGGAATGGGGCTGGGGTAGGAGATTGTTTAAACTGGGACCTGACCTGGGGGACCCTTCTGGGTGACAGCAGTGTTCTGTCTGGAGGTAGTGGCCGCACAGCTGTGTAAGTGGGTGAAAGCCACAGAACCATGCACCTGAAAGGGGTCAGTTTTACTCTATCTAAATTATACTTCAATAAGGAAATAAAATAAGAAAAGACGTAGTACATCCACTATGTCATAAAACATCCCAGTAGAGTCTGGGACCGTACCTTAAAATCAAAGTCTCATTTTTATGAAATGAAGTATATGTTTGCTATGTTACACACTCTGTGGCTCAAGTTTTGCTGCCAAATGAGTTTTAGAGCTTTTTAGATTTTGGATATGGAAATAAGAAATTGTGGATTGATCCCTACAGACAAAAGACCACTTGTATAGGTCAAAGAATATAAAATTATTGGCCTATTTTGGATCGAATACAGACTTTACTTTTCCAAACCACTTCTCGGGAAACACATTGTGGTAGTCAAAAATCATTGCCTCTCTTCTTCCAGCCCTGGCCGGCGAGGATCATAATGGTGGACACTCCAGGCATCCAGACTCAGTGAGTGGTGTCACAGTCTGCCACGCTTAGAACAAGAGCTCCCTCCTTCCTCTCTCCTTCCCTCCCTTCTTGTCTTCTGTGTGAGGTATCAGAGGATCTTTCCTTGAAGCTCAGGCAAACTTTGTAGAACATCTCATTGGTTCACATCCTATAGGAGCATCTGTCATAACTTTTAACATCTACCTTCAGAGAATGTATATATCTTATAATACAACTTCTTTTACCAGTGTGTATTTATATTTATGTTCCAAATTGTAATACTTACATCTTAACAAAAAAATGAGTTTCAGCAGAAAGTCTTGAGTCACATTTCAGATATAATTGACAGAATGTCAGAAACTGGTATAAGTTATTTAAAACCTTGATAAATATCTATAAATGGGATGTGTATTTTAGAAGTCACTGGGATTAAGCAAAGTCATATTATTGCATTCCAAGAAACTGGTTACTAACAATCATATTATTTATTGATTACATTACATATGTTTCAGAGCCTTTGTTATGCTTGAATGTTATATTGTATTTTTGAAATGTTTTAGGACATTGGTTTAGGTTTTTATATTGACATGGAATATATTATAATTTTTACTCTTAAATATTGTGACACAAGATAATAAAGTTATATTTGGGGGTCTTCTTTCTTCGAAAAATTATTAATCAATATCATTGATTCATTGAATCAAATTCATTGATTCACAGCCAAATCAATGAATTAGAAAATTCTTTGTAAATAATAATCTTCTTGGTTTATGTCTGGTTCCATACGTAGCTGAACTTTCCTTTTTTTAACTTACCAAGAAAATAGAGAATAGTGCAGTTTGGGTAAAATTGCTTTATACCTACTCTATAATTCCAGGTACTACTTTTTAAAATAGTTTAGTAGAGATTTTTTCCCAAGGTAATTTTATTTTTTCCTTATAGTCTGCTTAGAGCAACACTAAAATTGTTTTAGAAAAAGATCTGAGCAATATTGAGAATCAAATACAGGATGAGAATTTTACAGGGAGCCTCAAATACAGGATGAGGCTTCCCGGAAGCGAAAGTGACTCTCCCGAGGTCACACAAGGAAATCGACGGCAGAGTTAGGACCCACTCCAAATCCTTTGTCATATAGCCCAGTGGTTTCCCCTGTATTTCACAGTGATGAAGTTGTGTGGTATTTAGGAGGGGAAAAAAAGTTTATAGAGTTTGGGCAGTAACAATTTTCAGAGTAAGAATAATATGGAAAGTGTTCTCTTAGAGTAAAAGATGACTTCTTAAAATTGTCATTGAAATCACTCTAGAGTAACATGGTCCCAAAAAAGGTTTCAACTGTTCTAACATTGCGTCTGCCTGTCCAGTGTGATAGGCACTAGCCACATGGGCCAGTTGAAAAACCTGAAATGTGACTAGTACAACTGAGGAACAGCATTTTCACTTTGTAATGTTTTTGTAATTCACTTGAAAGTTAGGAGCCGTGTGAGAGTTGTGGATACTGTATTGGACAATGCACTGCAGCGGTGGTTAGGATGGTATTGTAGCATAGGTCATTTTTAATGTTACCTCATTTTGGCTAATTAAAAGGTGAAAGTTGTAGGTGGCAAAAGAAGGAAAGGATCTTCACCAGGAAAATACTCTGTTCACACCTAGAATTTGAAAGCCCCAAATTACTCCATGTTTAGAATGGTTGTGGAGTGTTTAATTTTTCATTGTTCAAGGCTTAACTAATGGTATGGATTTGGAAGCAAGTACCGAAATGAGTGTGAAGAATGATTGGATTCAGAAGTAGGAAAAAAAGCATTGAGAATTCCGATAACTGTAATTTCCCCCAATTGTCTGGAAAATATTTATGAAAGATTGCAGAGAGAAAAAAATCAAAAACTCCTGGCGTCCTTGTTTATATATAGTAGACTAGCAGTTAGTCGGAAATTGCTCTTGGTGGAAGACGTAGCTTGAAGTCCTTAAGATTACTTTATCTCCTGGTGCTTTAGTGAAATTCCCTCCATAACTACGTAACTGATTCTAAATTTTCAAACTATTAGTGAAAACAACTAATTTAATATTTTACTCTACACAGACTGTCAGTTTAGTTATAAGAATCAGTTCATCTCTCGTACTTGCTAGTACCTTGATGAAAAAATATCTATATGAAAATTAACTCATGGTACTAATCAGTAATTGGCAACAGAAGGTCTTATACCTGGTAACTGAGGTTCTTTTTTTGAAATTATTTTTTAATTTTTCAACTACAGTTGATCTTCAACGTTATATTAGTTTCAGGTATATAACCTAGTGCGATTAGACATTTATATAATTTACAAAGTGATCACCCTGATAAATCTAGTACATATCTGACACCATGCATAGTAATTACAGTATTATTGACTGTGTTCCCTATGCTGCATTTTACATCCCCATGACTATTCTGTAACTACCAATTTGTACTTCCTAATCCCTTCACCTTTTCCACCCATCCCACCAGCCCTCCTCCCATCTGGCAACTGTCGAAACGTTGTCTGTATCTGTGAGTCCATTTCTTGTTTGAAGTCTATATATAGCTCCTCCCTTGAGATAACTAAAGCATGAGGAATTAAAGCATGCTATGGGAAATGCAAAATGCATCGATCATTTGAATAGACTTGTTATGGATTTTCTTCATTCCCATTCCTTTGGTGCAAAATATTTTTAAAAACTAAAATTGCCTTTTTTCTCTTTGCCCATGTTTACAAGCTCATATGAAAGCACCAGTGCTTTAAAATAGTTTTAATGGTAATATTTGGCTTATATTATATAAATGCTTAATGTTTACAGTCATTGTCATTATTTTTAAAATTGTTCTATTGCTGTTATTGTTTTGTTACTCTTTTGTTTACATTGCTTCTTTGAAAGCTCAGATTTGTTTAGTTTGTGCTCAAATATTAGCCTTGTTCAGGGCCTAACAGATAGTGAATAATAGTCATGAAACCTTAGACAATTCACTTAACTGCCTAGTGTCAGTTTCATTATCTGTAAGTGAATCTGTTGTGGATGGTCCCTTAGGAGAGTGGTTCTGAAACTGAAGGTGAGGTGACAGGAGAAAGGTGACTTTCAGATCACACCCCCCTCATGGCCTATAACGAGAGATGTTACTGATAGGCATGTATTATGCATGGCTTCAAAGTAGCGAAGAGAAAGGTCATAATTCTTTTTAATTCCTTACTGCTTTAAGAATTTGTGATTTCATGATCATAATCTTTCCATGCTCTTCCATCCCAACAAAACCAAATGAACCCATTTTTACAAAACTAAGCCCACTCGGATCCTGTCAGTCGGTAAAGAAAGGAGCAAAAGCCCCTCAAAATGTTAACATTGAGGTAAGTCAATAATCAGGACTTCTGTTTATTGATATAGGTGTTCTTCGTATTTATTCAAAAAGTCACCTGTCTTCTGAGTACCTCAGAGAAATACAAAGGGGAGTTTTACTGTAACCTTCATTTTCACCGTCTTTCTGATGGCACACCTCTTTCTCACATCAGCTCGTGGGCCCTGCTGCCTGTGTGCTCTGTGTGGGTACCTGTACACGTGCCCCATCAGTAGTCACTGAGGAGAACAGTTCAGACTTTGGAAAGTAAACTTTTGGCTTGCTTATTCTTTTTATCCCACTTATTTTATTCTAATCAAAGAAAAATATTTTAAGCCATCCATTTCTCCATTCCTGCCTGCTATTATCTTGACTATAATTGCCTGGTTTCCTTTCTGGCTGATCTATTGCTAGCCTTTATCTGAATGTTGTTACAGAATATAAATGCTCCATAGAGCATCATAGTCTCAGTCAGAATATTTTCAGATTCTCAGCTAAAATGAAAAGAACCTGAGGTTTGGCTGTTAAGTGAGTAGTTCAGATTTGTTGTCAGAGTGTGTAAGGACCTCCAAATTCATTGTGGTAGTTGTAGCTGCGATGTGGCATTTGAAAAATAGCTTAGCTGTTTATGGATTGTGGTCCTTGGGCACCAGACAGTGGATGTTGGGATGTATTGCAGAAGAGCTGATTAAAGTTCCAGCATCTCTAACAGTACCCGCAGAAAGAAAGCCATTTGTAATACCTCTGTCTGACTCTCTTGGATATACTTAATTTTTCTTTTTGAAAGCTTTGTTTTATCATCAACTTATCTATGAGGGAATAATATTTTTGCAAAAATGTGCCTTTGGAGAAAACATCAATGAGCTATACTTAGTGAGAAGTTTATGTAGGTAGACTGATTTGAACTTTGAAGATCCTAAATACTTTGCAGTTTTATTACCTAGCTCACTGGAGTCATGCTTCAGTGTGACTTACATTTCAATAGTAGCTACTTCCAGTGCCCAGTTTTAATGAGTTTTTACTGTGTGTCAGGGTGTTTATACTTACTCCAAAATGCAAACTGGGTCCGAATTCATTGTCCCATTCTACCCACATCCTCTTTGCCTGGGGCCACTTTCCTTCCCGACAGAAGTTCAGTGGAGAGGAGCATGGAAATCCTTTACATAGTCTCAAAACTCACAGATTTTTCAATATATTTTGTGCTCCCCTGTTAAATATTTTCAAAAATTTTAAAAATATTTTCATCGTTTTCAAAATAATGTTCAGATTTCTGAGAGGACCATTCCCGATCTTTGTCATCCTTCTCTGCCTCATTCTCACCCGTCTCCCCGCAAGTGCCCTTTGCTTTAGGGTCACGGAGCTACCGTTTTCCTTCGCATCCTTTTACTTCGGTTGCTTCCTTCTCCCCCGCCCTTCACCTGAGGATCACTCGTGTCTCCCTCAAAACTCCGCCCAAGTTCCCCCCTTCCATCACAGGAGGGCTTCCTTGAACTAGAATTCCTTGCCTTTTATTATTCCCATTTAAACTAGCCTTTAAGCTCCTTACAGCATATCATTAGATTTTTTTTATACTCTGCTGTAATCTTTTGTTTACTTGTCTACCTCACTTCATAGACAAATAGTCCTTGAGTTCAGAGGTGATAGTGTCTGTTTTGGTTTTGAATCTGGCATATAGGCCTTTCAAAGAAATGTTCATTGACTGACAGAAAGAATGACTTTTATAGACAATTCGTAACTTGACTTTCTTTGCTCTTGATAGTTAAGGTATTTGAGGTTATGGGTTATGCTCCTTTCCTCAAAGGAGCTTTTTAAATTGATTCGCTGACTGCCATATTGCCAACTAAAATGTTTAATAAAATAGGTTTTTGGCTTTGAGAAGTCAGGAACTTTATTGTAAAGGGACATAATAATATAAATCTTGAACTGTTGGTCAATTAAAGAATCTGGAATACAATGTACAGGAATTAGAAAGACCCCTTGTGATCACAGGTCACATATTCTAACTCACCTGTGCGTGCTGTGGAGCCTGTGGCGTTCGTGGTGCACAGAATTTCCTTAGGGAAGAGTAGATGCTTCGAAACTTCTTCTTTATTGGAAAATAACTGCTTATAGTTTTTAGATTTTTAACATGGTCCTGGAGAAGCAAGACAGTAGGGTGTAGAACTTAAACACGTGCCTGGTGCCCTGAGGTGTGTTTATAGTCTCTGCATCAAGATTCTGCGTCGTGGTGGAACAAAACAGAAACAAAATGGCAAGAAGTCCGTATCTACAAGGAAGATTTTTAAAAATAATTTAAGCTTATTTCTTAATAGTATTAAAATAAGATTATTTCTTTAATAATATAGCAAACTGAGTCGGTGTATTATAGCTGAATCGTAGCCCTGGCTATTCTTTTTATCTTTGAATGAACAAATACTATAGTATTAAAATTCCTTGTTCTTCAGTTAAGCTTTGAAAAGAATCTTGTTTGTTAGATCTTGACTGCTCTAGGAAGTTTGTATTGAAGGTCTTAAATTATATACCTCTGTTCAGTCTGTGATATATTAAAAAATAGAATGAAGAAAAAATATTTACATCTCATTAGTTGGATATCTGCTCATTCTCAGAGATCCTAGTCTCCTTTCTAAAAATATTTTTAAGACTTGCTGTTGGTTAAAAATTGGCACTGAATTAGTATCAAGTGCACAGATTACAGCACATTAGAATATTATTGTCCTTTCAGAATGTATTCCCTGTTTGGGTTTGGAGCTCTGCCTCCAAGAGGTTCATAGCATTTGGTACGTCGTTCACGTATTGCTAGTCTACAGACCTATCCTAATCGAGGCAGAGGCTTCAAGGTTCTGTTTTTTTTTCCCTACCGCTATAAAGCTCAGCAATGGTAATTAACGTTTTTTTTTTTTAACTCTCCATGTCTTTACAAATAAAATTGAATTTTTTGAAGACAAGTAATTCATACCTTTAAAGAGCCACATTATTTTGCTTTTGTCTCAGAATGTATTATGCTTCACAAGTATACTGTGACAGGCTGAATAGAAAAGGGGGGAGGGGACATTGTCTTCAGCTGGCATGCTGCTATCAGAGGGAATGTGTTTCTGGACACGAGATTTAGCATTCATTGGTTGTCTGAAGAAAGCTATTTCATCTGAGGATTGGACAAGAAGCTGCGTCAATTTGCTGCCCGTCTCCAAGGCACTGGTGATGCTGCCTTCACAAGCTGGCTAACGTCACGGCTCCATCACCCAGCGGGGTGTGGACTATCTTTTTCTGTTCTTCTCTATTTAATTCTCTATTTGCTGCCTACTGCATTTCTTAATCTGTCTTCTGCCAAATGCTAACAGCATGATATTTTGCAATCATCTAGGTGAATACAAGAAAGACGAACTCCTAGAAGCTGCTAGGTAAGTGATTCCATTCATTTTAAGTGAGTATAATGCATTTAAGGGAGAATAGGGGGAGGGCAGGTGGAGGGCTATAAAAATTATAACATGTTATTGTCTTGCTTGGATTTTATGCAGTAATGCAGACAAGACCTTATACTGAATCTTTGTGTACTTTATTTTACATAATTAGTGTATGAAATAAGACAGTCTTTTAGTATGGTGATGATTGTAAGGTTAATTTTATTTGGAGCATATCTTAAGGCACCTGCAAACCTCAGTTGCCCAGCTTTTCCAGTGGTATTCTCGGAGTATTTAAATACCTATGCCTTCGTTTTACTTTAAAATTTTTTCTAATTTTCAAAAGCTTGAAGGAGAGGCATAAAGTAAATGTTAAAGTTCTCATCCATTTTCTTTTGTTCTTGCTCATTTATAATTTAATTGATTAGCTTTTTGCAGCATTTTGTATGTATTTTTAACTCCTATGTTTTAGATCACTTATTGGAATAAAGTTTGTTTGTAATCAGGGAGGTGACTTTATGCAGATAAATAAAACAAATAAAAATGTAGAAAGCTACATTTGCTAAGCTGTACAACTATGTGATGATTAACAAGAATTACTTAGGAATATATTAATTGAATTGAATATAGTGAAAGAGATTCATTCAGAACCATATAAAAGAAATTGAAGCAAATCCATATTCTTTTCCACTCTCTTGTGAAAAATATCTGTAAATACTCATAAGAAGCTCTGTAATTTTAAGAGAATTGACTTACACCTTTTCATAGGAGTGGTAATGAAGAAAAACTAATGGCTTTACTGACTCCTCTAAATGTGAATTGCCACGCAAGTGATGGACGAAAGGTAAGTGACTTGAAATATAATTGTCCCCTTCCGTAATTTATTTTTGCCTTACAGTTACAGTGTTTGAAGTTGGCATATATATGTAAGCGCACGAGCTGCATCTTTGCTGGCATCTTCTCACTGTAAAATGAACTACTGCTGTATCTGTTATTGGCAGTTGTGACATATTCATGGAGCTGGTGAAGCATGGGTCTCCAGCCTTCTCCCTTCAGATGTCAGACACTGGAAGTTGTTTGTTCAGTGGAACTGCAGCTTTGTCGGCGATTGGAATCATAACAACATATATTATTTTCTGTGTATGGTCATGGAAATTGGAAACACCTGTTCATGTCCTATTTACCCATCTGCGTTAGGATATATGCATTTTTGATTTCTTGTTTGACAGAAGAAGATATATTTACTAGATACCAACACTTTTTTCATTTAAAGCTGAGAAAATGTTGCTAATGATTTTTTTAGATCTATGTGACAGCCCTGCTTTTTTGTTTATTATTTTTTATTGGCTAAGTTTTTATCATGATATATTGAAAGAAATATATGAAAGCAGAGAGAAATATTCTGCATTAATATACAGTCGTCATAAATGTAAGGTAGTGTATAAAATGTGCAGCTGGCATCTCATTATCTCCTTCATATTCTTGCTGAATATAGACTGAAATACAAGCCTTTACAGCCTTTGGTAATTTACTGAAAAGTGTAGCAGTGTTTTATTTACCTAATAGGTATTGAAAAACAGAGCACTTTGTAGTATATATAAAGTCTTTTTTTGAATGGCAGTTAATTTTTTAATGTTAAAGGATTGCTTTTATATTTTAAAAACCTAAAATAAAATATTTTAAAAGTTACAATGCACATGTTCAGGGAAATCATCTTGTGTCTAATATTTAAAGAATTAATTTGTTTGAAATTATTTATATTGAAACTATGCTATGAAAAATATCAGGATGGCAGTGCCCCTTAGAAATAATAAACTATTTTGCCTTTAAAAAGTTATTTTTCTCAGTGATAATTTTATAGATCAAAATTATTCAGTTTTCCTTTACTGCTTCCACACTTTTTCCCATTCTAATGAATCCCATATAATAGTGGCAAGGAAGTGAATCCCTTAGGTTGTCCCTTATTGTGGGTGACTTGTATATTATTTCATATAGCCTGGAGAGTGGTCGGTTTCCCTGGATAATGTGAGGAGAGAATTCTGTTTTATGCAAGGTTAAATTACATGTATATCAAGCTCTAAACTGGCAAAGATTTACTTAGTACTACTGATAACTTTTCGGAGATTTTTTAAATCATTTCTCCTTTTTCCTTCAATTGTGAGGTTGCTTTGAGGATTTTAACATTCTTGAGTTACTTTGAAGCTCCAGGTTTCGTTTGGATCCTCTCAGTAGATAAAGTGACTTTTAACACGGTACAGAAAAGGGCCTTTTTATCAGTGGTAAGTGCAGCTATATCTTTAGACACAGCTCTTTTTAGAACTCAGCACACTTCAGTTTTCCATAGCCATTTTAATTTTTCAGAATTTACATGCAATTGCTAAGGCAGGAGTCAATTTCCTGCCCAGCCTTGTTCTCCCCTCTGTACCCTTACACCTTGACATCCCATCTGTAGCTCAGGGAATCATAATAGCTAAGGAGCGTGAACACTAATAATGAACAAATTACTTCTCCCTGTCTCACCCCTACAAAAGTATATAGGACTCCTTTATTTTTCCTTCTTCTCGAAGGAGGATACACTTCCTTCACTTCTTTTAGCTGGATCCAGTGTATTTTTCATCCACATTCCTATGGCTCCTTTTCTGTATTACTCTTTGGCATTTACCACAGAGTTCTTGAATGATAGTTATTCATACATGACTTTTCCTTCCACTTTTCTGTTAGTTCTCTGTTGTGTTTTGCATCAGACCACGCCGGGCACTTTGTATATAGCAGGAGCTTAAGATATGAATCTGTTTCTGATTAACAGTTTTATCCTCTGAGGGAAAAAATCATCTAGACTCTTTGCCATTTCCATAATTAACTCAGAAATATGTGAATAGGGGATTTTATATTTTCTGTTATTATATTTTATTGCTAGTATTATTTTAGTAATGTATTTTGAGTAAGTATACTTTGAAGGGTGACAGAGTTTAATGTGTAGACCATTTTGAAGAACTGGTCTCAAATATTATTCTTCTGAAGGATTCATACCATATAAACAAATGCAATAATTTTTCTAAAAGTACTCTTATTTTTTAGATTGTCAATGTTCTCAAATTAGGTAGAAAAGTTAAACTTAAACATTTATTAGGTCTTAGTGCTGTTTATGCATATAACAAAAATCATTTAAAATTGTATACTGGTATGCAGAATAAAATTTTGTAATTAAAAGTGAATGAATGATGTTTATATGTCAATATTGTGCTTATTCATGGCACAGAGCAGTTCTTATTAAATGTGTCAGTTGCAGTAGAGCCACAAAGCAGTAAATATTCTGGATGCTAATGGAGATTGGGATGAGACTCCTCAGTTATGGCATTACCTTTGTCTTCTCGCTTTTGATGTCAAGAAAATGTGTAAGCAAATCTATCTGCTAAATTACAAGTCTGATGTATATATTTAATATTTCTTCAAGCCATTTCCATGACTTTATCTAGAATTAGGAAGTCAGATTGAATATTAAGATGATAAAGGCACTTTACATATAACTTAGTCAGGTATATAAGGTTTTATTTGTTGAATTTGCATTTTAGAACATAGTGTAGAATCAGATTTGTTTTTAGAGGCTTCTGAATGACTGTTAATGCTTACCTGAGTCCTTGCCTGGCTCTGGTTTTACTGTGATTCCTGGTCTGTAAACTAAAAGGCCCATGGAAATGTCCATTTTCTAATGCTTTTAGAAAAGAATTGTTCCTTACACATTAACTGGTAGGTGGAGAATTTGCCTAGATATTTGTGGGGGCTTTTAGACGGTAGCATTCCTTTTTGTGTGTGCGTGGGGTTGCGCAATGACTGTACATTTTAAATATTCTCTTAATTCTATACTGTGACTTGATAATTACCTAATTAGGTAATATGTGAATGGTTAATATTTTTCTTTCCCACAGACATTTGTTTTTCTAACCTGTAGAATTCTCAAAATAGTGAAGTATCAATAAGGTTTTAAGTAATTTAGATTTTTACATTATGCTTTTATTTTACATGTAAATCAAAGTGGAACTTGACTAGTCTGGAAATTTCCAGTTGTTTTTTTCCCTAAAAAGCAAAGGCAAACAATTTTTTTGTAATAATTCATTCTGAAGTGCTACTTTTATGGAAGTATGTACATGTTTTAATGATGGCCACTTTAGAAACATAAGGGCATGGATATAACTTATTCTTCTTGTGTCTCCTGCCCATGACGAATAGGTAAAACATTCCACAATTGCTTTGAATTGCAGTGAAGTATAACCAGATCCTTAAAACAGATTGTTTTCCTTCTAGAGTTCTTTATTTCTGTATTTTCAAACTTAAATTTGTTGTCTGTTAATCTTCCTTTACAGTATTTTCTATCAATATCAGATGTTTTATTAGCAGTTGTATAAATGTTCTGGCCTTGTTTGATACGTAAATTTAAGGTGGTGGTGGTCTCTTGTTTTTCAGTATTAATTTTCATAAGGATACCTCTTTACAGGGAGTGAAAATATTTTAATACATCTCCAATTATTTTAACACTGAACCCTCTTCGGAGTTCATTTTGGTCCTTCTGTTATTTCCCTTTCCGGGCTGCCTTTCTCTCTTTCAAAATAAATGTTCTAAATGTATCATCTCCTAAAACAGTGAATAGGTTGGAATTGGGCGTTACGGTACATATGTACTCGTCAGCGCGAGCACTGTGTGTCTCCGTGCCTGCTGCTGCTGCGGTCGCATGTCACCAGATACTGAAAGTGATTAATATTTGGTTGGTATTTACTTTTATACAATATTCAGTGTAATTTATGGTGTTTCAGGTTTTTTTCTGCTCCTTTTATTCATTTAACCAGCACTCAGTACTTACCATGTGTAGGTTACTGTTTTAACTGTCATGGGAGATAAATATGTTTAGTGATATTGGTTTACAAGGAGCTTAAACATTGTTAGAATGATTAAAACATTATCCATTACATTGAAGCTAACACACTAAACAAATGTATGACTTCTTTTGCTGTGATTCAATTATAAAGTGTAGATTTAAGGTGGGATTTGTTTTTCTGGCCCTTTTATTTTCAAAGCAGTAGCATTCAGACATGTAATCTCTTCTGTAAGAGACCACACATTTGGATTAACAGGCAGTTAGGGGAGCATGATTTAAATTCAGAAAGATTAACTGAAGGGTTTTTTAAAATGTCACATTTCTACTGTGTAAATGTTTGCTTCCATAAAATAGTTAATAATGAATAAGAAGACTCTGGAAACAGAGAAAAGTGAAGTGTTTTAAAGACTATTTTTAAATAGAGATCAATAAGAAATAAAGTAGAATTCAGTACCATCCCCTGAAGTTATAAAAATTGTGTGATGTAATTGAAAGGGCAAAAAGGCTCTGAGGTCAGACAGATTGGGTTCGATTCTCTGCTCATTCATTTTCTAAGTGTGTGACTGTGGCTATACAGTTTTCAGTGTATGCATTCATATGGGAATAATCATCCCTTTCCACAAGGCACTTCGGAGGATTAAGTGAAATAATGTGATTAACGAATGTATACAGTTTGTAGTAATCATCCCATTCCACAAGGCATTTGGGGTGATTACATGAAATAATATGATTAATGTGTACAGTTTGTACCTCATAGTAGAACTTCAGTAAATTAGATTCCTACACCTTTGAAACATTTTTGAAGCTTTTGAACATATTTAGGGTGGATACATACTGAATACTCCAATGTACCACACTTCCCCACTTAAATTGTCTTTATTATTCAGGCTCAGTCCCAGGTGGTACTTGGTTAAAGTGTAGGTTACCAGGTAATCTACAAAGCATATAGTTGACTTAATTATTTTGGAGCTTGACCCACATTTAATAAATTTGTTTAAATTAGCAGCTTATAAATTCAGAAATATGTTCTGAGCTATATATACTTGGCTGAAAATAATGCCACAGTATTCACTTGCATTCCATAAAGCACATCCATGAAGCACAAAGAACATGCAGGATTCGTGCAGTTTTTGGTATTTATATTTAAACTTTAGGGTTAGATACATTTGTCATATTCTCATACAGTGTTGCTCCTTCAGTGTAAGTCTTCTTGGAATATCATATTTGACCAGCATTTAATAATCCTTATATGGCAGGTTGCTACTTTGAAGGCCCCTTAATGAACCGCGCCTCTCGTTATTTATGCCCTTGTCCAGTCCCCTCCTACCCAGAGTCTGAGCTAACCCCGGGACCACTTTGATGTATAAAATAAAGCAGAAGCGCTGCTTTGCCATTTCCGAGACTAGCCCCTGAATTGGCCTGGCAGCTGCCGGTTCTTGCTTTCGGAATGCTTTCTCTTGGAACCTGGCAGCCATACCGTGAGGCAGCCCAAGCAGCCGTGTGGGGAAGCCCATGTGGAGAACTGGGGCCTCTAGCCAGAGACACACCTGCGCTGCCCATTCGGACGTCCAGCCGTGGAACCCCAGTCCAGCCCCCAGGTGACATAAGCCATCCTAGCACCCCAGCAGACCCGCCAAACTACCCCTTTCTGGGGTAGTTTGTTATCTAGTCATAAATAACTGAACTGCCCTACCCTAAAGAAGTATAATTCAATCAATGCTTATTATCTTTTGGGCAAGAAAGATAGCACCGTTTCTCAGTTGGCTTACTTAAAATGATTCTCTTATATCATAGCTCCTTGGAAGAATAATGAAGATTTTTAAATAAATCCCCAAATATTATTTCTTTAGGCATATTGAATTTATATCTTAGAATGTAAGATTTTCCCCCTCATAATGCATAAAATAATTTCATGTGCATCCTTTGGGATTATGATATTATGAGAAAAAGCAGGAATTTGAAACTAGAACACCAGATTTTTAAGTTAACATTATTACTAGGTATGTGATGATGGCAAGTGTTTTATATCTCTGAGTTCTCAGTTCTTTTGCCTAAAAAATAAGGATTGGGCCACATTAGCTCTAAGATACCTTTCAACTCTAACATTTTAAGATTGTGATATATTTTGTGATTTATTTTTTATCAGTTACTAGTAACTACCGTAGTAGAGAATTGGATTATATAAGAGTCTGTAGAGCCACATAAGTAAAAACTTCTGATATCTGGAATAAAGTTTATATAGAGCCTTCTTCTCTTCGAAGAAAGTTTTAGCATCACCTGTGGGCACACGCCTGACTCCCTATGGCTTTTAGTGGCCTTTATCCTTGTCCTCTGTTCTTGCCAAATTTTGGTAGAAAAAAGGTCATACCATTTTCTAATTTTCAACTTTCATGGATCATACTTTACATGTTACTTGGGATTACAAGAAGGTCAATATGAGTAAGTCTGCATTAGGGAATTCTTCAAGTGCTTTAGGTTTAATTATATATCTCATCAAATCGCATCTTTAAAGAATATCTTGCCGAGCAATGCATGTCTCACTGCAATGCAGAAATCCCTTAGAGCAAGTTTTGTTGCCTACTTGCGTTGGGATGTATTGCGTAGCATCTTTATGCTTATGTATATTCATTTTGTAACAGGGGATTAAAATGTCTTTTTTAGTTTTCATTAGGGAACCACTTCTACTAAAACAGTCTCTATTGTGTCAGGCATGACATTTCTGCTGGTGAGGGTAATTAGGACGCATGCCAGTTGTGTTCTCTTTGAGAAAAGAACTCTTAGCAGAAAGAGACCACAGTGTTAAAAAGTAGGTGGTACAATTTAGGAGTTCATTTTAGTTCTGCTTAGCCACCCTCCTCCTAACTTCGGTTTCTCCTATTCTCATTTCAAAGAGCATGAGTTTTCTTGCAGTTTTGGGTTTGTAATTGAGGGATGGAGAATGAGTGAGTACTACATCGTTTTGCTATGAGTGTGATTCATTATTAAAAATTGACTTAAAACCCAAATTACAAAAAAAAAGACACTTCTGAATATCCTTTTAAAATGGCAAGAATCGACATCTAAAAGGGCTTTTCTGCCTGTGCAGAGCAGAGTGGATTACAACGGCAGCAGGGTCCACGTGGCCGAGTGGCAGGGGAATAGGAGGATCGGGGAGAAACAAGGCAGCGTCAGTGGTTCTTCAGTTGAGTGGGATGATGGACGGTGTCATTTACGTATTTTTATGTATCAATTATTACATGATAAAGAGATTTTAAAATACCCCTATGATGATTATGATGTCTTTGGCTTAAACTGTTCAGTTAATATCAGCTGACCGTGAAATACTCTGCAAAAAGCTCTAAAATTCTTTTAGTAAAGGGTGAACCTTACTGTATAAAAAGTCATACTTAGGTACAAAGAGAAGCCTACTTTCAGAAATTCTTCCGGCCTGATGAGAAACAAAAAAAAAGTGAAGAGTTAATTACAGATTTAAGAACTTTGAAGCTATGTGTAGCTTTGAATTACCATTATCAGAAACAGTTGTTTGGCCGTAATGTTGGTACAAAACCAACATAAACTGTTGATTTCTTAATTCGTTGTGTTCAGGCTGCAGTACAATAGTTTGGATGGCTTAAGGAACAGAGATTTATTTCTCACAGTTCTGGAGGCTGGGAAATCCAAGATTAAGGTTGATTTCTGTTGAGGGTCTCTGTTCTTGGCTTGTGGGGGGATGCCCGTTTGCTGAGAGAGAAAGCGAGCTCTGAGGTGTCTCTCCTTTATAGGGCTACTCCCTCATCATGAGGGACCTCCTAAAGTTCCTGTCTCCAGTGTCATCACACCGAGGTTAGGGCTTCCACTGACGAGTCTGGGGGACAGCAACACAGATATAACACTCGGTTATTTTTGTCACACTACCTTTTTCTTCTTCTTCACTTTTTAAAGAAGTATAATTGCTCAGGAAGCCTGATTCTCCCCTCTCCCCACAAGCATATGCATTCATCCATGCACTTATGCAGTCAAATTAGAATTATGAAAGGAAGTTTCCAAAAGCATCAAGAATTTTCATGTATTCTATTTAAAAGAAGACTTTTCTGTGAGTAATAAAACATCT
>CM052548.1:70746717-70761768 GCA_028533065.1 Trachops cirrhosus | reverse complement strand
TCTACACTAAGAATGGCTTCAGTAGTAAAATTTTAAAAACACTATAAATACTTTGCATAATTTTTTGAAATGCGTATTTGGCCAAGTAAGTACATTTGGAAGTAGGCTAACTCCAAATATAAAATGTTCCATATATTGATTTTCCCTTCTGTAAAGATACTTTAGGTTTTTTAATAGTAACATCACAGTATCCTACTCTAAATACCATAATGTCCATTAAATTAATCTTTGAGCCTCAGAGAGGGTTCAGGACCCGTGAGAATAGGAGGAGGGGCCTGTGGGCAGGGCACAGAACTAGAGATCTCTACACCTATGCACCTTTGTGTGCTGAATTCAAGTATGCAAACTCAGAAACAACAAGGACTTTACCACCAAGGAACTTCGAGGTGACAGCATATCTCAAAACTCCTAGAGCTCTTAAGCACATTACAGTCAGCTAAAGGGATTGATCATTCTCCTTCTTTACACAGTTAAAATGCCTGTCCAATGACCTAAGGTGGAATGATTCTCTCATAAGTCATCTTCAAATGCCAATCAGTGTAACTTATTCCCTGTTTCAAAAACAAGTTATTTGTTGAACATTAATTAGAATCTTGGGTGTTTAGATTTGAAAACCTAAGATTGTAAATATTAACTGTAAAAATAATTCATGTGAGGTTTGCATAGTGTGAAAACTTTTTTCCTTAAAACTGTAAAACATCAGGTTACTATCAGCCCAAGCAACCTGGTTTCCTTAAAGCATGCCACCTGTTTCTCATGAAACAAGGCAGCATGAACGTCGCACCTTCTGAGAGTGCTAACCATTTTTTTCCATGTAAACCCTAAGAGAGGAGGCTAGAAATTCATTCTCATGCATACATTTCAGTTTTTCTGCTGATTCTGAGGCTGGAGAAAGAAACGAATTCCTGGCTGTTGAAGAATCCCCTTGGAGTTCCCACGGTGATAATATTAAGTTAAATTGAACTCAGTTGGCATTCAGAGTGTTCTCACAAAGATCACCCTGTGGGTTTCCTGTCCTTGTTTGCTCATTTCCTTTCTGCTTTTCTCTTCCCACTGCCCGCGTGCACTTACGATACAGTCCTTTCTATGGTCGCTTTAAAAATAAATTCTTACTGGGTAAAGCAGGTGAATTGTAGAAACTTAGTTCTATAAGGTATTTCATAAATTCAAAGAATTTTCTAATGCTGTAGGTCCCTTTCTAAAGAAGAGTGCGCATGTTACGTGGGAAGACACCCTCTGGGGCCGCAGAATACCAACCATTAGTCTGCCTCTGGTCAGCAGTCTGCCTAGAATTCACAGACTCGGCTCCTCTGACCGCCCCGTGCAGTATGGGAACCTTCACTGGGGCACCGGACAGTCAGGTGACTTGGTCATCTGCTCTGCTGAAAACTTTTTTTAAAAAATGAGGATCCACTGGTTTGCATCAAACCACATGTGAATTTAGTGTTGAATTTAGGGTTTCACACCTTCAGGAGGGATGTTGAGCAGTTAAAGGGTGACCAGGATGGTATTCAGGAAGTTACTCTGCAAAAGCAGGTGAGGCAACTGGAGGGGTTGAGTTCAAGAAGAGGCCAAATGCCTGACTGTCTGTTAGAGATCCTTAGAAAAAGCCTACAGTGGGAAAGAGGCAGGTGAATTATCTTCTCGAATTTCAGTGTTTTACTATTCTTCCGTGTCCTTCAGTACTTACTCTTTCAGAGGACTTCTGTTGTTAGAAGTTCTGCGTTTCCAAAGTGCTCGTCCCGTGGCTCGGTCACACCGTATTTTTGGCAGGGTTTGGTGTGTGGGGCTCTGTGGTCAGAGTGCCGAAGTAGTCGGAGCTCCCCCGGCATTCCCTGCCCACCGAGAAGGACTCGTCTGCCACTTCGCCAGACCAGCTCACTTCTAAACATCCTCTCCAGAACCTCAGCACTCAGCGGAAGGAGAAGGAGGGAGAGGGAGAGTTCTGGAGTCAGGCCATCTGGGTTTGACCTCTGCCTCTGCCGTTCACTCGCTGTACTACCCCCCCCATCCTCCGTTTCCTCGCTCGTTATGTGGAGAGCCTAACAGTTTCTAGCTCTGGTAGCAGTTGTGTAAAGCAAACAAGTTAGTACATATAACACACTTTGAATAGTACTTGGTACAGTAAATTTTGCTCTTGTTTTCAAAAAATACTTTTTACTTTTAAAATGTTTTTGTATCTTCTATTTCTTTTTAGCCTGAAAATAACTATGTGGGGAAGCCAAGTACAGTTGTCACCCAACTCCCCCACTACAAAGGTTGTGATTTAAAAGCATGAAAGCGTTGCACACTCTTGTGTTGTTGGAGTAATACCATGTCTGTTAATGAATAGTCCTGACATAGCCCGCTGAGATGAGCCGGTATCTGAGGTGCAGTGTGGTCTGCTCGAGGCCCAGTGTTTGAGAGAGCAGTTGACCAAGAGGTCTGGGACCAGAGGAAAAGACTCATAATGGGAAAGGAAACTTGATTATAGGAGGATCTAATAATGTGTAATCTGTAGAAAAAGTCAAGTTAAAGGAGACATAGTTTGCAAGAAGAGTGTAAGTAAAATATCTTTTAAATTTTGTTTCTACTTTGGTTCATTAATATTTATTCTCTAGATACAGTTTTTCTTTTTAATTTTCTTTATAATAGCCCAAGAGTTGAGCAACTTCAAGGATACTGCTTAATATTCATTATACTACTTAAAATATCCCTTCAAAAATTGGCAGAGGTGGTGAGATATACTTATTTCCATGGACTCATGCCCATATTGATCCTTTAGCTTTTAATTTACTTTGATTCTGATTTATATATCACTGTCTCAAAGAACTTCTTAGTCATGTCTCTATGTCTAAAAGAAATTTTAATAGGCTTTGATTATGTAGTTACTGTATTTTCCTGGGAATTTTATACTAATGGCTGATACAGCATTTTATGTGTAGAAGGGAAACATCGATCTATCTTAACCAAATGCATTTGAAAGAGATGTATTTTATTAAGATAGCCAGAACAGAGATGAAATAGCCTAGCCTAAATGTCCATTTATAGTCAATGGGGAAATAATTATGGTCCACTTATGCAATGGAAATACTGTAGGAAGAATTAGATAGACCCATATGTACTAATATGTTAAGAGAAAAAAAAACAAATTGCAGAGAAATAACTATCCATTTGTTTGACAAAACAGCAGCAAAAAGAACCGAGAAAAACATATTTATATACACAAAAAAAAATATCTCAAATAAAACTGTGGAACTATAAACTGATTACCTTTGAGAAAGAGGTTTGTTGGACTAGAGGGAGAAATAGAACATTTTACTTTATATTATTTTATAGAAAATATGTTATTTTTATAATTTAAAAGGGAATTCTTTTGGTTGGAGAATGGTGAGTAAATGTGAAGTAATTGCCATTGAGACCAGATAAAACTGAGAAAATACTTACATAGAGCCTCATTTTTGAAACCAGATCTGGAAAAAAGCATGTTTTTATATATCAAAAATTGTGGAAACAAGTATTGAAATTTTTAATTTATGTAGGTGTGAGATGTTACAGTGTCTTGAATTTGCTTCAGAATACTTCAGTGGTGAAAATAAAAGATAAAAGTGATACCAGAAGCCAGTGTAACAAAGTCTTAATAGTTAATAATGAATGTATGTTGAATCTGGGTGATGAGTACATGAGTGTTCAAGTGCTGAAAAGATCATAAAGTTTTATCTTGTGAAACCATTTTGTAATTGTAACTAACAGTAAAGCAAGAATCTGGAAGGAGAATTTGAATAGGATGTTATATCATGGAGCTGGTATGGAACCGAGAAAAACTGCAACTGTGACTTTTTAAGAAATGAATTGTTAGAAAGAAGGAGTACCTTTTATTTATCTCTGAGGTGACTCCTAATAGGACTCGTGTCCTAATTTGAAGAAGGAATAGCAAGTCTCGTCTCATTCCGAACGCTTGGGCACCCTGGCCCGCGCACATGCGCACCCAGACACACCCAACTCTCTGACTTGGGAGCACTCCGCAGACCAGGAAACTCATTCAGCACTAAGTCTGGCTGGAGTAGGGTGACCAACCGTGCCATTCTGCATGCCTGGGTTTTCTAGGACTGGGAAAGTCCTTGGCAAACCAGTGTGAGTTGGTCACCCCAGTCTGGAACATTCCAAAGGATTTGATCTAATTCAAACTGCATCTCCACCTGAAAGAAAACCAATATACATCGTACATCATGCGGGTAGACAGCTTGTTCTGATGCCTTAACACCGTGGCTTCACAGCTGTGGTTTTGTTCTTTCCTAGGGAATGCGTCAAACATCCCACAGGCCTGCATAGAAATTGTAAGCCCTTCCCATAAATTTAAAGTCAAATTCACGAAGCTGGATTATTCTTGTCCTCTGTCTTTTTTGGTAATATAAACCAAATGCTGACAATTACTTCCACTTTTTTAATGCCCTACTACTTAGGATGCACTATGTGAAGCCCTTGAAACATGAAATTCAGATACCTTCTCCATTCTCAGTGACCTCACAGTAGATTAGAGGAGACAGATACATGAATAAGTAACCATTATTTTATGAGAAGTCTTAGTGAAAGATTATGGCAGACAGTTTTAGGACCAGTCTTGGCTAAATTTTTTATTTTGTTTTTATTGCAAAAATATTGTCCAAAGACAGAACAAGAGGAAAAGATAACCATTTTGGAGTGCTGATATTTTGGAATCGCTTATAAAAGGAATGCCCCAAATTTTGTACTTTATAAAAATAGAATAATAATAATAGTTCTAAAAAATATGATTTAATCTTTCTAATACTTTATGCTGCCTGGATGAGAAGTTACAGAGGCCGGGTGTTCTGTCTGTGTGGGAGCTGTCCGCGTCAGAAGCTTTCTCAGCACCATTAGAAGAGGGACCTCTTTCCCTGTACCCAGCAGTCATTTGAGAGAGAGCAATAAGTGCTTTGTGTTAAAATGTAAATACTAAAATTCCCTCTGGATTGAATATGTGATAATACATTAAATCTTGAGAAATAGTTATTATGATTTCTTTCTCAGTGGAAAAAAAAGATCTAGAAATTAAATTTTAGTATTCTAGTCACATGAAAATATGTAGGTCTTCCAAAGCTGATAGCTGCATTTTGTATCCATAAGATTTTTTTATTTTGCTTTTTTAATCCTCGGGAATGTTTCATCTTACATTGTTGTTTGGATTTGTTAAGTCATGTGGAATTAAATTTAAGTGGGAAAATATTTTGTTACTGGAAGGTCTTTAACTTTTTGAGAAGGCATTTCACTTTTTTTAGCACTTTTTCTTTTTAATTACTAAGCAAATAAAAACAGAATACCAAAGTGTATACGTAAAAAGTCGAAGTCCTCCTTTCAGCTCCTCCCTGCCCCCTCCCTGTCTGCAATGCCCTTTATTAAGGTTCTGCCTGGTTTGGTGAGGAAAAAGAGAGGCAGAGTGCCTGGCTTTGCGCCCCAGCCCCGCCAGGTGCTAGCTATGCATCTTTGATCCCAGCTCTGCCATTTGTTAGCTGTGTGTCCTCGGGCACAAGCCTCAGTTTCTTCACCTGTAAAATGGAAGCACTGTAATAAGGGCTCGAGGAAGTATCGAATGAGATGAAACAGAAAAAAGCAGTCAGCAAAGCCCCTGCACCTCAGTTGGATTCCGTTAAATTTGAATCCGAGGATTGTCCAGAAGATCCTTCACCCTAGCACAGTCTAATTCCCAGTGGCTTCAGCTAATTAATAATTATGGCAGTTGAACTGTGTCCAGTGAACCAAGAGAAGCAGAATAAAAGATGACATCAGAAAGTTGGAGGGAGTGATGGGAGAGAGCTTTTGTGGCTGTCTAGAGAATTATAAAGACCAGCTTTTTCTTGGATTGAGATGAAGAGCCATTGGAAGATTTTGAATGAGGAATTTGTGTATCTACCATACTTTAACAGAATCACTCTGCTGCCATGCTGTGTAGACTCCAAGAAGATTATGCTGGAAGCAAGGAGACCAAATTGAAGGCTGTTAACAACCAACCAGCTAAGAGAAGAAGATGGCTTAGACCAGGGTGGTGACAATAGATGTGGTGAGAAGTGATTGGGCCCTGCAGATATTTCTCTAAATACCTCTATACAGCCAGTAGAAATTCTGTCTGATGCAAGGAGCATAGTGTGCAAAAGATCGGAATCAAGAAAGACTCTCAGATTTTGACCTGAGTAACCAAAAGGATGGAGTTGTCGTTAACAGCAACAGGAAATTCTTTAGAGTAGATTTGGGGGGAAATACGAGGAGCTCAGTTTTGATCATGAAAAGGATGAGATGTCTCCTGTATATCCCTATAGTGATGTCAAGTAGGAAGTTTGATTATGAGAGACTGAAGTTCAGCAGAGAAGACTTGAGCTGGGGATATAATTAAGTTGTCATTGTATGAATATTATTTAAAGCCCCAGGACTGCATGAGATCACCACAGGAATGAGTAGAATAATAAAGAAAAGAGGTCCAAGGACACAGCTCTGGAGTACTCCAATGTCAAGAAAATGAGGAACAACCAGAAAAGAAGACTGAGGAGTGACCCGTGAGGCAGGTATGTAGGTGGCCTAGATACCATCTCAAGAAGGAAGAAGTGATCAGCTGTGTCAGATAATGCCGATAGGTAAAGTCAGATGAGGACTGATAAATGACCATTAAAAACATCTAAGTGTGTAAGATAGTTTATAAGGTAATAAGTAATGACTGTCATGTGTTGAGCTTTTTCTATGTGATATTCTCTTAGGTGCCTTACATAGTCATCTTTAATCCATAAAATAACCTTTATGGTAGGAATTATAATTCTCGTTTTACAGACATTAGAAGCCAAGTCTCGGAGACATGAAGGAATTAGTCTAAAAGCACATATCTTTTAAAATTTTGCAAAGCAAGAATGCAAACCCAAAGCTTAAAAGCCTTTCCCCAGACTATGCTAAAGTTGCACCCACAGTTTTATATCAGGGTTGTCGGTTGTCACCATTTTCGTCATGCGTATGTGCACAGGATAAGCTAAAGCTACCTTTAATGCCTTATAATACCGTGCAAATCTGTGTCACAGAAGACAAATATATATGTGCGTGTTTTTTAAGTGGTCTGATTCCAAGAAGATAACTTTGAATTATGGGGCTTCTTTAAGTAAGGATTCTTTTTTCGTAAACATTCTACAATATGAAAATATTTTCTTACAGTAGAATAATATTTAGATGGATTTTTGGATAAGAGTTTTTGTATTTGCATTTGTTCCATACTTTATCGCTGTCCACATTTGACTTTTAAAACATTCCAAATCAACCCTGGCTGGTGTGGCTCAGTGGATTGAGCACGGGCCTGTGAACCAAAGGGTCGCTGGTTTAATTCCCCGTCAGTGCATATTCCTGGGTTGCAGGCCAGGTCCCCAGTAGGGGGCGCGCAGGAGGCAACCACACACTGATGTTTCCCTTCCTCTCTCTCTTCCTCCCTTCCCCCTCTCTAAAAATAAATAAATAAAATCGCTGTTTTATTCCCAATCAAAAACAAAATCTGTTTTAAGAATAAATTTGAGGTGTACAAACAGTGTATAATGATGTCTTCATTCTTGTTAAGAATTAAGATGTTAAGTTGTCTCAGTGATGTTGAATTCTTGTGTATACTAGTTTACAACCACCACAAAATTGTCAAATAACATGTGTGAGTACTTTACAAATGGGTCTGCTTTATTTTTTCAAAACTGAAATTACGCTCTGTTAATTATCCTATCATTTAGAAAATTACTTTTATCATTGCTTTGCCACTTGGCAGTTGGGGTGTAAAGTTGGCACTATGTGGTAACCATTCATTAAATTTAGTCTGGGCCACATGATGTTAATTGCTTTGCATCAAAAGATATCATTTGGTATATGTAATGTTTAGTTATAAATTTTTTCTAGAGGAAAAACTTCTGGGCTCTTAGTAGCATAATCTTGTTTAAATCATCCTTTGTTTGCAATTCATACTTTTTTTCTTTTTTGCTTTATACCATTCCCTCAGATTTATTGCAAGCATTTTACAGATTTTTTATGTGCCTTCTAGTGATACTATTTAGTTTGCATACTTAGCATGCACATTAGAATGACTATTTGGAAAATCTCACCCATATTGTTCTATATTTACTTTCCTTGTGAATTCATCCACTCCCATAGCTCGGCTACCTCTGCTTAGATGCTGCTACCAATTCTGCTAACTGATACTGTCATTAACTCTCTCCTAGATTAGTTCTGCAGTCTTCTGTTATGTCTTTTTGTCATTGGGTTGCCCTACCCATCCAATTCTTTATCTATAGGTAACTGGAATGATCTTCCCAAAACTTCAGTCTCGAGTAATTTTCTGCCTTAAGTCCTTGAGAAGTTTTCCATAGTTCTTATCATCTCCCCCAATCTCATACTATTGTATACTTAGCCACTGAAATTTTTTTAGTTCCTCAATTATATGTACCCTGGCCACTGGGTATTAATATATGCTCCTCACAATACCTGGAATAAAGTTTCCCACCCTTTGGCCTCAGTGATTTGTGTTCATCTTCCAGTCTTTCCCCAGGAGGCAGATCTTCTGAGACTCTTCTGCCCCACTCCTGTGTACTGGCCTCTAGATTGGGGCAGGGATGTGGCCTCTAGCCTCTCGTGGCATCCCGAACTTCGTCACATTTAAATGTGACAAATAATTATATCTGTTTGCTTTCTCTGGTTGGCTCCTCAGAAATTGGACTTTAGTCCTGACTCACCTTTGTCCTGAATAAAACAATATTTTACATGCATTTCACTTAGGGACTTTATGTTTTTAAGGAATAAGAAAACCTATAATGGCAAAGTACGGAGCCTTCTTATTTACCATGCTATCCCTAGCACTTAACATGGTGCCAGATACGTGGCAGATGCTAACGTTTTTAATGAATACCACTGATGAGCAAATTCGTGTTCAGCCAGGCACTCAATTCAGTAAACCCAAACCTCAGATTCCTTCCCTCTGAGCTCTTTTCCTCTCCTCGCCCCTCCTTCCCCTTCCTTCCTCACTCCATTTCCTTCCTTCCTTTCATTTGTCACTGACATTTCCAAACCAGAACTTCCGTATTCCTTACCCGTGTCAGTTATCAGATTCTATCAATTCTGCTTCCCGATAGTTTCTGACACTCACTCCTCAACTCCATTTTTTCACAGATGCTTTATTTCAGGCTTCCCATCGTGTTATACCTTGTCGGTTCCAGAGCCTTCTGATTTATTTGTTACTTACATTCCAGCAGTTTAAAAACAAAATGTAGTACCATTTTAAAGCATTATAGTCTTAAAATGATTTTTAAAAATCCAGAAACTAGATATTTTTTCTTATGTCTTATCTTTCTAAATTAACTCTGTGTATATTCATTTATTTACTAACTTTGTTCATTTTCAAGAATAAAAACTATTATTGAATCAACTACATACAAATATAATTTTCTAAAGATAGTCGTATGAAAAAGGAAAATCTTTTTGCACATCAGCAATGACGATGTCACTTTTTCCATGTAACGTGAAATGTCAGCTGTGACTTTAACAGAGCTCACTGACTTACTGGCCAGTCCTCCAAAGCCATCATCGTCTCTGGAGGAAGCTTCCCAGCCATAGTGTGAAGTGCAATTTCGTCCTAAAAATGGGCCAAGATGGAATAACAGGGACTTGTTTTACTTGCCTTCCTGAAACAATAAAGAAAAAAAACAACTAGACAAAATATATGAAACAATGGTATTCAGAAATTGGACATTAGGCAGTACCTGGCAGTGATCCCTGAGAGGCAGGAATACAATAGGCTGAGTGATGTGGTTGCTCGAGGTTACTGCCTAGTCAGCATGTCCAGGCCTCAACTTGGGTTGGCGAAGCCCAGAAGGAGCCCAGTGGTCTCCCCAGTTTGAGAAGATGACTTAGAAGTGTGAGGAGACCATGGGGCAAGAGTCACTAGGGTGGAGGACCAGGGGACGGAGCGCTGCACGGAGTAGAGCGCACTGGAGGTCTGTTAGTGGTCTCTCTACTGTCTTCACCTGAGTACTGGGTTACAGGGGTATGATGAACCCGCCTGAGGCTGATAGAAACACCACCCGAAAAGGATTACAGATGGCAGCCTTAGCAACTCAGAGAATCTGTAGTCGTTTTTGTTGCCTTCTGCCGGAGCAGGCAAGCCTCATGATTCATTAGATGTCATAGAGCACTCGGAAGGGCGATGCCTCACCAAAAAAGAGAAACTAGTCCTGCCTAACAAAGTTTAAAAGCAGGCTTTGAAAGCAACCTAATATATGTGTAACTGAAGACTCTGAAGGAGAGAATGGTGGAAGAGAGGGCAGAAAAAGTATTAGAAGAAATAGTAACTGAAAGTTTTCCAAATTTGGTGAAAATTATACAAGCAGATTCAACAAGCTTAGTTGGGGGGGAATTAAGAAAACTATACTAAGGTACATCACGATCAAATTGCTTAAAGCCAGTAATAAAGAGAATGTAATAAAGCATCCAAAGGGGGGAAAAATCACATAACTGCAAGTACAAAGGAACAGAGTTAAGCATGTTGGCAGATGTGTAGTCTGAAACAACGCAGGTCAGAAGGTAAACCACGTCTTTAAAATACTCATGGAAGGGGGGAAACAGTCCTTGAACATAACTCGATCCACCATGGAAGTATTATTTGCAGTGACAGTTGACATGTGTCTGAAAAGTAGACACGTGGATGGGCATGTTGTTTGATGACACAAAATTTTTAATCTATTTTTTATATAGCATTTTATATTTTAAAAGTGCTTTTCTGTGGGAGAAAACTTTATTTTTACTCATTTTTAAGATAGCTAGGATGGGTGATTTTGTCTCTGTTTTACTCGTGAAGAAGCTAAAACACATAGGTAATATGATTTTCAGTTTCATAAGATCTAGGAATATGATCAGGTTTCTTGGCCCTATTCAGTATTCTTGTTCTGAGGTCTCATTATTAGCTGTGTTTTGCTCAAAAAATATTTTTTAAACTTAGAGACAATCAGAACATATAAAATGTGTGGAGTGCTATGAACACAGTATAATACAGTATTTGGTAATTCTTTGGTATCTTGACATTTGGAGTAGTATGTAAAGGAAATAAATTGAAAATCTTATTAAATCTCAAGGCCCAAATAGAAAACAGGAAACATTAGAGAATATACAAGTATATTAGAGCATGTGTGAAAAGATGTTACAGTATTTAAACTTCAAGGAAATGAGCGACAGTGGAAAAATTGCTGTGGTTGTAGAGAAACTTTTAATTAAATAATGTTATTTCTGATTTTTTAAAAGTTGAGTTTATTTTAATTACTATATTAAATTTCAACAGAGACCCTATCAATAATTTGGTTCAAATTAAAATGTGGCAGAAATCAGGTGGGAAGACACTTTATTTTCTTCTTGTATTTATACTGCATGTGTAATATATAAAATAAGAGAATTAAATACTACCTTGGCACTTTTCATTGCATGCAATGTAGCAAAATTAGTTTTGACCCATTGCTAGCAGCTGTGTGGAATGAATATGGTCATTGTCCTTTTTGTTTCCACTAAAGTTTCTTCAAATAGTTCCCAAGGGAGGGTTTTCAACCTTTCGTATTTAAGAGAAATTTTGAGTAAGTCTTTATCGTAGAAATGGGATTGAAGAGTTAGAACTTGAAAGAGGGACGGGATTTAAACAGGCCAAGGAAGAACGTTTCCGGTTACCAGTGGGAGGGACCTTGACGTGTCTTCTCAGGACAGTGAGAGGGCTCTGGATGGGAGGGAGTCAGAAATGACGCAGAGAAGCTAGCATAGGGCTCCATCACCAGAAGCCTTCACAGACAAGTAAGAGAAGCAGGTGGGTGGCGCTGAAACTAGCATTTACTCTTGAACTTGAGTGAATTGTCTCTCATCCAGTTTGGAAATACAAAGTTTTGGCACTTGTGTGTATGTTAACATTCATTGGTTTAAATCTAAACAAATCTAGATTAAATGACAAAGCAAGAATGATGTCCCTGAGGAAGTGAATGTGGGTTTTTTTGTGTGTTTTCTAGTCTACTCCCTTGCATCTAGCAGCGGGCTACAACAGAGTTCGCATAGTCCAGCTGCTTCTCCAGCACGGTGCTGATGTTCATGCGAAAGACAAAGGGTAGGTGTGTCCGTTATTTCCTTTGATGGTTTTGCGCATGGATGGTTATGCTTTCTTTTCAACATCCGATGCGCTACAGTTGTTGAGCACTAGGCAAAGAAGGTCATATATCCCATTGTTTACAGCTTGGGCTGCATTTTAAGAATGTTTGCAACTTTGATTTGATTTGATTTTTATGTACTACTTATTAAGGATGCTTCTCATAATAATTTCCTTAATTAGTTTAACTTTATTGCAATTCTAATATTTGAAGTTAAAATTTGTTTCTCTCAATTGCAATTATTATTTTTCAACTCAAGTTGCATTTCAGAAAGACAGATAAAACAAATTTAAAATTCTGATCATCTTTTAATATAGTTATCATATTCATCTGGCATGAAAGGATCATCTCTTATTAATAAACCAAAACCCTAAGTAAACAGTATTCTAATTTGAGTTTTTCCCAATGCAGTCTTGGATATCTGACCTGGGAAAGCCTAAAAGCTCCTTATGAAGGTTGACGTGACTGGGCGAGGGGGCATCAGAGAAAGCAGTGATGCCATTTACTTTATGAGGAGGTGTATTTTGGAAAACTTTGTACCACTTTCCTATCTCGTTTCCAGAGACATAGGAATCAAGTCTGCTGTCCTGTATGATGGGCTCACATTTCTCATTATTCCACTTGAAGATCAAAAAGATAATTTGACCTTATTACCCAGCTAAAGTAGATTTGTATTACCCTCTTGGACCTGGCAGCATAGAAAGGAGAAGCCCTGGAGGAGGGCTTTCTTTCACTTTGCCCCTTTCTGTGTCAGGAAACATAGAAATGAAGAAAGAACTCGGCACTTGAGAGAGTTTTCGGAGGGGGAGTCCATCCATGTCAGACCCTCTCCTTTCCGCGCTCTGTTTCTCTCTTGCCTGCGCCAGGTTTCATGCCACGCGTGAGTGGCGTCCCAACAGAATAGGGCTGCACGCGCCTGATGCTCTTGTACATCTGTTTCCTTGCGTGTGTCTGAAACAGATGGGTGTACAATAGGTGAGTCATCGAGAGAAGCACAGCACGGGGTCTTTGACTCGTACAATGATACTTTGAAATGCAAGTGATAGTAGTTTGGACATTTCATTCTTATGCTGGAAATTACTTTGGAAGTCAGACAGAATGGTAGGAATATTTCAGTTCTCTACCATTAACATTTATTTACTGTAAATACTTTATATATAAAGCATGCAATTGTTAATTAGCATATGTTCTTCATTTGCCTGAATGCTTATCTAATTGGTGTTTTTATCATACTTAAGGATTATATACACAAAATACAAAATAAATACAAAAGGTTAAGTATTAACTGTGTTTTATATCATCTAGTTAAATACTTTAAGATATCTTTAATATAATTATATTGGGATTGGTTAGATTTTTGTATCTTAACACTTCTTGGATGAATGACTATAGTAAGTTGTTTGAAATTTCAGTATTTTCATTTGCCTTTTTTGCATTTAGTGGACTTGTGCCTCTTCATAATGCATGTTCATATGGACATTATGAAGTCACAGAACTGCTACTGAAGGTAAAAGAAATTTAAAATATTGAATTTTATTTGCTTCTTTTAAACTTGTCATGAGTTTTCATGTGTTTTTTACTAAGTAAGATTTTTTAAGAGAATAAAACCATTTTTATAAAGTATCATTGCTTAAAATTTTAAAACATTCAACATATTTTAAACCATTTTTTAAAAGCTAAAATTAATATAATTAAAATATTCGTTGACATTTGAAAGAGCTGTAGCTGACACTTACAGTGAAATCAATGTCTTCTAAGTTTTCTCTGATCCGGCGAAATGATTACTGACCTGAAACTTTTCATTCTCAACTCAGCATGGAGCCTGTGTCAATGCCATGGATCTCTGGCAGTTCACTCCACTCCACGAGGCTGCTTCCAAGAACCGCGTGGAAGTCTGCTCTTTGTTACTCAGCCACGGCGCTGACCCCACGTTAGTCAATTGCCACGGGAAGAGCGCCGTGGACATGGCTCCAACGCCGGAGCTCCGGGAGAGATTGACTTGTATGTATTTATATCCTGACATCGCCGTTGTTCATTGCAAATCAGATTATCTCGTTTTTGTTTAGTTATTAGGGCTGGTGTTTTGACACATACGTTAGTTTAAAATCCTCATTTCTGATCATATACTTTTCTTCATGATTCCACAGGAAACTTATATTCCTATTATTTATCATGCAAACCTAATTCTAATTCACAAAGTAAGACTGCCCCCACCACCGCCTGTTTTAAGGCTGAGGACGAGCCAGTCCCTAACCATTGTGTGCTGTGCAGTGGAAATACAGCAGCATAAAACCAGAAGATACGCTCAGCGCTCACAGAGCTCACGTCCCTGCGCTGTGGTTATGGTAGATGACAGCTGACATTACCCAGCACTTACCGTTTCCCAGCCCTGCAGTGCTGGGCGGTCACGCTTTATTTCTTCTGTGTGTTAGAGACCAAGTAAAATCTCTTGTCCACATTTACATGAATGCCGCGGGCCGGCCGCAGCAGAGTCCAGGGGGTCCCGATAGGTGGGTAAGGCGTCGGCGCATGGAGATCAGGCAACTACACAGCTCAGAGGCAGGTGAAGCACTGATTCGTTTATTGCAAGTACAAGTGGAAATTTGTATTTTCCTTTTTGGCAAGGATTAACATTTGCAGGTGCATTGCCTGATCAGTTAAGCAGAAAACTTAATACAAAGGTAACCAGGAAAAGTACGAAAGTTTCCATGGATATAATTATATTAAACAAAGATTGTTTTGACCAAAGTTTCTATAGATTTAGTTATAGTGAACAAAGATTATTTTAACCAGGACAGTTATAAATCAGATGATTATAATTTTTCAGTAATTGTTCATAAGGCAAAAGTATACGGTAGACTGAGCAGAGGCAATAAGGCCTTTG
>CM052548.1:70716784-70746217 GCA_028533065.1 Trachops cirrhosus | reverse complement strand
GGTTAACTCTAAGAGTGGTGGTCATTTCTAAGAGGTCTCAGATGATTAAGGCAGTAAAAATATAGAATCCAGAAAAGAGAAAGAACAAAACCAAGCACAGATCCCAAGTAATGCCACGTCCTTTAGGCCAGGATATGCTTCTTTGAAGACATATCCCCCATGTCCGGACTTTGCTCAGACAACATGGTTGGAATTGGACGTGGCACATGAAGATAAATTTTAAGATTCGGTGGAGGTAATCTAAAATACTAATACATATCATCTATATATATACACACACACACATATTTTAAATAAACTTTTTGTTGTAGAATAGTTCTAGATTTATAGAAAAGTTATAAAAACATTACCGAGCTCTCATATACCCCATGCCCAGTTTCCACTGTTATTAACACTTTACATTAATATGGTACATTTGTCGCAATTAACAAACCAGTACTGATAACATTATTAACTGAAGGGCATACTCTGTTGACATTTTCTTAGTTTTCCCCAATGTCCATTTTCTTTTCTAGGATCTCATTCAGGATACCATGTTACATTTACTTGTCATATCAAATATGGAGATATATTTAATTCTGTATATGAGCATTTCAGGTTTAAGTTGAACTAGGCATTACTTACCTATTTTTTTAACTGGTCTATTGTTTGGTATTCTCTCTTATATCTGGGATTGTAAGAATCAGGTAACTGGATTTAAACACCTGAGAAATCTTTAAATGATAGCTTTGGAAAAGGGGAATAGTCAAAATGATGTTAACATCTTTTACATTAAAGCAAATTTTAGACTAGTTCATGTTAAAAGAGAAAGAGGTCTTTTCAGTTTTGATCTTCAGTGGAAATTTAAACTTATTTTGGTACCGGGACAGCTGAAATCCACTGGGTACAGGCCGCGCAAACCAGAGCGGGATCATAGCTGCGCGGACGGCTTGGCGGTGAGCCCCTGGAGAAGGGCCTTCCTTCTCTCTCCCGCTCAGACGAGTTTGCCGTCTGTTGTCTAGCATTGTATAGTGCGTGCTTCTGTGTGTGTCCTGTCTTCCCAGGGAAGTTTAAGTTCCTAGGGAGACCTGGGGTGTAAATTCTGCGTCCTTAGCCCCTGCGCAGTGCCCTGAGTCGGTGGCACCCATGTCGGGCTGCAGCCCCACCTGCCCCCACCTAGCACAGTGCACTGTGCCTGTGCTCAGCTTACTGAGTTGCGCTTAACTCAGCTCACAACTAGTTTTTTCATCTGTTTCTCATTTCCTTCTTTTAGTTTATACCCTGGGCTCCGCTTAATCCCCATGTCACCATTTTACTTTCTTTTTCCTTTCCATCATTTTGCAAATTATGACTACTATTATGAGATTTTGAATTATATTTCATTGGTCTGATTCTAACATAAACCTGAAGATTTAACCTAAATTTGTATAGTTTTATAATAGCAGAAATTCCCTGATAATTTTTTGAACTTTTCAGTGTCTCCTTTTTTTAATTAAACACGATTCTACCAAGGGATTATCTGAAGAAAAGGACTCAGTGAGGTTGGAACTTCTCTAACCCACTTTTCATCTGCATGCCCCCTGCTTTACCCAGGTCTCCACAGTTACAGAATGCTTTTTAAGAACATCGTATAGATCTCAAAAATGGTATTTTCATCAGACCTATGCCTACAGCATTTCTCATCACACACATTTTGTTTCTGCTCTGGTCTATTTTTCTTTATTTGCTGTTTTTATGAAGCCAAATGAACAAGGTACTTTGGGTTCTGCACAAAATTGGAGCTAAACACACTGTAGCTTTCAGTCTTGTTTCATACTGCATTTAGAAAGAGAAACTTTTAAGGCATTTTATAAATACTAAGTTTTCAGGGTAAGTTTCAGTAAATTGCAGTTTTGCCACTTTTTTTAACTACTTCACTTACCTGAGGTTTTAAGAACAAACCTTTATGTAACCCATGCATTTACAAGGACAGTTATATAATTGATAGATTTTTTTTTTTTCATTCTCTGGGTTATTTTTTTAATCTTGAGTATTTGTCAATGAAATATTTTAAATTTGGAAGTCAATTTGAGCAGAAATCTTTACTTTAAAAAAGCTAAGATAACAGAATATTTCTTGTTATTTGAGAAAATATTAATGCTGTTTAATTGTATTATTGCTTCATAATTCCTTATTACTGCAGTCTTAATGTTTATGCTTTTTGTAAATTTGCCCATTTAGTTTTCTTCTGAGCCAACTTTCCCGAACTTAAAGGAGTAACTTCTCTAGACAAATGGATGAGCAATGCAAAACCATACTTTTTTACTTGAAATCAGCTTCTAATACATCACCTTCACAGTTGTCCGGATCCTGCTCCTTACATGTGACAGTTTACAATTCTCTCACTTTATCCCTAATTTTGTCTTGATCTACAATTTTGTTGTTTGAAAATACTGGTTTGCTTTCATTCGACCTGGATTTGGGGTTTCTGAAGTTTCAAAGTCCTATATTTTGAGGAATTTAGCAGTGATAATGTACCACTAAACAAGAGATTATATGAAAAAAATTCTTTCCATGAACTTACCATGACTGTTATTTTATAAATACTCATCATTCATGCAGCAAATGCTTACCGAGTAGCTAGTGCACTGTGTAGGCAATAGGACTGCCGTAGCAGGTAAGACAGTGTGATATGCCCCATGACACAGGCTAAATGTAAGTGCGGTGCACTTCATAGGAAGGCTTATCAGAAAATCTGAACTGAGACCTTGGATGATGAGCAGTAGTTAATAAGACACGTGTGCCTATGTGTCTGTGCCTTTTTTCAAATTGAAGTATAGTTGACATACAGTAATATATTAGTTTCAGGTGAATAACACTTCATACCTTATGATGTGATCACCACAGTAAGTCTAGTAACCATCTGTCATCATACAAAGTTATTACAATGTCATTAATATTTTCCCTATGCTGTACCTTACATCCTGTGACTTATTTATTTTATAACTGGAAGTTTGTGCCTCTGTATTTCCTTTACCGTTTTCATCCCTCTTCCCACCCACCTCCCCTCTGGCAAACATCAGTTTTTCTCTATGTCTGTGAGTGTTTCTGTTTTGTTTTGACCACACCTTTATCTATTGGCCTGTGGTTGGACTGATAGGTGGCTTTTATACTTTGACTATTTTAAGCAATGCTACAGTGAACATAAGGGTGCATATGTTTTTTCAAATTAGTGTTTGTGTTTTCTTTGGATAAATCACAGAAGAGGAATTGCTGGGTTGTATGGTAATTCTGTTTTTAGCTTTTTTGAGGAGCCTTCACACTGTTCCAATAGTGGCTGCATCACTCACAATCCCACCAATACTACGCAAGCTTCCTTTTTCTCCACATCCTTGTCAACACTTGTCGTCTGTTAGCTTTTTGACAATAGCTATTCCAACAGGTGTGAGGTTTTGATTTGCGTTTCCCAGATGATTAATGGTGTTCAGCATCTTTTTATGTCTATTAGCCATCTGTGTGTCTTTAGAGAACAGTTTTCAGCTTTTTCTTAATAAGTTGTTATTTCAAAATAAAAACCAAATTTGTAAAATAGAAAATGAGACTATATGTTTTAATAAATAAAAGTGTTGGATTCTGCCCTGGCTGGTGTGGCTCAGTGGATTGACAGCCAGCCTGCGAACCAAAAGGTTGCTGATTCGATTCCCAGCCAGGGCACATGCCTGGGTTGCAGGCCAGGTCCCCAGTTGGGAGCGTGTGAGAAGCAACTTATTGATGTTTCTCTCCCTCTCTCTCACCCTCCCTTTTCCTCTCTCTAAAAATAAATAAAATCTTTTTTAAAAATGATTAAAGTTTTTTTAAAGTATTAGATTCTTATTTATGCAATTAATTTAGAAATCCTTTTTTAATAACCTCTTGCTTATACAAAAATAAATAAAATATTAATTCTTTGAAAAACTTCAAATTCTGGCACTTCCTCCATAATTCAATTCCTTCTCTGTCAAGACACAATCATTGCATAATATTTTGGTGAATGTTTTTTAAACGTCTTTTTTTTTATATTATTACTTACATTTAGTTGTGGTGGCAATAGTAGTAGTAACAGTAATAAAAAAAATTGGGTTAATTTATCCTTCCTCTTATGCTACTTGAATTTTCATTTAATAGTACATACTTCTATGTCAGTAAGTATAGGTCTGGCTTTTCTCTTTAAGAGACACAAAGTATTTCAGTGGATAAGTGTTCACAAGTTATTTAACCAGTTTCCATTTGGTGGACAGTTAGGATGCTTGTTTTAAAACTTTACTGGAGTGAGTATATGTGTATGTGTATCTCTGTGAACTCTCAACAGTACCAACCAATCTTATTTCCGAGCATCCATAATTCATAATTTTTCATTAACCTACACCCTCAATCTTTGCACCGTTATCACTGTATCATCATGCTGCTGCTCTTGCTAAAGTAGAGAATGTGTAAAGTTAGTAATTTTCATAATCTATAATTATGCTAATGATTTTATAGGTTCTAAAATTTTGTTATGTCAATCATTATTGTATTAACAGATGAATTTAAAGGTCATTCTTTACTACAAGCAGCCAGAGAAGCAGACCTAGCCAAAGTGAAAAAAACACTTGCCTTGGAAATCATTAATTTCAAACAACCACAGTCTCATGAAACTGCATTGGTAAGATTTGATGGTTAATCCCTTCTGTGGGTTTTTAATAGTGATGTGAGCACAAAATGTGGTTTTTATTTTAGAGCCTTAAAATAACTGTTGTATCTGAAGTAACAGGGATTTCCATTTTAATGTTGGTTGGATTAATTTTTAAATTTGGTTCAAGAGGCAGTGGTTTTCAGGGTGAGAATAGACTTTTGCTCAACCTTGATTTGGGAATTGTTTTTACATTTGTTTTTACCCAACCACATCACAGTAAATCCACCTTTGTGGCCAGTGCTTTCCTAGATACAAGATGTGATTTTCTCTATAGAATCTTCTTTTTGTTATGGTTGCTAAACAAATACATATTTGTTTTCAATAGAAGATTACAGTATTTTCAGAAATACTGGCATTAATTATCCTTTTGAGTAATCACATTCTAAGAATTAGTACATTCATCATAAGAAATGGTAAGATTGTGACAGTTTTTTTTTCCAGATGGTACCAGTTATCTTTAAAGTTATTCATGTTTTCCCTGCCAAGATACTTCTAGAAAAATTAGTTCATGTTCATTGGGACTGACCAGGTTAACTTTCAGGTACAGGGCTGGTTGGAGTGCTCCCGCCACATTCAGAATCCAAACCCTTGTGACCCCTCTGTCACAGACCTCTAGACATTCCTCAGTTAACGTTCTCTCGGGTGCCTGGCCCAGAAGGAGTCCAGCTGCGGTCAGTGCACGTGGCTATCACAGCACAAGCGTCCCCGAACTGAAACGGCCCAGCTGTGTTCCACCTAAATATATGGCCCACAGACTGGGACTCAGATACATTGGTGCCACACAGCGTTACGCCAGGAGATGCTCAAAGTCTCAGAACAAACCTGACCGGCTTTTTGGAGTGTTCGTTTTATTTATTGTGAATAGTTTTTTACTTTTTAAATTTTAACATGAACATTAATATAAAATGGATTTGAATATAAACGTTGTATAAATCTAGGATAAAGCAAAATTTCTGAGAACACTTCTCCCTCTAAACTCTTTGAGGTCTCTTACCTCCTTGCCTGTCCTTGGGCATAAAGGCCCATTCCCTGTAGTGCGGGGAGTACCTCTGCGGAGGGCTTGGAGAAGTGGTGATTACGTGGCTGAGAGCCTCATGCAGGATTGAGAGATTGATTCAGTTAGAGATTCCGTAGCTTTGGAGAGGCAGTATTCCGATACCTGCAAGTAAACATAGGCTGGATAATTATGTATTGGCTAAAGGAAAAAAAAAGTCTGTCTTAGTGCTTAACTAAGATCATAATTTCATCTTTCTTTCAAGACTTATGTTTCGTATTTCCAGGGTACTTAGGAGGAATCTCGATCATCTTGATAATGTAAAATATGTATTTGGAGAAAACAGTGGTCTAAATAGTCTGCGTGTGCTGCTTAATTCAGAAATCTACTTTTAAATAGAAGCTTATTTTACTAACTTCCTTTCATTTACTTTACAGCACTGTGCTGTGGCCTCCCTGCATCCCAAGCGAAAACAAGTGACAGAACTGTTGCTCAGAAAAGGAGCAAACGTCAATGAGAAAAACAAAGAGTAAGTGCGGTTGCAGTTGTGGGTTCCTGGCGGGAGGCGCACCGGGCGCTAGTAAACCGGCCTCTCTGCTCCCCACAGCTTCATGACCCCGCTGCACGTGGCCGCGGAGAGAGCCCACAACGACGTCATGGAGGTCCTGCACAAGCACGGGGCGAAGGTGAGGCGCGGACTCGGAGCGCGTGCTTGGCGGCGTGTGGCCCGCTGCCCTTAAGGCCGTTGATTTCTTCCAAAAATCAGAGAGAAAATAATTTTATAAAGCACTGTTCGTGCGTATTTGAATCCATTGATTCTCCTTTAAAGCTGATTTAAATCCTAGTACTAGTAAAAAGAATTACCTGTGTTTCATTGTAATTTACTATCGTTCTTCTACAAAGCAATAAAATGTAACCACAGTCTTAGCATTTGAAATGCACTTCAACTTTGCATTATTTTACTTTAATACTGGAATTGATATTTTTCATAGTCAACACCAGTGATGGTTTATCAGAAACTAATTTAGGTAAATAGTAGTCAAAATATCACTATTTATTTTAATGAACATCTATATTTCTTCAAACTGATAATGATAATTTTTTCAAATAACCTCAATACTAAAGAGTTTTAGCTTGTTAAAATAGTAATCTTTATTTAAGAATAAAGGAATTAAGATCTGTTCATGGTTGCTGTGCAGATGTATGCTGGCGACCTCAGTAGGTCCACGTGTCAGCCTGTCTGGGCCACGTCCCAGCCCGAGGTGTCTCCTAAGGAAGCGTGGGAGTCTGACTCGGGAAGCGTTGGTGGTGAGACTCCCTCACCTGTTCCCTTTCAGCGCCTCGCAGCGTATTGCACTTTACGTGTGTCCCACTCGGGAGATGCATGGATGTCACCCCAACCAGTGCGATAGAACCCTTATCAGTGCCATTGCTGATGATATGAGGGAATGACCGAGGCAGTCTGACAGCATACAGAAGTTGTCTGGCTAGTTCGTGAATTAATGTTTTCAGGAATTGTCATACTTAGTGTTGTGCTTTTTTAATAAAAATAAGAGAGTTCAAAATTTGCTGATAGTTCTTTGATAACAAATGACTATTACTTGTATATAGGTACTTTTTTAAAAAACAAAACATAGACCCTTAAAGGTAAAAGTTACATATTTTAGAATGAGTAAGAAAGTAACTGAGTTTTAAAAGGAACTTTTAAAAATGAAGAGGATATTTTGAAAATAGATTTTTAGAAAATGTCCATTGTCTTTTTTCATTGGTTTTGCCCCCAAAATCATGTGAATATGTCACCCAGCTCTCTTATCTATATAATTAAAAACCTTGAAAACCAATTTCTAAACTGTTTTAAAAGCCTTTCTTAATTTGTGTTTAGATGGTTTTTGAATCTATTAAAGACACTTTAATGCAGCATCTCCTTATAAGTTCATAAGAACATCAAGAAAGATGCAATCTTAGTAGCAGAATGTCAGTTCAGACCTTAGCATAATTAGTTAAATTACATGAAAAACGAGCCGTGCGATTTAGAAGGCATTGCCTATGAGGCACTTTCTCCAGTGGCTCTGCGTGTCTCTGGGGAGCCTCGTCAGCCCCTGGGACCAGCCATTGGAAGGAACGCTGAGTCAGACCTGCATATCTCTGCCATAACTTTTGAAAGATTTTTCTATTTTTTTAAGATTTTATCTATTTATTTTTAGAGAGAGGGGCAGGGGGGAGAAAGAGAAGGAGAGAAACATCAATTTGTGGTTGCCTCTCATGCGCCCTCTACTTGGGGACCTGGCCCCTAACCCAGGCATGTGCCCTGACTGGGTATCGAACCGGCACCTCTTTGTTTTGCAGGCCCATGCTCCATCCACTGAGCTACACCAGCCAGGGCTTTTTTTTTTAATTGAGCCAAAAGGTATTTTGTACCATTGGTAATTGAAATATTTTTAAAATTTTAATTGTTTCATCACTTTCCTGCCCCTAGTAGTTACTCTTATTGTACAAGTTTTATACATATTTATTGTGTATTAGTAGAACACTGCTTGGTTGTAATTTACAAATGAGCGCATGTATATTGTGTGTTCTTAAAACATTTTTTTTTCTTAAAACATTTTTTATTCATGAAGTACGTGATCCAAAAATGTGGCTATCCTTGCTTTAAAAAGACAGTTGTTTTTAAATAAAAAATCAGGATGAGTTGAAATGAAAGGGAACAGAGTTTTACAGATTTATTACCTGTGTTGAGGGTACCATACTGCATTGTTACATAAATAAGGTCTTGTTGCTTTTAAGCAGACAATACTAAGCTAAGTGGGCTTTCTGCTACACTTAAGAGCATCACATTTATTATTGACCTGTTTTTCAAAATACGTTACAGCACCTTGGCTGGTATGGCTCAGTAGATTGAGCGTAAGCCTACAAACCAAAAGGTCGCTGGTTCAATTCCTGGCCAGGGCCCATGCCTGGGTTGCGGGCCAGGTCCCCAGTTGGTGGCGTGCAAGAGGCAGCTGGTCGATGTTTCTTTCCCAGATCAATGTTCTCTCCCCCCTCTCTAAAAATAAATAAAATCTTTAAAAATAATATTAAATTTAAAACCTT
Source organism: Trachops cirrhosus (assembly GCA_028533065.1). Taxonomy (NCBI): domain Eukaryota; kingdom Metazoa; phylum Chordata; class Mammalia; order Chiroptera; family Phyllostomidae; genus Trachops; species Trachops cirrhosus. Next base: position 70,737,464 of record CM052548.1, on the reverse strand, counting down.
ATGGTATTTATAATGTTCTTAAAAACCCATGAATAAAGCTCTTCATTATGGGAAAATATCCATTTGTTGTCTCCCATGAGTCATTTTATGTCATGAAGGTTCAGTGAAAAATAGCATCATTTTATAACCTGTCCTAGTCAGCATTACTCTAGCGCTGTGGTTCTCAGTCTTTGGCTGCCCTTCATGTTCACAGTGCCTTCTCATCAATAACGTCAGAATTCATCAGTAGGGCATGTATACTTTTAAACACCTTGGCAGTGATACAGAATGACTTTTGAGCTAGCATATTCTCCCTAGTTTTCTACTACAGTTCAACTCAATCCCGAATATCTGTTATTAGGTACATTAAAATGGGAGGGGGGAGTCCTATTTACTGGGGCTGTGAACCAATGGGTACCAGTTGCCATCCACCCAGTCACTCCTTCCTGGTTCCAAAACAGGCTGCCGTCCCTCGGGGTTGGTTTACCTGGTGACCCAAATTAACTACCGTGGACCCTGATGTGTTCTTGCTTAGTGTTCTTTCTGGGGAACCCGTGGTTTCAGTTTGATTTTCAGGCACCTCATGGTTTCCCATTTGATTCTAAAAACACCTACAAAACAAGCAGCACCAGGCTTGAGTGAAGGTTCCACCCTCTTGCACTGTGTCCACCATCATGCCGCCTTCTCCTCGGGAGCCCATTCTCCAGCTAAGGCCATTGAATCAGGAAGGGCAGGGAATCTGGCAGGAGAGTTACTGCCGGTAATCAATGTCTGCCTTAGAAAGAACTCAGTGATAATGCTATAAGCCAGAGCATCCTTTGGTGTGTTAGACTAAACATATTTTGTGTATTAATAGAGACAGGCACACTTCTCAGCTTAGAGTCCTCCACTTTCTAGTTTTGTGACTTTGGACCTAATTCCCTGAACCTTGTTTGAGCTCACAAGTAATACTGTCATTACTAAGTAAGTATGAGCATTATATTTTTTCCGTAGTTGTTTTTTTCAGACTTATATACTATGTATTTCTCTTAATTATCTGACTTTTTATATAAAACGTGTGTGTATATATATATAATCCCTTTATAGTTTTTAATTCGCTAACTCAACAAATACTGAGATGCAAAATGACCAAGACAGTGTGCTGGGTACTGAGGGAGATGACAGTTTGGAGTTAATGCAGACATCAAACTTGAGGCTAACCCTAAACCAATTCAATGGCATTAGTAATGAAGCAGGAAGAAAAAGATGGAAGACGCTTGTGAAGGACTAGTTACATTACTTGGAAATGAATTGGGCATTTGAATGGTCTTAGAAAATGGCAGTAAAAAGGCTAGAGAGAAATACTGGTTTCCTATGCCACAACGGTGATTTTGTACTTGAAGTTAATATGCTAGAGCAGCGATTTTCAACCTTTTCCATCTCATGGCACACACAGACTAGTGACTAAAATTCTGGGACCCACCAAAAAATAGAGTTTTTGCCGATCTGACAATAAAACTAGGTATAATTTTGATTCATTCACACTGGAAGTTGTGTTGGCTGTTGTCATTCTTTTATTTGACGGTCTAAGGGAAAAGGGGTCAGTGCTCCTGAGGTCCAGTGTTGCATGTTTTAAAAATTCTTGCAGCACACCAGGGTGCCGTGGCACACGGGTTGAAAATTTGCTGTGATAGAAGAACATTTAGATAAACCTAACAGTTGGAAATAAACCGCTGTCATGTAAATAAAAGGGAGTTTAGGATCAGAAATATCTGTTGGGCAGCCAGCAACATAGCGACCATACATTGTGGGAATGAGCAGGGCTCCTGTGGGAGAAAGATGGAGAGGCGAATTGGGAGGCAGGAAGGAACCTTTGAGGATGGCCCATATTGCAGAGCAGTGGAAGAGGGGTCAGAAAGGCCTATCATGGTGTTCATTGAGTGTAATAGGAGGAAGAAGGAAGAACGGGTGATCAGTTGGTGCTACAGAGAGGAATCAAGGTGGACAATGGCATTTAATTGGGCAATTCTCACATGAGGGCTTTGGTAGCTCTGGAAGGAGGCATTCCAAAGTAGAAGTCGGCAATTAAATTAAGGTCTTGGCAATAAACAGCACACTCAAAGCAGGTAATTTGAGGACAGTTTAATAAAGAAATTATATACAAAGGTGTGGGCAAGTTTAAGGAAATCAAGAAGGAATGAGGTAGTACTAGTAGCAAGTGGGGAGATGGTATCATCCCTAGGCCAAAAGGGGCAAGGAAAGGAAAAGGTCACTGGGACCAGAAAGGGGAATAGCCATGTGGAAACGGCCACCTGACCACGCCTGCGGCGTTTAACAGAGGTATTCCAACCCTACTCCTGCCGTTGTTCCCACTGGCCAAATACAACAAGAAGTTCAGGACCACAAGAGCCCATTGATGTGATCCATGCAAGTGATTTTCCTAAGACACAGAGCAGGGTAGAGACTGGATTTGGACTCAGAGGGGTAAGCAGGCAATATTTAGCCAAAAGATAGAAAACAAATGGCTAGTAAGGAAAGGAAGATTATAATAAAATGGGGATATTAGCCAACTTACATGAGAAATCCACTTTTATCAGAGTAAACTTCTATATGTTAAAAAATTAATAATTTTCTTTACAAACACTCTGCTTTGCAAGATGACTATAAGCCTAAACAGGAGTGACATAGAGATTTTATCTTTTATACATCAGTTTTTTCTTTATTATTGCTAGTCTACCCTGGCATTCTGCATTCTGTTGCTCCTGCCTTGTCTGCTCTTCTTAAGTAGAACTTGAACCCCAATTGCAAATGGTATTATTAATACCTAAAAACAAAAGGTTTCATTCAGAGGTACTTTTTTCCATACATAAAAGCACTGCTATTTTGTCATTAGTAAGCGTCTGTTAAATGTGTAGAAGATAACAAAATTTCTTTTGATTTTTCATGTCTTAAGTTGACAGACTTACTTATATTGTATGTAAGGAGAAATTATGTCGATAGTAATTGGCATTAAGTGGGCTTATTTCTCACACTGAGAATTGATCAAGAGTCTTTGCTTACACGTTAGCTCATTATAAGGGTTTTATTAATTCTATAAGTGGATTGATAAGCAGATTCTGCTAGCCCATCGGTGTTAAAGTGCTTTTAAAGCTATAGTTCCAATGTATCTTTCATAGTTCAGATAATATCTGAGGTTTGATTGTATCAAAATACACCAAAGAGGCTAGTGTCTCAGAGACATATTAGTTACCGGTAACAGAGCAAGTAAATTTAGATGAAGCACAAATGGAAATCTATTCTGTACTTACTTAAACGCATGCTTCTTCCACCGGCTGCGCTCAGGGAGTTCTTTCTCAGGCACTTAGGGCACGTGACGGGGGAAGCACCCTTTACTAAAGCGAAGGAATTATATATTATTATAACATTTATATATGCCTCCTTTTGGAGAGCTTGATTGTTTTTGTAATTCCACGTGAATTTTGAAGGTTCACAAATAATAGACTCAAGTTCGGCTAAAGAGAATTTGTTGGTCATTATGATTAGTCTGCTAGGTACAGAAGAGTAATGAAAATCTGAAAAGATACATTAGAGCCAGATCTGGGCAGTCCCAGCGGAGAGCTGTGACTTTGTTCTCATAGTGCTTGGAGAGCCGGCGGAAACGTTTGACTAGGTAGGTGGCGTGAACAGCGTCCTGCTTCAGGAAGGTAGATGCTTCCTGCGAGACTCCTGTCTCATAGAAAACCAGTTACAGACACAGAGACTCAAGGGGCGTGTGTAATAGCTGGCATAGTCATTGGCAATATTCAACAAAAATTGCTTTTTAAAGTTTTTTGTAGAGAGATAAGATCATGTTTTTTACCTTCAAGCTAAAAAGGCTGTAAAATGCCCACCACCTGTTCCCTAGGTTATTGACAGGTTTATGTAGATATTTACTTACAGCCATTTGAAATGTAATCATTAAAGAATGTGAATCTGCTGTTTTCTATATTGTGCCTCAGGTCCACCATACATATTTATAGAGAGAAGTTCTTCTTACACATAGTGTTTTTAATGTTTAAAAATACTGTCTGTACTTTACCTGCTGTTCAGTCGATCTGCTCAGACACTAGAGGTAAAACTGGCTGGTGTGAGATTTACCAAGAAACTTTACGTCTGCCTCTCCCATTGCATTGCATTGCTAAGGTGTGTTCAAGGGTAATTTCGACCAAAGGCATATTTTTCCTTTTACAGTGACTTTAGAAACTAACTGTCATAGAGTGGGGCTTCAGTATAATCTAATAAAGCTGGGGTGTGGCAGCCCTATTAGACCGTGATTAAAAAAAACGCATATATATAGTAGAAAGCCAGGTAGTGTAAAAGTAAATTATAGGTAGTCTTAAATGACATGTGGAGGGATTCATTCATGTTTAAATGAAGTGATTTAACAGTCACTAAGCTGAGGAATAACTTGGTAAGTTCTGTATTTCGGAGTAATAATTCTCAAGTAATTCTCAAACCATGTTCCCATGATTTAACAAGCTGCACTGAGGATTTTCATCACGATGACTGAAGAATTTAGTAGGTTTCTTAACCCAATTTCCAGAAAAACGTTAATAATTAGAATGTTCTCAAATTTACATTTTCCTTTGAGGTAAAGAAATAATAAAGAAAGCCCTGGCTGGGTGTCTTAGTTGGTTGGAGTGTCATCCTGTACCCGCAAGGGTACAGAAAGGTTGTGGGTTCGATTCGTGGTCAGGGCACGTGCCTAGGTTGCGGATTTGATCCCTGGTCAGGGTGAGAACAGGAGAAAACCCACTGATGCTTCTCTCTCTCTCCCCCTCCCTCCCTCGACCCCTCCTTCCTTCTCTGTCTATCTCCCCCACCCCCTTCCTTTCTCTCTAGAATCAGCAAGCATATCCTTGGATGAGGATTTTTTTTAAAAAGCAGGTTTTAAAAAGAGAAATATTCATAGAAAAGTTCAAGCAGCTTGTGTTTTCCATCAGTACATGCCAATAGCTGCACTTTTATGTTGTCTGTATATAAAACGGTCATTTTTCTGTTAGCAAAGGTGATAAATATGTCAGTATTCCACGGCGAATTCTGTGAAACCCCATTACAAATTTCGATGAGCTCTTGCCTAAACAAGTGCGACAGCCTCACTTGTATCGATCGATGATAGACTGGAGACAGGGAGATCAATTTTTTGTGGGTGTGCACGAATGTTTTAAATAACCAACTAGCATGTATTTGAGAATTTACTGTGCGCCCTTAACAGGAGCTTTATAGAGGACCCAGGAAACATAATGCAGTCCATATTGTCAATAATCTCAGTTTTACTTGGTAAAGAAAAACTTTTTGTAGTGTTATAATTTATAACATAGCACTGAATTGACCTAGGTGTTCAGAGAGGAAGTAATTATCAAGGCTTCAGGGAATCAAGAAGGGCCTCCTAGAGGAGGGGAGCCTGGACTGGATCTCATAAGGCAGGAACGCGGAAGGAGGGCTTCTCGGAAGCCGTGGTGTGTGCAGTGCGCGTGGACGTGGGTCCGACCGCAGTGGCAGGGTGTGCGGACAGCCTGGATCACAGGCTGCCGCCAGCGTGCTCCGGAAGTTTCAGCGTCTCAGTTTGAAAACTAGCTAGATTGTTACTGTTCTTAATACCCTTCAAACTCTTAAAAGTGGAACATTTAATACTTAAATCTTTTTATTTCTGGCTTAAATGTGTTTGTAATTCAGTTAGGGCATTTTAGTGTAATGTATTTAATAAAAAATGCACTACTTTGACTTTTTTTTTTTACACACTATGTTGTTTTCATATTCTGAGAACAAACCCTTCCATCCAGAAGTATTTAATGGACATTTTTAATGTGAGAGGCAGTGGATGTTGGATGAAGTCCCAGCCCTCATTCCGGCTGTCCAGGGGAATGGCGGGGCAGAGAGGAGGGACAGAAAGATGGTCATGTAGGGAAGGGATAGGTATGTAGTCATTTTCAGCAAGGTGGTACCTTTCGGAGAAGGGTAGCATAAGAAGATGATATGTCGTGAGTCAATAATGAATTATCCTTGGCATTTTTCAAAAAGCTTTGTCAATTTCTTTTTCTCATTTGAATTTATTTACTTGCGTATAAAAGAAAACAAAAATAGGTGCTCAATCTCACGTGCCCACCCGATGACTTTTCAGATGAACGCACTGGACACTCTCGGTCAGACTGCTTTGCACAGAGCTGCCCTCGCCGGTCACCTGCAGACCTGCCGCCTCCTGCTGAGTTACGGCTCGGACCCCTCCATCATCTCCTTACAAGGCTTCACGGCGGCGCAGATGGGGAACGAAGCGGTGCAGCAGATTCTGAGTGGTGAGTTGGAGCAGCTGACCGCCTCGTGCTCTCCTTCCTCTTCCACGTCCACTGCCAAACACGGGCCGACTTGCGCCTCCCGTTTCACAAGTGGCTCTTTGGAATGTTTGTTTGTTTAAATATTTTTGCTGCCTTTCCTTGATTAAAGTTTAGCCTGGAGCCCTGTCAGCCTTTTTTTTGCTGAGGTGAGATAGGCATCAGGGGAAGGAAGCAAATACTCTTTAATTGTTTAGTTTTAATTTAAAAACCTGACTTGGGTGTTAGGGTCAAAAGTTAGGTAAAGCTCATATAAACTGTGGAAATACGGTAGCTCTAAAGTCTGTCAAGAGAGAAAATTACAGGTCATTTATATGGTAATGATCTTTAATTAATTGTTCTTGCCTGTGTTATATTCTGACCTGTGTTTTCTGATTCTTAACTTCCTTGCACTTTTATGAAATTACCTCTTCCTGGTTTAAGTGTAATTATAAAACCTGGCTAAGTGTGAACAGTTCCTACCTAGTACAGTTTTGATACTTTAAGTACATAGTTTATTGAGGAAGATTATAAAACTGATACGAAAATAGGCACTAGTTTCCGAAGCACCAGAATTAGAGAAAATAACATAATCCATCTACTGAAAAATGATGAACTTGATACAGAAGACATTTGATACAATTGGCCCATCTTTCTCCTCCCTTTAATCTTGTCTGTGGGGCGGATGTGCGGCAGGACGACATAACAAACCAGAAGAGGAAAATGAGGAAGGCAGCAGACGAGGAACCCGAAGTCCCGGTTCTCGTTCCCACCTATGGGCTGAGGCCCCCTTTTTGTGATGAATATTTTCTAACATGCCCTTTACTATCCAGAAATGAACTCATACATAATATGGTCATGGTCTAAGTACACAGATACGTTTCAGAAAGCTGTATTAAATGTCATAAGTGTAATTTAAAGAGTAAGTTATAATAAAATAATTACAATATTACAGTAGTAATGGCTTAGGCAAGACTATGCTAGAAGACAAAAGTTAATCCCACAGACTTTTGAAGGACCCCTAAAAAGTGCAGTCCAGGTGAGACTCACTGCTGTGTGCTGAACTAGGGCCCTTCCCGGGCTCGTGGAGACCATGCTGTGTGTGACTGGGGCTGAGTCAGAGCTCACCGGCATGTAAGAGTGACTGGGCCACGTTGGGAAAGCTCTCGATAAGGATTTACTTCCCTGGTTCCAGTTCATTCTTGGATAGTGAGCCTTCTGCTTCGGTCTTGACGGTGATTTTTAGACACCAGACGTAAGACCAGTCTGGGGCATCTTTACTATTAAGACAGATAAGATCTGTCTAAAGGAATACAATTTCCTATTACAGAATTTCAAGCTCGAACTGTGAAAAGCAGCGCTTCATTTACCTTGTTTCTGCTTAACAGTGAAACATTTACTTAACCCTTCTTTGACTAGAAAATATTTCTGCCTTCTCAGTAAATTCTAATTTCTAAAAGGTGTGATTTTTGTTAAAACATTCTATCAAAATTTCTAACAATACATATCTTTTAAAGATAATTTACAAAATGAGGAGGAAAGAGTTGAATAAATTAAGCAGGTTAGATCTAGCCATGCATGTATGTATGTATGTGTGTATTTATAATCCTTCCCCAAGGATATGCTCATTGACTTTAGAGAGAGGGAGGGATTGCGAGAGGGAGGGAAACATCCATGTGAGAGAGAAACATTGACTGGTTGCCTCTCACACGCACCCCAACCAGGGATCGAACCCGCTACCTAGATGTGTGCCCCAGTGGGAATCAAATTCTCAGCGCTTCAGTTAATGGAACAGTGCTCCAGCCAGCTGAGCCACGGCAGCCAGGGCAGGTCCATGTATTAATGCTTTTAAAGTGTCTTCTGAGTGAATGCTGTCAGGTATATGACTCTGGGTAAAAGATTAAGTACTGAGTCACAAGTGAATATTTTTGATAATTCTTCTTTTAAAAATTGATTTGTGAGATAAATCATTATTCAAGATAGGTTATTAAGTGCTTAATTTAGTACGTGCCAGAACTATTTAGTTTAATTCTTCGTTTTCTTTATTGATCTGGAAAGATAGTACAATTATATCATGAAGTCTTGTCTTTAGAAAGGTTTTTAAAAGTGGGAATTGTTTCTTGTTTGGAAGAGAAAATATATAGTTTTTGAACTAATATTTGCACAAGAATGTGTATGTCTAGTCTGTGGACCATGAACTAGGTAAACTTCCCAAGTATACCTATATTAACTAATCAAATTTCAGGTTATATCTATAATGACTCCCTAAAGTTTGCACCAAGCATCAGTCATATAGAATGCATAGTAAGTTGTAACATTTTAAAGATTTGTTTAAATACACTTGGTAATACCATGTTTAATATCTACTTTTAGAAGCCTTCACTTTCAGTTCCCAATCTGTAGTTTTCAAAATTAATAAAGTTTTAATTATAAACTACAGGCAATGTTTATGTTAAAATTAATGTTGCATGAAAGAAAATAAGCAGTTTTTTAAATAAATGAGCATTTTTAAATTGTTTTAGAAGATTTGACTTTTTTCTCTAGACCTGCTCTGTCCAGTGGGTAGCCTCTAGCTAGCTGCATGTGGCCGAATTAAATAAAACGTGAAAATCTGTTTATCGGTTGTATTAGCCACATTTCAGGGACTCAGTAGCCACACGTGGGAGGTGGCTGCGGCATGAGCACAGATAAAGAACAGTTCTAGCGTCACAGACGTTCTTTTGAACAGATCTTGACCCGAATTCTGGTTGTATATTACAGTGTGGTTACTGCATTGCTTTTGCCTAATCCTTTATGAATGTAAGGATTTGGGGACTTAGGGCAGCTGAGTTAAAATCAAAATCCCAGTTTACATTCCCACCTTGAAGTAAGCCACTGAGACCTTTTGCCAGTCCTATGGTCTCAACACTAACTAAACAAGTCTGCAGGAGATATTTTTTAAAATAGCCAACTGCCTTTTAAACTTTGAAACCCTCAGGGTTTTTGTTTGTTTGATTTTTAATTCTGGTAAGACAGACTAGAATTGGAGAAAAAATCAGAAATCCATCTCCACCCTTTGACACTAGGTGAAGTATTTATTTTCGTACCGTGCAAAAGCCAGTGTGCTAATAAAGGATTGTACTAATACAGTGTTTTACATATCAGCTGGTCTTCTTTTGCCTGTATTTCCTTTTGAACTTTATTTTTATATCCTTTTTTAAAAAGTGTGCATCTCTGTATACAGAGTTCCTGGGCTCTGTGTGTGTGTCTCTGTGTGTGTGTGTTGTTTCTAAAAATGAATCTGTTCCAACCCTGTTCAGGATTTATAATGGATGCAAAGCTCTGTGACTTATATATAAGTCACTTATAATCAATAGCTTTAAATAACTTATTTACTCCCTACTCTTTCTTATATTTGCATAACAATTTTTGTTTGTGAAATTACACCCTTTGCAAATCAGTCTGCATCAAGACAGGTGTGCAAATTTCAAATAGTTTTGAGAATTTAAAAAATTCAGCTATATTAATTGTATCCTTAAAATGCTAGAATCTAAAAATATCCAAAGTTCTGACTGTATGCAAACAGTTGTCATGTTATTCTGTTGAAATGATAAACTAAAAATACTACCTATAAATTTCCTAAGGCGGTTTCAGTGAGTTTTACCAACTGCCAGAATCGCTGTCATAGGGACATAATATACACACCTTAAGTGCAGTAATGTCAGGCAGAGTTGACTGGAGGCAAATGAGACATGAAAGAACAGGATGAGGGAAGCCAAAGAAAGAGCTAAGATTTGACACATACATCGGCCCCGATGCAGAGCAGCATGGAAGTGAGCCCAGGAAATGCTCTCTGAACGTTCTCCGTGTGAAAGGAATGTAAAGATGTCTAACTCAACACTTCCACAAACTAACAGGTACAGGACACTCCCTTTTAAAGGAGCATAATTGTTATTTCAGAAACGTACTTCATTACATGAAATACTCTCTTCTTTCCTCCCTTTAATCTCAACATTTCATCTGCTATTATTATGACTAAAGAAATACAGTTTATCTTCCATTGAAGAGTTCTCATAACTTACTCTGTAAAAGCCTTTCTCCTGAATGAAGCACTTCAGACTAGAAAGAGGTGCAGTATTTCTTCTGAAATCTAAAACCTCTTTTTAGCAACAGTTGCTCTTCCCATTTGTACAGTGGGTTCAAGAAAGATGTTTCTGATCATAAAACAACGCAATCTGAAATCTGAAAGAGAATTTAAGGCAGACTAACAATCCCGTAAGTGACTTAGCAATAACTAAGCTACCGAGTGGTCTGCCCCCGTCACTGTTAGAAGAGCCCGGCTAACTCTGGTCTCCTGGACTCCGTCCCTCTTTTGTGCTGTGTGTGTGTACACATTATAAAAGCCCCACTTAATGTTCATGAAATATTTTGAGTGATGTAGTACAGATGGTTTTTTAAAAAAACCTTTTCACCTGAGCCAATCTGTAATGAATTTTTGGTGTGTTTATATTGCATTAATCAAAAAATTTCATTTGTTAACCTCATACTTGTAGACTGAGCAGCCCGATTTAATTATATTCCACTTAGCACTGGTATCACACCTTCCAATTTACAGACAGTTTACACTGTAATTCAGTGAAGCCATTCAATAAATGTGAATTAAATTTCTGTATTTAGTAGGCCATTTCTGTACACTGATATTATTTTCCAGGATTGGTGATTTCAGGAGTAGTACTTCTGTTTCGTTTTAAGGAAACTGAGGCCCAAAAGAAAGACTAAAGGGCCCTGACTGGTGTAGCTCAGTGGATTGAGTGTGGGCTGCAAACTAAAGGGTTGCCGGTTCAATTCACATTCAGGGCACGTGCCTGGGTTGCTGGCCAAGTCCCCACTAGGGGGCACTCAAGAGGCAGCCACACATTGATGTTTCTCTCATTCTCTTTCTCCTTCTCTTCCCCTCTGTCTAAAAGTGAATAAATAAAATCTTTGAAAAAAGAAAAAAAGAAAGGCCGAACATTAAGTACTGACAGTTGAGGGGCTTCCCCAGGTCTGCGTAACAAAGCCCATGACACAGCTTCGATAGAGCACTTTCAAGACCAGCGTGTCATGAAAGTGGTCATGAGCGCACAGTCCTGTGTTTCTTCATTCCCCTTTGCCAGGTTTGACCAGAAAATGTGAAGGGTAGAGTAGTAGGGATGGAGGAAGACTCTCATGTGTCTTAGAATTTATTTAAATTTTTAAATTTGGTTTAGGAAGAGATGGATATAGACTGAAGTAAGAAACCATTTATTTCTTTCCTAGTAAAGATTGGGGGGGAACCCTGTATTATTAGGTCTTAGAATCTGACCCCTTAATCTCTCTTGCATTCAGCAAATAATTTTCCCTTTTTTACTATTCTCTGAGTCCATGAAAACCAACAATCATCTTTCCTTCCTTTTATGCAGAAAGTACACCTATACGTACTTCTGATGTTGACTATCGACTTCTAGAGGCTTCTAAAGCTGGAGACTTGGAAACTGTGAAGGTAAGTCAGTTCCTTTGATGTCTGGGGTAGCACCACTGACCCCTTGCTAACCAGTTCGTTTTAAACTTGTAAGTGAAGCTGCTGAAATCCAAACAATGAAAGCGTTGAGCAGAGTGGATACATAAACAAGAGATCTGTAACCACCAAAGATGTCCTAGTATGTGCCTTCTTATCCATTCACTTCAACTACTTTTTAGTCACTTTTCTTCTGATTATGTGATAGCTCTTTTATTTTCACTTACATTAGTTAAAGTGTTACTTTTGGCTGCCTTCAGAAATTTCTAAGCTAGGTCAAGGCCAGGTACAGTAAGGTTTGAAACAATGTTCCTTGAAGTTTTCCAAGAGTCTCACATTTGCTCTGGGAAGGTATTATGATCCTGCAACTATTTGGAATTATTTATATGCAGTAGATGGATTTTCTTTTCTGTGTCACTCTGTTTGCCAAGAAAATTTTATCAACCCTTTATTTGTGGTATAGAAACAATGGTTATAGATTTAATGTTTTTCAAATAAAAATTATTTTCTAAAATCGAATATGCTTTTTAAAAACACACTTCCCATCTACAGTCATTCATATATGGATGAAAATAGCAGAAAGGGACATGGTTTTGGTTTTGTTTATATTTCTTTTTACTTTTTCTTTTTTTAAAGAAAGGCCAATTACAATATCTGTATTGGAAGTCATACCATATTATTTTTTCCAGACTAAACTTTGTCACTTATTAAGCAAAACTTATTTTTGTGATTTTTAGGAAAGTAATTTTAGCATTCTTAATGATGTATACTGTTTGAAATGACAGTAAACATTTTCTAAGCTCTGTGTCCTAGAAATTTTATTTTTATTTTAATACGTGGTCACTACCAACCTCTCTTTCATGTATAATAATATCAAAGTTATTTAAAGAAAAATAATAATATCAGTTGTAATAGCCACTGAGGAGAGAAATGTTCAAGTTCTCTTAGATCTGAAATTATGTATTTTTTTCTTAAATACTTCTGTCATTGTACGTGTATCCTAACAGAAGAAAATCTGTAAATGTAAAAATGATTAGGACTCCTTTTCCGTGTCTCAGCATGGCAGTCTCAGCACTCAAATGGCTCCATGTGCCCATTGTAATAAAATCAGTAGTTTATTCTTAATGTGATAAAGTAGCATAATTCCATGGCTTTTGTACGTCGCAGGCAAAGCGCTGCACGTTTCAGGTTACCGAAACAGTCTCTGCACAATAAAGGCCAACTTTTTTTTTTTTTAATGGAATCGCAGTGGCAGGAAAAAACATAGCACAAATTAAATGAGGATTAAGCCTGAAAATATTCTTTTCCTAGAAGCTTTAGGAATTATTAGAAATATGATACTAGAAGAAAGCGCTGTTTGCTAAGTAATGTATTTGAAATTATGTAAAGCAGGCAGAAAGTATATACAGTTGGTTTGCTGTTCAAAAAGAAAATGAAACAGGAAAGAATAAAGAACCTCTAAATATTAAAAAGCAAATATTTAATAAGCAGAATGGGCTTTTATTTTTGGCCTGGAAAAATGAGTTGTGTTTCTTTATTTTCTCCCTCATTCCTATTCTGCCAGTATTCTCTGGGGGGGGAAAGTTAACTTAGAAAAATAAGAGCTAGACAAAAAAGCAGGAACAGCAAGAAGCAGCTTGTTGCGTGAGACCACTGTTGTCTGCTACCAATCTTTGTAGCCTTTCCTTCTAGTTTACGTATTAATTCATTCGTTACTCTCTCTTTTTTTTATTCTCTATTTAATATATTAACATAGCCACAGACTCACTTGTTATGAAAAGATAAGAGATTTGACCTGGCCAGATGGTAATGGTTCTTCAGAGTTTAGAGTCTGGTGCTTTCCCACACAGAGTTGATGAAATTTCAGGCTCTCCCTTATATCGCCCAGACTTTTTCTGTCATGTAAATATTATGCCACCTGAAAAGTCCTGTTTTTACCCTACTGAGTATATCAGTAGGAACAGGTTTCTAGTTTTGAAACCAACTATGCAGGAAAAAGATCAAGAGATTAATGATCAGGAAGACGGGGTAGGAGTCTTTGTGTCCCCCTGCACAAACTCTGAAAAGGGATTTCACCTAACCATGCTGAGCCTTGGTTTATTTATCTGTGAAACGGAGATAATGATCAGCTTCTCCGATAGATAGTCATTCACTGAAGGAATGTGAAATTTTCATAGATTGTAAATCATCGTCCCAATATTTTTGTAATTCACCTGTCACCACTGATGTTGCGTCTTGTCAATCCTTCCTTTGCTTCCTGCTGCTTGTGATCAAACAGATCGGAGCTTGTGCTGAAATGGTAACTTTCAAAAGGAGAACAGGAGACAGAGGAGAACTTTGGAGGGCATCGCTGAAGGAGATGGAAGTAGAGCCAAAAACTAGAAAAGGATTACACTCAGTTTGACGAGCAGAGCTAGACAGACATCGCCCAAGGGCCCAGTAAAGCACTGTGGACTGATCAGAGGGCAAAGTGGGTGGCCCGAGAAAGATTGTTACAATTTTCCCAGAGCCTTTTTGCTTGCACATCAGAGGAGACAAGAACTCGGGGTTATGCTGCAGTCAGCCAGGGCTGCTCTTATGTGAGCGAAGAACGGCCAAGGGGAAAAGCAGTCTCAGAGAGGGCAGCCCCACAGAAATGAAGGAGGGAGGCAGTGGTTGCCCAGCACTGCTGGCTTTATTATGGGTTGTTCTTTTTGTTTAGGACTTTGGCCAGGAAATGATGAAAAAGGTTCAGTTGCTCTATGAAGAGTAAGACCTATTTCTAGACACCGTAAAACCAAGCATAATGCTGATTTTTAAACATCACTTGTATCATCTAGTCTTTGGAAATAAATATTCATTAGAACATCACAAGTTATCCAAGATACCTGCAGTACTTGGGAGCAAAATCAGTGAATAAGTATTAATGTTCATCTTGTGTTTGTCTGTGTGTATGTGCCATAAAAGCAACTTTGCAGCCCTCAAAATGTGAATTGCAGAGATTTGGAAGGCCGGCACTCTACGCCCTTACACTTTGCGGCAGGCTATAATCGTGTGTCTGTTGTGGAGTACCTCCTACACCACGGTGCCGATGTCCATGCCAAAGACAAAGGGTATGTGTTGGAATTCAGCTGTTTGGGGTGCATTATTTTGAGACTTAAAAAAGTTATTTTAATATTTCAAAGTCTCAATGTGTTTTCCTATTTAAAAAGTCATGCATGTTTTCTAAAGTTTAAAACAGAAATTAAAACATCATAGAAATGCAGTGAAAATTCACCTCCTAGAGCTTACAACACTAAAATTGTGTTGTAATCCTCCTGATTTTCTAAGTGCATGTGGCAGCGTGTGCGCTGCTGGGGGTGGGAGTGGTTATTACCATAAAGGCTGGTGCCGTTACAGACAGCTGGTTTGTAGTTTGCTTTTTCATCCAGTGATAGATCTTGAATGTCCTTCCATACTAGTACTTAATAGTTTAGCCCATCCTTTTAATGCCTGTGTATAGTATTTTATTGCCTTGTATGAATGTGTTTATAATTTATTGTTTATTTCTTGTTTTGCTATTAAAAATGTATAATCTCTTCTAAAAAGAAGCCTTCCATCTGAAAGTCTTCAGTGTTAATAAAAACATAATTTTATTTTTTACTAGTTCACTTATTCTTTATATTAGTTTACTAAGTTATTTCTCTTTATCTGGACAGTTTTTAAAGCAACCATGGAAGCTATTTAGAAATGCAAGGAGGAAGTTTAATTGAAATGAGTTTCCATATTCTGAGATAATTTCTTATCAGCTCAAAGTATAAATAAGTAAGCACCTTTGTGTACAACTCCATACCGGAATACTGTAGAATTAAACCATACAGCTTAGACTTCAGTTAACAGTTAACAGTATGAATTTATTTATCTTTTGAAAGGGACACATCAGACACGAGTATTCAATAATAGTATCACTAGCTCTTTTAAAGTATTACAGTTCCTTGGAGAACAACCAACATTTTTTCCTGTTGCCCATTTTAGCAATTAGTATTTTTATTTCAAAAGGTTTTTGTAAAAAGCACTGATCTCTGAATTAAAAAGCTCCCATTCCTGGTTTTTGCCATGTCTTAGGTGCAAGTCAAACTCATCTTTTTGATGCACCTTTTTTTATGAGCACACTTTTGGTCCCTTTAGAATGTCAGCCACCTTCCCATGAGAACTCAGAGTCACCTCAGAATAGTTGGCTCATAAGGAGGCAGCTGGGTTTGCTCATTTGACTGGAGCTTATGGGCGATGCCATTGTTGTCCTTACCGAACACTGCAGCCGGTGTCACTTGGATTTTGAGTTTCTGTTGCATGGCACCTAAATATTTAAACCTTTTCCCAGAAACCATTAAAAAAGTAGAACTTGCCTAAATAAATAAGCTAAATTACCTTGTGTACTTTATAAGCATACAGTTTTCATTAGGAAAGCCCAAATGGAAGAAAATCTGAGAGATGATAAACCAAATTATTGTTTAATTATTCCTGAAATCATTTTGTAGTGTTGTTTTTTATTGCCAGGATGAAACCTGAATTAAAAGTATTGTGATGGAATCTTTTCCTGTGTGTGTGTGTGTGTGTGTGTTTTGAGGATATATGTATTTTAAGGGTAAGGATTGCTATGAAATTTATATCTAATACCAAGACACTGTGCAAAGTCCTTATATTGAAAGGGGCATTTTTGAAATTCTTAATCCTATTTGGAAATGGATGACTATGTCTTAAAGACCAATTAATTTCTTTTTTCTTTTTAAGTGAGTGTTCAGTATAGTCAATGCCATAGAAGAATTACATTATTTTTATCATAAGTATCATTTTAACTCGAAGACTTGTCACATGTCTTAAGAACAATCTTCTTCTGTGCAGTGGCTTGGTGCCCCTTCATAACGCGTGTTCGTACGGACACTACGAGGTGGCTGAGCTTTTGGTCAGGCACGGGGCTTCTGTCAACGTGGCGGACCTGTGGAAATTTACCCCTCTACATGAAGCGGCAGCTAAAGGAAAATACGAAATCTGCAAGCTCCTTCTAAAAGTATGCAATTAAAAAAATTATAAAGTATAAAGTAATTATATTTACTGTTGGTTAGCATGTAAAATTACATCCAAGTAAATTATTCTATTACGTACAGTAAGTGCTATAGAGATGCTTCCATTTTGCATTTCGGGGGGATGTTTAAGTGTGATTCCATGATGTTTACACAGCTTTGAGTGGTGTCTGAAGTGCCTTTCTGAGCCATTTGATTTAAGTTCAGTTAATCAGAGCTCATCAAGGTAGGTTTGGGGAAGAGCTGAATTGCCTTGCATTGCTTATCTACTACTTACAGTATTAATATTAGAAAACATTTATAGAAGGAGAAACAAGTTTTTTGACCAAGTTTTATTTTAGTTTTTCTGACTACCCTGTTATTAACAAACTCATTTCTCATTATTAAACATTATTTAAATAAATATCTTATGAAAACTTTAATATCAGATTTTTATAAAACATAAGATATCTCTCAATAGTTACATACATAAGTAAGCTTTGAGGGTACATATGAAATAGCAGAAACTCGTAGTCATGTGAAACTAGCTCAGTAATTTTGTGTGTGTTTCTTTAAGGGCATGAAAAAGGACCAGACGTGTATCTACATTTGTAGTTTTCTCCTTCTGTTTTTTTAACTAGAGAAATACTTGTCCTGGTTAAATATAAATAAAATTCTCATTCCATCTTTTGTGGTACCAGATATGTTCTTAAGAGTCTGGAGAGTGACACTGTGATCAATGGCCGTTTTCGTTGTCGCTGGTCAGTGAGAAATAACGCGCAAGTCCCTGTGAACGCACTGTCTCGCTGGACAGCGGGCAGCTTTCCCCAGTGGGCCCGTCGGAGACCGGCCCATGAGAAAGATCCTTGACTTTTATTTACTTAATTTCATAGTATATGTCAACTGTTAGAATCAAATTAGTTGTTAGTGCATTTATACCTGATCTCATGATAGATGTTAAGGCTTAAAATGAAAATACTTTAAAATTACCAAACTTCCATTTGTGTTTCAAGTCAAGTACTTTTCCTACCTATGTGTTTTCCTCTTCTCAGTCCTTTTTCATGATATTTTCATATTTTTCATGATATTCACTGAATATCTTTATATAATTGAAATCTGGCCAAAATTAACATCCATCCCATTCTTAAAGGAAAAGATGTTTTCAAGGATATCTTTCAAAGCTTGCAGTCTGGGGCAGTGTGGGAGACGAAGAGAGAAAGGTACTCAGCACTGTTCCCTTTTCCCCGCCATCGCCAGTGGCCCGGAGGCTTGGGGCTTGGATTGAGGCGGAGTTGGACAGCTGTTCCAGCATGCTGCTAAGTAGGGAATTGGCAAAATGGAACAGGATATTGCCTCTGTTGTTCAAAATGCATGCAGAATAAATACCTTCCTTGGATAAGGGAAGTTAAAAGTAAACAAACACACCTGAAAAAAGATACTACAGAAAATACAAATCCGGTTTGGTTTTTCTTTGCAGCACGGAGCAGATCCAACTAAAAAGAACAGAGATGGAAATACACCTTTAGATTTGGTTAAAGAAGGAGACACAGACATCCAGGACTTACTGAGAGGAGATGCTGCCTTGCTGGATGCTGCCAAGAAGGGCTGCCTGGCAAGGGTGCAGAAGCTCTGTACCCCAGAGAATATCAACTGCAGGGACACCCAGGGCAGAAACTCCACCCCTCTGCACCTGGCAGGTGAGCACCGCCAGCACGGCCGAGTCTCGTCCATTCGTCCGTACCTGACACAGATCGCCAGGAGATGAAAGACTCCTCACCCTGGAGAGTGCGCCTTAGAAAAACATTTTTGCTGACATAATTTTATGTAACTTCTTATTGTAAAGGCTCTTAATTATGTAATAATAGTATTAGCTCTTAAAGCAAGAAGTATTAAAACTTTAACATTTTTCCAGTCCTTATTATTTATATACGCTTTTTTTTTCTTTTAAGCTGACGTGTTTGCCTTTTTTCACTCTATTAGCTGGCTACAACAACCTGGAAGTCGCTGAGTACCTTCTAGAGCATGGAGCAGATGTTAATGCACAAGACAAAGGCGGCTTAATCCCTCTTCATAACGCAGCGTCCTATGGGGTGAGCATGCTAAGGTTCAAGTCTAGAAAACTTCACTGACGTGTACTGCTTTGTTACGAGTATACTGTGCATGAACTGAGTTGAGAGTCTAACCAACAGCATCATTTAGCACAGTTACAATTCTTCTGTTCAGACTGTTTCTAGCCTTCCCGGTTAAGCATAACTATCTTTGTAGCCAAGGACCACACTTTTTATAGCTTTTTAGTCTTCAGCATTATCTAGCACAATCATAGGTGTATTAATAGCTGCTCAGCTAATACTTATTGATACAGATAATATTCTACCTCAAGAAGATTTTAGAAACTATAAAAGCCAGGAGGCTCCTTTTAGGCATGGAAATTGTGGTTGCTTACATTTACCAGCAGCATTTGTTAAATAATCGAGTAAATGGTTGAGCTACTGGTATACCAGTATGCGGCTTCATAGAATTTGAATTGACCGGCTAAAACCCCACGGTGGAAGTGCAGTCGTTCTTCAAAGCACTGTAGCTGGTGGGCAGCGGAGAGAGGAGGAGGAACGGACTGACTGCCTTGGCACTGTCTGCTGAGACTGGCCGCACGGGCGCACGGGGGCGCCAAGGCCCCCTTCAGGCCGAAGGAGTCACTCGGCAATAGTGTGAATGCACGCTCCTGTGCTTGTCTGTTCGTCCACTTAGTGCCTATTTGTAAAAACCCACAGGTGCCAGATTGTACGACCCAGGGGTTCTCACAGTTGTAATCACTATCGATGGGCAGTTTCTAGATTTCCCAGAGCCTGGCAAACTATAAATAAAAATGAGTCACTGTGGTTTTTATATTCTCTTACTCTCGTCTTCCTTGCCCTTGATAATGAGAATATGCTCATGCTCTCATGCTCCTTGCAAAAACCAAGCATGTTTCTCCTCTCCGTGCTTCCCACCTTTCTTAAATTAAGTCAGGGCCCTCAAATCTTGTTACATCGTATTTGTCATTCAGAGCATCTGTGCTGCTGCTGGATTCTGGCACCACCTTCTCCTGGAAACATTCCAGGAATCCAGTTCCTTTTCTGTACCTTCCGGTTCAGTATGTGGCCCTTATCTGTGGTGAAGAACTGAGCTGTAGCTCATTCATTGCATGTGTCAGCCTGAAATTCAGTTTCTGTTTTTGCCCTAGTGGGGTAGATACTTTAAAGACCTAAGAATTGTGTTTTTAGTGCAGCTAGGTAGAAATATAGTCCTTTTTGTGTATTGCTTTTTCAGATGTTCGTCTGTAGATTTTAAAAAGCATGTTAACTGGTCTCCCCCAGCATGATCTGTAAAGTCAGTGTAAAGAAGGTTTACTAATACATACCATATGCGTCATTCATTTTACACACACACACGCAATTTTTTCCTTGGACTGTCTAATTTTGGAAACCTATGCAAATTAGGCTACTAAATTATATTATTCTGCCAATACACATGAAAGGAGACTAAAATTAATCATCAGAAGCACAATTTAAATAGCCTGTAAGTGGAAAAGCTTGAAATTATTCCATGCTTTTGGGTTTACTAAAAACAGCTATTCTTTTTCAACATACATCCTTTGAATAAGGGAGATAAATTAGGGGGCTTTGTTTTTTTTTTAAGTGATGTTGCTATAGTACCTTAGATAGTGCCTCTTTTTATCTTTGTGTTAAGATCAATTTTGTAATGATGACATCATTCATGCTCTCAAAATGATCATAAAACATATCCTGTTCTCAGAAACCCTAGTCTGATTATACTTTTTTGTCTTTATGTTGTCAAAGTAAATA
>CM052548.1:70704069-70716684 GCA_028533065.1 Trachops cirrhosus | reverse complement strand
CTTCAGGCCGAAGGAGTCACGCGGCCATAGCGTGAATGCACGCTCCTGTGCTTGTCTGTTCGTCCACTTAGTGCCTATTTGTAAAAACCCACAGGTGCCAGATTGTACGACCCAGGGGTTCTCACAGTTGTAATCACTATCGATGGGCAGTTTCTAGATTTCCCAGAGCCTGGCAAACTATAAATAAAAATGAGTCACTGTGGTCTTTATAGTCTCTTACTCTCGTCTTCCTTGCCCTTGATAATGAGAATATCCTTATGTTCTCATGCTCCTTGCAAAAACCAAGCATGTTTCTCCTCTCCCTGCTTCCCACCTTTCTTAAATTAAATTAGGGCCCTCAAATCTTGTTACATCGTATTTGTCATTCAAAGCATCTGTGCTGCTGCTGGATTCTGGCACCACCTTCTCCTGGAAACATTCCAGGAGTCCAGTTCCTTTTCTGTACCTTCCGGTTCAGTATGTGGCCCTTATCTGTGGTGAAGAACTGAGCTGTAGCTCATTCATTGCATGTGTCAGCCTGAAATTCAGTTTCTGTTTTTGCCCTAGTGGGGTAGATATTTTAAAGACCTAAGAATTGTGTTTTTAGTGCAGCTGGGTAGTAATATAGTCCTTTTTGTGTATTGCTTTTTCAGATGTTCGTCTGTAGATTTTAAAAAGCATGTT
This sequence comes from Trachops cirrhosus, assembly GCA_028533065.1. Lineage (NCBI taxonomy): Eukaryota > Metazoa > Chordata > Mammalia > Chiroptera > Phyllostomidae > Trachops > Trachops cirrhosus. The sequence goes on along the minus strand of CM052548.1, from coordinate 70,716,021 downwards.
AACTGGTCTCCCCCAGCATGAACTGTAAAGTCAGTGTAAAGAAGGTTTACTAATACATACCATATGCGTCATTCATTTTACACACACACACGCAATTTTTTCCTTGGACTGTCTAATTTTGGAAGCCTATGCAAATTAGGCTACTAAATTATATTATGCTGCCAATACACATGAAAGGAGACTAAAATTAATCATCAGAAGCACAATTTAAATAGCCTGTAAGTGGAAAAGCTTGAAATTATTCCATGCTTTTGGGTTTACTAAAAACAGCTATTCTTTTTCAACATACATCCTTTGAATAAGGGAGATAAATTAGGGGGCTTTGTTTTGTTTTAAGTGATGTTGCTATAGTACCTTAGATAGTGCCTCTTTTTATCTTTGTGTTAAGATCAATTTTGTAATGATGACATCATTCATGCTCCCAAAATGATCATAAAACATATCCTGTTCTCAGAAACCCTAGTCTGATTATACTTTTTTGTCTTTATGTTGTCAAAGTAAATATGGAAGCTTTATTAGAAGTTGTCTGATTTGTATTTTCTAATAAGTTTCCTTTTCTTTGTTTTCTGAAATTACCTTTCTTAAAATGAATAAGTACTTGTATTATATATTTTTTAAAAACCTTCAGCAGTGCCTCAGGAAAAAAAAAGTGCCTTTTCTATTTGAAGTGAGTATCTTCAAAGGAGCCAAGACTATCTTGAGGAAAATATGAAGAAACATGCCCTGAATCCCATCTTGGGGTGTTTGTCTTTCCCTTCACCTCTCTTCCCATCCTCCTGAAAGTCAGCTGCAGATAACTCAGTACATTGCAGTTGAGCAACAGCATGAGTTAGAAATGTATTCTCAACAGATAATGTGCTTCTGAGTTATAAAAGGTAATCACATTATGCCAGGAAATGTATCCATAAAGAACACCAATGTGCCAATTGCACAAAAATTATAGAATATTGGAGTTGAAATGGATTTCAGAAATACTTTAGTGGTAACTAAACTAGCATCCCTAAATGGGTATGTTAGAATAAAGTTTATTTTTATTATTTTCAGAAGCCTAATCATGAATCAGTTTTACCTCTGCATAATCAGTTGTCTTAAGCTTATTTAGAAGAACTTCTGGAAAGAAGCTAAAACCTCCCGCTGTTATTTGAGAGAACCTGCTCTCCCAGAACTTTCTCCTGCGTTGGTTTTCAGTAGTCCTGCCTCTTTTTAGTTCTTCTCCCGTTCTTATCGCCCCGTTTGTCTTCTCCTTCCCAAAACACTGTTTTCACAGCTTTATTCCCCATGCTGTTATCTCTGTATTCCTTTTCTTAATGAGCTCATTTATCAATAGCTACTACAGCTTTCAGCTCAGTGCTCCATTTCGTCATTGCCCTCGAGTTCCTGTCTCCAGTGCCAAGCACTTAGTAGGCGTTCGACAGGTGTTTGGTTGGTGGGTGCGCGGGTAAGAGAGCGCGTGAGTAAGTCGTCGATGCCCTCTGACCTGCGCCCCAGCCTCTGTGCCAGGCACAGGGAGCTCAGGACTCCGCGCCTCACAGTCGAAGGGCCCCGGTGAGCCTTGTCCTCCTTATGGCTTCATTCCCGCTTACAGTCTTTCTACAAAGGTAGTCAGTCGTCTTTGCCTTTCCTTCTTTTTCTTCCTTTTCTTCCTCTGTGGTTAATTTGTCTTTCTAAAACTGAGTATTTTGTTCCTTCAAAATTTCTCAAATGTTGCTCTTCTCCTTCCTTCTTCTCTAACCACCCCTGTTCACAGTTGACAGAAGATCTCATCATCTCATGCCCAGGGTATTAGTGATGTGTCTGCTGCTGACCCTTCACCCTTTAAGGCACTTTGGACAGGAGAGACTAGTGGTTTTATTGTGTTATGTTACTTTCCCAAAGGCTGAAATAAAAGAACGTCCAGAAGCTTTGAAATGAGTATTTCAACAAATAGAGCAGATTGCAATTGGTTAGAAGAGAAATGTTTGTTTTTAAGATTGGCCTGAATATGTTAGCTAAAGAGAAAATTCAAATGGTCCCATGAAGAATTAGAATTGCAGGGTAAAAGAGTAATCGTGGAACTGATGGAGGAGGAGGCAAGGAATGACGGAGTCCGAAGTACAGGGAGAGGGGTTGGTAAATACTCTTCCAATACAAGAAAGTTCTATTAAGGACGAAAATAGAGACAGAGAGAGAATGAAATGTTAACTGGAAGCCAGTGTGTACGACGGAGCTTTACCAGGTAATCTTTCTTACCTCTTCACCTCCTTTTCCGTTTCTTCAGCATGTGGACATAGCAGCATTACTGATAAAATACAACACGTGTGTAAATGCGACAGATAAGTGGGCGTTCACTCCTCTTCATGAAGCAGCCCAAAAAGGGAGGACCCAGTTGTGTGCCCTCCTCCTGGCACACGGAGCAGATCCCACCATGAAGAACCAAGAAGGTCAGACACCTTTAGATCTGGCGACAGTAAGTCCTCACTTCAACATCCTCAGACTTGCTCGTTATGCTTCCAGAGAGGACGTGAAATTCCGGGGCGTAGCAGGTTCACCTTCAGTCGTGCGTATTTCACTTAGAATAAGAGCAAACTAACTTCCTTCTGAACATTTTTTTTAGTTTATTGATTTTAGAGAGAGAAAGAAAGGGAGAGAGAAACGTTGATTTGTTGTTCCACTTGTTCATATATTCCTTGGTTGCTTCATGCATGTGCCCTGCCTGATGCAGGAATTGAACCCGCAAGGCTTCGCGTGCAGGAAGACCCCCAGCCTACTGAGCCTCACGGGTCAGGGCTGGGGCTGCTGTTGCTCATAATAATTTCCCTGAAGCTTTGAGATAGTCAGTAAAATTGACTTCTGGGCAGTCACTGGACAAAACTTACTGTTGTTTAAGCATAAACAAAACATAGTAAATAAATGTGGGAACTACTAAGGAAGAAATCAAAAGTCATCACTTTGAACTGCACTTTTTTTAATGAAAGGTGGAAACTTTTATTTCTTAACTCTTCAAATCTTTATTGACTTACATGTCCCTCAGATGCACATGTCATCTGCACAACTTCATGTATACTTGTCGCTTAGTCTTAAAAACGCGCTTTCAGGAATTAACATAGTCCACATTGTTGGATTTTTTCCTCGTAGTTGATTGACGCTGTGTGTGTCTGGAGAAAACACGATCTACTCTCAGCAAATTTCAAGCACACAGTCGAGTGCTCTTAACTGGAGTCACCAAGCTTAACATTAGCTGTTCAGAAACCGAAATATTTTGTAATTAATAGTTTTTCCAGTTCTGCTTACTGAAACTACCGGATCTTTTGGATGAGAGAAGGACAGAGGAAGAAATTATAAAAACAAATAGGATAATGAGGCATTTATTAAAGAAAGAAGCCTACTTGCTCTTTAGTGAAAAACGTGCAACTTTAAAATGCGGTATTTCTGTGCTGTTTGTGCCTGCTGTAGGCCGACGACATCAGGGCCTTGCTGATAGATGCCATGCCCCCAGAGGCCTTGCCCACCTGCTTCAAACCTCAGGCCACAGTAGTGAGCGCCTCCCTCATCTCACCAGCGTCCACCCCCTCCTGCCTGTCGGCCGCCAGCAGCATAGATAACCTCACCGTCCCGTTAGCGGAACTGGCTGTGGGGGGGGCGTCCAACACGGGGGATGGCGCCGCGGGCACAGAGAGGAAGGAAGGAGAGGGTGAGTACACCTGTGAATGCTTATCTGGGTCTTGTCTTTTGGTTTCTTTTTAATTCACAGATTCATTTTTTATTGTAATCATTGAACACCTCACAGATATCTTAACTATTTATAAGTTGTCATTTAAAGAATATGTCTTTTATAGAATAAATGTCTTGGTATCTGCATTGTTCTTATGTTTATCTCAGTACATCCATTTCAAATCATAGTATCTCACTGAGCTGCTGAGTGAGTCTTATTACTGAAACGTATCAGGAAAAAGCAGAGATTATTTAAGGAAACTAAAATGATAACTAGTAAATTTGGAATTTTATATCTACTAAATATTTCATTTACTAAAAGCATTACATTATGCTCTGTAATATTAAAATTAATACAGATACTACTGATTTGCTAAACTGCTCTTCTCAACCAAATTCAGAGATAACTCAGAGTGTCTGAATGAAATGTAGGGTTATTTTATGCTGTGTAGAATCATCTGCATGGCCATGGGATGTCAGAGAGCCGTGGCTTTGAAAACATACTAGAACTTCCTTTAGATTGATAGACTCTTTGCTGAGAAACTTTATGTCTGTCTTAGTTGCGGGTCTCGACATGAATATCAGTCAATTTCTAAAAAGCCTTGGCCTTGAACATCTTCGAGACATCTTCGAAACAGAACAGGTAAGCTCTCTTGAGTCTTTTTAATTAACTATTGAGTTCTTTTTTCTTTTCTTTTCTTTCTTTTTTTGGGGGTGGGGGAGCTTAAGTGCTTTTTTAAAAAAATTTTCTAAAGAAGCCACGGGAATCATACCTTTCCCCAATATTGTGTAACACAGTGATTTTCAACCAGTGTGCTATAAGAGGCACACCTAGGTGCTGTGAGAGTTTTTAAAACATGCACTAACTGCCCTGGCTGGTGTGGCTCAGTGATTGAGCACCGGCCTGCGAATCAAAGGGTCGGCAGTTCGATTCCCAGTCATGGCACTTGCCTGGGCTGTGTAACCAACCCCAGAGTTCCTGCAGAGAGTCTTCCAAAAATTCAGCAACTTTTACCACGTGTTTGTGCTGGCTTTTTCATCTCCTTGGTAGAGGAAATGGCGTGAACGTGGTGGGAGGACTCTGTCCTGGCACTGCTCTGTTCTGTCATTTCGGACCAGTCATTTAACCTCCTGAGCTACAGTGGGTTGCTTTAGGGTGAAGTGAAATGTTTAATTAGCTACTTTGGGGGGAAATAGCATATGGAAGGTACTCATTAAACATGAATAAACACATAAACATGAATCTGAATTCCTTAGCTTGTCATTTAATGCTTTCCTCTGGCTACTGCTTGATAAATGTGGGACCAGTGTGGTACCACGTAAGTCAAAGAAATTCAGCGTTTAGTTATGTTAGCTTTCTAGTCATCCCTTTTAAGAAATCCAAGCAAGTGAAAGACAGAAATGGCAGTACATCTCAGTTCTTCTGTGTGATTTTTATGACTTCTCTGAGCCTAGACTTCTTCCTAAGGGATAGGACTTCATGGATTGTTGTGAGGAGTAAATGAGGTATTAATTTCATATAGTGAAGCTGTATAAATACTGTGTTTTGCAGACCTGGTTTCCGCCTCTTCCAGATATGCACTGCATGGAAGAAATATGGTACCAATTCAGAAAAGCTTAAGGATTGTTTGAATTAAAGCTACCGCATAAATATTAAATCCTGTTCTTATGCCAACCCTTATTTGAACTGAAGTTTAGAATATTTATACAGAAGAAAAATAGGATGTCAATTATAGAAATCCTGTGCCTGTCTCCAAATTATATTAAAATTCCATCAGCTAAGAGTGGAAAGGCTCTTATTATATTGTATTGTGAACTATTCTTCCTCAAAGATGTACACTTCAGAACCTTTTAAAAGCTCTGCTGAAAACTTCCTTTGGGCAATTGGAAGTGAATTGCCAATTTTGTGCAATGGAGTGATTATTTTTAAATGGCCATTTAGGAGCAGTATAGTAAATTATTTCCAAAGACTGAGTAATGAATGCTTGTTGTGCTGAGAAGATCAGATTCATTATATAATATTTCATTCTGATGAGGAAACTCAGAAGAGCTCCAGGCCTTATTTGCCTTTTTAGAATGTTATATACCAGTGAAGCTACGGAGAGATTAAAATAGCTCATTTGAGTTGGAAAAGGGGTATCTTCAGAAAGATTCCGCAGTTCTCCAAGGAAAAAGAAAAACAAAGGCTAATCTTGTGAGGTAGTATTTGGATTGTCACGGAACCACATTTTCTGAGCTGTAAAATAGCATGTTTAGCCCTCACGAAATGTGGTCGCCCGAGATTCCACCCTGTACATTCAGAACACTGCCACTTGGTGGCAGTAGAGTCACAGTTACTTTTAGTCAACAGAGAATTAGGTAATTTTGAATAATCATCTCCTTTTACAAGGGTGAATAACCCAAAATTAAAAACCAGTATTTTATACCGCAGAAAAGAATGTTAAATTCTTCTATTAAATCTGGAGGATTGTTAAATGTGAGAATTTATAAGAGAACTTAAAATCCATCTACTCTCTTCTCCACATTGGAATTCTTTACATAGCTTCTACATAAAATGGTCTATAATGTAACTACATACTTGGTGATATAAATTCCACTCCTTTCTGAGGCAGCTTTTTTCATGCTTGAGTATTTCTTGGCTCTAGGAAGTTCCACTTGTTTTTGTATAAACCCTCATCACCTGAATGTGCTCGCTCCTCTGCCAGGCCCACGCTTGCTGCCTGCCGGGCGCTGGGCCGGCACTTCCCCGCGCTCCAGCCTGCTGGCTGGCCCCTCGTATTCTGAGGCAAGCAAACGGTGGTAGAATTAAATAATCAAAAGGAAATACCATTTTATATTTTATAGCATTATTTCTCCCATTGTAATTCTCCACTGACTAAAAGCAAATTAAGGAGTATTTCAAGTGAGCAGAAGGCTGATAAGAAGGCTGACAAGGCAACTATAAGATTTTAAATTCATGCTTATAATGGAAACAAAATAATTTTCTTAATCTGAATGAATGCATATATACCATGGAAGACAAATGGAAGAGTTTTCATCATTTTCATCGCCTGAGGAACTGTTAAAGATTTAGTGATTAATTTTGCTTTACTTTCAGATTACGCTAGACGTGCTGGCTGATATGGGTCATGAGGAGTTGAAGGAAATAGGCATCAATGCATACGGGCACCGCCATAAACTGATAAAAGGAGTAGAAAGACTCTTAGGTGGACAACAAGGTAAGCTCTTTAGAAGAAATGAACCTCAGACGTTAGTGGTGTAAGATAAGCGTCGGGGCTGGCTGCGGGCCTCAGGCGGTCCGACCCCAGAGCGCAAGTCTCTCTCTCCCTCTGATTGCTGTAGCTGGAAGTGATTCATTTTCCCTCACTCCCCACACTTTATATCTAAATATCTCTGGGCTCTATACTTCTGTCCTTTTCTACTGCTGTCACCAATTCCAAGTAACCATCATCTCGCTCCAGAAATGTCACAACCACCTTTCAGCTTATCTTCGACCTTCACCTTTGCCTCTCTTCCAGTGCCTTCCTTGCACTGTAACCAGAGACTCCTTTCAACACAACTGTAGGATCCTATCATTTCACTGCTCAAAACCCTTCAATAGGACCCTGTTGCTTTTAGGATAAAATCAGACATTCACAACGTGGCCTTTCATAATCTGACCTTTTTCTCTTACTCACCTTGAACTTTTCTCCCTCCCTTACACCTATCAGCATAGTTTTTTCCCATTATACTTTGCTGTCACAAGCCTCCTGTCTAGCTCCTTTGTATGAGGTCTGGATACTAGAAGTTATCCAGCCATGTAATATGAAAAATAGAGACATTTATTGAAGAAGACAGAAGATACAAGAAACATTGTACGTAGGACAATAACACCTCAGTCCCCTTCAAAGTTGGCCCCTTGGGACCTCACACAGTCTCCCACTCGCCATCAGCTGCCCTGTTGTATTTTCCTGAATCTCATCAACAGTCTGAAATCTCTTCCCTTTCAAAGGTGATTTTAGTTTTGGAAAAAGCCAGAAGTCACAGGGCACCAAATGTGGGCTATAGGGGAGCTGAGTCACCTGGGTGGTTTGATGTTTCACAAAAAACTCTGCATGAGATGTGATGCATGAGTGGGCATGTTATTGTGATGAAGCTGCCAGTCACCTGTCACATGTAGCTGTGGCCTTCTGACTCATCTGAATAGTTTCCGTGGAGGAATGTTCAAGCTTTAATGCAAAATCTGATGCAGATTCATTGCTCTATTCTCTCAGTCATTTTGAATGCAATGGCCACACAGTGCACATGCTCACTCAATAGCAACTACAGCCCCCACTGACTAGTACAGTGAGGTCATCATTGTTCACACATGCACATTCCAGTCCACTCTCCTTAGCTGCCAGGTTACATCCATGTCATGTAAACTGTTCTCATTATATTAACAACAGCTGTAATTTTTCCGGACAGATTTCATATGCCTCTGTGTTTATCATTTCTCTATTTTTCTGTTTGAATTTATACTTTATCATATTTTTTTCATTGCCATTTAGTCCCCTGATGTCCCTCCAACCCTGCAGTCACCACACTGTTGTCCGTGTCCATGAGTCCTTTTTCCTTTTTGCTCAGTCCCTCCACTCCCTAACCTCCCTGCCATAGCTGTCATCCTGCTCTCGAAGTCTGTCTCTGTTTTGCTTGTTAGTTCAGTTTGTTCATTAGATTCCACACATGAGTGAAGTCATGTGGTATTTGTCTTTCTCTGACTGGCTCATTTCACTTAGCACAGTGTTCTCCAGGTCCATCCATGGAAGTGCTTTTACTGTGGAAAAGCCAGACGAGGGAAGAGAAACAACTTGAATGAGTCAGTCAGTCTGCAGAGCTGATAAATTGCAAGAATGACATGAAACTAAACATTAGCAGGTTTTGAGCTTGAGTCTTGCTTATTTATCTGTATTAAATGTAGAAGGATAATGAAGTTAACAAGAATAATATATTTTAAACATATTACGTGACTATTTGAAACCATCTCACAGAGATTTTAAACCAGACTACAGAGTAATTACAGTGTGTTTCTCTGTTGTATTAAACATTGCTTTAAGAATGTTCATGATTAAAGTTAGTTTGTGAAATAATTGTTGAGCCCTGCTGTGCATACAAGGAACTCTTTAAGAACCAATAAAATTGCCCTGGTTGGTATGGCTCAGTGATTGAGCATCAGCCTGCAAACCAAAGGGTCGCTGGTTCGATTCCTAGTCAGAGCACATGCCTGGGTTGCGGGCCAGGTCCCCAGTGGGAGGCGTGCAAGAAGCAACCACACATTGATGTTTCTTTCCCTCCCTTTCTCCCTCCCTTCCCCACTGTCTAAAACTAAAATAAACTAAAAATCTTTAACACTCCTCCATTACTGCACATGTCTTTAAATGTACTTGTTTATATAACTTTATGTATTAGGTTCAAATTGCAAAATAGTTTAGACTTGTTCTAAAATATCAATTATTTGTGACAAAGTTTTCCCTAAAATAGAGCCTGGACTAGATAGAGAGTGTGGACTTCTGTTAACTTTGTTCATTTTTCTTTTCTACAGGAACCAACCCTTATTTGACTTTTCACTGTGTTAACCAGGGAACTATTTTGCTGGATCTTGCTCCAGAGGATAAGGAATATCAGTCAGTAGAAGAAGAGGTAATGTACATCAAAGTTTTCAGTTATCTTTTCCTGAAATCTGTGGTTAAACTTATTTTTCCAGGAGAGGTGAGCTGTCTTAACTTCAACCTACGGTCACTTGCCTATGTATTATTCCATCTCCCTTAGCCATTGTGGTGGAATATTGCCACAATTAAAGTAGACCATGGATCAGAGCTGTGCCACGTGGCTTTCACATCGTAAGTCCAAGGTGTCCAGTGGGTGGTTCAGACCTGTCGTTTTATTCTGGAGACATTCTAGAAACTCATGCAAGCAATGACCCTGTTAGAATTATCTTTTATATTGCTAAAATGCTACCTAAGAATGGCATGGGGTAAGACTCTTCCCTCATAGATAGCAAATAGAGTCTCATCTTGATTTCTGTGCCGCACTATAAAACATGGCTATGAAGTGAGGTGCCCAGTGTTTACATATGCTTAGCAAGCACGCCGCATAACTTGAGTCTCCTTCCGTCTCGCTGGGCACAGTGACTCAAGGCACCGCAGTCGGGCGAGTGGTGTGCACCTCGGGGAGACAGGCGCCCCAGAGACACCCTCTCTGCTCCAGGCCTCCACCTCGCTTCCGACGCACAATAAGTAAACAGAGTGCCTAATGGCATCATTCTGTGTAGAGAAGCGTGCCTGCGTTTTTGTTTGTTTTTAATTGGTGCTCATGTCATTCCCATCCTGGAGACTCAGGACAGTTACCTTTGGGGGATGGTATTTTAGCTCAGAGCCAGTGTTTCAGGAAAGCATCGTGTTTTCTCGTGTCTTACTGCCCTAGCTCCTAGTAGTTGGTAAATTCTGATAATAATGCCAAAATGTGGTGAGTAACTTCATAGTAGAGTGGCAGAGGGTTAACTCTTTGATTCAGTTCTATGAGAATTAGGTCTTCAAAACATTTTACTTTTCCATAATAGCTATTTTAATTTGGAAAGTGGAAGAAGAAAGTTATTCCTGGTCTGTGTAGAGATACTTGGAGTTTCCAAATTAAAGAGATAACATGGAGTATTTCACCTTAGGAACAAAAATGTATTGATTTAAAAAACATTTGTTTTTAGCATTTGCCCAGTGGCATCCCCATTGAACACAAGGAGCTTCCGTTCGACTGAGTCCCAGCGTTGCTCCCGCTCCCAGTGACGTCAGACAGCGATGGGGACAACATCATTGGCTGTTTCATGTGTCCCCACTGTGCTTACAAAATATTCCCAGGCTTCAATTAGAAAATAAAAAGAAAATGCAGATGATTAACATTTACATTTGTGGCTATTTTCTCACCAGGTATACCTACCCACTAAACTTATTGATCAATTTAGTGGACTTGTATTCAGTTAGAAATGCTACATCTTAGACTCATCAGTGAAACAGTACAGTAGAATCAAAATGTTGAAAACAATGGAAGGAGCATCTTTAGAATTGTACGCTTGCATATTTTCAGAAAGTTAACTATTTTTTAATTTTATTCTGTAGATGCAAAGCACAATTCGAGAACACAGAGATGGTGGTAATGCTGGCGGCATCTTCAACAGATACAATGTCATCCGAGTAAGTTTTTAGGGTGAAGTGAGATTGCAGGCCTTCCTGAAAGTCAAATGTGAACAGGGAAAGCTTGTGGGCTGAAGTCCTGTTTTCAGACTCAAGGGCGGCGGTTCGCCCGGCCCTGCGGTCTGGCGTCACCCTCTCCACGCCCCGTAGGCTTTCATCCCCGAGTCCATACTTCACCAGAAGTAGAGACAGCCAGGAAACACCAGAGCTGCCGACAGCAGGCTAGGTCAGCCGGTGTAGGTGAGTCGGCGTGGTGACGAGACTCCCGACTCATCCATAAATTCGGACCACCGCCGATCGTAGTTTGTATTATCACCATTTCAAAGCAGCATGAGAGGCCTGGAGTTTTCCATCTGAGTGAGCCAGTGGTTATGTCAGAATGCAGATAGCTCCTCACCTCATATCTTCATTAATAATGGGGGATAGATGGCTGCTCTGTGCTGTCTTCCAAAGGGACATCATGAAGATGAGTAAAGCCCGTTGAGAACTGACTTACTCCCTTGGGTTAACGGACCGGTGGAGGACGTACTAGTGCACGTGAGAATTACCCAGGGAGCCTTTTGCAAGCCACAGGCTTACAGGCCCCTGTATTCTAAAGCTCAGTAAGCCTGGGGAGGTGTTTAGGAGCAGCCTTCTTCATCTCTTTTTCTCTATTTTAATTCCTCAGGTAACTCTGAGGCACATACAGCACCAGGTCTAGTGTGGAGTAACAAGCCAAACCCGTACTGAAAATTGGGTCACTAAAGCCAGGGTTTAACTGCATTACACTGACCTGGCAACCTTATCATTTTTAAATAATGTTTTAAGCAAACAAGGCAAAAATTGGATCTTCCTCAAGGAAACATACTTTCCATTTTAAATCATAACTACCAGTTACCATACATGACACTCAATTGCTTTTTTCTTCCTTATTCTTAAAGATTCAAAAAGTTGTCAACAAGAAGTTGAGGGAACGATTCTGTCACAGGCAAAAGGAAGTGTCGGAAGAGAACCACAACCATCACAACGAGCGCATGTTGTTCCACGGTGAGTGGCCGCTGGCCGGTGGCGGTCACGGCAG
>CM052548.1:70615600-70703569 GCA_028533065.1 Trachops cirrhosus | reverse complement strand
GGAGGGCTTTGAAACAGGCTGACGCCTGCATCCCCCTCCAGAAATCCTGGTTGCATTGGTCTGGGATGGCTTGGTAGCAGGGTTTTCTCAGCTCCCTGACAGACACAAGTGGGCGGCCAAGGTGAACCATTTTAAGACGGGCATGGTGGCCAACAGCCCCGTGTCACATTTGAATCGACCGTCCCATCTCCCTCTGTCCACATTCCCAAGGATTTAAATTTTTTTCCCTGGCTTCCCCACCTCGTTGAAAACTGCCTGGGGTCCACCTCGAAGGTGTACCTGAGGACCACGGTCTCGGGAGGGAAGGACTGAAGCTGGGAGCTCCTGGCCACCTGCTCGTGGTGACCAGCCTAACACAGCTCTGTGGGAAAGTCAAGTCCATTTCCTTCAGTGCTCCACAAACGCCCTTGGGCCACACAGAGACTGCAAGGGAACTGGAGCATTCCTTGGTCTCTATAGATGACACAGTTCACGGACCTTTGTCACCAACAGCACAGTCGTTGATAATCAATGAAAGTGGCGATGTTTCAGGCCTTGACAGAAATTTCGCAACAGAAATCACTCCGTGGGAGGGATGTGTACCAAATCCCACCGGCCATGGGGACCGGCCCTGTGGCTGCACCTTCATCAGAGCTACCCCAAGTCATCAGAGGGGCTTCTCGTAGGAGAATAGCCACCCAGAACCCCCCCGCCAATCAAGCCAATTTCCTGTTTCATCCCTAAGCATTTGGAGACTCAGGCCTTTATCAAGCCCACCGAAAATGGCTTTGTGATAAACAGGTTTGACCCTGTGCAGGGAGACCCGAAGTGGAAAGCAAGCAGAAGACCTCTCTGCGGCCGGTTCTGGGCTCCGACTGTCCACACGTCCTCGAATCCAGGCTGGGAAAGCAGTATACTCGTTCTAGAAAGAGTGGATCTGTCCCAGGCTACTTTCCCTCCCCTCTCCAGCAGCCCCCTCCGCCCAGGCCCACCCACTGTTGGAATCCATGGCTTGTTCGGCTGCAGACGCTACTTGACTCATTTATCACAGAACATGAAGCGACTTCCAGGAATCAAGGGGAAAAGTGGGACGTCCAACTGTGCTGTCTCTACATTCTTCTTTGTCCCAGATCCCCAGCCCCTCCAGCCCTCGCCTCTGTTCAGCCAGTGGAGGGTGAACCCCAGAGGGTGCCTCGGGCTTTCCTAAAGATGGGCTGCGAGCACTCCAGCAGCACCCAAAGGTGGGGCCTGATGAAGGCAGGAGGGATGATGCCAGCACAGGCTCGAATTTATGGAAGGAAATGAACAAACCAGGTCCAGTCCGGACCACCCAGACGAGAAGCGCATTGCAACACACACTCTGACACTGAGGCTGGAAGCTACTGATGGGTGAACAAGAATGTACTTTTAGACCTAGACTCTCAAAGGGCTTTAAAAAAAAAACAAACATGCTCTCATCTCTACACAAGTTTGCAATCACCTCTAATCTGGCACTCCATAACAACACTTCCACAAAACTACAGATGAAAATAATGTGTAGCTTGTTCCCATCCCCTCCCCACAAGCCCAACCCACAGAAAACATCCTTCCCCCTCCATTAGGAAGGCCCCTTAAATGGCATTATCGCAAGAAAGGATCCTAAAAGGACACCCGAGTGCCCCTGAAGCCTGTCGCAGAAGCCCAGCTGCCGGCTCCCAAGTGCAGGGTCTACCCTGACTCCCCACGCACGCTCTTGCCATCCTAGACTTCCAGGAGACCTGTCGTGTGGTGTCCCCTCCCCCTTTTTATTCAGGAGGGCCTCTGGAAATATTCACCTAAACTGGAATGCGAATGTGTTGGCTGCACTTCACTCCAAGTAAACCCCCTAAAATCACAAACTCCAGCCTACGCAGAAGAAAACAGTGGTGCTCCCCCTCGCAGAAGGACTCATTTCCAGCATCTCTGGTGGGCCGGGTCCCCAGTGGCCTTGCCAAATGATTGACAGTAGGAAAATCCGCATGGCACCCAATTTTTCCAGGAGCACCTAATATGATATGGCATTTATCACAGGTGACGGACAAGACCTCAGGCAGGTCTATGAGAAAAATGCTCCCACCGCCAAACTGAATTTTTGAGCATCAGAGCAAAAAGGCTGTGTGTGGGGGGGGTGGGGGTGTCTAAAATCGCTCAGTGACCGCCTGCCCAGGAACCGGCTCAGAAGGTCATTAAGAAGTGGTCCCTGTCTTCCTCCTCTCCCCCCACCCTGCCTGCCTCTCAGCGCCAGGCCCACGGGGGTCATCAGGCTGACCCGTCCACCCCTGAGGGCACCACCGGGTTCCTACCACTGCGATCCGATGTTCGACAGCAACACAAATACATCCAGTCATGCCACTAGACCCCTCGGACTTAGGTATTCTGCGGAAATTCTTAATAAATACTTTTATTGATTATTAAGCATAATGATTCACGTGTTTGTGACTTAGAAAACCGCGCCCTCAAAGATTCCTTTAAAAAAAAATCCCGTAACCTCAACAACAAAAATAGGGTCAAGCCCACGGAACCAGGCACTTCTGGCAAACTTGCTTTCTTCTGGTCCCCTCCCTCCCTCACCACCCCCCTCAATAAAACCGGGTGGGCACATTTGCCAGGACCTGTGGGTTTCCTAACTTCAAGCCTTACTGCTTTAAAAAAATGAGGTAAGAAATTCCTATCTGAAACGTAAAACCAACACATGAACCAAACCAAGGTCTTCCCTGCCCGTGGAGGCAGCCATTATTGCTCTAAGTTGGAGGGTTTCGTTTGCTTTTAGTATGTATTCAAAGTCCTTATTGCCATTCTGGCGGCCCGGTGGTCGGCCGAGGAGAAGTGGATGGGAAAGGGCCTGGGTCGCCCGCCCCTCGCTGGTCAGTCCCAACTGGCTGCCGGCCCGCGGCCCCCACAGGTCGGGTAGCTGAAGGCCCCTGGTTCGGGGAACCCGGAGCGGCCCTAACAGCTGGGGGAGGTGGTGATGGGGCTGTGCAGGTAGGGCAGGCTGCTGGGGGCCGTGTGCACGCCCACCGACACCGGGAAACTGAAGACGAACTGCGAGGTGGGCGTGGGGGTGGCCTTGCCACGCTCACGCAGGGGCCCCGACGGGCTGGCGGCCTCCACTGCGCAGGACGTAGCCAGCACCTGCGACTCGAACTGCAGCAGCTGCCCCATGAAGCTGAAGTTGGGCGAGATGATGCTGCGTCGCTGCTTGACGAACTCGAAGGCCTCCTCCAGCCTCACCCGCTTCTTCATCATCAGGTAGGCCAGGCAGATGGTGGCCGAGCGCGAGATGCCCGCCTGGCAGTGCACCAGCACGCGCCCCCGGCACTCCTTCACCGCATCTGCGCAGAGAGCGCGCACCGTCAGTGTCCCGCCCTGGGAGTCCTGATTCTGCCCCAAAGTCCAAGGCAGATGGCCTAAGCCAGACTTGGGGGCTGGAGGAAGAGGGGTATTGGACAGGTGTTGGAGAAGGGCACGCTCCCACTGAAGGAGAGGAGGGGGACAGCCCACGTAGAGGGACTGTGTAATCCCACCCATGCTAGGCTGTTTTGAGACTTACGCAAACCCAGGCACTACGCTAGCAAAGTATGCATGCTAAACCCTAACACATATTCAAGGATTTCCATTTGCAGAAAGAAAAACAATGACCCAAGTCTCCCTTTCTTTGTCTTCCTCCCCATCCCAAGGGTCTTATCATCTAGACACCTGGAGACATGCAAGCTAAAGATTATTGACTCTATAAGCCAACAGCACGGGAGCAAGATCCGTCTTCCTATCCCTGCCCAACAAACCACACAACATGCAACAGGCAGGCCTTCCTACGAGGTTGGGGGCGGGAATGGGCACACCCGTGTAGTGCCTCCTAAGTCCCTCCTTCCCCACAGGAGGTGCAAGTGGCTCTCTCATCCCTCCCACCCAGCCTCGGACCCAGCCCCCCAGCCCCCCAGCCCCCCAGTCCCCAGCCGAGCCAGCCTACCGATGTACTCGATGGCTTCCATGAACCAGGAGCTGATGTCGGCCTTGTGGTTGTCTTCCACTGGGATGCACTTGTACTGGTAGTGCCCTTCGAAGTGGTTGGGGCAGTCAGAGGAGACGTTCAGCAGGGCCGTGATCCCCAGGGCGTCCAGCATGTCTCTCCGGGCGGCATGGTAGGCACTGCCGAGGTAGAGGAAGGGGAGGATCTCCACCGGACCCCCCTGCACCAGAGAGGGAAACAAAGGCCCCCAACGTCATGAGTGCCAAGCCACCAGGAAAAGGGTCGGGGTGCTTGGGACAGGGAGAGCCTGTTTTCACAGGCCCTGGGGAATGCCCATGGATGCAGCCCCTCGAGGTTTCCCCTCATCCTGCTGGGGCTCCTGAAGGAGGCAGTGGGCTCGGCGGGACACTGCCCTCTGCAGGACAGCCAGGGTAGGTGAAGCTTTGCTCGAGCATCCCCCTCCCCCCACTCCCGCTCCCCCTCCCCCGTGGTAAACTGCTTGTCACGCCACCGTGACATTAAGAGGTTACACCTGCCAACCACCAGGTGTAAGTTTTGGGACTTATCTGGCTAGTACATCAAACACATGACAGGTTGGCCTCACAGACAAGATGAGGGATCTTGGCAAAAGTAGGTAAATTGGGCTTAATGACGATTTTCTAAGAACAGGATTGCCGGACTCCATAAGTTTACTCCCACCATCTCAGTGAAAGGGCTGGGAAGGGGTGCGGGGTTCGGAAAGAATGCAATGGCTCACACTGGTTTTCAGGGGCAGGGCTGGCCGACCTTGGATGTACGTTTGGCATTGACAGCCTGACTGCCCTGGGCTGGGGCTGGGGCTGGGGCTGGGGCTGGGGCTGGGGCTGGGGCTGGGGCTGGGGCTGGGGCTGGGGCCCCGAGGCCACTCCTTCCCCCAGGGCAGGGCACACCCTTCCCGCATCAGCAGCCTCATTTGTCTGCACATAACTCCAGAGGCTAATCGGGGAGTTATGTCTTCATACTGTTTTCTTAAGTGAGGGTAAGAAGAGAGGGAGGAGCAAGAATTCCAAGGAATACGTGGAATTTATTTCTGACCTATCTTCCATCCCATCCCAATATCAGGGATCACCCCATTCTCCCCCACTGAGGCACTGCACCCAGCGCCTCGGAAAAGCGGACCTCCGGACAGAAGCCCCCCATGCACACCTGGTCGTGCAGTGGGGTCCCACAAGAGCCGCAGCCCAGGTCCAGGGACTCGGCCGTGCTGGGGGGCACCACAGGTGGGATGGCTACCAGGGCCTTGGTTTTGGAACAGAACTCTGGATACTCAGAGGAGAACCTCTCATAGCCACCTGTAGAGGGGAAAAAAGCTCAGGTTAGCGGGGTCAGGAAGCCAGCAGGAAACCACTAAGAACTTGAATCCTACCCCTGCCCTGAGGAGAGCTGCTGGGAAGCTGGGCCTGGCTGGCTCTACATTTGCCACTGGGTGGCGCTGTGGGCCCACAGATAATGGCTATGGAGCCTTCTAGAGATGCTGACTCCACGTTGAGCCTGGGCTGCATGCTGGAACCTGGAAGGAAAGCTTTGTGGTCAAGACTGGTTTGGGAAGCAGACACACACAGGGAGATGCGCAGCGGGTATGCAGAAGGCAGTCTGCCCAGAAAAGGTCCTTAGGATGACAACAAGGTGTGGAAGAGAGAAAGGCCACTGTGGGTTTCCATGACAGCAGCTGGGCCCTGGGACCTGCAAAGATGTCTGTCCCTCCCGAACTTGAGCCCCTCCGGTGGAGAGATTCAGTGTGGGAGAGAAGGGAAAAAAGAGAGCCCTGGCACCAGCCCCTCCGGACCTCAGCAACAGAGCAGATGCCCGTCTCTCCGCCTTGTGGCCAGCTGTTCCGCCAACAAAGGACCAAAACGGGAGGAAATGGGCTTAAATCTAAATAAATCCCTCTTGCTACATCCAGGTTTGGGGCAAGGGAGGATTTCCTGACCTGCGAGTTGCTAAGCCCTGGATCGGTCCCCTGTGGGATCACCTTCCGGGGAAGGGAGTTAAAGCCAAAGGAGGCACGCTGGTGTGGAGCAGCCCGGCGCTGGCTGGGCAGAGGCGGGCAGGAAGCGCTCCAGGAAGACACGCGCAGCCTCCCTCTCCAATTTTCTTGTGGCCTCTGGGACTGTGCTCGTGGGTGACTTGCCGTCTCCTGTCAATGTTTGTTTGGCCCTGCTTGTATTTTCACTGTAGGGCCGAAGATGGATCCTAAGTCAACTCGGTTGGTGAAGGCGGTCAAAGCTGCCCGTTATACAGTAAGCGAGCCCTGGGGATGTGCTGTCCAGCAGGGTGACTGGTTAGTAATGCTGGTTAGTATGTGATAATGCTATCACATACGTGAGAGCTGCTGAGCAAGTAGACCTCACACAGCTCTCGTCAGAGGAAAAAATGCTCAGCCACGTACAGAGACAGAAGCTAAGTACACTTACTGTGGTGATCACTTTGCAATACAGTCAAATATCAACTCGTTACCCTTCACACCTGAAACTACTGTTACATGTCAACTGTACCTAGTTTTTAAGAAAACCCACAAGCCTACATAAAAATAATTCAGCAGGGCCTGCGTGTTGTGGAACAACCATTCTAACGGACCCATTCCGTGGATGGTCGTGTTCGCAGCTAGTACCTTAAATCTTTATGACTACGTGCCACGGTGCCACTGTTCCCTATAACGTCCATTAATAATCTTCCAATAGGCAGACGTGTGACGGTTAGTCAATTTCTTGCCCGGAATCCCGACCCAAGGAAGGGCGATGATTCTTTGCCACATCACGAGGCTCACAGAGCAGGACAGACATTCCCCCCCACCACCGGCGGCTCTGCTCCCCTCCTCTCCCTCAGTCACCGGGATATAAATGGATCCCTCCAGGGTCACAGGCACCTGCTCCGGCTGAGTCACAATGACCAGCCTCCCGGGAGGAGAACCTGCTACGAGGTCAGTGTCAGCCCTGCCGGTGGCCTGGTCTCAGGAGCAGCTCTCTCTCCCTCCCCCCCCCCCCGCCCCCGTCACCCTCATCTGCTCCCTCTTTCCTTCTGAAGCTGCAGGCCTTGCTGCTCCAAATGCAGGGAACAGAGTTTGGGGGTTGGGGGGAGAAGAGCCACCAAAGCTGAAGTCCTCGGGGACAGGAGACTGTAAACGCCTCCTCCAGAGTAGAAACGGAAACGGGTCCATCAGCAGACGGTGCTGAACACCTATATAACAGGTCATCACGCGTGACTCTGTACACTTCTATAGGGTTTGACATTTTCAAAATACAACGGTCCCTTGGTTTATTACATAACGAGCTTATTGAAACGTGTTTCTCCTCCCCCGAAGAAATGTAAGGAAGGAGTGGTGCCCACCAAAAGCTCATCACCGAGGCAGTCAGAAGGGGGTGCCCACCCAAAAGTGAAGTGGGGAGTCACAGGAGGGCCGAGGCCAGGCTCCAAGGTCACAGAGAGGAGCACCCTGAGGACAGCAGAAGGAAGGAGCCTCGGAGGGGTTGACAGAATGTTCTTCCCGTGGCTGAGAAGGAGCAGGACAGGGCAGACTGAAGTCCTGGGACGGGCACTGCCTTTGCAGACAGGCACACAGGCCTGGGGCTGCCGCTGAGCCTCGCTGAGCCGCCCCCTCCGTGGATTGTGATGAACTGTCCTCGCCCGCAGTCCTTCGAGGACTGATCGGAACAGCCAGTGCTCAGCGCCTGGCCTCGGGGAAACACATAATGAAGGTTTCCTTTTTAGGCACCTGCAAGGGGACTCCAGCATTGCTGGCAACTAGCCAGACTTTGGGAGGCCTCCTCCTCTTCCTGGGCTTTCCTGATTTTTCTCTAGCTGGAGCCTGGAGGCCGGGGAGTTATACAGCGGAAGGGCAGGTACTGCACTTACTGAGCTGGAGACCCTTCCCAGCCAGGGACAACTGTGCCTCCACGTCACCCCCACCCCCCACAGACTTTCCCTCCCCGCTCCATCATCAACCAACCAGGGGGCAGCAGAACCCGGTCAGCTGCAGAACCCGGTCAGCTGCCGACCCTGGGGTGTGTGATGATGGGTGGGGGGCAAGCCGGAAGGGACCCGAGGCCAGGCCCGCAGTGGTCAGTAAAAGACACTGTTAGAACAGAACAGAAAAATGATGGCTGGGAGGTCAGTTCCCTCCAGTGGACCTTTAGAGAACTAGTAGAAAGGAATGAAGTGGGTAAGTCGATCAGCCTGAGGGACAGAAACAGTGGAAGGGTCCCATCCATGCCGGTGGCAGCAATGGAAGGGGCTTTCCCCCCTTAGCTGTGGCTTTTGGGGGTGGAGGGGTCTGTGGCTGGTTGTCACAAGGAGCATCACAAAGAGTGCCTTCTGGGGGGCCAGGGTCTGCACTGGGGGCTGGGACATACAAGCAGTGGTGTATGGGGAAGGGTGCCCAATGAAGAACCGCCCCCAACCCCAAGGCCACCCTCCACAAGGCCAGAATGTTCATGCAAACTCCTCTGATCAGAACACTGCTGACGTCTCCCCAAACTCTTGCTTCTGCCCAGGGCTTTCCTAACTACGGGTCGTCATTCAGGAGCCGTGACCAGCATTCTAAATTTCATGAAATAAAACAGAAACTACTAGAATGCATAGCATTCACAGATGGTATCATTTCATGGAACTCTGGTTTCAGGTGTGTCTGTATCCCTGTTCTGGGTCAAGTCGGAAGTCAAAACGAATTCTTACTGTAGGTGGGGTCAGAAGACTGCTCCCAGACTTCTCACTGCCTACCCCCGCCAACCCCGAAATCTGGGCAAACACCGCAGCCACAGCCCCGTGAGTGAGGGTTTCATTCAGATCGCCAAGTTCTATCCGGAACTTATGAGAAGGAAGGCTATTCCAGCCGGATACCAGTGGCTGGCTGGGTCTCGAGCCTCCCGCAGGTGTGCAGGCACGAGGGGACAGGGGCGGGGCCAGCGGGAGCTGGAGCAGGCCGGGCTCTCCCGACTCCGGCCGTCCTGCCCTCCGAATGGAAGGTTTCGGGCCAGTCCTGAAACCCTTCCCATGTCCCACGACCCCAAACGGCCACGACTGACTTACTGGCAATCTGCAACCTGACATCAGGCGCCCAGATCAACACCTCCATCTCCTGAAAACAATTTCATAACAGATTCCACCGCTTTTTCCACGTCGTATTAAATGTCATCTCATAACATGCTGACTCATTTTGACCCATTTCTCCCTTGTTCTTAATTAATAACGTGCTTTGGGGTGTTAAAGTTCTCCTTTTCTCACCTTAATTTTAAAACTGGAGAGGGCAGGGAGGGAATGTATTTTTTCACCCAACTTCCTTGAGGAATAGCTACACCTCCAGTTCAACTGCACGCTGTCCTGTGTCTCCTGCACATGCACCCAGCAAGGCCCTTTTCAGAGGTTACCGACAAAGATGGGCTGGCCTCCCGTCCACGGTCCCAGGGACCAGAGGGGTGTGGAGTGCTTCAGAAAGGAGGGTCCAATGCAGAGCCTGATGCAGGGCCGCCCCATCACCATTAACAGGACCCTTAATGGGGTCTGGGATGGGGTGGGCTGTCACCAATGGGGACCGGGGTCATCAGTCTCAATGCGGCTGCTGCTTTACCCCCACAGCACTCGGAACATCCCCCGTTCAGTCAGGGCTCACGGCCTTGCTTCCCGAGCCAACACATCCTACAAGGCTGATGTTGCCCAGCAAGAAAATCCGGGGTCATTTGAAGGTCACTTGGCTTTGAGAACTTCCCTTGAGGTGGGTGTTGGCTTCGTAAGTGCCCACATAACTCTGGGAAGTTTTTCAGTTTTACTGAAGTGGACTCCCCACCTCGGGACGCCCCGCACAGACCTGTCGGTCCAGGGAGCACTGGCGGACACCTAATGCCACCCTCGGGCTGGGCCTTGTTTGCAAGTCCCTCCGAGTCAGTCCTGCACCATCTGCTTCGGTCAGCAACTGGCTTCCGCTCCGGAGTGAACTCTTCTTCCTGTCCCACTTCCTCTTTGGTAGTCGGGAACTGGCTCCCAGTAAGGAAACTGGCTATCTGGTTTCAGATGTTCTGATTTTTCAAAGAAATGTCTGGCTCCTTAAAAAGGCCACCCTCTCTTCCTCCCTCAGGCTGTGGGCGGCCCATCTGGATGGGTGCTGCCCACCTCTCGTTATAACCATCAAGGTCAAGCACAAGGGGGCTGGGATGGGCTTAATAATAGTCAAGATTTCTCTCTCAATTTACACAGACACCATCTTTAGTCCTGTGGTGGAAGCACGCAGTTCAAATGAGGCAGAAAGTAGTAAGTTTGCTTCAATCATTACAATTCTGTAAGAAATTACACTAGGGGTTAGAAATTATCTTTAGGGCCTACCACTTTTTGAAATGCTAACAGTCCTTGGCTGTCACAGGCATGCTGCCGTGTTTGTATGGAGAAAGCCCAGCCCCTTTGGGCGGAGGCGGTGTGCAGCCTCAGCATTCCCTCCGAGCTACAGTACTGTTGGATGACACTGACCCTCTGGGGACCTGCGATGGGCGGGACGAATGGTGACAGAGAGAAAGGCAGGAGCCAGTCACCAGAATGACCAGGGCTGCTGGCTCAGTCCCCTCATTACCCCACGTCGTTGGTTATTGGTCTTAGTAGCTGTTTCCTACGGGAAGTGGGGTACCAGAGTCTCTGTCATCAGGCCTGGGGCCGGAGGGCCCACAAGTGCCACCGTGGGGGGAGGGGATGGGGTGTCTAGTTCCCCCCCCAATTTCTCAAAACAGCTCCAGCAGAGCTTTGAAATCAGAACTTGAAACCAGACAAAAGTCGTGAGCTGAGATTAATTTTAGACAGAAAAAAGATACTGTTTTTATACCTGAAATCTTCTGCGTAATGGACTGATTTGTTATTTGGGGAATATGGGAGGTAAAGAATGACTTCTGTTAGAATAAGAAAACTCTCTCTTAGTGAAGGGGGGTGCGGGGGGGCAGCACCTATAACCGGAATCCAAGTATGAAGGAGAAAAGGATTTGAAAGGAGCAGTGTACGTAATAAAATCTGAAAAGCTGATACTTCTAAACTGTCCCGAAAAATGCCTCACGGGATTTTAAACAAAATTAGCTTTTAAAGTTAACACCAATCAGAATTTTACTAGCAAAAAGGCCAAATTATTTAGTGATTTTGGGTTATTGCTTTTAGTGAAACTTGGCTAATATTACAAAATGCAAAAACGACAGCATTTTGCTGATATTAAGTAAAATTTACTCTTAACTATGAATTCTTGCCTGTGCTATCACTTATTACTGTGGTAACTACCTACACAACAAGTACCCCACCAACTGCTCTTCAAAGAGACAGAAATAGAAAAATAGGAACTTTTACCTGTAATTAATTGGTAAAATTGGATAGCTGTTGGCTAGGAAGGATAATATAACTTCTGAAAATACCCTGCGGTTTTTCCGGCCCCCTCCAGCATGGCGGACACCGACAATTGGCAGACTGGCTCGGTGTTTGACCACTCCTATTCCACGCCCCCCACCACCCGTGAAATGAGACACGGAAGGCCCATTAGCTGCAAAATCAAATGAACAGCTCAAGCAGGAACCAAATGACCCAACCCCTGATCAATCCAGGCATTTTACTAAAGATAACCTAAGGGCGTTTTCCAAAGTTGCCTTTTAGTCCCCCATCCTTTCACACAACCCACATTGCCTCCTCCGGCTGTGGTCGCTGGGGGCTTTCATTGGTTCCCCCTGCAGGCGCCCTGCCCGGGAGGTGGGAGCAGACACTGCCCATCTTTCTGCCCTCAATGCAGAAAGCCTTTTCCAGTGGGAGGCAAAAAGAAGGAAGAGGAACCGTGTTAAGACAGCCTCCGCTCAGCACATACATGAAAATAAGCAGTTAAACAGACCATGACCCAGTTAGCCCCTCGAAGGTATTCTACCAAGCACTACAGAACCAGCGGGGAGTGCCACCTCTTAAGAATTTCAGGCAGCCGCTGCCCAAGGCAGGCTCCCTTTGCTTATGAAGACCAGGCTGACCCTCTCCTGGCTTCTCCCATGGCCTGTTGCTGAAGAGACAAGTTCAACCTGAGACCCAGGCCCCGACACTCTGCATCTCAGAGGAAGGACTGGATGTCTGTCGACTTTGAGATGTACAGGGGTCGTCCTCCCTGCCCGCACCAGGTCCGACCAAAGGAGGCAGTGCAGGCCTCGGGAGGCAACAGCCCTTAGAATACACACTGCTTTTCCGTTGGCCAGGCACCTCGCCAGCCGCCAGGGGACTGGCGTTTTACTCAGAGGCTTCTGTCCCTACTCAGTCTTTATATTATTAGCATTTGCCTCGCAGAGCGGCTAGTCCGCGGGGTGGCTCTCAGAATTCATCTGGCTCCGGGCTCTCCGGATGGGATTCGGGAGGACCGGGGAGGTGCCCCAAGACGGGGACCTGAAACATATGCCTCCCTCCCCGGGAGCGGGGCCTGAGTGTCTGCGCGCCAGGAAGCCCAGGGGCCAAGGTCCCCGAGCCGCCGCTCTAGGGGTTCCCCTCCGGGTTTCTTTCGAGAAGAAAAACAGAACAAAACAAGCCCAGATTCCACGTGGGTCTGCCCTCCCTGGAGAGGGGTCCTGGGTTCAGAGGCCCGCGGAGAGAGGGGTGCGCGGGGGCTCTAAATCAGGAGGGACCCCAGGGCAGGGTGGCACGGAGAAACCAACCGGCCATACCCGGCCACTCCAAGGGACTTTCGTCTCAAAGCAGTTTCTGTTATCGTTCCCGCCAGGAACAGGCAAGGGCGGGCAGGCGACCTCAACTGCCTATATATACCCCACAGGGGCGACCTAACCAGTCCCTGGACGCGGGAGCACGCGAGGGATGTGCGCCTGCCGCGGGGCGCCCGGTCCTTTCGGTGCTGGCCCTTTCCTGGCACTTTCTCTTAAAGCGCTTTGAGGGGAAGGGAGTTGGATTTGGGTTCCACCGGAGGTGCAGAAGGCAGCCTCGCAGAGAAAGAAAAATCAGCAAAATCGCCTTAGTAGTTCAACCACAGGTCAACAGCAGTTTCCCCAGCAGCTGACAGGTCAAACGGCCAGGAAACAACTGCGGAGAACAAAGCCCCCCGCTGTTCGCCAGGGCCAGCCCGGCCCGTCGCCACTGAGCACTGCTGTGGTGCCTTAGGAAGGGGAGGGGAGGTTTCCGCCCCCCCCCCCCGCCCCACCATCGCCCTTCCTCTAGGGTGAGCAGGTCCCGAGAGGAAAGGAAAGGAGGGAGGGGGCGAGGGGCGCCGGCAGGGGGGAACCGAGCGGCTCTTTGAAGGCCAGGTCTGAAACGCCTCTGGCTGCGGAGTCCAGGACTGGACAAGAGAGAAAGAATGCACGGAATGTGGCGGAGGGAGGCAGGGGCTCTGCGCGGTCAGGGACGCCCTTACCCCACGCGTCCCGAGGCGCCCCCCGCGCGAGGGCCGCCCAGCACGGCAGCCGGGCCCGACTCGCAGGTGCCGGCCCGCGCACAGTTCCTCCACTTACGTGGACAGCACGCGGTCCTTGCTCGGTTTCTTACTTCCAGATTGGACAAGACCTCTCTTCCCCAGAGAGTTTCATCAGGGTTGTCTTTAATCAAGCACGCACCGCCATTTGATCGTCGAGAATCGAGACTGAACAAAAGGTCGTACTTCTCGGCTGCCTGAATATTTAGAAGACACTATCTTGCCTTGCTTTCCCTAAATACTCACACCTCCCTCCTCCAGCGCCGGGACCCTGGGTCTAGTCCGGCACCGGAGGAGTTGGCCACGTTCCAGGAGGATCTTGGAGTTGGACAGCAGGGGCGGAGATACAGACCGCTCCACGCAATGTCCGAAACCGATCTTCCTCGTGCATTTCCGTAGGGCTGGTTTCCGATGGAAACAGCGCTCTCTGTCCTTCACCCCCTTCCCCACCTCTCGGGTTCTCGGGTTCAGACTCAGTGCAGGGCCCCGCCATGCCAAACCAACAGGACTAACCCGTCCCCACCCGCACAGTGGCACCTAAGAGCACTTCCCTAGACTTGAAGGTGGGCAAAGCAGAAGAGGCGTTTCGCCCGCGAGGCAGAGGGTTAGTGAATGTAAACAAATGCAAAACAGCCAGGAAGGGTGCAGAATTGCAGGTGACGGAGAAAATGCGCCCTCGCCGCCCTGAGGACTTCAGGAGCTCGCGCTGCAACACAAGCGCACCAAACCCTTGCACACCCGTCACAACAACACGCACAAAGCAGTGCGAGGGGATCCCAGCCGCCGCGAGTCCCTCCGGGGACTTCTTCCCCTAGCCACCAAGACGCAGGCCGCCAAGCGCCGCTACACCTCCCTTCCAGCCCGCGTCCCTGCGCTCGCCTTTACCTTTGAGCAGGCAGATGTCGGTACGCTCGGCGTTGCGGCGCAGAGCCTGCACTACCAGCGACACAGTGCTGTCCTCGCGGAGGCTCTCGGCGCGCGGGCTGCGCTCGTCGTAGACGATGACCGCCGAGTAGAGGCCGGAGCGCAGGCGGGCGCGCACCTCTTCCTCGGCGGGCAGGATCTGCTCCAGGCTCACGGAACCTTTGGCCCGCCGACGCACGATGGTGTTGCAGCGCACGTTGACCGAGCCTCGTATGTAGCCCGCGCTGTGCGCCAGGAACGGTCTGCAGTCCAGCAGCAGGCACTTGCCGCCGCTCACCAGCCCCAGGGCGCCGCCGCCGTTCTCGTCCCGGTTCATCAGCCTTTTGAGCACGCTGCAGTCCATCTCCCGCAGCTCCTCCACGGTCACCATGGTCTCTGGGAACAACGGCTGCAGGGCACCAGAGCAGGCGAACAGCCGGGACAGCTGGGCTGCAGAAAGGGCCCCGCGAGGGCTAAGGGAGGGAAAGTGGCCGCAAACTTGGCACTCGGGGGCTCCCACAGGCGACCGTCTTGTTCCGAGGATCCTTCCTTCGGCAGTCTCGCGGTCACATAGAAGTCCGAGTGGCCTCGGGCACCAAGCGGCACCGCGCGCGGTGCGAGGGGGAGGCGACGTTGGAAGGGATAGTGTTTACGAGAGGGCCAGGGGCTCCCTTCTCTTGTGGTCTCTTTGTATTTTGTCCGCTGTGGTGCTCCAGCCGCCGCTGAGCCGGCGCTGCCGCTCGATCGCGGTTCTCCACTAGCAGCCGGAGCTCGGCGCACTGCCCCAGAGTTTCCTCCTCGGCTTAGAGATTTATTAACGCTCCTCCGCTCTCCCGCGGGAGGGGGCAGATTCAGTACTACCTGGCGAAGCCCCGCCTCTTTCCATTCGCGGCCTCGCGCCCGGCCGCCCCAGCGCTGGCTTCCCCCGCCCCATCCCTGCTCCCTCCGCCCAGGCAGCCTCTTCCCCCACCCCCTCCCCTGCGCGTGAATGGAGTGCCGGCCGCTCGCGCCCAGTCACGGGGACGCGACGTCACAAAGAGCGGAGTAAACAGGGCGCTGAGCGCCTGTCTCCAGGCCCATTCATAAAACCGGGACCCAGAAGAAGAGGGAGGAGGCCTGCGACCCGCAGGCTAGCTGTTCGCCTGGACTTTGTGAATGGAGCGCCGGGCACTTCTAGCTGACAGCCGCGGGCCGGGGCCTCGGCGGCGCGCGATCTACTGCACCCCGGCTGCGGCGTTGGGCTTACAGAAATTAGCTGGCCGAGAAGACGGCCTAACGGGGGCTAGGGGTCGGTATTGATCCCTTCTACCTCCGTGCTCCCCCTTCCCCACCCCTTAACATCCTCGCTGGCCTCCCCCGCACCAAAGCGGGGGTTGGGGGACCCTGGCACCGCTGCCCACCCGGCAGAGTCTGACACCTCTTCCCAGGCTTACGGAGTGAGTTCGGTCCAGCTAGTCGTGTTTTCAGATGCGATTCCTCTGACGTTAGCCTATGCATTAGCGTGATCGATTTTCATCTTAAGCCATTAAATCAGCTTTATAGCTTCCCGAGGACGTGGGCAAGCCCCAGCTTAGAAGATGGAAAAGAAAGCCCTCCCGCCCGAAGTCCGGTAATGGGAGCGAGGTGTTGGGTCTTTTGCTTTACGACCCAGAGGGAGGCATTCATTGCCGGCGTGTATTGTAGTTCCTCTGGAGGAAGGCAGGGGTGCCACTCCCGTCCAGGCTTCCTAAAGATGTTTGTTTAACCCTGGTGGGGGAAAAAAGGAAACAAACCCAAAAACCAATGTGTTTGCCTTTTGGAAAAGTCGCCACCCCATCTTAAACATGTCGAATTGTCTTCTTAGGGAATGATGAGGGTCCACATATGGGGGGAAGCTAGACCCTGTGAAATTTACGCGTCAGAAATTTAGTAAGCTCTGGGGCCGATTTTGAGCTCTGCTTCCCTCTTTCCAGGTCATGTAGCATTTTTTTTCCGCCCCTAGTTTTACTTATGCATTTAATTTCCCAGAAGCTGCTTTTGGTAGGGGGTTTGTGCGCGTCGCGATGGGGACACGATAGAGGCCAAAAATTATTCGCCCGACATCTTGCCAAGTCTTGTTAGTGAGAAATAACTCGCGAGCGAGAGAAATTTCAAAATTGCAGGGCTCTCTCTCGGCCTCGGTGGCTGCGGGATCGAGTCTCGCACTCCAGGTCGGTGTGTGGAAGCCCCACCCAGGCATCCAAAGCTGCGGAACCCTTCGAGTCCCTCCTGCCCCCACTGGCCTTCCGCCTCGCCTTTGTTCGCGGCTGCGAAAGCGCTGCTGATCTCCCACCTCCGGCCCCCAGGGCGACCCCTCGGCACCCCTCCCGCGCCCCCTTAGGGCCTCTACTTCCGAGGCCTGCAGCTCGCGCTCCTCTCCCACTGCGCCGGGAATCTCCCGACACCCTGGCCCCGGGGATCTTCCTTTAACCCAGGGCTACAAAATGGCTCAGCAGGGCACTGCATTGAACCTGTGTCTACTTAGAATTTAATCTTTTGTTCATCATACTTTTTTGACAATTCTATTAATTGCTTCAAAAAGCATTGCATTAAGATATTTATTTTGACCACTGACTTTTTGGTGCCCGTTAAATTTTGCGCCCCAGGCGCCTTGCTCACTTTAGTCCCAGCCCTGGATGGGGCCACAACTGCGTTTCAACCGAGGCCTCCGGGTGGCAGAACCTCGGGCGGCGGGCACTGCGGGTGTGAGGTCCGCAGTCAAAGGCTCACTGCTTGGCCCCTCCGGTGGGGAGGGGTTTGTACTTCCTCCAGAGGGCAAAGGGGGCCTCGGTCGGTTCCTCCTGGACTGACGTGGCTGTGAGGCTGTGTCTAAAGCCTCGCTCGCTCGGGTACACCAGGAGCGCGCATTTCCAAGGACTTTCCGACCGTCCAGGGCTCATCCGCTTTCCTTGGAAGCCGAGGAGCCCGGCCCCTGCCAGGCCCGGGGGCCCGGGCCTCTCCCTGCCCAATGAACGCCTACGCCTTTACTAGGGCTTGGACAGGACGTCTCTTTCAAGAACCCTTCAGTCGCAGGCAGATCCTGGCCAATTTCGCACTTGTCGCAGGAGCTGGAAGATGTCCCTGGGCCGTACTGGCCCCGCTCTTCTAGCCTTTGTCTCCCCGGCGCAGGGGTCTCTCCCCGCCTGCCGACCCCCGCCCAGTGCTCACGTGGCCCGTTAATAGTAAGTCAAATCCAGGGAAAGGAAAATACCCGCGGAACAAGACTTGCTTTCTGCACCTGACAGTAATCCGTGGTGGTGAAACCCGTAAATCCCGCAGGCGATTCACACGGAAAGGGGTGTAGGCGGGCGTGTGTGAGTGATTGTGTGTCCACGTGTGCGTGCCCGCGCCCGCGCCTGCGCTCCCGCACCCTGGAGGGGAGCCGCAGACTCGGACAGAATGGATTTAAGCCAAGAGCCGCATTAATTACGAATGCGAATGCCGGATTTTTGAAAGAGACTAATTTTTTTAAAAGCCTCTGTCCTCAACTCAGGAATTTGCCATCACTTGTGTGAGTTTCAGTGAATGAGATTTAAATTGTGTATTTATCTGGATCCTTTGTAAGCACCTTAGGAAAAAAATTTTTTTTTGTTATTTTGTGGGGGCCTTTTGGAACACAGTTAAATGACTACATCCTTCGAGCTACTCGATACCGACTACAGAGAAAATTAAATGTGTCTCAATTAGTGTGCAAGCTGGGAGTGGAGCACTTAATCATTTTACACAGGAACTTGTGAAACAGCTTGTCAATAAGTAGATCTTGAAAAAAACAGGCATTTGGGAGGAAAACATTGTGTGAATGTCATTTCAAAGTTAATTTAATTAAAGTATATCCGCAGAAGATGGGATTGCCCAGGGAGAGAAATTTTATTTATATTCAGCAGTAAACCTCCAGGTGAAAATACTTTAAAAATTCACTGTGACACGTCAATCCAACTTCTTTTTCATAAGGCAGTCCTTACACTGACCTTATTAGTCACTGTCAGGCCTGGCAAAACCTAGGTTCTTGTTTAAGAACATTTCTTTCCAATTAGGCAGTTGTGTGATCTGGGAGTTTAAAGCCCAGAGTAGGATCCCCAGAGAGGACTATGGCTTCTATTCCGGTTTTGATGCCAACCTCTGACTCACTGCCCTGTCCCCAAGTGCCTGAATAAGACTTGCCTGAAAAATCATTAGTGAATTAATCCAGGTGGCAATGGTAAGCAAGGCCCTGTGGATTCCTCTTTTCTGAGCAGAGAGGGTGGCTGGCTCGTTACTCTCAACTGGAACAGGAATGAGCCCTTTTGCATTTTGTGTGGTTGTTGGCCGCACTTCTCAGATCGGACAGTGGGAATGGGAATCCTCAAAAGAACTGGGGGGCTGTCTCCTGCTCCTCAAACCAAAGCAGTCTGTGCCCGCTGTGTGTTCTCAAGCAACGTGAGTCGGTGGGTTGAGGAATGAGTGTCCCTCCCTGACCACCTCTGGCCATCAAGTCCGGACTCAAAGCCATGGAAAATCTCCAGCATTTAGACTGAACACCAAACAACCTCAAAAAACATGGCCTGAAAGTTTTTTAAGTCCTGCTTGCGTTGCAGATCTTTTCAATAGCCGCCGTTTATTTTCTATGCGTGAAGTTAACTGTACCACAGAATGATTGAAAGCTAGGTTTCTCACCTAGGGTCTCTGCAGAACAGCTGAGTATATTGCTTCATTCACTACTTTGAAAACCATTTAATCCAGGCTATGCCACCATCTAGCTTACTGAACTTGAACAAGACAATCTCCCTGGGCCTGAGTTTCCTCATCTGCAAAGGAGGAGTGTAGGCAGGACAGTGTGGCAGGTCTAGCCTGTCCCCAGCACTGTGTAACCCAAGCAGGAGAGCTCTCTATCAACCCCAAGCCCGAGTTTCAGCAGCCACCTCCCCTCCCTCCCCAAAGCCAAGTGCACTAGAATGCCACAACACACGAACGATCTCAAGCTCCTTTCTCTTTCTGTCCCACTTCTGCTCATGGAAAGCAAAGTTGGTGGTTCTTATTTATCTGTTTAATCAAACGATAATGTCCCACACAAGTTCTTCAGCTTTTCAAAATCAAGTTTTGAAAACAGATACTCTTCCAGGTGGAAGATAAAAATGGGCTCAGTTTGTGTTGTTGTTTTTTAATCTGTCTAGCTTGAATATTTTCCTGTTTATTCAGCAAATACGTTAAATTAGATGGAGGAAAGAAATTTGTCTGAAACGTTGACTGTGCCTTCAAAGAGTTTATAACCCAGGAGGCCTGGCCAGGGTGTAATTGTCACGATATGTTACGGTAAGCAGGATCTAAAACTATCATCTGGGAAGAACAAACAACACGTTAGGGGATTCAGTCAAGACAGGGACGGAACTGTGTTGTGGGACTAGGGAAATGAAAGGAAAAGTCCGCTGTGAATAAAATGCAGTTCCTCTACTTGCATGCTGTCCTTGACTTTTCTTATGGTCCTTATTCTTTTCTTTTTTTCACTTGTATCCCACCTCTGATATTCATTCTGTCCCTGTGCCTTCTGTCTTTTCTTTTCATTTGTCAGCTTCACTCTTCCCCAACACAGCCTGGTTTGCCTGCTACAAACGGATGAGGCATGGGTCCGAAGCCACATGGGAGCCGATGGGAGGCAAAGGCTGCAGGAAATCGTGCCACGGACAGTGAGCTGACCCACGTGTGCGAGGACCTCGGTGTGGACCTCGGCGTGGACCCAGCTCTGTGCCTTGCATTGTCATGTTAAGCAGGTCAGTTGTTCTATACCTTAATGGTACCACGTGTGAAGCTAGGAAAAATGATGGAATCATTATTTATTTTTTTTCAGGACAACCAAATGTCTAAAGCGTCTTTCCAAGGATATAGCAGTAAACATAGTCTCCAAACCAAGTGTTGGAGTATGAGGTCAGAGAAGATTTTTGGACTTGTGAAATTAGCTAGATAAAAATTCTCACTAAGAAGTGAACATTATTAAATCACACTTGTTTATGTATATTTGAAAGCTTTTATTGAAAGCAGTAAAACAACCCAAAATTAAGACTTTCAAAGAAAGTCTGGGGCTTTGGGGCATTATTTCTTCGGTGATGAACCAGTAAAAACAAATTCACAGAAAGCCCCTGTGGTGCTGCCTGGAGCGGCTGGTGTCTGGTCCTGCGCACGGTCCTTCCTGCCTAATGAGCGTGAGGAGCGTATGTCTGCTTTTCAGATGTTTCAGCTGTTCTTCACCTCCAAATCTTGGCCTCATTGAGGTCTTTGTGTGGAATGGTTGGTGAATTCTCATCATCACTGTAAGGAAGGAAAAAATCTTTACCCACTTAGGTGTGTACCTAGAACCTGCAAATTAAACTGACAAATGTTAACAGAAGGAAAAACAATATTAATTTATGTTTGTTTGGGGTTTTTTTACATATGCACAGGGACTTGGCAGCAAAGAAATAAGAACCCAAAGAAGTAGCCCTGGCTGGTGTGGCTCAGTGAATTGAGTGCCAGCCTGTGAACCAAAGGGTCACTGGTTCAATTCCTAGTCAGGGCACATGCCTGGGTTGCTGGGCCAGGTCCCCAGTGGGAGGCGCATGAGAGGCAACCACACACTGATGTTTCTCTTTCTCTTTCTCACTCTCTTCCCCTCTCTCTAAAAAATAAATAAAATTTTTCTAAATGTTAAAAAAAATCCCAAAGAAGTAATTAGACTTGGGGGCTTATATGGGTTTTTAACAAAGGGCAACAAATTGTCAAGAAGCTGCTAGACAAAAGAAGGGGCTTTGGGCTTCTGGGCTGATAAGTTACCAGGAGGTGAGTAAACTAAATGGGGGACCTAATGGTAGATAAGGGTCATTCTGTAAGGCTGATTTGTGCAGACTTATCTTGGTCCTGTCTCACCAGCAGTCTTTGGTGATCAGGGCTGTTCTCCTTTTCCTGGTAGGAGAGGAGGAGACACCCACACAGGGGAATTTATGGCCTGTTTTTAGGCGGATGGGAAGGGTGCCGGAGAGCTCTTCTTATGCTTGCTTTTCCTAACTGCCTTTTGTTCAAAACAATCCTTATGCCAGCGTGGCATGTTCTGATCCCCTCCATAACCACATCACAGCTTGACCGGGTGGTCGGCAGTGCAAAGAGAGGGGTTGGAATGTCAGCTTGAGCTTTGCTTGAACGAGGAGCAGGTCCCGTTCAGCCAACAGTGGCTTTAGAAACCCTGCAGTCCCTTAGCGACTCTCAAGTCCTTACTTCTGAGTTTTCAGGTAGGCAGAAGGAAGGGACCGAGAACAACAATTCCTAAATATCCATTTTTAACTACTTTAGCAAAAACCAAAAGGCCTTTGACACTGCATGATCAGTTCCCTTGGGCTGAATTCAGCAATGCTTTTCTGAAGTCAGGGTACGAGCAGCCTCTCCCGTTGGATGGAATAGTTGGATGGAATACTCGGATTACCAGCGTTAGAAGGAACCACAGGGGAAGCAGAGGTGAGGAGGAGCGAAGGGAACCCACCTTCCACTGAAGCTTCGCAGTGGGCCACTGCTTTGAGAGGACTCGGGCAGAAGGACAGCGCCCCCTGCTCAGGCAACCCCAGCCCCACGTCCGCCCCGGTCGCCCGGCACCAGCATGCGACTCCTGTGATCGTGTACATTCTCCTCCACAGCATTCAATCTTCTGTCTGATCCAGCTTTTGTCTTTGAAAAAAATTGGGTTATCTAGAATTAACATACGAAAGAAGTACAGTGCAATGTGTTCTGTTCTTTCCCAGATAAGAATGGTAGTCTCTCCCTACCTTTTCTCTTGGAATTAACGTGATGATTCAGAGGGTTTACTCACTGAGGGAAATACCTAGGGTCCTCTTTGAGCAGAGGTTAATTACGTCCTGCTATTTATCCCATTTATTAAGGGTTAACTCATGAACACCCAGCCAACTCCATTTTTAATCTGTCACATTTCTCCCCACCCCGAGCCTCATTCCCAGTGTCCTGCATCCTTTATGTCACACAGTCTTGAACCTCCCCACCAAGTCACAAGGTAACAAGGCCCCTGTCTAAGGCCCCTGTTCCAGGGCCCTTTCGGATGCCGTCCTGAGCCTGAGCGGCGCCCTCTCCAACCTGGGCTCCGTTTGGTGCACTGAGGATGGGCACAGGCCTCGGAGCCGGTCAAACGTGGTTCCCAGTGCCAGCTTGGCCATTTGGCAGTGGGGGGAACTCGGGGTAAGTTCTGACCTCCACTTCCACATCTTTTCGATGGGCATGGCACTGACACCTAATTATTGGGAATGTTATTCAACAAACCTTATTTTCTTTCTCAGAGAACTCTTTCTAAAAAGCTGAGGGATGTCTGCGAGGCAGCATTTCTGATCTGTACATTGTTCTGTCCGTGGAAGTGCCATGACAAAACCGCAGGGACCTCTGAAAGCACAGGTGGGTTCTGGAGGCATCGGACCCGACTGCTCAGGTGACCCGGCTGTTCACCCAGCAGTTTGCCCAGGTGTTTGCCCATCAGCCCACGTGGCATGGAAGGCTCTCCATTGTCTCTGCTGCTTCGCCCTCTCCTGGGCGGCTCCAGGAGCCCTCTTCCCAGTCCCCTTGGACGTGTGTCCACGCCAGCCTCCATTCGCCCAAGCACAACTGCCCTGGATCAGTGAAACCTGTGACCACTTCATGGGGAAAGGCAATCCTCCCCCCTTCTGGGTGTCTCCAACCCTTACTGCCTCTTGCTCACTTGTCCCCTACTCTCTCCTGCACGGCACCCGCTTTCCCACCGGCATTCTGTGAAAAGTTTCCTTGACGCAGTGGCAGCCTCCAATTCCACCACTAGGCAAACCGTCTTTGTCCATGCAGGTTGCTACCACAAAAATACCATAGACAGCAGAGCTTAAACAACAGACGTCTATTTCTTACAGTTCTGGAGGCCGGGGGTCGTGTCCAAGAACCACGGGTGCTGGCAGCTCCGCGTTTGGTGAGAGCTGGCCTCCCGGTTTGCGGAGGGCTGCTTCTTATTACCTCATCACGTGTTACAGAGCGGAGAGAGAAGACGCAAACTCTCTTCTGTGTCTTCTTATACAGGCTGGCATCCCAGCCACAAGGGCTCCATGCTCCTGACCTAGTCACCCCCGAACGGCCCGACTTCCTACCCTAATAGTGAGGGTTAGGATTTCAACATAGAAATTCAGGGGGGACATGAACATTCAGTCTATGGCAGGGCACTTATTTCCATACTTAGTGTCTCTCATTTTCCATAGCAGAATTAAGGAATCACAGATACTGCTGCAAATTCACATTATAATTCCTGTTCATATTATCTGCCTAGCAACACCGTAAGATCTGTTCTTGGATCTTGAAAAACCTTCTACAGCCCTACAGTCCTCAAACCAGAGCCATGCACAGAAAGCTGGGAATAGAGATCGGTTCATTTATTAATTATGATGACAGCGCTCAGGAAAAAAATTCCATGAGCCCTTCCACTCTCCACCCTGCCCCTCCCTCCACCCCCTGCCTCTCTGTTTTATCTGTGCTCCTTACAGATAAAACAGCCCCGTAGACTACCTGTTCCACCATACCATCACTGCTGCAGGCTTCTCTGGCTACCATTTCCTGCTCTCTGATGTGGTTTTGCTGTTGGCTGCTGATACCCAGGGCCACGGCTTGCTTCTCTGGAGAGACCCATCTGCATCCTCAGCCTCTGACTAGCCTATCCCAGCCCTTGGGCTTCCTTAGCTCCAGGCACAGACCACGAGCTCCAGGTACTTTGCAGCCCTGCGCCAAACAGGCAGGTTTAACCCTCTCCTGTTCCGTGCGGGGACCTCTGACCAAACTGCTTCCGCCGAACTGAGACACACAGGTGACCGCGCTGAAATGCGCTGATGTGTCTAGATGACTGTTCTGAGCAGAACGAGAGCTGAAGGGTACACTTCCTGGCCTGAGGCATGAACGCCACGTGGATTTTTCCCTTTCAGAAGGGATATTTTTCATGCTTGTAATGAAGTGTGCTCAGAATATATTCTCTTCCAGAATATTAGGTCAGGCGGAGGTTTTTCCTTCTTCTGTTTTATACAAGTGAATAAAAATAGTGTAAACAAAGCATGCTGTTAAATATTTTACACATATGTCAGCAGATGCAATTCTAGAGCCAACTTCTTCTGGGGTATTTGTTGTTGCTTTAAGGGGAAAGACTGTGACTTCAGAGTCTTTGGGTTAGGAAAAACACACAGAAATAATTTTCTAGAAGGTAGGAGGATTTCCATTTAGAAGTCATCAAGTTTGAAGGATAGATAACTGAAGAATGCTAACAATTCAGATTTCTGAGGGGTATCTTACTTATGAGGCTCCTGTTTTTGTGCCTTCTCTCCAGCTGATGGAAGAATCGAGAAAAATGTCAGAGGCGGGAGTAAACCTTCCCTGCAGGGCAGCGCTAGCTAAGAGGCCCTTCCCCTGCGTGACATTCCCACAGGGCTTGCCCTGCAGACATGAAGTGTGTGTGTGTGCATGTATGGCACATACACAAATGCGTGTATACATATGTATACAGACATATGAGTATACACACACCTCTGTGTGTGAAATCTACTTTTTCTTCTCGATGCATCTACTTCCATCCTCTGCCTCTACACTTAGACTCATTTTTGTAAACCCCCTCTGTCCCTCCTCCATCCCTTGTAATTCAAAGGGGCTTTCTTCCCCCCCCCCATCCACCCCACCCCCCCACCTTCTGTGTGAGTGTTAACTCATCTTCTCTTGTGACAGGATGTATTCAAATTAAATGCTCAGAAAGTTGAGACTGGTTTTTCTTCCACCTCCAGTCTGGGTTTTCTCACTCACGATGCTGCGTCTTAGGGGAGTTAGTTATCACTGTGGAAGGTGTGCCGCAGTCCCTGGGTGACTGACTGACTCGGTGGGAAGAGTGAGCACCCAGGAGTGAAGCATCTTGCATTTCCCTGTGATTATTACAGGAGAAAAGCAGGTGCTTAAATCAGGCCACTGGGGGAAAGGCCTGGCACCCCACTCAGTCACTCAAGGTCCCCTGTGCCTGCAGTGGGGGGGTCAGTGTCTGTCCATGGGACACCCACCCTCCTGTACTCCTTCAGATCCTGCTTTGAGCGGAGGCAGAGGCAGCTGTTGCCATAATAAGTACAATGGAAAGATAGTTGTGTAGCCAAGTACGGCATTAGCTAAGGGGTTCGGTGGACACCAGCAGTCCTCCGCCTCCTGCCAGCGACCTGAAGGGGACCCCATTCGGAAGCTAATTCAGTGTGACCTACCTGCACAGGGTCCAGAGAACAGCGAACACTTTGGGAATGGGGACTTGTCTTAGTGTGCTCTCACTGCGGTGATGAAGGACCGTAGACTGAGTGGTTTAAACAACAGAGAGTTGTCTTCTCTCAGTTCCGGGGGCCAGAAGTGTGAGATCAAGGAGTTGGCCGGGGTGGTTTCTCTCTCCTTGGTTTGCCTTCTCTCTGTCCTCACGGGGACTTTTTTCTGTGTGTCTGGGTCCTCATTTCCCCTTCTTATAAGGGCACCAGTCATATGGATTAAGGCCCACCCTAATGACTTGATTTTAACTTAATTACCTCTCCTTTCTCTTTTTAGAAAGAGAGGAGAAGGAAGGGAGGAACAGAGGGAAAGAAACACTGATGTGAGAGCGAAACCTCAATCGGCTGCCCCCCATATGCACCCCAGCTGGGGACTGAACCTGCAACTCAGGAATGCTCCCCGACCAGGAATCGAATCCATGACCTTTCGCTTTGCAGGATGACCCCCAACCAACTGAGCCACACCGGTCAGGGCATTAAGTGGGATTCTTAATACCTCAGAGTCCTGGCTTCCTCTGCTGTGAAACGGGGACAAAATCCACACACCTCAGGGTAAGCTCAAGGATTCAGTGAGATGATGTAAAAGATGATGTGGTGTCTGACTCAGCGCCCAGCTCCCCTATCTGGCCTCTTGACTCACTGGCTTCTCTGCAGTCCAAGGACGTGCCCATCCAGAGATCAGACAGATATGCGTATTTCTGATGAGATGAGCAGTGAACTACCTGCTGGATCAGGCCCTTATACCCACGTCATGACATCTCAGAACCTCCAGGGAATGATCTCAGTCTCCTGGGGGCCTCATCTCTTCCTGGCCCCTATAGCAGCTCCTTCCCCTGCTGGGCTGGGCTAGGGGAGGGCTAGGGAGGCTCATCTCCAAAGGCACTTACCTCAAGACAAGTACAGAGAGGGGCAGAGTGGCCTCAGACTGAAATCAGAACCAAGACCAAAGCCACTTGCATGAGTTACCAGCTTCCAATCATTAACAATTTCCCAGGCTGAGGAATGACCTGTGGCCTATCAGGAGAGGCAGAAGCAATTGCTGAGAGCAATTGCGGAGAGTGAAGAAGGGGAAGGAGACAGATGGGGAGGGTGCTGGGTGCCCTGGGCCAGCTTGGCTGTCCTTGCTCTAGATGGCAGCGTGTAGAGGACGTCCCTGAGAACAGGCAAGGAGTTTCTCAATCAGTGGAAGGGGGCAGGGCTGCTGGAGTCAGTGCCTTCCAAGGCCCACCCCCACGACTCTGCCACACTCACACCCCTGAGGTCAGGGCTTCAGTGGGCAGCACCCTCTGGCAGAGGCACAATGAGAAAAGAGAGGCCAACCACGTGGAGGGCTTTGCTTGGGGGCAGCTGGCCCTTGGGTGGCCAAGTTCTCAGCCATCTCCCTGTTGCCACAGCTAGTTTCCATCTTCTTTAGGAGGTATGTCAAGGGGAAGAGGTGGCAGAGAAACAAGCCTGTTTTGCTTGGCAGGGCTGGCTGTGTTAGAGTTATTTGAGTATCATGTACTCAGAAGCACCCCCTTCCTTCCCAACCCAACAGAAAAAGACAAAGGTTAAATAAGCACTGCTCATTCCATAGCTGAGTGTCTTCCTACAGCTTTGCTGGAGAGTGGGGAAGGAAAGACTGGTGGAAAGGGGGCTTCCCAGCCTCCCAGAGCGTAGCCATTAAGACAGAGGTGTCTCAGCCCCACCGTTCCCCAGCCAAGCCTGGCTGTGTGTCTGGAGCCCTCTCCCCACCAGCCAGCATGCCCTGTGGTCGGTTTGATAACCTTACCCTGGGCCTGCCCAGGGAGCAGGCCTGGCGCTCACCACGATTTCTGCTCCAGATCTCTCCTGGGTCTGGGCTCTTGCTGCCTGAATCTTGTTTCTTGGCTGTATCTGGGGGTGGGGCCAGATGCTGCTCATTGAACCCCCACCTTCTAGAGGAAGGGCTGCTCCACCTGGTTGGACCCAAAGACCTGGCACCCCAGAGTGACCCCCCTTTGCATGTCGGTGTTGGTGGGGGGTGTACTGGGGCAGCCACACTGTCCGCTGACCACTGGAATTTGCACTTCCTGCCCTTCCCTCCACCTTCACCTAGTGACCTGCTAAACTACAGCGGCAGGCCACCAGCCAGCCACCGTGGAGTCCAGCATGCCTCCTGGCTGAGCCCCCTCACCTTGAAATCTGGGAGAGTGTCAGCACAGGAGACACACACACAGCAGTGGGCTTCAACTGTGGCCCCGCCTAGAGCCATCTGAGACTTCTCGCACGCTCTTCCTTGACCACCTACCTCCCTGGCAGCCTGTTCGCCTGTCTCACTCTTCCCAAGTCTTTCGGCTTTTACTACCTCTCACCTGGAAATTGCACCAGTCTCCTAACTTGACCTCCGCCTCTTCTCGCTGCAGTGAATCTTACACGCTGCTGCGGGATCGACCTTCTTAAACACAGCTCAGAGCATATCTCCTGACTACAAACGTTCAGTGACTCTCTGTGGCTGGCCACACTCAAGGAGTCTACAGTGGAACCCCACCTCTCCCCCCACCAACATCTCCGCTCCTCCCTCATCTGGAATCACCTTTGCCCTGTGTCTTCCCTGGATGAGCTCTGTGTTTTCCTTCCTGAGTGCTTTGGCTCACACTGTTCTCTCCACCCCAAATGCCCTCCTCCTGGATCTCTTGAGACAGTCGGAGCAAAATCTTGCCAGGCTTTGAGCATGCCTGTGCGAATGTGCTCTCTGTGTGATCCCCAGTCCACTCCCGCTAGGGCCTTATGCAACCCCGCCGGAGTGATGCAAACCCAGAATAATAACCCATCTCAAGGGAGACTGCAAACTTCACTTTTGAATCAGTTGGAAATTTAGACAAAACTTCCTTTCCACATTACTTACCTCTGACCCTTTCGCTTTCAGTTCGGGGAGACTCACTGACCTTTCTTAAACAATGCAGGGACTCTCTTTGCCTGGCAAGCCGTCAATTCCCGTCTGTGCATTTAGACTACACTGGCGATCTTTGTTCCCTGGCACAATGAAATTCTATGTTTCCTTGATTTTCCAGCCCAAAGTAATCCTCGTTCCTTTTGAACGCCTTCATCATTTTGTCTGTTCTCTTGAAGCACTCCCTTATCTTTTTTGATTCATTCACTAAACAAATATCGAGGCATTGTTGTTACACTGAGCACTGCTATTTATCCTGGGTTCTGCTCGGGAACAAAACAGACAAGTAAAGATAAAAACCCCTGACGTCATGGAGTTTACATCATCTGCAGGTAGAGGCAGACAATAAACAGAAAAATGTAACATAGGTAGTAAGTTAGACGGTGAATATAACTCACGGAGAAAATAACACCGGGATAGAGATACAAGGCTGGCGAGGACGGTGAAAATTTTAAATGAGAATGTCTTGGACATTCGCCCAAGCTGGTTTGCATATGCTCCATTCTTAGGATCTTTTGGGTAAATAATCCAGCTACTGAGTTTGAGGTAATTGAGGGCCGGCCACTCCCCCATAATGACAGTATCAGGAAATAATCAAAGCACATCTGAAACCAGATTCTGTTTATGATGTTTATTAACCAAATAACTGTTAGCAAAGCAGGCCCAAAGTTTTCCATACACCCTGCTCTGAGTTCCCACGGACCTGCCCCCATTTCCGACGTGTGGTGCCTTACCACTGGGACCGGGCACCACGAGTCCTTCCAGATCAGTGTCTGGACACGGGACGGAGCAGGGACCAAGTCTCTCCTGATGGGCACATGTTCCAGGACTTCCAGACAAAGCATCTTCCTACCTCTGTCTGTCCCTTTTGAAGACGGTGCTCCTCATCCCCCATTCACACAAGAGCAGGGAGTGTCCCAGAGTCCCCAAATGATGGTGGCCAACTATTGGAGGAAATTCACAGAAATCACTTTAATTTTACAAAAAAAAAAGCCACTTCTTCACTTGGAGCATGCAACTTAACATGTTTCTAATTTCACCAATGAAGACTATTCTTTTAAGTTTAGTGTGCTAATTAGCAAAGTGTCGACGGTGGCCGGAGAGGCGGATGGCAGAGACTCCTGGAGCGGCAGTTTCGGAGTGGCACTGCCTGGTAGAACGCCAGCGGGGCACTCTTGGTCGCTGGTGAACTGACCGTCTCTAGAATTAGAACTTAAATGAGCTGGCACACGCGGACTCCATTGAAATATTTTAAAGTAAATTACTGATATCATAACAGGTGTTGATGGAAGACTTGACGGAGTAAGTGACCTGTCGAAAAACTAGGAGACGGTGGGGAGGGAGCCGTGCATCGTTTGGGGAGCACTCTGGGCTGCGGGAAGAGTAAGAGACTCTCTCTGAGGCAGGGGTGTGCTGGACCTGAATAAGGAAGAGCAAGGAGGCCGGTGTGGCTGAAGCTGAGTCATGGAGGGAGGCAGAGGACAGTAGCAGCTGGTGCCAGGAAGGTACTGATAGGGCCGGTTCTCACAGGGCCTTGCAGGCCTTTGGAAGTGGGAGGGGGGCCACTGAGAGTTTAATGGAGGAGTGACGGACGTGAAAGGGATTAGGTTTTCACAGAATCCATGAAGTGATGGTATTGAGAATGGACTGGGGGGGACAAAGGCCAAAGCGAAGAGACCAGGTAGGGACCTGTTGAAATAGTCCAGGTGAGACTGGCCGGGGCGGTGAGAAGTGGTCGGATTCTGCGTCTGCGCAGGAGGCAGAGCAGCAGACTCTGCAATGGGTTGGAGGCGGGCAGAGCGAGAAAGGAGGGCCCAGCGTTGACTCGGGGTGTTTGGGCCGAGCAGCCGGAAGTCTGCGGCTTACTGAGATGGGGAGACTGCGGGAGAAGGAGGTGTTGGGGCGCAGGGAGGTTAGGATTTCAGTCTAACTAGTTTGGAAGGTAGAGTGGCGATGTGGAGTGTAGGGTTGGATAGAGGAGCCTTCCGTTCAAGAGAGGATGGTCAGGAGCTACACTTTCTCAGGTGATCAACATGAAGAAGGTGCTCAAAGCCATGAGCCTGGATGAGGTGGCTGGAGAGCGAGACAGAAAGTGGACAGAAAAGAGGTCCACGGACTGAGCTCTGAGACTCGCCAGCATTAAGAAAGAGGACAGGGAGACAAGGACAAACTGGAAAGGAAGTCTGAGGAGGAGCCACCAACCAGAGGGCAGGAACACCAGGAGGCTGAGTGTCCTGGAAACTGGGGAGGAAATGATCGGGGAGGACGACGGTCGACTGTGAAGGTAAGGAGAGAGCTGACCACTGAGTTTCACAACGTGGAGATCGCGGGTGCCCTAAGGGGAAGAGGATCCATGCAAGCAGTTGGTTGGGTGGATTTGAGAGAGAATGGGGTAAGCAGAAC
This sequence comes from Trachops cirrhosus, assembly GCA_028533065.1. Taxonomy (NCBI): domain Eukaryota; kingdom Metazoa; phylum Chordata; class Mammalia; order Chiroptera; family Phyllostomidae; genus Trachops; species Trachops cirrhosus. Next base: position 70,672,652 of record CM052548.1, on the reverse strand, counting down.
TGGAGGCAGCGAGTAGAAACTGCTGAAAAGGGAACGAGAAGAACTCGAGGTAAGTCCCTTCAGGGGGCTATTTGCTCTGGGTCAGGCCCATATTTCTTGAACATCGAGTACAGGCCAGGGAAGGGTGCCAAAAGAGCAAGCCTGGAGCCAGGCCTCCCCCTGGGAGGAACCACCAGCAGATGAAGTCCATCTATAAACAGTGCCAGTATTCTAATAACGGATCACACCTAGTTCTGTGGGAGCAGAAAGAGGCAGGGACAGACCTCGGGGAAGTTAAGGGAAGTGGCATCTGAACTGCTCTTGAGGGAAGGGGGTGGTTGCCAAGCAGAGCAGGGAAGAAAGATGTTCTCAGCAGAAGGAAGGTCATAGTCAAGGTGTGAGCTTGAAATATCTGGAAGGGGTGCCGTGAGGACGGTGGGAGTCGAGTTTGTTAAAGTTGTAGACCGCGCCGATAGTGACCTTGTGCGGAATTTGGACTTTTATTCTACGGTCAGAAACTCTGACGGTTTCTAAGTCTTGGAGTGACAGGGTTGGCTTGCAGTTTGGAGACCCCTGGGGTTGTAGGTAGGGGCTGGAGGCAGCGAGGCCCCCAGGAGTTTTTGCAGCAGTTTAGGCAAGAAGCCGAGGGCCCGGTGGAGGGCAACGCGGTGAGGAAGTCAGGGGGTGGGGGGTGGGAAGGATGCGGTGAAAGCCGCAGGGTCCAGAGCCTCTTGAGTTGGGGACTCGGGGAGAGCGAGGCACCGATGACTCAAAGGTTTCTGGCTCAAGCCGGGCTGATGGGTTGACGAATCTTTTTGTCTCCATGGTACTTAACACACAATATAGACTTGTGAAAACTCTTCCTTGGTTGTTCGAACTCAAATATGAAAAACCTGAAAGAGCTTTGAAATCAGTTTCTAAGAAATCAGCTCCCCCCAGCCCCCGCCCCCCACCCACACACACATACAACGTCCTCGTTCATGAAGGCGATCGGGGGTGCTCAGTGCAGCTGGCCACTATGAGAGCCGCCGTACTCTGAGCTGGGCGCTTGCTTGTCCCTGAGGAGCAAAGGCAACCCTGTGGAGTAGGGGAACCATCTCGGGTCCCCAAAACTATTAACACTATGCAACACAAAGCATTATCTTATGTGATTCAGAGGAGAGTTCTCTGGGAGTTCCAAGAAGAGAAAGACCTCACAAGACATGCAGGTAGGCTCTGAGGGTAGGCAGGTTAGGACAGGTGTGCTAATAATTAAAAATACCTGCCAAGGGTCTGCTACAAGGCAGGAGCTGTTCTAGGTGCTGCGTTAACCCAGTTCATCCTCACTGCAGGGCTATGAGGTTGGGTCCTGTGATTACGCCCCATTCACAGATGAGGACAGCGAGGCTCGCAGAGCTGAGGGCACTTCTCCGGGTATCCTGGTGGGAGCTCACAAGAGGAAATGCCAGGATTGTGACTCAAGTGTCTGGCTCCAGGGTCCTACTTCTGAGCCTCCTCCCTACTGCTCCCTGGTAGGTACAGGTGAGGGGGACAGAAATAGCACTCGAGGGGGCTCAGGTGGGAGTCTGGGGTGCAGTGAGCTCCTTGACTGGCCAAGAGTAACTTTAGGGGGCAAAGCAGGAGGCAAGCTTTGTCAGGCCGTTGGGAGGACAGATTTGACAGGCAGCTCTCAGCACTGCAGGAGAGGTGACTGTCAAAGGGAGGTGCTTTCCAGCCTGGAAACCACAGGGGAGAAGCAGAAGCAGGAGGTGAGAGGGGGTTGCAGTTAAGGGACCATGATCACCAAAGCCCAGGGTGGGGAGTGGGGAGCAAGGGTGAGAACCAGCCATGGGCTTGGCCAACCACAGTGTAGCAGCAGGGGCTGGGAGGGAACCCACCCCTGCAAAGGATGCCCCCCAAAGACAACAAGCAGTTCCTCACCATCAGCCTGGCAGTGGGGAGTGGGGCTCCCTCTTGGGGCTCTCTCTCAGAGCCTGAGGGGCCTGAGTTCTTTGAGGTGAATGAAAGTTTGTCTCTCAAGCTCAGTGAATGAAGCTTCTTTCAGGGGCAGGTTTTCCCCTCCTTTTCATCACATCCTCTGGAGTTGCAGGAAGAAAAGAAGCCCAGGAATAGTGCAGTGTGGGGGAGCGTGTGCACAGGCCTTTGATTCCCCCTCCTCTGTCTCTTACATAACCACGCTGCTCGGCTTCCGGCCCTCTGCAGCTCAGGGGTCCCTGTGGAAGACTGTGTTTCTGCTGCAGGCGGCGGCCCACAGGGGCCACCGGCCTGTGTGCGTCACAGCCTCTGCAGCTCAGCGCTGAAGGCAGAGCTCCTGACTCACTCCAGCCCTGAGCTCTGCAGAGCAGCTGGCCAGCTGCCTGGCCCAGCCGCTCAGCCACCGTGGATGGCCAGACGGATGGCAGAGGTGGCTGTCCAGCCCCTCTCCGCTGGTGGGCTCAGCGGCTGGGGTGGAGGGTCCCAAACCAGTTTCGAAACAAACACAAAGCAGTGTTACCCATTCGTGCTACAAAAACTTCAAGACTCCCCAAAGGGTCAGGCCCTGCTCTAGGTGGCGGAGGTATAGCTGTAAACAAAACACAGGAGCAGCCCTGCCTTCCAGGAGCTCATATTCCACTGGGCACATGAGTGGAGTTAACCAGATTCTGAAGGACTCCAGACTTCAGTTGCTGATGATGGGCATTCCATCATCCTGTGCCTCGTGGGCCCCGCCTCTACCTCCTCTCCCAACCTTGTCCTGCCTCCTTGTCCTGGTCGCTTGGGGAGCTGGCACAAATTACAGGGCAAAGCTCAGATTAGATGCAGGTCTACAGGCCTCTATCTATCCGCGTAAACACACCACTAGGCCAGCAGAAGTGACAGGAGATTTTCCTCAAGCCTCGTTTGGGGCAGGCCTTGGAGGAGGATTTGAGACTTGCTTGGCCGGATGGAGACAGAGGTGACTCAGAAAGATCATCCAGTGATTGCTCAGGCACAAGTCCTGCTCAGCGTGAGTTTAGGTTGGTCCAAACCGCAGGTCCTGGGAAACACATCTGTGCGCAAACCAGGCTGGCGGACTGAGAGATGAGTACGTTTGGGAATCCACACCCCCCACTTGCTGTTTACTGTTTGAAATCCAAACTGGAGACTGCAGAGGAGAGGACGCAGAGGAAGCTGCAGGGTGGCTGGTGCATTCAGGGACAGCACACCCTGTGTCCCACAAGGTCACGCACTACCTGGAAAAGGCCCTGTGGCACCTGAGGGCACAAAGCACCAACTGAGGGCAGTAGAATTAGTGCGCCAGGCACTATGTGTGCCCGGGATTCTTTCTTCTGGCCACAGCATCATGATTTCCCTCGGTCCTGGTGGGACTGTCAGCCAGCTTGTGACGGACGCCACCACTGGGCTGGCCTGGCAGACCCTTCCTCCCAGGCAGACATGAGGTCGGCTGGCACAGATTTGCCCCAATGGGCAGGCCTGTTGACACGAAGCTGCCACTCGGGTCCCAGATGGCTCTGGTTCCTGTCCTTTCAGAGCGCGATTACTCAATTCTCTCTCCTACTTTGGGAACTACCCTGTGTCTGTCCACTGGGGTTGTTTTCTTGCCTAGATTATCCAGACTTGTGTTCTGTTGCTGGCCACCTCCGAACCCTAAGTGATAATAACGCTGATCTGCGGCTTGTCCCCGGACCTGCCCCTGCACGGGGAGAGGCTGACACAGAGCCAGTCAGCCCCGAGGGTCCTCAGAACCCTGCTCTCCCCAGTGGCCGTGCAGCCCAGACCCTGGAGGGCACTGCGGGCAGAGCTGCTGCCCAGCGGCACCGTGATGTCCATGGAACATCTGGCCTGTCCCCACCCTTCTGCGGTGTGGTCAGCGTTGCCATGAAGAACATCCCTTCATGGGCCACACTTTCTAGAATACTCCCTTTACTTTGCCTGAGTCCTCATTGGAGAGGACAGGTCCTTTCAGCATTTGCCCGGCAGGCAGCCTGGCCTCCCAGCTCTGCCTCCTTACTCGAGTCCAGGCTCCAAGACGGCTGTCTCCCTGCTTGCCCTCCTCTCTTCCTGGCCAGTCACCCCAGAGCCCTGGAGCTGGGTTAGGGAGAGGAGACAAGGAGCGTGAAGCAAGAGAGGAGAGAAGTAGACCCACCTACTGGCTGCAGCTCTGCCACTGCCTGGGTCAGGGTCAGCCTTGCTCCCTGTGACATCCCCACTGCGCACCCCCTGCCCCCCATCAGCATTGCATGAATGGAAGTTCTTCCCAAAAGCACCCGCTCCAAGAGAGGGGGAGCTGTCCAGGGCCCTCCTTCTTCTCGCTGAAGCTCCATGACACCCTATCTTTGTGCCTCTCTGGCTGCTGCACCTGTCGTTTTCATTCGAGAACATGCTGCCCGAGGAGGTAGTAAGCACTCCCCTTCAGTGAGTTCAAGTCGAATTTGGAAGACCATCTAACAGGGACTTGGGTTCTAACGGGACCCAAGTTCAAGGTGGGAAGTTCAGCTAAACCAACTCCAATATTCCTTCTAACTTGGGGTCTCATTATTCTATCTCTATGTCTTGCTTTTTAACTTTTAAACTCTTTTTGTTGTGAACTTTTAAGCATACAGAAAAGTATACAAGTAATACGATAAATAACAAACATAGATGTAACCTCCATGTAATGGTCAAATTCTAACTTTGTTGCCATGTTTGTTCTGGATGTCAGTAAACCCTGTACAGATTTTTAAAAACTAAATATGTATTGAGGTATAATTAACATAGAATAAAGTACACAGAATTTGAACGTGCAGTGTGGTACGTTTTGACAACTGTGTACATCTGTGTAACCACTACCCCAGACAAGATATAGAATTTTCTCTCGCTGTTTTTTCCAGTCTCTCCCCCTGCCAGAGGCAACCACTGTCCTGATTTCTGTCTTCATACATTAGTTCTGCCTGTCCTAGAACTTTATATAAAGAATCAAACAGAATTAACTCTTTGGTGCCTGGTTTCTTTTGCTCATCGTAATATTTGGGGAATCCCTCCATGATGCTGCAAGTATCAGTAGCTCATTTCTTTTTAATTTCTGAGTATTATTCCACTGGAAGAATATGCCACAATTTATCTCCTCACCCAATAATGGACCTTTGGATGACATATTTACCCCAAATAAATGAAAACATATGTCCATAAAAAGAACTGTGGACAAACTGGAAGCAACCCAGTTGGGCGTTCTATTTTTATCTGAGCATCTTCCCTCCCCGACAGAGGACAGGATGCTAACCTGATTCATCTGTGTAACCTCACAGTGTTTCAAACACAGGAGATGAATCAGTAGGGCTTTGTTAAATGGATGAAAGGCAGAGGAGGACGAAGAGTTCTCGAAGCCTAGTTCAAGAGCTGAGGGGGAAGGACAGGCCCGGCTCAGCTCCCCAGCAGTGCGGCCGAACGTTAGCAGGGAACATGTCATCGTGAGTCCGTACCAGAGCCTCAGTGCTAAGCGCAGAGCCTCGCACTGGAGAACTGCTCAGATTATACATGTGGAAGGGTTAAAAAGGAGTCAGCAGGATGCTGAGTGTTGAAATCACTAGGTCCTCTTGTTTTGGGGTCACGCTAGCTTCCAGAGCACACTTGCTTTCCAGAAGGACATACCTTCCAGAGTAGAGGGACAAAGGGACAGTGTCATACAGGGAGAAAGATCTAGGGGAGTGCTCTGGAGATAAGAAGGAGGAGCTTAGAGTTTCTAGAGAAAAAAAGTTAGAATAAACTGGGTTCTCTGTCCTGTGCAAACCCCCTACCGTCTCTCTTTCATTCTTATATGCAGCAGACCCCCACTTCAGCGAGGAAATTCACCGGCACAGCCGAGAAACCCACCATTCCAGGGTACATTGCCTGTCCGCCTTTCCATTGCTGCTTCAGGCTGACGGTTTCAGATCTTTATGAAAGCATCAAACAAAACCAGATGATGGATAGCCTTTCATTCACCCTGGCCGCGGGCTCTGACCAGTCAGCTCTTCCGGCTGTGCATGCTTCGCTGATTTTGCAGGGGGTGAAAAAACGTGGCCTCATTTCAGTGTGTTTGTTCCAATGCAGGTATACATATATTTCCTTAAATGACAAACCTTCGAAGCTTCAAGTCCTTCCAGGCAGGAGCTCAGGGTTTGAAGAGAAGTGTGGAGGAGAGGAGGCTCACTGAGCACTCTGACCCCAATGTGACTCATCACAGAAGGACCCAGACACGAGGCTCTAGAGACGTTTATCTGCTGATGCGCCAACCCTATCAGGTGGCCTGGAACCCACAGGCACTTTAGTTTCCAGTAAGTGGTATTGGAAGGAGGACTCTTAGGATTCCAGCCTCTTGTATTCTTCCTTCCATTTCTCTTCCCGAAATATCTGGGACAGCAGGTAAGCCTGTTTCCCCACCTGCACAGCGACAATGCTGGATTAGACCAGCATTGTATGACGCCTTCCAGCTCGGAAACGTGCTTCTAGTACCACGAGCTCTAAGTCGCGGTCTCACTGGTCTCAGCACTGTAAGCGCATCCGGGGGAAATGTCCTCAGAGGTCTTTGGCAGTGAGTGGCCGTGTTTTAAAGACTAAAATGAATGTTTGAAGAGAGCAACCCACTGTTTATTCTCACTGAAGCTATTTTCCTGCTCACCATGTTTTCTTTTTTAGGGTCCGATTCGGAAATGCTTTGAGCCAACTGTCAATGTGAACGGAAAACAAAATTGGGAGAGATTTTTCTGCTTTATATCCTTGTTGATAATACTCACAAACAAGGTCTCACTGCCTCCAGAGGATGGGGGAAGGATAGGAAATTCTTATCCTTCCAGGGCTAAAAATAAGTATTTGTTGATGATCTGGACAATCTGCTTGAAACAGCAGCAGCCCGGAGTCTTAACACATGAAAGTCAAGGGTGCGTCTCCCTGGCTCACCAGAGTTAAAATAAAGCTGACCTTTTTGCAAGGAAACATTCGGAAACTCGTGTCCCTGGTTTCTACACCACCCCACCCGCGCCCCATTTTCTTGTCCAAGTATCCGGTACTGAGTTTTACCCGAGACATCCTAAGTACATACTTCAAGCTGAACACTGTTTATTTCCTGTTAGGACTTATAGTGGATTATATATTCAGCCTGACCTTTAAAGAACTTATGACATAAGTAGGATTTTGAAGGATTCACTGTATAAAAGATCCTGAAGATTAAACATAGTTCAGTCAATAAAAGGATTTTTTCCTACGTGAAGACGGACAGAAGCGCTGGTCTCACACGGTTCTGTTTGCTCACCCTGGCCTGCGTGTTTTCTTCCAAGAGGGCCAGCTGTGGTGGTCTGGGACATAGTGGAAAGGAGCCTCAGCCTAGATTTCTCCAGGCGTAGACACCTTCAGCAGCGCGCTGGTACAGAACAGTCCTACAAACTGCTCACCCAAACTGCTTCCAGGCTGTTCTGACAAGGACGTTGCATGGAGGGCTTGCTGGGCAGGGCAGCGGGGACACGGGACCGACAGGGGAGCCCCTTCGGCAGTTGCCTGACTTGCCCACTTTTTAAGCCTCACGTATGCAAGGCCTCTGGAGACTATGCCATCTTTCTAACCAATGACATTTTCACATACATCACCTGTTCATTTCACCACCAGAAGTCTTCCTAGCAACGCTTCTGCTAATTCACAAACTCCATACTCCAGTTTCAATGCTAAGTAACTCCTCTGAAGGCGTGGATTCTCTACGAGAGCACTTATCTGTTAACCGTGCCTGGAGGGTTGGCGCCTGATTGTCTTTGAAAACGCAATTGCCCCCAGGGTATAGATGAGAGGCTTCTTGTCCTCTCGTCCTGTCCCAGTCAGTCACTGAAGATTTTCAAAGTAAATTACTATGCAAGCAACGTAGCAGGGACCAACCGCAAATACTTAACCTCTGGAAGGTTCAGCTTCCTCCTCTGAAAATGATGGTGAGAATAGCCTCTCAGGGCTTGTTGTGAGTGTTAAAGGAGATTACGTGAACAAAATAAACAAAACTGTGTGCGTGTGTGGGGCGGGGTGTGTGCGTGACAACTGAGTGTAGAGTTTTTAAACATCGGCATGCTTACACTTTCCTCTCTCGACATCCAAAGCAGGAAAAGGGAGAAGATTGAGGGGTAAAAAGAAAGCAGAGATTCCAAATAGGAGCTATGGGGGACTGGACGTAAGCTTTAAGTATTAAAGGAAGTAAAGAAACACCAGAGTCACACTCCCCGCTCTTCTCTTAGAAATGCGCCCTTGTAGAAAATAACATCAAAAGAGAAATTCAGCAAAAGAGAGAGACCACAAAGTTTTTCTCAGAGATGTATTCCCAGGAGTTTTTCATCAAAGATATTCCAGAGGCCCATCACCTGAGACTTCCGAGGATGTTATTACCAGAGAGAGATCTGATTTGATGTGGCACCTGCCTCAGGCTTTAAAGACGGCTAAAGAGGTAGAAGGGAAGAAGAAAGCACTGCCCTACTGGGCTGGGGAGGAGGCACACCCAGGGGGACTGAATAGTGGGGGGCAGTCTGGCTCATCCCCTTCTACAGACAGAATGTCCAGGCAGAGAGCCAACGACTGGCAGAGAAAACTGGGGCTCCTCAAAGGGATGGGGAAGCGGAAGCTGGGAGGAGGCAGGTGAGCACAGAGCCACGGGCTTCCAGACCAGCGGAGATGGGCCCTGGAAACGGCCGGGCCTCCTTGCAGAGCGCAGGCCAGCGAAGCTCAAGCAGCGAAGGGTTGCTTTGAACTTAACAAAAGGCTTTTAGCATCTGCTTCAAGCAGTAGCTGCTCAAGTTAACAAACAAGAACCTGGAACATGAGTCACTTACTGGATGGACATCTTTGGGAATTCTCTTAACTGGCCTCTAACCCAGCCATGGGCCAATAACCTACTCTCAGTGGCTCAAGATAAAAATCCAAACATTTCATAACAGATCAAATATACCTTGACTTTGGAAACATTTGGGATTATTGCTTTGGGGGATGTCCACCCACCTGGCCTGGGCATCATTGTGAAATGTCCTTGCTCGTAATACTTACAAAATGTCACAGTTCTGTTCCCGAATGAATCATGAGTTTGATTCAGCTCTTACCTTTGGGGTCATCACAGTGACATCACCAAGGAGGTCAGAACATGTTATGAATCCAAGTCTGTACACAAGACTAGAATTCACAATTTAGCTCTACCACCTATTAAGCTGTGTGACCTTGGCTAAGTTACATAACTTCTCTGAACCTCACAGGCTTTTCCTACAAAAAATACATTTTATTACCCCCTATTTTGATAGGAAGAGCCTGAGGCTCTGTTCATGTCTGTTTCTCTTTATTCTTCGTGCCCTTCTCCCCCATAGCCTTCTCCCCCCTTGGAAAGGATGTATCTGCCAGGCCAGGCCTTTGCCTGGGGAAATAACAGAAACCATAACATGCTACCACCCAGGGAGAGTCTTCATTTCAACTGTGTGAGGTGGCGAGGAGGAAACTGCAGGCAATGTCCTCATAAAATGTCACAAGACATCCTTCTCTCCTTTTCTGTTTGCTTTATCTGGTCTCCGTGCACCTGAACCCAGAGGTTATCTTCAGATTCTCTGTTTTTATCACTCTGAACTTGACCCCAGGGAAAGCGGATACAGCAGCCACATGTAGATGAGTGCATTTGAGATGGGGGGCTTATTTTATTTTTCCTCTGTGCAGTTTCTCTGACTCACTTGCTGTTTTTATTTTCCCCTGAGGGGTGACCGAAATCACAAATCTTCACGTCTGTTCCATAAAGCAGCTGGGGACCGCGGTACGACGCTGGGGGCCCCCTTCCGTCCAGGTGTCGGGAGGCAGCCATGGCTGCAGGGGGGCACGTGTCATCTCGTGAGCCGGTTTGCACAACACGAGTGCTCTGGGCACGGGTGTCAGGGCTCCTGCTGACTGGCCGACAGGAGCCAGGCCTTGCTCTCTTCTTAATGAAAACCAGTGGTGCGTGTTTCCTTATGAAAAGTTCAGACAGTGAAGACAGTCTAGATGTAAACAAGACTCCCACCACCCACCCACCATTACCACTAACATTTCAGTGTGTATTCCTCCACTACCTTCTATATAATAAGGATAATGTGGAAATAAATGTTTGCAGAAAATTAAATCACAAACTATGTGCCTACTTTTTGTTTTGTTTAAACCAAAATGTGGAATCACACTTGAAACGCTATTTGGCAACTTGCATTTTTGTTTTTTAACTGGCCGTGCTGCAGCCATTTATGTCAACAAGAACATTTCAAATGTTGTTTTCACAATGTTGTTTTAAATGGCTCTAGAATATTCTGTTCTATGCATACATCACAGTTGATCTATTCTGTGTCCTATTGACATTATTTTCCCATTTTTTTGTTATTATATATAATGCCTTAGCATTACATTTACATATGTGTATGGGTCCAGTTATTTCATGGAACAAATTCCCGGGAGTGGGATCACTGAGCAAATCATTATTCTCAGAGCCTTCGCCCCACATCATCCCTAATCACCACCTTTTTTCATGAAGTCCATCTCTTTGGGACATTTTTGACCCAACTAATTCAGGGCACTATTATGTTGGGAATAAAACAGAGGAGAAAGGGAAGCAAATAACTGAATAAACTGCAAACACTTCCTTTTTTGTTGTCCATACTTAAATACTTGTCCTCTTTTTTTGTTTTTTAACAAAAAGAAAAGAGAGAGAGTACGAGAAACATCGATTTGTTGTTCCATTTATTTAGGCATTCATTGGCTGCTTCTCGCATGGGCCCTGACCGGGGATTGAACCTGCAACCCTGGCGTACTGGGACAATGCTCTAAGCATCTGAGCCGCCCAGCCAGGGCCAACACTTGCCTTCTTGAAGACCCTTTAGTCTGCCATGCAGCCGGGCCCAGCTATCCCAGGCCCTCGGACACTGCGCTTCCTTTCCCCAGGTCAACCCTCTCTCTCAACACACGCATTGCTTTCTGGGACCTATAACATGCTTTGCACACAGAAATTTGTAATCTGAATTTTCTCCTTTGAACTGCAGGAATGAAGAAGCACCATGTGTTGATCAACTATTGTGATTTCTGAGTTGTGATTAACACTGAGGCGAGCTTTCTCGACTCATGCTCACCCGGTTGTGGTCGTCACTGTTCTTGCCTCCTGAAGCCTGATCCCTGAGGGCTGACAATCTGGAGCTGAACCCGGTGGTGCCCAGCACCGGGTGTGGGGGGAGAGTGGGAGAGGCACAGTTGGGACCAGGGGAAGACCCCCTCAGAGAGACCCTGTTTCCTTCTTGCTCCTGTTTCTTCTGTCTCTTCACTCTTTCCACCTGACCAGGAGGGCAAGAAAGAGGGAGCATGGTGTGGGGGTGGAGGAGGGGGAGCCTTTGACCTTCAAGTCACTCAACAACTCCAGTGATGGACGGAAATGGAATTTGACCTTGTGGATAGGAAAGCGGCCTGGAGGCTCTCCGTGGGAGTCTGGTGAAACCGTAAACACTGGGTAAACAGAAACCTTGAACCCATGCCACTCCCGTAAAACAGGACACCTGGGTGCCCGTTTAGTCTCTCCAGCACCTCAGATGATTGTTGAGATCAAATGGGATGACATTTATTTGCTTTGAAAATAAGCTAGAGGGTATAACTGGGAGAAATAACTGAATAAATATACGCTCCTCCAACTGAAAACAGGGTAAGGTCAGGAGACTGGCGCCAGCCCTTATCCACGTAGTTGGAAAACTGACCACACCAGGGCGTGTAAGCGCTGCTAGACTGACTTCTCTAGATGCGCAGCAGGTACGAAGCTGCCTTGAGAGGCCAACGTAAACACATCTAGGTCTTGGTTACTTGACTTGAAACAAAACTGTTCAATTTCTAAACTTTCCAATTCTTCCAACTTAACATATTCATAGATATCTTTTTAAAAAAATAAACAAATTCTCCTTCTCCAAAGTATGGCAAAGCTGAGGGTGTGGAGACAGTGAGTGGCCGGCGATGTGGGCTTAACTCTGACTGTCCCCACTTCAAAGATGGAGAAGTGAAGTAAAAGGATTTGTGATCCCCAAGACAAGACTTTAAGCCAGACTTTCCCCGCCTTGAGATCTGGGGCAGTGGGCACTGGAGGGCTTAACCAGACAGAACTTTTCCTGTGGTTTCCCAGCACAAGGAAGGGTTCGTGGGTCACCACTCATTGTGGAGTGGGGAGAACTCATGAAAAGTCTGTGTGGTCAGGGAGGTGCGTGTGAAGGACACGTGGAAGCTGGACACTCTGCTGAAACCTTCGTTCACCTGGGGCTGGAGACTCCTGCTTCGGAACTCCTCATGTGACGTCACTCGGTTTGCTGAAACAAATGTCATCGTTTTGCAGGTCTGTACCTCTGGCAACTACCCCTTTAGGAACTCCAGGTAACAAACAACAGCTGTCGGTGCCCTAGCTCATTCTGGCAGCTGCTGAGCTGTCCCAGCAGCTGGGGCCGGGGAGGGGCCACGCCTGTGTCTCTGGGGTCAGGATGACATGAGGCAGAGAGGAGGATGGCTGCAGGGACTTGGGGGTGGCCTCTGGGGTGGGGAGTGAAGCTCAGCTTTGCTATTCAGGCCCAAAGAGTCAATGTGCCTGTTGCTGATTAAGTTATGAATAAAAATCAAAGTCAGAAATAGGAATTGCTAATAATTAGGTGTTCAACCAAGACTCATTTAAAGTCCTTTGGCATTTCGTAGTCCCAAGGCCCAAAAAGAATCATTAGACGTATGTAAATTGTGCTTTGAAATGAAATGGAATACATTTGGTGTTTTATTAAAGACTCCTTTGATTTGGATGGATTTTGTCTGTTGGTTTCTGCTCCTTCCCCACTATCATCTGACGGGGAGCCTGAGGCCTTTTTATTTTCATGCCTCCTCCCCCAGCAGGAATGACACACCACTACTAGACCATCTTAGAACTCAACTCTGCCTGTTAATTGTGGGAAAACCGAGCTTGTGTGTGTGTGTTCATCCTTCTCTTTCCCCTTCTTCTCAACCTCTTGTGAATGTCAGGGGAAGCAGTTTGGCAGTTATTGGAAGATCTAGAAACTTCTGAGTCTATTTCACAATACATCTCTTTCATATCTCTTTCATAACACCATAATTAAGTATGCTAACACTGAGAGATCTAATTCTTCCTTCTTAACTCTGCATTTTATACTTGAAAGGCATTAACTGTTGTCCTGCCCTGTTACCCACTGAGAAAGCTTCCTCTGGGGGACTTTGAGAATTCGTTAATCTGTGTGTGCTAGGTCTCCTGGTAAGTGACTTACAAGGAAACAGGATTTAACAAACACAAGGAAAGTGTTTTACAAACAATTTGCCAGATGGCTCTTCTCTGCTTGTCATATTAGCTTGGTTTTGTGACTTACGAGTAAATGTCCTGTCCAATTCCCATCGGAGCTGCAGAATTAGCAAGACTGTATCAGAGGAATAGCTGAATAAATCCTAGGCAAAGGGGTGTCTTCAAGCATAAAACTGCTGGGTGACTTCGGTCACATGGGGGAAACTGACAGGACATTTGTGAAACCACCCACAAAGCCTACATAGGAAGCAGGACTGTCTTTCCACCACAAAACCAAACGGAACCCGATCGGAGCACAGTTTGCAGTAAATCTGTCTCCTGGACTTGCTGTGATTGTCCTTCCTTCGACTGTGGGATTGGAGGCACCAAAATAGTGCGTGTGACTCTGGCTTTTCTCAGGCTGCGCGGATCCCAACCGGGAGGAGTAAGAAAATGCCAAAAGTTTCTCAAAGCAAAATATTTTTTCATTTTCCATCCAGAAAGGTTGGGAACTTGGTTTTGTTTTTTAAACCCCTTCAAGGTTTTAATGGCTATTATCATCTGATAAAGAAAAAGGAGAGATTTCCCTTCCTCCAAGAGTAAAAAACCCTTCCACGTTAAGGTCTCTTGATCCATTGCAGAGTAATCATTTTCTTTAGGTCTGGTTTTTCTAAGTCTGAAGTGGAATATACAGTCAGACATCATTCTCCAGGCCCTTGAGAGCGGGCGCTGTTCTGTGCCCACCGGTGAACCTGGAGCCAGGGGAACTTGGGGCCGGGGAAAGACAGGCCAAGTACAGATAGACTCCGAGACTGCCCATAGATGGACTCACATGTAATTGTCCTGCTGTCGTTTGTGATTCTGTTTAAACTGAAGTGGATGGGAATAGCAAATGTCCTTTCTCAGGCCATTTGAGCAAACTAACATTGGTTAAAAGTTTGAGTTTTTCTTACGAAACAAAATGGAACAAAAAAATAGCTCACAAGAGCGTTAAAACTGAAAGTTGAGAGACCCGCCTGCTCTCGGGTTCCAGCTCGGCCATTGATTTTGTTTGTGACGTAAGCACTTCAGTCCTTGTTTTTTCTATCTGTGAAGTGGGGGTGAAGGGGAAGGGTTAGACTAGACTACTTTTAAGTTTCCTCTACTCTGGATGTGCAACGATACTTTTCCTCTTTAGCCCTCCTTTCTTGGGTGGCTGGGTGAATGGTGGCGGAGATCATCTTTCTTTGGAAAGTTTTTAACACAAGCATCTTAGAGGTACACAGGTATAAAGGACTGGTGTTTATCTCTGTCAGGGACTACTTATGTAAGATTTAGGTATATTAAACAATAGAACTTCAAAATCAATGACGGATACAGTTATGAATGAAAACTTGATTTTCTAAGCAATCATCTTAGCGTGGTGTCTGACCCAAGGCCAAGTGCATCACCCGCACACCTTTGTATTTGCTTTGCACTCTGCCTGGAACGTCTCTCCTTGGGACCTTACGTGGCAGCCTCCTCGGCATTTGGTTCCCAGACAACGTCTCCCCTCCGGCTTTACGCTGTCTCTGATCGCCCGTCTAAAGAAGGTTTCTCTCTCTCCCCATCACTTACACTGTTTCACTCTCCATCTAGCTCTTATCATTATCTGGAATGTTTTTACATTTTTCATTTGTTTGCTTTTTCCTTGCCTGTCTTCCTCCATTAGAAGGTAAAATCACGAGAGGTTCAACTGTGTCTTGTTCTCTGTGATATCTCCACGGCCAGGGATAAAATTCTTAAGGGGTCTTTGTTGAGCAAATGGGCACATCTCCATTTCTCTTTCCCCTCTCATGATGCTCCCACTCTAAACTTCTTGCAGGTCTTCAAACACGCCGTGCAATTACCTTCATGCTATTTGCTCTGCCAGGAAAACCCCCTTTCGCTGTTACAATTCTACCAAGCCTCGAAGCTCAAACGCTCTTTGCCCTCTGGGACGGCGCCAGCATAGAGCACTGGGAGCCACTGTAGCTCCTACCACACTGTGATGGCTTCGTTCATCTGTCTGGCCTACGAGTCTGAAGAGATCCTTGACGTCAGCCACCGAGGCTTACTTATCTTGGCACCCAAGGCTTAGCATGGTGTCTGACCTAGTAAGGGCTCATGAGTGTTTGCGAATGAAGGATTTCCTCCGAAGCTTTCGGATAATCAGACTTGGATATGCAGACACTGCCTTGCAGGCCTTTGACCTTTGGGAGCCCATGGACATTGCCACTGCTGTGTTTCTGGAGGGGGTCTGACCAGGGGAGATGCCTGTCATGACCATGTGGGAGAGGACAGAAACTGCAAAGTACAAGATACAGGCAGATACAAGCGAGAGTGCTGCCTCTGCTGAGAGACGCGGGCAGGAAGGCACGTGCAAACCCTTTTACCGCAGGGCGTTTGGCCTTTCACCATCAATTCATGAGCAGATGCCCAGGCCACAGTCACATGCAGCCTAGGAGCTATGGACGACCTGGTAACATTTCCAAGTACTAGCTGTCTGGGCGACAGATTCTCCCCAGGTCCCTGGAGGAAGCACAGAAAGACATGTCAGCCTCACCCACTCCGATACTTTTTCCAGGATCGCTTTAACAAAATGGGGCCGGAAAGGGGTCTGCCATAAATGGTCACTTGATGGAAATGCAAAATATCTTACCTAATCACTGCATTCCACTTCTGGTCTTACAAAGAGAGAAATATTAAGATATCACGTTCTTTTCCATCTGTTTCTGACTCTCTGGCTCATTAAACAGGGTAACATGCATGACCGCGCCCCCTGCTAACTGAGGTGGGCTGCGCAAAGGTTAGGAATTTTTATTAAAAATGGTTATCACACTGCAAAACACCCCTACACATTGAGGCTAATTTTCACTTAGAAGGGATATTATTGAAGATATTTATAATACAGAGGAGACTTCCTAAAAGCAGTAGGGAAAATAACACCAGTAGAACAAGATAGCATTCTATAAAAATGTATTGATTGGAGAAATAAAAATTGTATCTGGTTTGACAAGAGTATGGAAAGTATGAAGTCTAGACAAATAACATTTAAGTAAGTAGCCCAGATTTTAAGATCAGTTTTAAAAGTACTAAATTTAGGAGGATTTCATGGAAGGTTTGTTTAATGGAACAAGATTTCCTGGAGGGCTTGATGCTATGGTTTTGATGTTTTTAGATATTATCATGGCATCATACGCTTCCTCTTGAATTACACTGTTACATGTTTTCTCAGTTGGGTGTGATTTCTCGTGCTCTTAATGCCTCGCCCCTTTTTATTTTCTTTTGTTTCCATCTTATATTATGATGCTTCTATCTTATTTCCTCTATTAATGTTCAATTCTTCGAGGGCAGAGCTTGGAGCTTTCTCATCTCTGTAGCTCTTGCATAACTCAGTGCAGAAATAGAGATTCAATACGTTGGACCAAAGTCTGAATTTACTGATACAACCAAGTTCCCTTACAATCCAAAGGAAAAAGAAAAAAAAACTCACGAGAGAGTAATTTACAAATCATAGCACCAATTTATGATAAGGGTTTATGCTGATGTTGGCAAGTATTTTTTTTAAATGTATTGATTTTAGAGGGAAGAAGGGAGAGAGAGATTGAAACATCACTTTGCTGGGCCACTTATTTGCACATTCTTTGGTTGATTCTCATATGTGTCCTTACCAGGGATTGAACCCACAACCTTTGTGTATCAGGACAATGCTCTAACCAACCGAGCTCCCTGTCCAGGGCGTGGCAAGTATTTCTGGTCACGTTTTCAGATGTACTGCCCTGCCCCCGTTGTGGCGGAGTGAAGCCACGTGGCTGGTTCTGGACCCCGAGCTGTGCAGAGAAACGGTATGTGTCACTTTTGAGCTAGAGCTCTGACCAGCCGTCCCAAATGGCCAGAGACTGAAGCGTTTTCCAGGAAGTGGAACTTACAGGGCCGAACCAGGACAGTCGCTGGCAAAGCAGGCCAGTTGTCACTTTCACTGGAGCATTTAATTGTTGGGTCAAGATCCTCCACAGTTCTCTCTTCTTTTTTTTTCCTTCTGGCAAGACTGGGATGCGCGATCGCCCTACTGATGGCTATTCCACTGGGATAGGACCCTCCCCTGAGTGCCCCAGTCCCCCAGTCTCCATTTACCGGCTCCGTCTTCTCAACAGCCTTCCTGCCTGTGGCTGACTCCTAGCTTATAGAGTCATGCTGATTTAGATTTAAAAAGACATTACTTGCTAGGCTTACGTGTCCTGGTTTGGGGGTTTTGTGTTCATTTTTTTTTCTTTCTCAAGTCATTCTTTTCCTCAATGTTGAGATGTTGAGGGTAGAACTGACTTTTTCTCCTGTAGTTCTTGTTTTATTCAATACAACAAGGCCTTGTATTCATGGCCTAAGTAAGTTCACTCTAATTTCTCTATTCATAAAATAAACAGGACACAGCCTGCTTTGAGGAAGACCTATCGCACAAATGCAAGGCATCTTATTTATTAATTTTTTTACTTATGATTTGGTAGGGGTGGGGTGGGAATGGGAGGGTGGAGTGGAGAGGAAAGGGAAAATGTCATGGGAGTATAGTAAGTATTCTCATAGACTCCTTTTAGGAACACAGTGGAGGAATTTAGGGAGCATAGCAAACGAGTTGGAATCAAGCCAGTCTGGATGGCTCCGTCCTTCCATCGGTGGGAAAGTGCTCCTTTTGAACACAAGTGCCTTATATGCTGAATTTCTCAATGCCGGGATATAGGAAATGTGCTTTGTGTGTCATGTAAAAAAAATTCCAGATTCTGTGGCCTCGAGATCTCAGCACTGTGATCTGGAAAAGAGGGGTCGGGACTCTCGAGTTGTCTGAACCCGCTTGCCGGGCCCTGCAGCAGCTGGGATGCGCCCCTCTTGTCTGGGGAAGCTGGCAGCTGATGTTGTGGACGTTGTGTTTTACATGGGACCCATGAGATGCTGAGAAATGTCTGCCCTCTCCTTGCCAAACCTCCCAGACTATTTGAGGTTTTAGCGGAAAAAAATGGAAGCCAACTTTTTATTGTTCAGAGTTCCCTTAGGGACAGCTCACCTGTGATCTGGATCAAATACTAAATAAAATTCATTCCTTCATGATGACGTATTGTTTGCTTACTCATAGGAGGTGGGGCATGGGGGTGGAGGAATGGAACTGATGAAGCCCAAGAAATCAGCTGTTATTTTTTGGCTCCTGAAAAGTCAAGGGCTGTACACCCCAGAAAGACAGAATGTAAGAGTTTGGACCCTGGAAACTCTGAGCAATGTTAACTCACCCACAAGATAGGCGCTCTTATTTCCACAACACGTGGGCAATGACAACAGACAATATTGACCCAGTGTGCACGTGGAGCACGTGCTGGGTGCGGTTTTTTAAATCCATTTTTTGATATCCTGCCATTTGAATTCTCAAAAGCTCCATGAGGAAGGAGCTTTTACTATTATCCTTATTTCCTGGATGAGGGAATAGAGTTTTAAGAGATGAAACATTTAACCCAAAGGCCCAATGGAATCATGGGCGGCAGCACCAGTAACCGGATCCCTGGATCGCCGGATCACCATCTGGGGGACTCCACAGCCCTGCCTGGAAGGGCAGTGCTCCATCACTCTGGGACTGAGGAGAGTGAGCCAAACGCACTCACCGTATGAATGCTTTGTGTGACCTGTTGGGGGCCTGTACTTCCAAACTGTGCTAAGCAGTACCCCTTCCAGTGTTTCCGTTTGGGGCATCTCTGGATTGATTTCACTTTCCTTGACTCCAAAGGGAGGGTCCTTAAGGAATATAATGCAGTAAACGAACCGAATCTGTGTTTCTTTGGAGGGAGCTTTGCGTAGAAGGGATGCAGATGCCCTCGTTCAAGGCTGGGACTTTTGCACAGTGGGCTGTGGAGAAACCTGCGGTTGCCAGCAACCCACTTCTCCTTTCTGGAAAAGCTCAACCTTAGTCTATCCAAATTAGGAAAAACTGCTATGTTTTGTAAAGGATTCCTAGAGAATTTTCCATACTGTAGGAATCAGATATTTGACTACCTCAAGAGGACAAACATTTTTTTAAAATATAAACAAAAATTTTTTAATGTTACTTTATTCGTTGAAAGACTTTAAGTGGAAAATATCCAAACATTAAGCTATAGGATTAGCAGATTTTTTTAAAGGGATCTCCTGCTTCTGGGCCAACCCTACCCTGAGGTTGAGTCAAATATGAGTGAAAATCAGTCTTATGGTCTCAGCTCCCTCCAGCAGGGCCAGCGTGGAAAGTGGTTAATCCTGACTGTAGGAGGAAATGTAATTTTATTTTAACAAGTACTATTCAATATTTCCTACATTTAGTATGTGTTACTTCTATGAGTCTTAAACTAGAAATATTATGAACGATTTACATATTCTTGAGTCTCAGAACTAAAACCTCTTCACCCTGCCGTGCATTGAAAGTCAGGGGTGGGGATGATTCTCACCTATACGTGTTTCACTTGCTGGTAGGTTACCTGTTCCATTATGCTCATTACTCCTCAGGCAGGGACCACTGTGGCCTCCTTCCCCACACGGAAGAGCAGTACTCTGTTCTTGAACAGGTAAATATCCACCTCCTGCAACATTCGGAAGGCATAAAAAGTTCCCTCCTGGAAGCACACACGTTATCAGTCCCTTATGTATGTTTCCAGATATTTTTTTCCTCTTTATATAAGCAAACACACACACACACACACACATCCATTGCAGCAAGTTTCAGCCAAAATAAAAACAAAAGCAAAGACTAGAAATAAAGTTTTGGGTCGCTGTGCTTTGGGCTGGCCTACTTACCCTCTCCTCTACTTTCTTCTTTGGGACTGAGGCTTCTGACCTCTGATTCAGAGTTTAAGCCCTACCATTTCCCCATTCCTCCCTCTTCCAGTGCAGAGAGAAAGAACCACTCCTGTTTTTTTCTGATCCCAAGGCACCTGTCTCTCCTTCTCTTTCCTTTGACTTCACTATGAGATGATGGAATGGTACTTTCCAGCAAGAAGCCCGAATGCAGAAGACGTGGAGAGGAGAGCCGAGAAGGGGCTGCAGCAAACCACTATGGCTGGGGAAACTGTCGCCACGCAGCTCACGGACTGGGGAAGGCACGGGCCCCTCAAGGGGGTGACCTCGTGGCCACTGAGAGTACAATATGCTCCCCGCTCCTACTTCTGTTGGGGTCACGAGGACTTCCTCCTTCATTTCCCGGCCCGCAGCCCAGGGCACTGGGTACCAGGTGGCCTTTGATCAGTGTCACGTCAATCCTGAGAAGGGTGCTTGGTCACAGTGAAAGGAGATTTGAAGTTAAAAGCAGTTGCTGAGCATCCAGCCTAGTAAGAATTTGCAGTATTATTAGTGACAGCAGAAATCACAAGGTTTTAACTTTCCCCCCCAAAAAAGCAATTTACCCTCCTCTCCCACCACAGCTCAGTTTTAGTCAGAATTAAACGTTGTTCCTCCTACTGAGTCACAGGCTGTGAGGACAGGGACCCTGGTGACGGTGCGGTCTGGTCCTCCCCTTGACAGGCCCACGTGTCTCTCACTGATCTGCTTTGAGACTTCCAGTCTCTGTACCACTAGGAGGAAATGTATTTGATTTTCCCTGAAAGAAAAAGTCCCATGGACAAGGTCATCTGTCTGTCTCTGACGGTGTATGTCAGACAGCGTCAAACATGGTGACTCATCGTCGCGAGTCAGAGCAAGCCTACTCGCTATCACTTAGGAAAAACGGGCTCCTACTGCCTGGGTAGGCTGACTGCCTCCAGTAACTCATGTCTCCGGAGCTGAACGCTGATGAAATCATTTTTAACGACAGTCTCTAAATAGCTCAGGCTTGTGTGTTGTTGTTTGTTTTGGTTCACGACAGGTCCTGGGCTATGATTTCAGCCCTTAGGTGGGGTAAGAACCACTGGCTAGTGAGAAAAATTTGCATTCTTCCCTTTCCTCCGGGAAATGGTCTGGGTTCCATGAGATGAAGGGCTGGATGAATGCTGAGGGGAAGAACCCTCGGCACACCTGTGGCCTCCCGGGCCACCTGCTCTTCCTCGGCTCTGGGCCTTCGTCTCTCCTGCGAGGGATGCTGTCCCAGATAGACCAGCTGGGGTCTCAGGGCAAATCCCCCACCAGGATCTGGTCTCCTGGTTGGACTCTCAGATCCAGATATTCTGATCAGGCACAGAGGAACGTATATCACATATGTGTGTTACCATGTCATCATAATCGAATTCCCGCGAGGACGTGAATTGGGAATAAGAAATACAACCACCAAGTGGACCAGAAGACAGTTCGTTGAGCAGCCCTTTTTCTTCCTGTAGACACATGTACGTGTGCAGCCAATTACGATTTTAGGAAGGCCCTGGCACAGCTCGAATCAGAGGAAAGGAGTGAATTTAATGGACATCCGATTTTGTTGACCATTCCTTGTTCCCGCGTGCTTGTGTGTGTAGCCAACTTGCTAAAGTTAAAAGACAAAAAGCTTTACAGATTCTTTGTTGTTCTATCTTTTTATTTATTTATTTTTGGATAATAATAATAAACGTGCACATGTTAAAAATTTCAAAAAAATAAAGGGGGTACAGTGAAAGCAGAATCGTTCTCCCACCTCTGGACCCAGTTCTCCAGTCCCTACCCATAGCTACCAGTTTCTGGTAGCTTCTTTGTGCTTCCTTCGGAGATAAGCTAGGTGTGTAGGAACACACATGTGTGTATATTTCTTCCACTCACATTTTATACGTACGTCTGGTAGTCCTCTAGACACACCGTTACATGCCTTGCTTTTTCACTTAACATTGTACTTGGACATCTTTCCAAGATGTCTGATTTTTCCAGTGTATGGGCACACCATGATTTGATGGGCACATGTGTTGCTTAAAATCTCTGGCTATTACAAAAACTACTGAAATAAATAATTTAAGGGCTTTTCTTTGTTTTGTTTTCTTACCATGAAATGCTTTAATAAAATATCCATCTCCTCCCATGGGGAGCTCTCACGTGATTGGAGTGGTCTGGTCCACCACGCCCAGCAGCTTTCTTCCCGGACATTGATATACACTTTGTTTTTTAACACTGTCCACCCCCGACCTTCTGCCCAGGCAGGTTCACCATTGCCCTTCCATCTGAGCACGATGTAGATAACTAGATGTCTGTCTGTTTAGTTAGACTCATACTTTAGTCAATGCCTCTGTTAGACTCTGAGTTGCCGAGATTACATTACCAAGATCCCAAAGCTTCTTGGCCATATCTTTACAGAAAACGGTGTTACTTTTAGGAATGCAGAGTATAGAGATGTAGTGTGTGCGCATTTCAAACTTGCTTAAGTTTTGGGGAGAAGGAGGTTTACATTGCAGCAATGCAAATAACTTAAAAATGAGTGTTCGACATCTGGGTTTTTTAAAAATCCCACTGACACATTGCCACCAGAAATTCTTTATTGACCACATTCCTGGGGACTCCAACTTCCTGTGCCCTCTTTCAGGGCTGACTTTGCTTTCATATGGTGCGTTATTAAAAGCCTGTGCTACCAAACTCCAACATTATCAACTTCTTCTCTCCCTCCAGAAAGAGTAGAGTATACATCTTTGAGTATTTAATGCCCTGAGGAGTACAGAATTGGGACATGAGGCCACTAGGACGATACTATTACCTACCAGCACCCCTTAGATGGATGCTCAACTCTCAAGAGCCAGATCAATGAAAAATAAAACCCATTACGGTAAGCTAACTGCTACCTTATGCATTACTTGCTATTTGTAACTCCTCTGACACATAGGCCTCCGAGTGTATAATGGCTCTACCATGCTATGAATTTATTTCTTGCTCACGTAAGTCGGGCACCGAGCAGCTCAGGAGAGTGACCCTCTTCCACATCGTATTTCTGGTCCTGAGGCTTCACTGGCTCTGCTATCTCTGACAAGTGGCTTCCAAGACGGATGCCCCATCACTTGGAAGGAGAATAAAGTCACAGAGGATTGCTGCATGGCAGGCTTTCATTGGCCAGACCTGGGGGTGGTGCAAGTCCGTTTTGCTCAGGCTCTACAGGCCAGAACTCAGTCACGTGGCCACCCAACTGCAAGGGAGCCTTGGAAATCGAGTTCCTTGCTGGGCATCCACTTTCTGGCAATAAGTCCATACTATGGAAGGCACCTATTTTCTTCTATAAACATCACTATCATGTTTTTGTATATCATCTTTTAAAAACTTATTATTTACAAGGCTTTGTAATGTGTGTGTGTGTATACATATCCTAAGCTTCTGATCAATAAGTAGTCATTTGTTGTAAATATTATCCTATTTTATAGAAGAAGAAACTGAAACTCTGAGATTAAGTTGCTTGCCCACACATACATGTAGTACATTTTGGAATTTTGGGTCGAATCCTGGTCTACCTGATTTCCTAAATAGTAGTTCTTGCAATGTTTATGTTCAAGTGCTGAGCTAGAACAGACACATTTGAGCCTTTAACAGCTAAAGCAAAGACAGAGACCAGCCCCAATGTTGCCCTTTCTTTTTCTTTTTCTTTTTTTTTCCTAGTGGCACCACACAAGACCAGACGA
Source organism: Trachops cirrhosus (assembly GCA_028533065.1). Classification (NCBI taxonomy): domain Eukaryota; kingdom Metazoa; phylum Chordata; class Mammalia; order Chiroptera; family Phyllostomidae; genus Trachops; species Trachops cirrhosus. The sequence goes on along the minus strand of CM052548.1, from coordinate 70,648,874 downwards.
TCTGAATAATCAGGTCTTCACGTTATCATCTTACCTTTCCTGTCTTTGTTGTCTAGAATCTGAATTATTTTCAATTGTTCTCAAGGATTCAACTACCAGTCTTATAAGGACGACTCCCAAATATTTATCTGCAGCCCTAACATTTCATCTTAGCTTAGATTCATACATCTGACTGCATACTCACCACCTCCACAAACACCCCAAATTCTGTATGCCCCCCAAATGAAGGCATTGTCTTCATACCCTCAAACCTGCCCATTTCTCAAGCTTGTTAGTCAACATCACTGGCTTTGATGAGCTCCCCAGCGTGTCAATGCTAAACATTTGTTTTTCCATTGCTGCTCACCTCTTGAACATTCAGTAGATTCTCAGCTATTTTGCGTATTTTCTAGGCAGTTCAAATGTCATCCATCACTCTTGCAGGTAGGCTGGAGGGACTATTTTGAAATGGTGATGATGATCATCTCAAGAAAACTTCCTCCACGGGCAGGCCTCCGCTCTTCTCACTTTCTGTTTGACAGCGAGGAAACAGCGGGGTGGGGGGGACTTCGAGACCACGCAAATCCTCAGGCACTCAGGCATGGCCTGAGTCATGGCCACCCACTCATGGAGTTATATTCACGCTCATGAAAATGACTGTGTGGGCCATGCATGTACCTTCCATCATCTCTGCCCAACCTCTTCTCTGGGGACGACTCTTCTCCTCCCATCTCTCCCACCTTTGAGCTGATCTGAATGCAGAGAAGAGCCCCACACATCGAAGTTCCTCTTCTGCACAGACTTTCTGAAGAGTCTGCGGGAAGCTGGTACTTGCCCTTAGTGACCTCAGCCCATGGAAGCCCAGGGGCCTCCCCGAGACAGTCTACCTCCAAGAAAAACCCAGGCCACCAGTGACAGTTCTCAGACCTAGTGAGAGAGGGGCTGGAAAGGCTAACTGCTACCGATTACTAAATTAAAAAATAGGAACAGAAAAAGCAAAAACACCAAGAAGATCTCCCAGAATAAAGACTAATGGGAAAATGGCAGTTAACAATCAGAGAACTTAAATTCTTATTTTCTGCTACCTCTTCATTCTTTGCCAAAAATAATCTGTTATGAAATGTGGAAGAGAACATTTATAGCTGTTGTTTAATTTTCCCCTCTCATGTACCAAGCATTGTTGCTGATCTTTGCAAAAAGCTTGCTAGGCAGCTACTATACGTATTTTAGAGATGAGGAAACTGACTTCAGAGAGGCTAATTAATGAGCCAATTTACATAAGTGAAGAAAGTTCCCCCCCACCCGCCAAGTTTTTATATCTAGCCAAGACCTAGGCAAAGGACCATGTCCGCCTCAGCACTTGCATACACCCAGAGCTAGCACAATTCCGAACACGAAGTCGGGGCTCAGCGGATGTTTGGGGGCTTTTGCTTAGGCTCCTTGTCAGAACTTCATCTCGGGCAATCACAGAAAGACGCTGGGGCCCAAGCAGAGGGAATAATGTCATGTGTGACCCTGAGCCCTGAGAATGTCAGCAGGAGGTATCACTACACCCTGACCAGACCGGCCCAAAGAAAACAGGCCCGTCTTACCAAACGTTTTCGAGGATGTGGATTAACCAGAGCGTTTGTGCTTTGCTGGTGGGAATGTGAAATGGCACAACCACTTCAAAAAGCAGTTTGGCAATTTACTTATTTATTTTTGTCTTTTTAAGTTTTTTTTCCCTTCAGCTTAGTGAGTTCTTTGAAGTTACACAAACATTTACCATGTGGCCTAGCAATCCCACTCCTAGGAGAATGAAAATCTATGTCCACCCTAAGGTCTGTATGCAAAGGGTTATTGTAGCTTTGCTCGTAATAGCCCCAAAATAAGTATTTGTAGCCTTCATCCAGTAAATCCATAAAAAATTATGGTACATCCACGTAATGGAGTACTACACATCAATAAAAAGGAGTGAACTTTCGGTACCTGTAACAACGTGGATTATGTTAAGTGGCAACGAAGCCAGAGACAAAACGCTATGCTAATCTCGGATATAAGGAGGTTTCTTCTGGGCAACCATCCTTATTAAATCTCCTTCTACTACCTGTGTCTTGCTTGTGGTCCCAACATAAGCTTTAGGCCTCTGCTTTTATTATTCTTTGATTTCCGGTTCTTGAACATTTCTCTTACTTTCTAAGATGTAGAACATACATTACCATGATAACATTTGTTTGTTATAATTTATCAACAAACTGGTTGTAGTTCAGCAGGAGGAGCTTCAGAGACTCTGGTTCACCATACTGCTAGCACTCGCAATTTCCCAGCCCTCTAAAATTTTTTTCCCACCTTTCTCTGTCACTCTGTTTTAACTCAATGTCTTGTAAAACAGTGTAGTGAATGTCCATGCACCGTTATGCAGTTTTAATGATTATCAACATACTATCATTCTCATCTCGTCTCATTGCATCCTCCCTTGTTCCGCTTTTTTTTGAGAATTTTAAGGCGCATCCCTGACATTTTATCATTCCATTCCTAATAGTGCCAATCTGAATCTTGCCCTCAATATGACTGCAATACCATTACCATATCTTAATATCAAATAGCTGCCTGTGCAAATGTTATTTTTTATATAGTTTCTTGGATCTATTTTCTGAGTTTCTTATCTTGTCTCCATAATTTTCTTCTCTCTATTCTTTGAGGTGTTCTTGATTTTCAAGGCCACTATTTTAGATATAAACAATGACTTTAGCTACTAAAATTTTCACTTTGCAAATCCTATCTTTTAAATTATTTTCTTAAGATTTTATTTATTTATCTTCAGAAGGGAAGGGAAGGAGAGAGGGAGAGAAATATCAATGTATGGTTGCTTCCTGTGCATTCCCTGCTGGGAACTGGCCTGCAATCCAGGCATGTGCCCTGACTGGGAATCGAACCGTGATCTCTTGGTTCACAGGCCCGCGCTTAATCCACTAAGCTACACCAGCCAGGGCAGCAAATCCTATCTTTAAGCTGCAGGATTCTGGGCTTTGAGACTCATCATTTTCCCCCTCCAGTGTCCAGCTCTCACCTTCAATAACCCTGTTTCACTGGCCCGTGTCCTGATGGTTTGTTTAATCTCATCCTTCACCACCTGGTTGCTCAGGCTTCTCAGGTGAGGCTGCTTTCTTTGGGACACAAGTCTGGATGGTAGAATACCTTTCATGGCAGAGGCGCCTTAATTAGCGTTTGTTGAGTCAGTCACGGATCTATAGCCAGAGACTGTGTATCTCATTCCATTACTGTCCTCCTCTGAACAGACCGAAGTAGTAATATTTTCACCTGAAGAACTGCCGTGCATTTGTGCTTCTGAAGGCAATCCTTTCCAGGAAAAATGGTCTCTCCCGGGTATATTTTTAGCTGTTAAATGGGCTGTGCCAAGCTTGGTCTTGACAACTTTCCTTGGGTCAGATGAGTATTTATCCTGCGTGGCAATGAAACTGAAAATGTGGGGCCTCCGGAGGGAGAAACACCATGTGCGCGCAAGGTTGCACGTGCAGTTGCACTACCAGAGGTTGAAAATAATTGTAGGGCTTTAAAAGAGCGGCTCTTAACTTTTACTCTTTTGTTTTCTGTCAAAACTCAGTCTTATTTTTCCCCTAGAAAAATAAACAAATGCAAATAGACATAAAAACATTGCATGCAACTGAATGGTCTCGGGTTTCCAGAAGCTTCTTCAGAGGTGTGAGGAAAAAATGCAGTTTGGCACAGGAAGAGAGGCGAGGCGAGGAGGCACCATCTGTTTTTGGAGTGAAAAGCACGAGGCATGCAAACCAGAGTCCGGGAGATCTGTCAGGGAAATAGCAGGACCGTGACCTGGATTTGCTGCCAGATAGCTGTGCAATCGAGTGACCACATAAATTTAACACGACCATAACCATACCTACCTCGTAGGGTTGTTTTAGACATTAATGGAGGCATGGTAAATTGCTAAGGAAATGTTAGCGGAATTATTTTAAATTTTAGTGTAGGGTCCTAAAATTCTGTGTATTTACTTGTATAGTATCTAGCTATATTCTGGAATTTGCCTCTGATGGTTCCAACACTTCAGGACTTTTGGTGGCAATGCTGTTTTTCACCCACACACAGAGTATTCTCGTACAGAAGTAATTTGGTGTTAGTAAATAAGTGTCATTTTATGTTTAAAAATCTATTTCAGTGTTAACGCCCTTTTCCCATAAATGTGTCTCAGTGGAAAGCCCACCTTTAGCTTGTGATTTTTGCCCTGCAGGGGGTGAGGCATAGTGGGACTCCTCACTGCTAATGGAATAATTAATAGGATGTGTTTAAAACTGAGAATAGAATGATTAAGAAAACCCTCGATCCAAGTTACTGAAAATCAAACCTAAGTTTTCTGAAGAAGTGTTTGTGAGCTACACTCCATGCATCGAGACCCCTGATGTCAGTCTTCCCTGGGGGAAGGGGAGGGTGAGCAAAAAAGAAAGAAGAAATGTGGGCATGACAGGAAACGAAATTACTAGAGAAAAGTCAATTTAAAAATAGAAAATGAGGGAAGTGAACTGACCTACTGATTTTCCTCTTTGAGAGAAAAGCCAGGTGCTCTGGTCTCCCAGAAAGCAGAATGTTACGACTTTTCTAGCCAGATGGTGCGTACGGCAGGAATGGACGTGACAATGTACTTTCGACATGACTCATTCTTCTTCCGAAGCTGGGTGTTCCCACGCAGTGCATTTCCTTTCGAGTGGACAGAGCAGAGGACCGGGATTTGGGGCTTGAGGTTAACAAAGATAGAATCTGGAGAACTTGTTCAAGACAGAAACACATCACAGATACAAAGGAACTGTTGATAATTTTGTTAGGCGTGGTAACAGCGTATGGCTATCATTTCATTAGTATAACGAGACTAATGGTTCTGAACTCCTTGTAGCTTTATGGTGTGTAAGTAATGTCCAGACTTTTAGCAGATGCGTGGAGGGATAGACTGTCATAATGCCTTGGATTTGCTTTTATAAATATGAAGTAGACCAAAATTGCAACAGACACTTTACATAAAAGGCGAAGTTAGCAGTGACCTCTCAGGAATATAAGAAAAATTAGAGAAATATACATGGGATGTTTTAGCAAAGGGGAAAAAGCAATAATGCCATTTGTAAAATTAAAAATGTATATGTTTTTATATCCAAGGTCAAGTGCCTTTGATAGAGCTCTCTTGGCTATGTTGCCACCCAATTAAGAGCGGAAAATATTTGATGGGTTGGAGAGATCCATTTCTTCATGTTCTGCCTGCCAGTATGGGAGGAGAAAAGCTGCACAGGTGGGATCCTAGAGGGATTCCTGCGTGGTTGTTGGCAGTGCCTGGTTGTTGTTCAATGAGGCATTTGCTTCATCATGAATTGAAAAGTGCCTCTCTCATCCTCCCCTCGTTCCTCCCACCACTGCAGCCTCTGTTTCTCAAAATGCAGGAAGTACAAGTTCTTTCCACCAGCCAGGTGCAGAAAATGCAAAAATCATTCAACAAACATTTTGAGCACCAACTAGGTATTAGGCAGGAGGGCCCTGTGCTAGATTTAATGCTCCACGGGTGTCATTTTGAAATTCTTAATTTTCAAACTGCAGGCTCTGCATTTTCATGTTGCACTGGGACTGCAAATGGTGTAGCTAGTCTTGAATGCTGAACAAAACAGACACAAATCCCTAATTTTATGTATCTTATTTCTTATGTATCTAATCCTAGGATTAGATTTGGGTCCTGGCCCCTGGCATAGGGGTTGGGGGGATGCTTATAGTCCTGAAGAGGAGATGCAGACAGGTAAACGATTCCAGCAGAGTGGGGGAGGAGGAGGGGGGAGGAAAGGTTCCCAGGTGGTGGGGCAAGTTAGATGTTTGCTAGCAGAAGCCCTTGTGGGCAGGAGAAGATCAGAGGCTTCCAGCAAAGGGTATGTATCCATGAGCAGGGGTGTAGAGATGCAGGTGGGAAGCACTCCTGTGTGCCTGTGGTAAGGCTGAGCTCATGGCCTGATGGATATAACATTATGGGAGAGAGAAGGCCAGCGAGGGGCTCAACCCTAGAGGAACTTACCTGCCATAATAAGAAATTGAAACTTTGGGTCAGATGTTCTCAACTCTTTTTTTTTTTAAAGATTTCGTTTATTTTATTTATTTTTTTAATATTTTATTTATTTATTTTTAGAGAGGGGAAGAGTGGGAGAAGGAGAGAGAGAGAAACATCAATGTGTGGTTGCCTCTCATGTGGTCCCCACTGGGGACCTGGCCTGCAACCCAGGCATGTGCCCTGACTGGGAATCGAACCTGCGATGCTTTGGTTCGCAGCCCACGCTCAATCCACTGAGCTACGCCAGCCAGGGCAGAAGTTCTCAACTCTTGGCTACTCATTAAAATCACTTCAGGGAATGTAAACATCATAGGGAGTCCCCATTTCCATCTGCTTGTTTTTTAAATCACATGACAAATTGATCAGTCTATTTCTATGTATCCCATCCTCCCTGAATTGCTATGTTGTTTTACAATCTGTGCTTGTTCAGGAAGATTATTTTATATATTTTATGTCAGTACATGTCTTGGGTCTAATAAAATAACCCAAGGCATGAGAACTACAGGTATACAGGATATGGCAAAGGTAGGTTTACAGTTGTGAGTAGGTGAAACACAGAGTTTATTCTTATATTATTATTTATTATTGTATTATTTTCCACATGAACAACTGTAAACCTACTTATGCCCCGCCTTGTACTGTGAGCAGGCGTGGTCAGGGGGTGGGGTTTCCTGCAGGTCCTATTTGTGTTCCATTTTTATAAGAAAACATATTTTTAAAAAGTGAAATAGCAAATATAGTTTGAATACCCATTTAGATACAAATTTTTAGCAAAATGCTAACCATCCATTAGGTTAAAAAAGTCAAAACACTGACGTTCAAACAGGTTAAATGGAAATAAGTTTAAGTTCAAAGGAAAGTGCTTCAGCACAGAGGCACCGGGGAAAACAACTGTGGAAGGACCTTTGGAGAGAAGTTCGGAGGCATTGCTGCCGGGCTCACGCCAGGATCAGGTCAGTCGGATGCGCACCATTGTCCCACAGTGCGTTTTTGGCTCTATCACAGTTTGAGTCCAGGCTGATCTCTCCCATTTACCTGTCTCCCCTTATGTCATTTAGGCCAATAAATCCCTTTTCTCACTTCCTATTGTAAAGAAGGATTGGTTCCTTTTCAGGCCGGGTCCTATTCCTCTCACCCGGAGACTGGGGTATTGTATGATGCTTCGTCTCTCTAGAGAATCAAAACTTGCTCAGGTTTTTAGAGGACAGGAATACGCAGAAGTTGGGGAGACTTTAGAGATGAGTCACAAAGCTGACTTTCTAACGTTGGAGGGTAAGGAAAAGCCAAGCGAACTAGAATTATTTAACCCCAAGAGGACTGTACTTTCGTTATAACAAATAACCATTCATACTTGAGATGGCAGCGTGTGTTGTACAGGCGGTAAGAAGAATTTCCAAGCAGTTACAGAGGAAACAAAGGAATCAGCTGAGTGTACAGGCGCTAGTGTGGGGAGTTATATTATGATCTGCTGAGATATAAAGAGCAGACAATCTGACTGATGAAAGGAAGACTTCTCACCTTCTCAGCTGATGATGCCAAAGCTGTGGCACCTGCCTGGGGTGCATCGCTGCCCACATTTAGTAAATGCCCACACACAGGCCGTGGCGACTTCCGGGCAGAAAGGGAACCTCGTGGCTAATTGAGAGCGTTTACTGTTGGTGAAGAGACCCTCAAAGAGGAAGAAGGCAGGTATGTTCTCATGATCGTATCCTTTTTAGGAGCGTGTAGCCCGTGGGGCTCCTCAGATAAAAATAAGCGCTTTGGGCAGCTTTTGCTATGTTTTCTTAAAGAGGTGATAATTCTAAAGCACCTGCCTACTGAGGGCATTTCTTACTGATCATATAGTGTATGTGATTCCCTCTGAGAACCAGGAGCTCTCTCAAGGCATCGTGTCTAAGAAGGAAATACCTAGCCTGGCCCCATCGCAGTTGCCGGAAGGACCTTCCAGTTACCGAGTCAGGTGACCGTTTGAGCTGTCACATTCGCTTCCACTGTGGATTCACCAAGCATTCTGTTTGAATGAAGAATCGCACGGGTGAGGGGATTTCAACCTTGACTGAATTATAGTGGGAAAAAAAAGCAAATAAGTACTGTGCCAAGGACACTTTCTGTGCTTTTTGGTTTCCTTACAATAGACACTGGTCTGGTAATAACCATGACAGAAGGAAGCCTTGAGCAGCCTCTGGAGGAGAATTCTTCCATCAGACCCTAAATTCTATTCTTTTTCAGAACAGAATAAGATGCTTTAAATAGCCCTGGGCATCCAGTCAACTGGGCGAGCACACGCCCTGGTCTCAGTTTTCACCCTTGTCGGGTCAGCAGAGTCTGGGGCCTATGTCTTTGTCCCAGTGTTTGTGAATGATACTCACTAGGCAGGGGATGGCTCCTTCCCAAGAACTTTTTATGTCTTCAGGTTGTAGGCATTTTTCAAGTCTGTCTGTGAAGACATTGGTTTCTTAGAAAACAAACTGGCAGGTGGGTGGCAAGACCATGGTGAACATTGTACAGGAAGAGCATTGTCAGTCCCTTACTGGGCCCATGCCCGCCCCTCAGTTCAGGGCTTTCTGGAACGGGCTCCGTGAATGAAGCAGTCGCACACATTGCAGAAAAGGGAGTGGAAAACTATCCTTATGAGCTCAGCTGGCCAAGCCCCCAGCCTGGGGACAAGGGTGAGCACCTCTGTTAAGTGGTCTGGTGTTGTGGTTAAGAGAGTAGTCTCTGGTTCCAGAGAGGCTTCCCATGGATGGACTTTGGCATCACGCAGTGCTGGGTTTGATTACAAGCCCTCCCCTACTACTTTGAGTTTCTGGGTAATTTACTTCCTTTCCCTGCCCCCTGCTCCGTGATCTGGAAGACTGGGTTAATAGTGCCTAATGTACGGGGGTGATGTCAGCATTAAATGGAGTAACGAAGAAAATGAATTCAGGAGTGCCCAGCCCATGCTTGTTACCCGTTCTAAAGAATGTTATTAGAAGGGAGGGTGTCCAGTGAGAGTCCTCATGTAGGATTTGGTCAAGAGGCACTCACACTCCCTCTGACCTCCTTCCATGGTGACCTCCATTACTGTAGGGGTTAAAAAACCCCAAACCAGCGCATTTCCCAGATCCTCTTTCAGCGAAAAAAAAGTATTTACTTTCATTAGATTTGCATATGTGATACTTGCAAGGAGGAAGTGAGATAGTGACCATTTTTATGCTGCTTAAGTGCATTTTCTGCAGGCAAACAAGGTCACAGAATCGTGGAATTTTCTGAAGCACTTGTCCAACTTTGTAGGTGATGAGAAGCAATGACCTTCTGATCCTGGCTTTTGATCCTTGATTCTTCATCCCTGGATGGCAGCTAGTGATGTGTTCTCGAACCCATAGTCTCTAGGGCAGCCTCCTGCTCCCCTACTTTTTTGATTTTAGCCGAGGGAGCAGTCATTTGGTGGTCAGCTCTGGCATTCTAGGCATTTCTCCTGCAGACGTACCTGAAAGCCCGCCTCTCGGGCCTGTCCACCACTTCCCTCATTAAATCCTTCTGTGTTTAAAATTGAGTGCATTCTGTTTCAAGCACCAAATCCTAACTTTTACAGTCCTAAGGGGCAAATGAAGAGAGGGGAAATATAAAAGGAAAGCAGATGGTGGGGAGGAGGAGGTGCAAGAAAAAGAAGAAAGAGGTACCTCTAACGGACTGGTAAGGTAACACACACCGATGATCGAACATGTAAAACTCAGGAAGGGAGGAGCAACATTACCACGAGTCTGGGTTTGAGGTCTGTTAATACGTGGACGTCAGGGATCATGTTGATCCCATAGGAACTTGAACAAGCTCCAGATGCTGTGTCGTCATATCTGTGCAGATACTGCGTGTCCCTGAGTATCTCTTTGGAGTATCTCTTTTGGATTTGATTAAATCCTGTGCATGATACAAAGAGTCTTTCTGTTGGCCTCTTACTCTACCAAGGAGGTATGAAATGTAGCTAGCCCCTTGCAGAAAATCATTCTGTAAATGATTTGAATAACAAAACTTGATGGAAAAGAGTTACTTCGGCTGTCTCGATTAGACTGCAAATGCATAGACTCCGTAAGTGTCCCCAAGCTGGGAAATCATTACTCATTGGTGCTTTCCTACCTGAGGCTTGATGATTAAGCCAATCTCTCCCCCTGGCTTGGAATAATCACAGACAGAAGAGCCCTTAAGAAAAGTCTCTCATTAGCACATTTGTCCACAGGTGTCTAGAGATAACAGCTCTTAGTGAAATGTCAGCATGCTTACTGGTCTTCGTCTAACACTCGTTTATCAGCAAGTGTGCTGTGGAAAAGGCACTTTTTTTACACTTGAGTGTAAAGAAAGCAACCACTTCTCTAGCAACCTGTCGTGGGGAGCAAATTGGGACCGTTCTGCCTCCTCTTCATACAAGGAACTGGCAAAAGGCAATTTCCAAGAAAGTTTGAGGTGCCAGAGCTTATCAACAACTATGAATGAAATAATGGGGCTGCAGCTGCCTCATCACCATTGAAATCTTTTTGGAAAAGGTTTCCACTCCCATCCTGTTGGAACATCATCATCAGAGAACATAGACAGAAGACTAGGCATCAGTATAAGAGATGATAAAGTTACATAAATGTGTGGATATGATACATTAAATAGGGCCACAGAGACCGCAGCTCTATCTTTCAAGAGCTGAAATCTATTTCCCCACCCCTTCCAGCTCAGCTGGCTCTGTGACTCGCTTTGACCAATAGGATGTCGAAGAGGTGATATTGTATGACTTCCAAGGCTAGGCCACAAGAGGTCTTGCACCACTGCTATGTGCAGAAGCCCAGGCTAGCCTACTAAAGGATGAAACTACACAGACCTGAGATGACCCATCCTACCTGAGACTCCCTAGACTAACCCTCCTCCAGCTGGCAGCCTCACTGACTCCAGGCAGTACCAGCAAAAGTCACCTGCCCAGTTGATCTCGGCCCAAACTACTGACCCACAGGATTATAAGCAAATAAGATGGTTTTTATGTTAAGCCATTACATTTTGGAGTATTTGTTATGCAGGATTAGATAACGGACACAATTATCTATAGTGAGACTGACCAATCCAAGGAGAGAGGGAGAGACATGCAGGTCTTGATGGTTATTGTAAAGCCACACAAAGTTTTAAAATGATTCTACGTCTTCAAATTAGATTCTGTAAGAATGACTATTAGCAGTTTTTTACATAGCTTTGGACCGATATACTTCTCAACATGGAATCATACTCTTGCATGGCATCTTAGAAGATGATAAATTCTACTACTTTTCAATTCAGAAAACTTCCTGGCCTAGGATTTTTTCCAACTTATACATTTACAGGTTGTGGTATATATAATAAGAAATGTATTTGGTCTTTTCCGTGATTCCTGGCACATAGCTCCTTAAACCCTTGGATCCCTTTTTGAACTTATGCTAATGAGGTGACTTTTGGAAAGCACTAGACTTATGACAAAGGAATCCCACATAGAAATGGGGAAATTACAGTCTTTTCAATAAATGGTGCTGGGTCAGTTGGATATTCATATAGAAAAGTTGAAGTTTGACCCTTACTTCATACACATGAAACTTTATTTCAAGTGGACTGTAGCTTTACTTTAAATGTGAATGGTAATTCAATGCATTTCCTAGAACATAGCAGACTATCTCCATGACTTTGGAGTAAGCAAAGATTTCTTAAACAGGACACAGACCAAATATCAACTGTCCACTGTACTCACCACAGATATCTCTTTGGGAGGGAAGGGCCACTAACCTTGTGAGAGAAGACAAATAAATGCAAGACATGTGACTGACAAATGACTCATATCAGAACACACACATTATTGCTTACATATCAGTTAGAAAAGACAACACGATATAAAAACGAGCAAAGGACTCGAAAACTCACTTTATAAAAGATAACATCTAAATAATACATAAACATTATTAAAATTTGTATTCATAAAATAGACCCTATATAACCAAAATATATATGAAACGTGTTCAGCCTCATTAGTCATCAAGATAATAATGGCAATCATTTATCTATTTTAAATATATTGACTTGGGTGGGTGGTAGCTACATAGCTATGCTCACTTCGTGACAACTTATAAAGATGGATACTTCTAACTTGTTCAGTTCTCTGTGTATTTGTTATACTCCAACTAAAATATTACTTTAAAAGTCTCTTTGTACTTCAATTGGCTTTTGATGGGCTTTCCAATGCAAGGAGTGAAGATGAGTATGCCCTTTTCGGTGAAAGACCTCATGCGATCCAGCCAGGTGTGCCTACTTACCTGTCTCACACAGGAAGGAGTGTGGACAAGCAGTGGCTAGTGGGCTTTCTTTTTCTTGGTATGTTTCTGACTGCTTGCATGGAAATCTCCCGGACTCTCAGGAGAGTGACATCCCACTGGGAGCCCACAGGAAGCTCATCTGACTATTGGGTTTTAAAAGCGTCGGTCCCTGTTCTTGCAAACTGGGAGACAGACCTTTAGTTCAGGGAGCTCCAGGTCGGCTTCGTTTTTTGAGGGGGGGAACTTCATAAATAGACTGCAGCTCCATTTCTCCACTTCACAGTGGGAGTTTTAAAACTTTGGGGGGGGCATAGATATCTTTGAAAATTGGATGTGTTCTGTACAAAATTTCCCTAGGAAGTAAAAAGGCACATAGGTACTTTCCAAACAAAATGTTGCTTCGGGAACGGGGGCTGGGGATAAACCCAGGAAGTTAAAATAGCAGGATTAGTGTGATTGGTTTCTCTGCTAGTCAGAGAGCTCAGTGGGATTACCTATTTAAATTCCCTCCAGCTTTTTTTTTCTTTTGAAACCTTTTGGTTTGTAAATGAAGCACTTATCAATCACGTTAGGCAACACAATGTAGGTTTGGGGAGTGAAATGAGGGACCACAAGCTATCATCAAAATACAAACGGAAGCCCTGAGTCTGTCCGGAAGCCCTGGGTGTGCCCTGCCTAATGGTTTTAGGGAAGAGGAAAAATTGCTCCTTCTGGCTGCAGGAAGTACTCTTTCATTGATCAAGAAATGAAACAAAGACAGAGCCCTAAGGCCTTTCTCAGGGGTGGAGTGGTGTTGGGTAGATAGTGGTCTCTGAAATTGGTGGATTTCTCAAGGGGCATTTTTCTTTGCCAGGAAGTGTCAGAAGCATCTCTGAACTCAGTTCTCCCCACTCTATGAACCCACCTCAAGCGCTCTTCGGGGCGTATCTGCGCTGGCCTTACAGTTTCTGAGCTGCGTAACAGAAAGTGTCCAGCCTGTACCAAGTAGGCAATGTGTGTGTAGGGGGGTGGGATGGGTATCAAAAGTAGGTTTACATTCCAAGTATGCAAAACAGAGTTTATTCTTGTATTATTATTCATTTATTATTGTATTATTACCCATAAAGTAACTGTAAACCTACTTCTACCCCCTCCTGTAGACTGAGTTACAAAACCCACCCCTCTCTCTCTCAAAACTCTTGCTGGCACAGAGTCGATAAGGAAGGAATAATTTGTGTGCAAATTTAAGGGTTTATTTTTTTTATTCCATATAGCTAAAGAGAAATTTTAAGATGGGAAAATACTTTAAAATTGATTGGGAACAATAATACAATAATTCTATTTATCTTCCCTCATGTGAAAAAGATAAACTGAGGCATATGAAAATTTTTAAGAGTTCATCTGAGCACACACCAAATCTAACGGGGCAGTGCCTAACCGGAAGTAGTTAGGAGTGCCCCACGGACAGGAGCTGGGGACAAGACTTTATATTGAGAGAAGACGAGAAGCAAAGCAAGGAAGTTATTTGATTGGCTAATAAGTGGCGACCTTACTTGGTAAAGCCTTGTTGGCTGTTTGTGATTGGATGTCCTTAGGCTTCAGTTTTTTAACTCCGAGGCATTTACAGGCTTAGGTTTTCGTTTGCTTACAGAGGCTGCCAAGGCTTTAGAACCACCTCAATCAATGACCTCCTTGTTTAATTAACACTCAGTTAACCTGGGTTTAATGCCTAAGAACTTTAGAAAATGCTTTTCCTCATTTCCCTGTTGGAGAATGGATTATGAGCCTACTTCTAATATCTGGAGGTGCTACCTTAATAAAATACCTGCGGAGAGTCAGTCAGGAAGCAAATCAACATTCTTGACAATGGCGAGCCAGATTGGTCAGGGCTTGTTTGCTTTCAAATAGAATCTAATTAGGAGTAGATTCTTCACCTGAGACAGAGTAAAGGGGCATTTGGGCAATTTAGACACCAACCAAGCAGTTCATTCAGGATGATTCCTGTTTATTTTTCCTCCCTCCACTACTTCTATAACCTGAGTACTTGTCCATGTACACTTAAAAAAATCTAGAGAATCTTGAACTCTAAAGACATCCTTCTAAATTTAGTCTGGGCTTCAAAACACTTGAATAAAGTGCTTTTAAAAAGAAGTTCTAGCATTGGTCATAAATTCTTAGAATTTGAGAGGGGCACAGTCCTTAATCATATTTGCATTTTATGACCTGAATAATACACTTTGCATGTGGCCTCAGATATATAGGAAGTGGCTGACAAAGATTATGAAAATCAGTGGTAAAAACAACCAGACAGAAATCCTTAAATACCAAATCAAAAAAAAAATAATCCATCAGAATGACTGAGAGCCTTTCAATGACAGTAGGCAGGTAGTTTCCATTTTTTGAGAAATCAAAATTTTTTTGGTGGTAGAAACATGAGCTAGATAGATGCAAATATAGACATTCCAGGAAATCAAATGAATTCATTCTTACTCTTTTGACTTAAAAAGTTACTTTCTCTATGTCTGTATAAGAAAGTCCGAAAAGAATCCATGACGCAGTGCAAGCTCTCTTTTTCAGCATTTTCAGCTGAGCATTAAGTCTGCTACCATATTTGCTTTATAGAGCCAAACCCAAGCAGGGCTGCAGCCACTGAACTCAGAAGGGATGTGGTTGCATTAGAAAGTCCCCCTCTTTGATCTCGTCTTGGGTCTGTGCATCTAGATAGCATATTTCTTACCTGCAGTGGTAAATCCGTAACTCCATGTTAGTGCCCAGGGCAGCATGGAGTTTATAAAAGAGAGGGCAAGAAAATTCTCTGTCCCCAGCTATTTCTATGGTATGACACTGTAGGGGAGGAAAAAATACCTTTTCCTATACCCTTCTAAGGTTCTCAGGCTGTGGCCCTATAATTAGACTAACAACCACCACAGCAAAAAAGATTAACAGCAGTTTATTAACTCCTGCACAGGGATCATTAGAATTGTGCCTAACAAAAGAACAATCAAATTCGGAGAAGTGACAGGACAAAGGGAAAGGCCTTTGAGTTTCTAGGGAGGTAAACAGTGAGAAGGCAACTATGTGGGGAGAGGAACGGTAGGGATCAGGACTAATTGCAGCCAAGTTGTGTTCCGTACATTCCTCTGGTTGCTGTCCCTGGTGACTCCCTTTTGTTTTTCCTGCTAGAGAGGGGAGGAGGGACACCTTTGCAAATTTTCTGTCCTGCCTTTAGGTGAATAGGGGGAGGGCAGAGAGCTTCTCTAGTATCTGCTTCTTTTCAATTGCCTTCAGCTCAAAATAATTTCAATGGCAATGTGGCATATTTAGGAGTGTCATATTCTGCTACTCTTCAACACTACTGACGGAGTCTGGTTGAAATATTCGTCTAGGGCAGCTATAAAAGGGAAATGGCAAAGTGGAGCGAGGGTTTGTGTGTGATGAAGGGCATGTGGGAGGCTCCAGCTAAAAACAGTGGCCGTTTGGGACTGAGCTCTATGGCATGCGCTCTACGCATTAGAGCAGGGGTGTCAAACTCATTTTCACCGGGGGCCACATCGGCCTCACGGTTGCTTTCAAAGGGCCGAATGTAATTTCCACTCCTTAAAGTTAAGGAGTAGTTACATTATCAGTCCTAAGATTATGTTCAGCCCTTTGAAGGCAACCAGAGGCTGATGTGGCCCCCCGTGAAAATGAGTTTGACACCCCTGTATGAGAGTGATGTATGAGTCAGTCTTCCCAATAATGAGGTCAGGGAGGGTTGGGGTAGGACCTTCTCCTAGCTGCCCACTGGTTTTCCCCCTGCCTGTGTCTTTTCTAACCTTAAGGAGTCTCTAAAGAAAGAACTGTGTATTGATATTACAATATAGACATGGATGACTTTAAAAGAAAGACTATTTAACACAGAAGTATATGAAAGTACAACTCATCAAAATTTGTGAGATGCAGCAAGAGCAGTGATTAGAAGGAATTTTATAGCATTGAATGCATATATTCCGAGAGAAGAAAGGTCTAAAATTAATAATGTAAGCTTCCACATAAGGAAATTAGAAAAAGAAATTAAACCCAAAGTAGGCAGAAGAAATAAGAACTAGAGTAGAGATCAATGAAATTGAAAACAGGAAATCAATAGAAAATATAAACAAAACCAAGAGATGGTTCTTTGAAAAATCAGTAAAATTGATAACCCTCTAGATGGGCTAAAAAGAAAAAAAAGAAGACACAAATTACTAATATCAGAAATGAAGCTATCACTATTGATTTCATGGACATTAAAAGAAATAGAAAGGAATATTATGAACAATTCTATGGCCCCAAATTTGATGTCCTAGATGAAATGGACCAATTCCTTAAAAGACAAACTCTATCAAAACTCATATAAGAAGAAAAAATAGGCTGAGTAAGACTATATCCATTAAATAAATTGAATTAGTCATTAGTTTTCAAAAAAAAGATCAGGTCCAAATGGCTTTACTGGTGAATTCTATCCAACAGTTGTTAATAACAACAACAACAATAATAATAATAAAATAAAAGGACACCAAGTTTCTACAATCTCTTCCAGAAGCAGAGGAGGGCGTACTTCCTAACTTATTTTTTGAGGCCAGTGCTGCCCTAATACCAAAACCAAAGACATTCCAAGGAAGGGAATTAAAGACCAAAGTCTCACGTGAACATAGATGCAAAGGTTAACAGCATATTTGCAAATCAAAAATCCAACAACATATACTTTAATGCAATCTACTTAAAAACATCGGCTTAGGAAACCACGTGCCGTGGGGCTGGCTCCCTGTTCTCATAAATAAGATTGTTCTGGAACCAGAGTCAAGATTAGGGGCAGGCCAGTGAGGCAGGGTTGTGCAAGTGCAGGCTGGATCTTGCTATTTAAAATGTTGATATTTAGTTCATCACGGATTGCTTTGCACTTAATTGATTTTTTAAAATAGTGCATTGAAATGTTACGTATCTTGGTAACTGAGTTTTTTTGGTGTCCCTTTAAATTTTGTTCCCAAGGTGAGTGCCTCCCTCACCACACCCTAGTCCCGCCCGTGTGTCAGAGGTCCACCAAACAGGTAATTGGGAGTACAGTGAAGGACACTAGGCATTCTGAAGCATGTGTGTGTGTGTGTGTGCCTGTGTGTATTTTAGTGGTGCTGATTGTATTTCACCATTCACAAGAACCACGGTGCAAGGCAACATGTACCTTGAGACACCCATGGGCAAGGATGTCATGCTGTCCCAGGGTCACTGCAGAGGGCTCCCCTCGGCACAGCCGGCCGCGACCACACAGGCATCTGTGCAGGATTAATCGCGGAGACTGAAAATCTAGGAAAACCATTGGCCCTCAGCGAGGCCCATTTGTGCTTTTTGATTGACTATTTGTATAATCGTCTTTGTTCCTTAATGCGTTAAACATATTATTATGTTCCTTTAAAAGAACTATAACAGTGGGAACGATTCAGGCTGAGTATGTTTTAAAAGCGAGGTCAATAAAGGACTTCTAAGGCTTATCCCGTCAGAAATTACTGCCTGCCAAAGAATCATCAGAAAATACTTCCTCTTGTCTAAGAACTGGTTTAAGAAATAGTTTCCAAGTTTCCTGGAAAAATTAACAATTTTCCCCAAAGTCCAAATATAGTAGACTGTAGGTTGGCTGATAGATATCTGCTCCTTCCTTAGACATATTTCCCTTTCTAAATCTCACCTAATTTAAGCAGTTTCGGGAAATGGTGAAAAATAAACCATAGGTACAGCTATTATTCCATTTGGGGGGCAGCATTCCTTGGAATATAAAACTCTAAGTACCTACAATGTTTACAGAAAGACTGGGCATTAAAACTTATAGTAGGGTGTCAATCTCATTTTTACCGGGCGCCACATCAGCCTCGCGGTTGCCTTCAAAGGGCAGAATGTAACTTTAAGACTGTATACTTGTAACTACTCTGTAACTAGGGGCAAGGAGCTCGGTGCTGCCGCCGGGGAGAAACAAGGCGCCAGATAAAACAAGGTGGAGGGCTGGATTCGGCCCGTGGGCCTTGTGTTCGCCACCTGTGCCATATAACTTCAGGTCAGTAACTTAAAAAGACACTTAGTAATATTATTATTTCTTGAGTATCCTTGACAGGGTTCTAGAATTCTACAACTCAATAAATGTATGATATTTGGGTCAGAGGTGAATTTTGAGAAACAGAAGCTGACAAAAAGAGGCAAAATACTGTGATCGTCATTATAATGGACCATTAGGAAAGAAGAAATATCCTATGTTTGAATACACGTAGAAGCAAGTCACTTCCAAACTGTTTCGAAGGTTTTGTTGTCGTGTGAGAGCTGGGAGAGAGTCACCCCAGGGTGTGTCACCCTGCCGTGCAGAGTACTGACCTGCTCAGGGAGGGAGCCTCAACTTACTCACCTTAGCACCTAGGAAACAAGCGTGGCCACCGAAAGGATCCAAGCAAAAATCTCGTCCTGTGCCCCACTGTTTCTGGGTAGCCCTGAAAGAATTTGTTGGCCAAACATTTGCCCTTTCTCATCCACCTGTGAATTGTCTACCCAGCGCTCCCACCCTCCAGCTTCATCCAAAATGACGTGTATACCTCGTTTTGCCTGTCTTTAGAATTGTCATGCTTAGGTGAATTCCCTGTGCCCACGTATTAAAATTCATTTTCTCCTGCTAATCTGCAGTGTGTCATTTGAATTATTTGACCAGCCAGAAGACCTAAAGGGAGAAGGGGAGAGTTTCCCCGGCCTTGACATTGCACTTACTCTAATGCCACTCCTCAGTGGGAGAAAGACTTCCCCATAGTGCTTCTGAGTTCTGTGCTTTCTGCTGGCTCATAGTAGCTTGATGTGAATGGATAGGGTTGAATTAGGAAGTCTGTGGAGGGAGAGTCCGCCTGCCCCTCTCTCAGACAGGAAATGGAAAGGAGATTAAAGATGCAGTGCTGTCTGTTGAGGCTTCCCCCAGGCTATGAAAACAAATAGAACACATAATTGATATTCTTCCTGCAGCCTGTGGAAGGCCTTTAGGCGGAACAGCAGTGCTCATTGTACTCTCCAGATTCAGGCTGCGTGTGGATGCATGATATTTTGGGAAAACGGGGAGTATGGCATAATCTGGGATCATCTGTAAACAAATGTCCATGTTCTAAATGGAGGAGAGCCAGTGGGGGTTGTTCTGTAGTCAGGGCCAGCTAAAGTCCAGAAATGTGGAAAAGGAAAAGGAGCGGTGGATAGTAGGAAGGTATTGTTTTGGAAGAGACGGTTACTGTACAGCAGAAGCCTGCCTACATCTACTCTTTTTATTTTCAAATCAGTCCAATAAATACCTTTTGAGCACTTATTGCATGCTGAGTCCTTTGCCAGTAGTAGGGACAGAGATCGATAACATGGATCATTGATCAGTTTATAGTCTAATGGATGCACATAAGAGGAAGCAGATTTTTCAGAGGTTAATCAAAGCAGAATTCTGAAGCAACTGCCCGACCACCAAAGTCAGAGTTGCAAAGCCCTTTCCACTTGCCCGTGGAGTTTAAACTACAGTCAGCAGTTAGACAGGAGCAGAGCAAGGACAATGGGCCAGGTACTGAAGGTCACCAGGGTGGGAAGCCCCGGGTGCCTGGCAATGGGCAAACCTGGGAAAACAAGGACCTCGCCCCCAGGCTAACCTTTCCTCCCCTAGCATATCACTGGCTATGCAGCTCGGACCCTCCCCTGACCTGTCTCCCCTGGCATGTTGCTAGTCAGGTGAGTTAGACCCCCAGGACAATGAAGCTCTGATAATATCAAAAACATCTAGGCCTCAGTTGTGTTTCAGCTCCAAGCCCAGAAAAGCAGCAAAACCAGACAAGGGACTCCATGGTTGACCTCAGGACCAGCTGCATTGACTAATGACCCCCGCCCTGGCACTGACCAATCAGTAGAAACCATGACCTTGAGAGGACACACTTGGGATCTCCCCTAAAATCTGCACCCTTAACAGTCCTTAGGACAGAGGGCCAGCACACTCTCCCTGCTCTTCCTCCCAGCACCTCCACCTCCTTGCCATCCGCCCATTCTCATCACCTGTTCCCTTTTCTCTCCTAAACTACAAGGGCCCCTTCTTCTGCCCCTGTAACTTGTTTCCTGAGCCCATTTCTTCTACCGCTCACTTCTTCTCCCTCTGTGACTTCCTGATAAACTTTCTGTTATAATTGGGGTCTCAACTCTGAATTCTTTCCTAGCCAGAACCCAAATACCCAGGTTGCTGAACAAGGTCCAATCTGACCAACCAGTCTGACACCTGGTGCTGTTCTTGCCGCCACCAACAAAACTGTCAGCCCATATGTTAGGTAAGTGGAGGCAGCCTGGCTTCCTCAACCAGGTGTCTGGGTAGCTAAGGGGAGCAGTGTTCCCACAGCCTTGGAGGGGCCCGATAACTCGTGTTCTCATAGCCTAGAGACTGGGTCTGATAAATGTTCCCATAACATGAAGTGGACTTGCATGGGCAGAAATGTGTTATGTTATGTAAGGTTCCGGCAGTTTTCCGGTTTTGTTCCCCTCTAGTACTTACACAGGTAGGGACTCCCTGCTGGGGGTGATGATGATGAGAGACACACAAGGGGACAGGTGCCACGATGGGTGCCACACTGGAGAGCAAGGGCCAAGACATGAGACATGCAGGTAGACACACGGTCTGCAGCATGCGTGACTCTCCCACCCATGAATAAAGACATGCCAGACATCCTAGCAGCTCTGTGAATGTTTTTCCATCTGCACGAATACCATAGACCTGCCTGGCCTTGAAGGGTGGCAACACACCATAGGATTCAAGAAGGTGGTGAGTGATCAGTCGAGTCCTGTTTCCTTCTTATTTTGTGTGTTGTAGAATGCAGCAGAGAAAGCGTGGGGTCTGATTTACTCCAAAGCCACCATCAGTAAGCCACGGGAGCCAATTTTCTGGTTTCCGCTGTGTTCATTAGTGAATCAGGAAACTAAGATTTGGGCCCTGGTGCTGGTGTCACACCCACACTCCCCAAGTGGCAGTTTTTTTTCTTATTCATGGTGAAATATTATCCTGGGCCTAACGTTTCCCCTACATTTTATGAATCAAGGTAAATCAACATATAAAGTAGAAAACTGTGCATAGAGTTTCTCCATGAATGCAGCTAATAGGATTAAACATCAGGTTACCATGGTGCTTTGCAGTTAGAAGTAGGAAACTTCTATCCATGGCTTTAGGGCTAGCAGAAGCCAAACCTTGTTGCTTCCCCTTTGCATGTGTAAGGCAAAAAACAACCAAAAAGAACAGCACCCTGAAAGCTCATGAGACCTGTTTTTGGCAGGTGGGGAAAGATGCTTTAGGTCTTCCTTTGTTTGATCAGAGGTCGCTTCAGAATTCTACCGAGTCTAAATCTCTCACAGTAGACGGTGCTCATCTGATTTCAGAGGGGACCTGTGTAGGTAGGTGGTGTGTGTGTGTGCCCGTGCGTGCATACACATGTGTGTGTTTGTTGACAGCGTTCATAGTTTAGAGGTAATAGTCATCCTAGCAGGTGATGCTAGATGAGATTTCTCATCTTATGAAAGGAGTCCCTTCATGGATTCAAGTTCTTGCTAGCTCTAAAATTCTGTGAGATTATGATTCTATATTGTTTCATGGTATGCTGAGATTGTGGGGGAGGGGGAGGAGAGAGTAGATTAAAAGGAAGTTTAATTTTTTTACACCATTTATCATCAGGAAGTTTATCAAGATAAGAGAGATAAGCACATACCCAATGCCTATAACGATGCAAGTTAGTCTGTCATTAAATTGCAAATTATTTAGAAGGTTTAAGAACTCCAAATAACAGGGTATCCCTGGGATCTGGGGGTGACTAAGGGGCATTTGTAGAAGACAAAATGGTTATGTAGAACTTTACCTGGGCCAAACTTGATAGATGAGGATGTGAGCATTACAAATAAATAAAGCATCTGAAAAACATAGCTGCATGTATGATAGTTACACATCCTCATTTATTTGTGTGGCCATTGTCACTCACCTGTATTTATACAAGGAGATGCAAATGGCGTATCAGTTACAGAATTTGCTCTTTGGTCCACACAGGTTCATGTGAATGAAGCAACATATGACGTAATGGTTGCAAGAAACACACAGACCGTGTCCTGAACTGTGAGTGGCTCAGACCTGGTTAGTTATCTTTAGGAATTGAAATAGCACAAAATTTCTTAAACTGCGAGGGAAGATTCCAAGACTTTAGCGCAAGACGTTTCTTGTTGAGAATGTCTTTGGTCTTTACCACCTGTCCTGATGCCCTAGCTTTTCCAAGGATCCCTAGGCTCTCAGGTCCAACCCTACAGGTTGCACCAATTTCGAAAAGGCTCCCTGCAGCCCACAAACTCAGACCCTGTTCCTCACTTGAAGCCCCGTTTGTTTTTGTACTTTCCAGACATAACTTTGACCTCCAGTAAATTGTAGTAATTATTAAGACAATGAAAACAAATTGAGCATTAATGCCATCATTTTTAAACGTGAAAGGAATAATAATATTAATAATGATAGCAAACAGTGTTATGTTCAAAGTATTATTCTCAGATTTTTTTACATCTCCTAACTCATTGACTTTTCATTATAATCCTGTGAGCCCTACATGGTTATTATTACCATTTTAGAGATTTATAGATGGAGAAATCTAGATGAACAAGTTAAGATCTAGATTACAGAGCTGGAGTTTGAGTCCAAGAAACCTGGCTCCAAAGTCTGTATTCTGAATCCCTCTATTAAAAGGAAGCTATTTAACAAGAACTATTTTTAATTTCTGTTCATTCCAATGGAGTCCTTTCTGTCTTTAGTAGTGTTGTCTGTACAAAAAAAAAGGGGGGGGTATTAACTCTGTCACTGGGGCAGGGGCTGGCTGCTGCTTTTCCTCTGTGCTGGCATCCTTGTGTTTCCCGTGCTGTCCCTCCTGTGTCCTGGCCAAGGCACAATGTCATTGGGACCCTCAGGGGGATACCACGTAAGGAGCCGTGGTCGGAGAACCTGCTGTGTATCCACAATCCGGCAAGACCTCCCCCAGCCCTGAAGCATCATGGGTAAAGTCATGCCCACAGGGCCTGTTTTTAATTTTAATAAATGCCACCTATAATTTAACCAACAGTGATGGCATTGGCATTTTCCCATCCAGCCTTTTGTCTGTGCATTTTCTTCCAACTGTTCCCTTACTATTGAAATCTTGATGTATTAGCAGTTTAATTTATTGCTCTTTTGTTTAATACATCACAAGCATTTTCTCCCTGTTTCAAATTATTCATAAATATAATTTTTTTGGTGAATGAAAGAATTACATATCCATGGCAAATGTTTCAAACAGTACTGAAAAAATATTTCAATACATATACTAGCACATGTGTCAGTGAATTTTTTATTGATATAAATAGATCATATGAAATACATTATTCTATACATTGCTTCTCTCTTTCTTGCTCTCTCTCCAAACACAGAGAAATACACTAATTTGGAATGAACATTTTCTTTTCATTTTCATCTAATTTCCTTGATTGATGTTTTTCAATACAAAAGTAATACACGCTTATTGTAACTATGGAAATGGTACAAACACATATAAAATAAAAGCAAATCATCTCCTTGGGTCCCATCTCCAATCCCATCCCCTTGAGCTACGGATGCTAACACCTGCTATCTACTTCTCACGCTTTCCCTTGCTCATTCAAACAGATGCAAATGCATATTTACATTTAGATAGAGGTTTTTTGCTTTGTTTTTACTCAAATATAATTAAAGTAAATGCATTAGCTTGCAATTTGTTTTTCGATTCCCCACCCCTCCCTGCGACAATATATTAGAGACATTCCTAATGATTTAAGAGATATGGCTTGATTATGTTATGTTTTTTTTCCTAATTCCTCTCTCTCCCCCTCCCTTTCTCTCTTCCCCCCTCTCTCTCCACACACACACACACACACACACACACACACACACAGGTGTGTGTGTATCCATCCTATTCCCTACTCCTTGAGGGAGAAGAGAATGAGAGTCTCTGGTCCAGCCGTTTCTGCACGTAGGAGGCCACGTATCAGGTGAGTAATTGGATCCACCTCTCCTTTCCTGAGATTTTAAACCCACAGGCTTTGACGGACAGTGCTGTGGTTTCAAGAGGGCTAATTAATAAAACCCCTTTCTTCTTGTGAGTCCTGCACCAATTAAGATATTAAAACAGGAGACAGCCCTCTCCTACAGATCACATGCTGAAGTGAGTCATGCCACAGAAGGCAGATTTGTACTTCAGTCTGTTGTTCAAGAACTGTATTTGCATCATTGTGTTCCCCCGAAGCAGGTACTACATTTTCACACTGGGATGACAAACGTTTGGAGAACACCTCTCATAGCCTAGGCGGCCTCTCCACCTTCACAAGCATGTTCCCGCCCCTCCCTTGAGGCTGCATTGGAAAGACCCAGAAGTTTTGGATGACTGATGAACACCCACACCTCACAGAAAGATGGGGACAGGGTAACGCACACCCAGAGACAGCACCCGCCCACAGTTCCATTTGCTCATCTGTCAAATGAGAATGCTGATTAAATCATCCCTAAGGACTCTATTGTGCCAACCTTCTCCGGTTCTGAAACACGGTCTTCCCCACCACTGCTGAGAACCATCTTGTCCATAAGTAAACTGGCAGAACTGTGCATGCTTGCTGGATTTCAAATGGCCAAGAGCATCTTTTAGTTACCATGGGGGCACAGGGTTTTACTTCTAAGCCAAATAGGCAAGATTGGGACCTACCAAGACCTGCAACAATGACAAGCTGTTTATCTGCCAAAAAACCACCTCCCTGGGAGGGCAAACTGGTGTGACCTTTTGAACATATTCATCAAAATAAAAAAGATATGCATATCCTTTGGTTGAGTAATTTTACTTTAGGAGCTTTACCTTAGAGAAATAAAGCCTGCAAGTGGGGGAGGATATTTGCATAAAGACATTTTTTGCAGCATTCTTTGTAATAGCAAAAAAAAAAAACAAACAAACCCTCAAAATAACTTAAACGTCTATTAATAAAAGATAGAGAAATAAATCTGGTTTGTATACAGAATGGAGTAACCGTGCTGCTATTAAAAGATATAATAAGGAAAATCTGTAGGAAAACCTGACATAGATAATTGTTCAAGAAACGGCATTGATTGAAAATAGCAGATGCCTATCCTACGTTTGGGATGATTGCATTTTTTGGAGTGTGTTTGTGCTCTTGTATATGCTTACAAAATAAAAGGGCACCCCCAATCTCTTCACAGTGCATATCATGGGGAGACTCGATTGTGCGCATGGGGTGGGGCTGTGGCCCAGGAAGTGGCCTCTGTAGCTGACTACAGTGCTCTGTCTAGCATGCAGGAAATGCCAAGCCACCTCCTTCGGCTCTCTGAGGGTTAGGGACCATGTCGCACTCTGCCTGAGACAGGGGCTTCTTTCTTATGACAACAGCAATTTTTATTCCACTGAGTCCAGATATATGGAGGAGTCTGAGAACAACCCAGGTCAATCTGCTTTACTTTGCTTGTAAAAGAGTTGCATGTACTAGATGCATTAAGTAATAAAAATTTCACAGAATAAAACTTGGCAAAATAAACACATTGTTGTTGTTATTATTATTATTATTCTACTATTAATATCATAGGCTTTTCAAGTCTGTGAGCTGCAAGTTGCAAAACAGCTGGTTCTGAAGAGTTGACCCAGGTATTTCCTAGTCTAAACTCCCACTTTACAAATGAGTGAGCTAGGGTTCAGTGAGCAGATTAGACTTGCCTGAGATCACAGAGTTCACTAGTATTAGGTACATGAATAGGGTTAAAATTGAGGTGAAAAATACTAATTTAAAAATTTGATATCTTTGAAGCCAGTCAGCACGTGCCACAAATTTTTGAGACAATAAAGTGGCAGGATAATCCTGGATCCCCTAGAGAAATTGTGAAGAGATTCTTTCCATTTCATTATTATTTTTCATTCCCATTCCCCCTACTCCCACCCCTTTGGCAACCACCAACTTGTTCTCTGTGTCTATGAGTTTGTTTCTATTTTGTTTTGGTTTTTATATTCCTCATATATGTGAAATCATGCAGTATTTGTCTTCCTCTGTCTGACGTCATTCACTGAGCATAATATCCTCTAGGTCTATCCGTGTTGTTGCAAATGGCAAGACTTCATTCTTTTCTCTTTTTTTGCTGAATAATATTGCATTATATACAAGGTCTGTCGGGAAAAGTCCAGCCATTGTTAATATAATGAGAACAGATTGCCTGACATTCATGTAACCTGGCAGCCAAGGAGAGTGGACTGGAATGTGCATGTGTGAACAATGACGACTTCATTGTACTAGTCAGTGGGGGCAGTAGATGCCATTGAGTGAACGTATACACTGTGGCTGTCGCACTCAAAGTGATTGAGCAAGTGGGGCAACAAATCTGTATCAAATTTTGTGTTAAGCTCAAATATTCTTCCGTGGAAACTATTCGGATGATTCACAAGAATTTTGAAGATGACGCAATGAGTGCAACACTAATAAAAGTGTGGCACGAATGCTTCAAAGATGTTTGAAAATCTGTTGAAAGTGATCCACGTTCTGGAAGGCCTGCAACAAGCAGAACACCTGAGAATGTTGAACGTACAGGCTGCAATCGATGAAGGTTGGTGATTGACAGTGTGAGAACTAGAAGCTGATCTGAGGATTCTAAAAACTATTGTGTCTGAGATTTTGATATAGGATCTTGGCATAAAATATGTCATTACAAAATTCGTTCCATGGCTTCTGCTACCAGAGCAGAAGGAACATTTTGCTGCAGTTGTTAATGACTTGATTCAAACCACTACCAATGAACCAGATTTCCTCAAGAAGATCATAACTGAAAATGAATGGTGGGTCTACAGCTATGATCTGGAAGTGAAGGCCCAGTTGTCCCAATGGAAGTCACCTGGCTCTTCGCACCCAAAGAAGGCATGGCAAAGTTGCAACAAGACCATGTTCACTGTGTTTTTTGATTGGGAAGGTGTTGCCCATCATGAGTATGCCCCCCAGGCCAAACTATTAATAAGGAGTACTATCTCAATGTTCTTCCTTAGCTGAGAGATGCAATACAATGAAAACGGCCTTAGCCATGGGAAACTGGTTATTGGTAGCTTTATCATGACAACGTGCCCACTCATGCATTATGTCTCATGCAGAGTATGTTGGCAAAACATCACATCGCCCAGGTGGCTCAGCCACTCTACAGCCCAGATTTGGTGCCCTGAGAATTCTGGCTTTTCCCAAAACTTAAATTACCTTTGAAAGGGAAGAGATTTCACATCATGCATGAGAGTCATGAAAATACAACAAGGCAGCTGGTAGTGATTCCAACAAAGGATTTTGCAGAGCGTTTTGAACAATGGAAGAGATGCTGGGAGAACTGTGTAAGGTCCCGAGGTGCCTACTTTGAAGGGATCTGAGTTGTCATTGTCCTATGTACAATGTTTCTTATACCTTGTATCTTCTTTAATAAATGTCTCTATTTTTCATAGTACTTGGCTGGATTCTTTCTGGAGATATATATATCTCACATCTTTAGCCATTCATCTATGGATAGACATCTAGGTTGCTTCCATGTCTTCCAATATCCAGCTATTACTAATAACGCTGCAATGAACATAGGGGTGCATATATCTTTTCAAATTAGTATTTTTGTTTTCTTTGGATAAATACCCAAAAGAGGAATTGCTAGATCATAAGGCAGCTCTATTTTAATATTTTGATGAATCTCTATTCTGTTTTCCATAGTGGCTACACCAATGTACCATCCCACTAATAGTGCACAAGGATTCCCTTTTCTCTATACTCTTGCCAACATTTGTTTGCTGATTTACAGATGACATGTTTCATTATTTTTTGTTCCACTGACCCATAAGATCCTTTCCATGGGACCCCAAGGAGCTCCGACTCATTCCAGCCCTGGTTCCTTCAGAGGTGGCTGGGCCAGAGCTATGTTTGGGATTGTGCAGAGCTGGAAACACCTGTTGCTGATGGGAGGGATGGAGGTCTACCATGTTTATTGAAAGCTGGATATCTCAGGGGGTAGAAGGGAAATCAGAAAAGCTTTGTCTAATTTTTCATGAGTTCCTTCTTTTAAGTGACATTGGTTTGTGGAAGGCATCTGCACTTCATTTAGTAGAGCTGCCATCACCAGGCACCACACACCAGGTAGCTTAAATAACAGAAATGGATTGCCTCACAATTATGGAGGCTAGAAGCCCAAGTTCAAGGTGTCAGCAGGGCTGGTTTTTTCTAAGGCTGGGTGAGAAAATCTGTTCCATGCTTCTCCTTTTGTTTTTGATGGTTTGCTGCCCATCTTTGGCACTTCTTGGTTTATAGAAACATCACGCCATCTCTGTCCTCATCCCCACGTGGTGTTCTCCCTATGAGCGTGTCTATCTCTCTGGGTCTAAATTTCCCTCTTTTATAAGGACACTAGTCATATTGGATTACGGCACACTCTAATGACCTTATTTCAACTTGATTACTTCTATAAAGACTCTCCAAATAAGGTCACATTCTGAGAAACCAGGGGTTAGGACTTCAACATATGAGTTTGGGGGAGGGGCACGAGTCAAGCCATAGCAGCCCTGAATAATTTAGACACATAGGGATTGTCTGATTTTTCACCATTGAATGCTCTGGTGTCCAGCACAAAACATGGCAAATACTGGGCTCTCACAAATTTGTTAAAGTAAGGAGCACACTGAGTAATCCTCATTTAATTATACTGGGGGTTTTCAGACTGGCTTTTCATGAGGTGTTAATTTTCCCTCAAAGATGTTGATTACCCTTGGTGATGTGGGAATTGGAGGACTGTATAGTTAGTAATCCCCAATCCTCAGTGCGGCCAATTTAATGTCAGAGTCTTCTCACATGGGTACTTTCAATTACACAATTACCAAGAGCAACACTGACTGACATTGACTTTTGTCTGTGCTGGCCAGAGCCTGGTGGAGGGTACACCGAGCAGTGAATTGATCCGAAAGCAGTGGCAGTCAGAAGGGGAAAATCGCCTGAATAACAGCGTTGGCAGCCCTCTGTTCCTGACCTGGAAATCTTATTCTGCCTTCGACTCCTGCCGATCCTGGGATAGGTTGACACATGAGCATCTGTGTGGCCCCGGTCATGGGAACGCTGCCCAGGCAGACGGGGCAGTTGTCACAAATGTCTTTGTGGCTGGGGGAAGGAAAGCCAGTTCTGAGATGTCTGTGTCCCATCTGCAGGAATAGTAACTCCTCGCAAATTAAACCTGGCCTCAGAGGCGCAAGTAGCAAACCCTATGTCAGCCCTTTATATTTCCCACTGGAATTGTTCACGTGCATCAACAACAGATGGAGAGATTAATGAGACACATTCTATTCAAGCAGCATAAATCAGTCCGAAGTGTGGATGCAGCGCTGTCATTCGGCAGAGAGCATTGTTGGCTCCAATGGAAGACGGTACGCTTCCAGGCCTCCTGGGCATGTGTGGTGAAACCTTCCAGCACTGGAGTAAGAGGGCCCGAGTCAGGAAGCAAACCTGTTTCAAACACCTGTGCCCTTTCCACAAAACATTAGAACCCCCAAACCATGCCCCTCGAGTTGTTTCTAAAATGGAAGAGAGAGACTCAGAGAGCAGGCTGGCAGTTCTGGGGTTGGGGACTGGTGTGTGGAAAGATCAAGCCAGAAAGAGAAAGCACTCATGGACACAGACAACAGTGGTGATTGCGGGGCGATGGGGGGTGGGGGGTGGGTGGAGGTGGAAGAGGGTATAAGGGGAATAAATGGTAATAGAAACAATATATAATAAAAGCCAAACTATTAAAATGAAATAAAGTGGATGACTACAATAATAGCAGAAGAGCACGGGTCTAGTTAGTCACTTGTGTGTTTTTCTGTGTTGTGTGCCGGTGTATTGGGAGAGGGCGGGTCAGCCTGGGGGGTGTGCTTACACGGCCCTCTGGACCAAGACTGGAGAGCAGATTTGGGGCCCCTTGGTTCTTCTGTTTGATTGGAAATTAGCTTCCTCCTTCGACTCAAATTCACAAGGCTTCATGGAACAGGAGTGATGGGGAGCTTGTTGTTGACTGTTCGTGTTAGAGGGAAAGCTGTACCTAGTGTCCCAAGGGGGCTCTCTGCCCATGCGCTGGTGAGCTCCTGTGAATGCGACCCTCGATGCACCTCAGCGCTTCGAGCACTCAGGGCGCAGGCCAAGACCGAGTCTCCGGTGCTCTGAAGACCACAAGAAACTCTGAGTCAGCGACTGGGCTGCTGCAGCTTCCAGCCCCAGAGTCAGCCCCAGGTCAGCCCAGAGTCAGGCCCAGGTCAGCCCCAGGTCAGCCCCAGGTCAGCCCCATCAGGGCTCAAGGGGCAGCCAGAGGATGGGGGCTTTTCTGGCAAGGGCTAGAGCTTTGCTCCTGTGCATCTTCAGGAGCCGACTCAGAGAAAGGACAGGTATTCTTCTCATGACGAATCCGCATGTGTTGCCAGAGCTGCCCGGCCACGGGGTGAGGCTGAGAACCTGCAGCCCTTGCTTCCCGTCTGCACTCGTGCCCTTTGTGGAGTACAAAGTGGTCACTGGCTGGCTGCCACTTTCTAGGATGACGACCCAGGAGCTGCTGGCTCGCCCCGCTGCTGGTAAAACCTCAGGAAGGCTTTGACTCCAGGCTAAACATCCCGGGTGCATCGCCCCGTTCTGTTTTCTGTGCTTTGTTTCTGACCTAGCTCGTGTCCGCTGACAAGTCCCGGCCCCTGCTCACTGGTCGGCACCTGCTTCTCTGTGGTCTGGGAGCGCACGCCTTGCTTCAGACGGCATCTGCCTAACACAGCTAGAGTGGGAGTCTCAGGTCCACCTGGTGGGCGCCCCATTTCTGTCAAACATACGGAAAAGTTCAAAACAATGTGGTGAACACTTGTATACCTGCTCCCCAACTCTATCAAAAGCCATAAAATCTTAGAGCCACACTGGACAACTCCTGGAAACCCATTTCATGTCCCTCCCTCCCCAGAGGCAACGGGGCCCCCAGATCTGGTATTTTTCAGTCTCACGACTCTCCACACCCTGCATGCGCACGCGTTCTTAAAACTGCACGGGTTGTTCCGCACACTTTAAACTACACACACGTGCTGTCCTTCGGCACTACTCTCTGTAACTTGCTTTTTTAATCTAAGATTTTGTTTTCGGAGATTTCTTCATGTTGTTTCATTTTTGACGAAATCGCTGAGGGGCATTCCTTTTTTTTAACATGCCATCATTCATTTATCTGCTTTCCATTTGGCTAATCTCGATGCCATTTCCTTTTACTTTCCAGCACCTTTGACAAGACAATGCAACACACATCTTAGTACCTGTTTCTAGTGTGCCAGTGAAAGATTTCCCCCTACCATTGGAATCGCTGGGTCTACTAAGGCTGCCGCATACACATCCCTGTCAGGAGTGTGTGAGGTCCCACCTCTCCACATTCTCATCAACCCTTGGTGTTATCGCACTGACATTTTTAAGAATAATTTTTTTAGGCAGTTTTAGGTTAATAACAAAATTGAGAGGGAAGTGCAGAGATTTCCCCTGAGCCTCCTGACCCCGCACATACATAGCCTTACCCATTATTAATGTCCCTCACACAGTTTTTACCAAAGATGAACCTGCGTGGACTCCTCACAATCACCCGAAGTCCGTAGTTTACCTTGGGGCTCACTGTTGGTATTGCACACTCTAGGACTTGCACAAATGTATAATGATGCGCATCCATGATTCTAACACCATGCAGGGTATTCTCACTGCCCTGCGCATCCTCTGTGCTCGGCCTACTTATCACTCCCTACTCCCACCCCCGGCAACCACTCACCTTTTACTCTCTCCACAGTTCTGCCTTTTCCGGAATGTCACAGAGTTGCAATCAGACAGTATGTAACCTTCAGATTGGCTTCTTTTGCTTAGTGATATGCGTTTAAGATTCCTCCGTGTCTTTTCATGGTTTGATAGCTCATTTCCTTTACATTAACATTTTTCACCAAACTGAGGGTGTCTCACTGTTGTTTTAATTTGCATTTCCCTAATGATCAGTGCTGTCGAGTATGTTGTCCATATGTTTATTTTCAGTTTTCTTCCGCGGTTCACCTCCTTCTGTACTTTGCCTCTTTTTCCATGGATATGTTTGGTTTTTTCTTATTCATTTGCAGGAATTCTTTATAAATTTTGGACATAAGTCTTTGTTCATTTTAAGCTCTGCGAATATCTTTTTCCAGATGGTGTCTTGTCTTCTAACTTTGTTCATATATTTTTTAATGAACAAAAAGATTTGCATGTTTTTTAAAGGTTTTATTTATTTATTTTTAGAGCGAGGGGAAGGGACGGAGAAAGAGAGGGAAAGAAACATTGTGTGATTGCCTCTTGCATACTCCCTCCTGGGGACCTGGCCTGCAAACCCAGGCATGTGCCCTAACTGGGAATCAAACCACCTACTCTTTGGTTCACAGGCCAGCACTCAATCCACTGAGCCACAGGAGCCAGGGCAAAAGATTTACATTGTAATGTAGCAAAATGTACTTGGTTTATCCTGTTGGGTTTTTTTTTTTTTTTTTTTGTCTTTTTAAGGAAATCTTCCTACTCCTCACGAGAGTCATAAATATATTATTCTACTCTCTCTTCATTAAGTTTTACAGGCCCTCCAACCTTAATTTAGGTTTCTAATTGACCCTGGAATTCATTTGTGTGTGGTATGATGTACAAATTTAATTTTATTGTGTTTTTCATGAAGATCACCAATTGCCCCAGAACATTTTTGGCCTAACACCACTTTCCCCTACTGATCCAATTTTCCCCCTCAGGGTGAGGGAGGGGTGGCAGTAGTGGAACGGGGGAGACCTGGTTCTGAGGGAGAGGGGCCACCCCACGAGAATCACCCTTGTAGACA